>CM026086.1:10388778-11588778 GCA_014839685.1 Anableps anableps | reverse complement strand
TGTATACAATGTTTATTATATTGAACAGATGTTCAGTTTGATGGTGTAATTGTTTCATGCAGTCTGTACCCGATTAGGTTTAATTTTGTGATATTTCTAATATATCAAAACATCCTTATGTCATAGTGATGATTTATGGTTGACATTTGACTTACTTTGTGAATACTGGGTAAACCATTTTACTATTCTTATTCAATTTGTTTCCTGTAACTGGCCTAATGTTTAATTATGTGATTTTTCTTGGTTATGTATATTTTGTATTTGGTCTTGAATTGTGGATTTGTTGTATGTTTTATGCCTCTCTTGACCAGGACACTCTTGGAAAAGACTTTTTTTTTAAATCTCACTGAGTTATTTTCTGGTTAAATAAAGGATACATACATACATTCATACAATTTACAACCTATTAGTAAAAAACAAATTATGCCAGTGATGAAATACTGCTCTGATTGTCATGTTGTTGGGCAGTTCTCAGTTAACTTTAATTCCCTTTTATTACTGATGCATTAAGCAGTCGATTGACCAGCTAGTAAAAATCAGCCAATTTCACCCTGATTGTCTTAAATTTTGGTAAGCATGTTTGTTGCATTTAATTATTAAATTAAAACAATGTATGTATAGAACACAAACAAATGAGTTTGTGTTATAGTACAGTCTGCATAAAAGTAAACTAGAAATTGGTATTAGTCAGGTAAATCCTGATCATAGTACAAATCCACAATTTATGTATTGAGCTCTGAATGCCAAATGACAAACTTAAGATTTCAAATCTCAGGTAACTTCAAAAACTAGTAAATGATAAAGTATATAAAGATTATACATAGAGACATCTGGCACACAATTTTGTCATATTAAAACATCTCAGTATCCTGTCTTAAAGAAAAAAAAATGTTCCTCAATTAGCTGCCCAGACTCATTCAACATGGATTCATTTGGCTAAATTAGCAAATTTGTTTATGTAGAAGCATTTGGGTTCCCAGCTGACAAAAATAAATAAATGAATTCACAGTGACAGAAAGGACTACAACATTTTGTCAGATTGGCATATTCTGCAGCTGGTTAATGATGCTGAAATTAGCATTTGGTGTGCATTTTTTCATAGTGGTTTGAAATCTAAAATCATCTGTACATTCATACCTGAACTGAGCTATTTTATACTGCTTGTAGATTTTTTTAAACACAATATGTTAAACCTTCATTTCATTACCGAAAACCAACAGAATTAAGTATTTATGTGTTTTTTGGTATTCATGAAAACTGCAGTACTCAAAGAAGTCAAACTGGATTGAATTAATCTACACTGATTAAAGATCTCTTAAAACAACCTTATTTATATGCAACAATGATGCTATGTTCTTAAACATCTGGTGTAACTGCACAGCATTGACCTAATTTACAAATTTTGTTTAAAAGAAATTATCCATTTCTGGCACAGGTGGCGAACACAACTTCGTAATTTCAGTCACTAAGCTTTTTAGTTGCTGCATCTTTGTCCTCTGAGGCCTTTTTAGAACCAGTAGGAAGTCTATTTTTGGAATAGGTTTTGTTCTTAATTAATTACTCTAAATTGTTATACTATGCATATTTTTCCTTTTCTATTTTTGAGTCTGCCCTCTTTCACTTCATTTGCCATTGTAAGAAGGTGATTATGGAGCCAAAGAGCTAGCAGGATATTGTTAGTAGTCCTTAGGGGTCGGTCTGAGGACATTAAACCCACTGTGAAAATGAGCCCAAGCTGTTGGACTTTTTTACCCACATTTATTTGTTTGTCAGTTTTAGCATCTGCTATTGCCAAGAAGCATCTCTGCCTCATGAGCGCTCCAAAACTGAGGTGCCGTGGTTGCTTTTTGGCCAAATCCAATTTAATCTGCATAGGTGGTAGAGGATTGAGTCGTCTCTGTCTCACCCAACTGAAGCTAAGGACAGCTGAGCTCCTGAAAGGAGAGCAGACATTTGCTTCTAGCAGATAATTTAATGTTTAATCCATAGATGTGATCTATCCTTTTTGAATTTGGTGCAGGAAGTGTAAGTCAGAATAGTTTCACAACAGCAGGATATGACCAACTATCTAAAGGTCTGAGCTTTGCAACCAGAAATAAACAAAGAAGCTATGTCTGAATAACAATGCATTAATCCGACTGTTAAAATCTACTTAATATTTAATAGACATTCATCTTATATTCTAAAGAATCTATAGTTTATTTAAGTTCTGATTTTTAAATTAGTGCAAAAGGTGCATTTATAAAATTTAATTATTACTCTTAATTATTAATTTCTGTATTTTGTTTCATATTTCAAAGTCTTATTTTTTTATAATCATAATGTGATAATCAAACCTCTTAGATTTCCCATAGAAATCACTGTTACTTTGGATAGGAGGAAAAGTGTGGTTAAATGGCATAAACCACTGAAAGATATGGCTTGTATTAATGAGTGTTTTTTTGTTCATTTATGCAATTAATTAGTTTGACTAAAAACAAAAATCTTTTGCATGTCAAAAATCAAGAATCAATAAAAATAGCATTTTATTTATTTTGAAAGGTCTTTTTAAAGGTTTGTCATCATTACAGATATTGTAATCAGCAAATTAATCAATGCAGTTTTTGGCATTAAACTATGGAAGTGCTGGGAACATGTCCATACTCCTTGCATATAAAGAGAAGTTGAATAGGGATCCTCAGCTCTGCAGAAGCACCCACAACCCCATATTGGGCATATAGGTTGACTATTGGGTCACAATTTTGTGATTATACTGCACTTCAAATACAAACTTTACTAAAATATGTAAGCTCAAAGAGCACTGGCCGCTGGGTGGCTCAGATGGTAGAGCATGTGCACCATGTGCAGAGGCTGTAGTCTTTGATGCGGGTGTCCTGGATTCAAATCCTGGCCTCAGGCCATTTGCGTCATGTCTTCCCCTTATCACTCCTCCCCCTTTCCTGTCTACTTACTGTTCAATGAAGGTCACTAGTGCTGAAAAATATCTTTAAAAAAAAGAGCACTGCTACACTTCAAAATTGTTGCTTAGTATCATACAATCAGGCTTGCAGTGCTGCTACACAGAAAACTCGCCTCCGCTTATGCTGCTGACAAGCTGATGAAAGTAATGATGATGTTTCCTTCTCCACAGCAAGGCTGAAACTGACAGTGAAAGTGTAGAAACATGCTATATTTATAGGGAAATTCTGCAGATTGTGAGGGCACATCCTTGTGCAGATGTGATACCTGTGGTTGTACCATTGTGTCATAATGGCCAAGAAAGCAGCAGGGAAAATCTGTGCTCCAAATACTAGGAGCTTGGTAAAGTCATGTTTACATTCACACTCAACTTTGCAGTCAACTAAGCAATATTTAGTCATTCTTGGAGGTCCTGGAAATGTTAGTGTGGTCTTAATCTACAAGTCAAAAGAGATTGAAAAGATAAAAGACAGCTCCAGCATACCATTCCATATGTATGAGCCACCATTGTAATCCACATAATGAATTTGTAAAGATGTTGTAAAGATGTTAGAGGATATAACCAGCTATCTTGGGCCGTGAATGATGTGTTCAAAGCTTTTGTCTATCACCCCCTTTCTCCTCAGTCTTTTATCTCTGACCTGTCAGTGAACTGACAGGTCAGAGATAGCTCTGTGATGGCCTAACCTAAAATTTCCCAGGATGTCTTTCTGTCCATTCCTACACATCCTTTCTGGATATTGTATGAGTAGTTAATGTCAGTTGAATATCAAGTAGCTTTTAAAGAAACAAAACTGGAAATGAAATAGTAATGACAGTGATTTTAGTTCATGCTTTGGGCCAAGGGATATAAAAGAGCAGGTCTTAGCCACTTAAGGATATGTGTGAGTATTCTAACATAAGTGTCCTCATTATGTATGCTCAAGAGAGGGTTATTTGCTTTTGTGGCTTTAAGCTTTGAGTTGTCTGTCTACATGAAGAGTAAGTGTATGTTTATGCAGTTGTGAGTGTGTAGTTGCAGATAGGAGCTGATTTTCATTAATTATGGGTGTTTCCCTGCTTTCCTCCAGGACTGATAGTGCGCTGCTGTGATACTGGCTCATCAGAATAAATGGCATTAGCACTTTGTTTAGCTCTTGCCCTGGGGTCTTGTTTCTCAGCCCTTTTTTTTGTTTTAAGTGGCAGTCTTGCGTGAAGCCCCCTTGTGCTGAACCTATTTCTCGAGCATTACCCTCCCAATGGAATTTGCCACCAGTGTATTTAACTCTAAATAGAGAAGAGAAAAAAATGCAGAGGAAGACTGAAGAAGCCAAACAATCTGCTATGATTAGCATCTGTATCAGCACTCATCAATCTATGTAGCCTTTAGAAAAGCATGACGGGCATGACAGAGCATTAAGCTAGCAAGCTAAAGAGACAAACAGCATGGTGGGCATCAGGAATAGATGTTTGGTTGTGGTTACATATACACTCTGGCTGAGACCCTCAATGCAGCATCAGAGGGGAGTGTCGCTTTGCTCATTAGCATGGCTGCCTGGATGGAGGTAGAAGGGGGCCTGCTGCAGGGGGGCCAACTTTGCCAAGAGAGGCCCACACAGGAAGCTGTTCCTCCAACATGAAAGCCAAGCTGCTGTCTGTGACTCCGTGTATTTCCTGCTGGATCAACCCCCCCCACACACCCCCACCCCCACCATTTTGTACTCCTCCTCCTCCTAATCATATCCTGCATCCGCTCTCTAACCCATCTCGTCCCTAACCTCTTCACTAATCATGGAAGCTGGAGAGGAATAAATGCTGAACAGCTGCTAGTATTGTCAGGGGCCGCTTATGAGCAACCGTGTTTTCACAGCTCAGTAGGAATGAATATTTTGAGTGGGTTACCTTAAATTACCCCTTCCTTTGCTTAGTTTAACCCTGACTGCTTGTGTCCCACTGCCTGTTGGTGTGTGAACATTAAAATGTTTTTATTTTCTCTGTAGTAGCAGCTGTTAACAAACACCTGTGGATACTTAATACTAACTAAAGAACATTTCCAGCAGATTTTATGGTACTGTATGGGTATTGCCATATGTTTCAAGAACTTTTTCCAGGCTTCTACTGCCATCTCTGAAACCATCAGTATCTGGACATAATACATCTCCACACTGATGGAAATTTCCCATGCTGGAAATGGTGTCGATGTGTGTCTATAACAAAACCACACGATTATCAGATGCCACTTAAGGTGGCTGCTATTATTCTTTTTACCAATAATTGTCACAGTGTGATGCTGCAGTTCATCACTTGTTGCTTCTTTTGAAGTATAATTTTCTTATAAACACATTCTGACACATAATTTCATAGAGTTCTGAATTCCTTTTGATATTGGAGATCATAAGAAAGAAAAAGGGAGAGTCTCTCATTACAAGTCAGCAGAGGGTCATTTATTTGACACTTCATTTAAATTATTGCTTCATGCACTTCCTATTTTTGCTGGCTGTCACTTTGACATAAATATGAGTGATACTGATTGCTTTTAGCCATAACAAAATATCTATATCTCTCACTTTTTATTAAGATGTTACATTCTACACTTTGCCAAGATGTATTGGAGACTGTTGGTAAGTTTTGTAGACAGTTCTAATGAAATAGGTTGTGGTTTTCATTTCATGACTTCATGTTTAAATGGAAAAAAGAATGAAAGAAAGAAACCTATCCAAACCAACCTGCACTCTGTAAGTGATGAACTGGTTGTGACAATCCCAGCATTTGGAAAAACTGGGAATAAATATTTTAAATCACTGTGAAGGAATTTTTACCCACTCTTCTTTGCAGAACTGGTTTACTTCAGTCATAATATGAGGTTTTTTGAGCATTATAGTTCACCACAGTTTTTCTCTCAGATTTGATGCCTGGCTTGATATTCCTAACAGCTTTTTATCATTAAAAAATATCCCAACTGCTTTCAGTGAACTTTCACATCTCAGTCACTAAAGATTTACATCAGGTGTAGGTAATAAGGGTGGTTAGAGTCCATCCAGCTGGCTTTGTATATTATCGATATGCACAGTGTGAATTCCTGACAGTTACTTACTCTTCTCTTTCTCATGTGTGGGTCCAACAGTGCATGACCATTAGTGCCTTAAGCACTCCTATCTGTGTCAGGTATGAGCTACAATTGTGAGACTTCATCCAACAATCTGAATATTAGATTAGCATGTGAAAGGTGAAGTCATGACACTTGGAATATGACAGACAACAATTACTGCATTCCAAACAGTCTTTGCTATGTTAGTATTGCACACATTCATACTAAGATGATGAAACATTTGCAATATAATGTGTAGCACTAATATATAAATCCTAATTTGCATATACTGTATTTTCATTCATTTTGAATTTAGTATTTTTAATTTTTTTCTTGCAATTATTACATATTGACTATATGTGTTTGTCCACTTTATGTTCTATCCTGTTCAGCTGTTTTCTGCTGTGAAAAGGGTTTGTGTGTTTTTTTCTTGGTGGCAACAACAAAGATCTTTTACTTTAACTCAAAAACAAATCTCAAAGAAAGGCAAGTTGCAAATGTTTGAACAAAGATTTGGAATAGCCTTGTTCCAAATGAGATAAGCTTTTAATCTGTATGCATTCCATGACCATGAACTACTCATTCTGTTTGAATGTAATGCACTAACTTGGTTTGTGACCTTTTTGTCCACAGCACCTCCAACAGTCCGCATCATTCACTCCGGGCATGCCTGTAATGTTGAAGAGGAGAGACACACAGAGAGAGTGTACACCATCAGAGAAGGGGAGACCTTGGAGCTCACCTGTCTAGTGACAGGCCATCCTCGACCACAGGTAAAGGAAGTGATTTCATAAACCCCACCATCTGAAACCACTGACAAAAATAGCTACACCAGGATATCATGGGACAAGATGGTAATTGGGCCTCCATCTGTCTTCATCTTTGAATTCTGTAAAGGCATCAGAGTGGCACACTAAACCAGCTTAAAAAGTTTAATCCTTTAATTATTGATGGTTTAGCTTTCACTGCACACCTACATGTTGATAATAAAAGCCTAATGAGAACGCAGGAAGCAAAACAGCAGAAACATCTGCCAAAACAAAGCATAATGAGTGAGAAACAGGCCGCAGTAAAAAGACTCTGGGTCATATAAATTCACATGGGTGCTCAGCACCAGATAAAAGCTTTTCTCACATTCATATTTACAGATGTGATATGAACTAATTACAAAAACTTTGTGTTTGTTCTTGTTTTCCACTTCTTACTTTCATAACAATCGCATCAGCCAAGAAGGGGAAAAATAGTCTTTTTGTTAGGATTTGGAGCCCTGCAGGTACTGATTTGCCCGATGTTACCCAACCATCCCCTTTTTTCTCTTGTACTAATCTTCTTCTAATCTTTTGAACAATTAGTTCATGTTTTTTCCAATTAAATAAAATTCTCCCGCATTCTCAGACCAGCTCAAGCTCATTTGCATTAAATAACTGAACCTTTTGAGCGATTTTGAGCGTTAGTTTATATGCTTGCCCTTTTGACATCAAAGCAAAAGAGCGTATTGATTTTTATTTTCCATTTGTTAAGGTGAAGCCTCTTAAATTAGGAGGTTTTAGACACATAGTGGTATCCTTGTTTTTGACAGATGGCACAACTCTGCTCTCATCGTCTGTAACTTTTCACTTAATTAGGATTTTTGAAAAACTGAACAGAGTAAGAAGGGAAAAGGTGAGAAGAGAGCAGAACGGGAGATCAAACACCCTGCAGGGCTCTGGTTGGGGAAGTAGCATCTCCTTTGAAACAGAGTCTTTATGATAATCACACAGATCCCCTGGCACAGAGGGTCTCTGCTGTGTCTCTGCAGACTTTGGGACGTGTCTGATATTTCTCCCCCTCTGGCAGTGACAGGGGAACTGTGTCTGCACACAACCATCCTGAGTCTCTGAGGTTGAGTTGCAGAGGTTACTTTGGGAGGCGACAGAAAGGAGGTTACTTTTGTTAGGGGTAGAAGAAATGGAATGCCTGACCTTGTTGACTACATACATATAAGGTTTTCTTTTAAGCAAATAAAGTTAATTAGTAATCTTTAATTGAGATCTCTCTTTACTCCTGAGTTCAGCTTTTTTAATTAACTTAAGTTTCTTATATTTCATGGCATGTATAGGGCAAATGTAATCAGTTCTGTCAAATGCTGTATCGCACAATCAGCTATGCTTAGACCAGTTTGTGCTGTTGCATCACTACATTTCAATTGTCATTCCAATGTTGTTTAGTCATTCACAGCCAAAACCTAAAACAAGCTGTCTTGCTGAGGGTTTTTTTCTCCAGAAATCAACTTCTAGGCTTGGCTGTTCAGATAGATTATGTTCTCCAATGCTGAGCAGGTCATCCTCCAGCAGGAGAACTGCTGCAATCATGGGATACAAATCTCTGCCCACCACAACAGCATAGTCCCAAAGGTGATTAAAAAGTGAGAAATTAGACAAAATACAGCAATTGTATGAGATTATGTCAGAACAGCGATAGTTTAAAAAACATGTACTACCCCTTTAAATTGTGTGGGAATGTGTTGATAGAATGAATTTTAAATGAACTGCGGTGGTCCTGACTGAAAGAAAGAAAATAAGCCGAGCGGGAATAATATCATCCATCTTAAGACATCATTTACAGTTTCATAGCGATTAAGATATAAAAGTGAATTAAAGCTAGTTGTAACTTAGAGGTATGAAATAATCCACAGATCTTTAATAATTGAAGCCCAGGAGATGTGTCTCCTAGGAAGAATAACTACATACACAAAGCAGCTGCTGCCGCAGTGTGTCTGCTACATTCAAACCTAAATTCAGTCAGTGATCAGCACTCCTGGGAAGTTGTGATCACTTTAATCAGGAGATAAATGATGAAAAATTTTCTAACTCTACCAGTTAAAATCACTCAAGAAAGGCTCTGACACAAGCGTGTTCTCTCCGTCTCTGTAGAGAGCTTAAAGTGGAAATCCGCAGTTCCTTTGATTCAATATTTTGGTGAACGTTGGCTGATTTTATAAATGTATTTGAGCAAACCCTATAAAACATTGTGATATTCAGCTTGGATGGCTTGGTTTGAATCTTATATTTGAAAACAAAAATACAGAACTCTTCTCATGTAATTTAAAGTTGACAGAAAATATCACCTGCAGAGGCGTATAAACTGGGAGATGACTGCAATAAAATGCTGTGGCTATTCAACCAGTGGGGAATATTTAGTATCCTCCAAACAGGAAGGTCCACCTTTATTTCACAGTACAGCCAGAAAGTCCTTCCTTCTCAATAGAGCTGTTTTCAGGGTAGATTTCTTCCCTTTTGTCTGATTTGGCCCTGGTTCTTGCAGTGGAAATGCAGGGGAGGAAAGACTACTTCCAAAAACTACTCCGCTTCCTGAAAATGTTTCTGTAGTAAAATCACACCTTAATTAAGAGCTCATAGATGATGTAACTAACTTGAAAAGGTATAAATTCTAAAAATAATTCAGTCTTATTCACTTTATGGAAACCGTCAATGGTGCCTATAATTGTAGGACTGATGTATTTTTGTTGTGAGTTTATGCTACTGTTCAAAGAATGAACTCAGTTTAGGACTTTTTCACACATCTTTAGAGGTGCAAATAAACCTTGAGGGCACTGTAAACAAGACAGAATATGTTGAAACTAATGATGAATCATTGCTTAAAGTCTGTTAAGTCTGTTAGGAAAAAAATATGAAATATTTTATATGATATATTATATAAAAATATGTCAATATATGTTTCGAAAACTTTAAAATATGATTTTGGCAATTATGCTATGAGGCTAACATTGTGTTACTTTAGTTTAGAGGATATTGTTGGAGTAAGGAGGGGAGCAACACCTGCCTGATCTTTTAACTTTTAACTCCCAAGCAACAGGGAACTTGCATGAGAAATTAGTATTTGTCTGCCTGTTTAATTTTTAATTCAGATATGCGCCACAGTATCAGAGTATAGCATTGACAGTGGACCTTTTGTTACCTGCACATAAATATTAAGACGTGAGTTATAAATACAACTATCAAAGCACACAGTGTTGTCAATTTTTGGCAATAAATATAACACGTAAAAAAATTGTAAACCTTAGAACCAGCATAATAATTTATGCCAGAATCAATTAACTATAATTTATGCTTATATCAATTAACTATGTGCTTAGCTTTGGTTCTGTGTGTAATAGATGTTTTGAACAAAGTCTTGGCACATTAACATTGAAAGAGCCCCAATTGTCACACCCAAATCTCTGACAGCAGCAAATTTGACTCTAATTTATTGTATTATTTGCTCCTGTTGCCAGACATTCTGTAGATTACTAGATGTTGTGCCTTGTGTTTAATTTGGGGTTTGCAAAGGGCAAACAACTATGTAGTTTTCATTACATCTATGTCTAATACTTCACCTCTATCAGTATGCACTCTTCCTAAATTGCACAGGAACCACCATAGGACTTCCCACTGTGGTGAGTGTCTGGATCATGTCCAGCCAGGCAGCAGCCTCTTTACAAGGGGCCTTGATGTCAGCTCTGAGCCCATCTGCCCACCAACCCAACTTGGAAGAAAAACACGGGCTTTCTAATAATAAAGGCTTAAATTCATACAATTACACACACACATACGCACACACACACAGCTGGTTACAACACTTGTCTGTCTTCCCATTTAATTATCTGAAAAGCGAATAATGTGCTTTTTACTGCTTCCTTGTTGGCTTGGCATTTCAAGGTGTGAGAACAGGCGGTGCCAGAGAGATGGGGGCCGTTGACATGTGGAAAAAACACCAGCCAATTATTTTAAAGTCTTACAGATGTGCAGTGCAGGTGGCACCAGGCAAATGTATGTTTGAAAAAAAAAAACGTGGCATTTTTCCATACAACAATGCCTATTTCAGTTACTTGTTCTGTCCATTTCCTCAATGACTGTCCATAAGGAGAGAATGCTGACAGTCAATTAGCATTCAATAGTATCCAGAGCACTGTCCTGCCATTAACAAAAAAGAAAAATAAGAACTTGTAATTATAGGGAAACCAGAAAATTAGCTAATAAGATGTCTGGATTGTGGGCCTTGTGTGCTTTTAGAGCATGCAGCTGGGATTGCAGAAAGAAATATGATATATGTAAATATGTGAATTTCGCCTATTGACAGTGTGCATTTACAGCTTTAGATAGAAGAAAAAATGTTGCACACCATCCTTACATGTTATTGCCTGCATTATATGTTACTGATTGTTTTTTTCACTGAAGTGTCTCGCTGGTGGACCTCTAACCTGTGCTCCTGCTGCTGTCTTAGCTTTGTATTGTATAACTACATCACACTTGCTTTGCTATCCTGTCTTACCCTTACAATTCGTAGTGGTTACGGATTGGAGACTACTTCCCAAGGTGGATCAGAGACTTAATATTGTGTGGTTTGACTTCAAATCTATTCTGAGCGAGAGCCATTTTGCAGATCCTGAGGTATAAAGACTATGCATAGATCACATGAGGAAATGATGATCTGAAATGGGCTTCATAATAAGATCTAACAATAAAAACAAGAAGTTACATTTCAATCTTGCAGTACTGAATACGACTAAAATCATAAATTCCAAGGATTAGCTGAGACATATGCTCCACAGACATATGCCTATCTGGGACCTATATGTATAAAATGCTAGACAAGACAGGAAGACAGCAAAATAAAAAACAAGAGTGTGCCTATTAATTCTTAGAAAAATAGCTTTCAACTCACATTTCCCATTTGTTACCATACTCTAATGGTAATAATTCTCTTATCACCCTTTGTTGTCAGCTTCAGTCCCATGGAACAATGCTTTAATGTATCTTTGCAGCCTGTTATTGAAGGTGTGTGGCAAAAACTACAAGTGGGTATTGATATGACATAATGTGACACAGTAGGTGCATTAGTTACTTATATAATTTCAGTTAAATGTTGTATAAGGTAATAAAATTAAATGGTTACAGTTTTCCAGATATGAAACAATTATGTCCTGCCATTAACAAAAATACAACTACTGACAAAAAACTAAGCACCAAGACAAAATGGCAGGAATGTCATAAAACTGCATGTGTTGAATGCTCAGGTGGTTACAGATGTACCTAAAAAAATTGATCATAAAAAGTTATATATTTTTTCTCACTGATTTTGAGATGTGAATACCATCTATTATATAGATTGATTACACATAGAGTAACATATCTGAGCCTTTATTTTTTGTAATTTTTATGATTATGGGTTTCAAATCACAAAAACCTGTCTCAGAAAATAAGAATGTTATGTAACATCAATAAAAAAATATGTTTTAAACAGCAATGAGATATTTTTTAAAAGTATGCTAATTTCTATACACTCAATACTTGGTTGGGGTTCTTTTTGCATGAAATACTGGATCAATGTGTGGCACGGAGGCAATCAGCCTCTGGCCCTGCTGAGGTGTAATGGACATCTGCCAAGTCAGCAGTTTTCTCCATAATTGTGTAGCTCATTACATACCATTTATACATTAAAACAACTTTTTAAAATTTTTTTGGTTTTTTCCAAGTTATGTTGTATTCTAAATTTCTAAGACAGTGAATTTTGGGTTTATCTACAAACCAAAATCATCAAATTTACAAGAAACAAAGGCTTGAAATAGTTCACTCTAAGTGAAATAGTGTGAGTGAATAAGTGACAAGATATACAGAACTTTGTTATGATATTTTCATTTTTGAGATCCTGGTGATTTTAATCTTAGATCAGTAGATGACGGAATTAATGGTGGAGGCATGCTGCTATTACTTTGTGATGGATTCTCCACATCTCCTGTAGGTAGGATACATATGTTGATTTGGTGTAGAACTGAGTCACCCTGTAGTATTAGGTGTTGTATCCTCTCCTGGGGCAAGTCCATCCACAACTGTTAAAATTGACCTTTGAGATTCAGCAGATCAGTACTGGATCAGAGTTGATCTTTAGCTGATTACATACACTCTGAACTGGGGAGCGATTAGGGAAAATGGGTGGCCGTGTAGGGATCTCAACATGACATAGCCAGCCAGTGCTTGGATATGTCAGTAGATGACCAGTGTGGAAAGAATGCTGTTGTCTTAAGAGGGGCAGTACTTTGATGTTTCTGAGGTTGTAGATTCAGGATATCCCAAATCCCTACCAGAGGTGACCTGAAGTCATATGTTATGTCTCTGTACACTAACATGCTTGCAGTAAAGACGATCTGTCACTCCAAAATTGTCAGAATTAGTCATCTCACCCGAGTAGCCATAGTCCTGCTGATGCCATAAACCAAGACACAGAGGTCAACTCTAATGCCATCGGTTTCTTTAATGTTAGTCACACAAAATGAGAATAAAACTTCTTACTGGGTGTGTTCCAGATATGTCAGCTCCTTGCAAATCAAATGAACTTACATCACTGGTGTGAATGTGTATTGAATTAAATCTAAATCAGAACACATTTGGTGCTTGACCTCTTCTTTAGTTTTGTTGTCTTGGCATTGCTTAGGAACGTAATCATTTCATGGGAAAAGTTAGGAGGTAAAACAAAAATGAGCTATAGATTGAATCTGTGTTTCACAAAGCATAAAGCCTTAACAACCAATTTTATTTTGCCTTTTAATGTTATGCAATGGAAATTCCCTCAAAACATTTTCAAATCGAATAGATCAGTTACAAAGAATTACAGAGAAAAATCAACGTCAAAGGCCTTACTGAACACGGTATTGAAAACAAAGTCCATTAAAACCACCCTCACACACATGACAATTACAAAATTCAAAATATGGCTTCTGTACAAACAGGACACATTAGACCTGCCTGCACATTGTTTGCTGTCTAGCTATGTATGCTGTAGGTCTTAACATGAGTAAATGAATGATATTTTGTGAAATCCTATGATATCTTTGCGGAATGTACGATGCTTCTAATACATTCTCATGCACTCTCATGCAAAGTTAATGTATTCTGGAGAAGTATGGGGTGATATGAACAGTTGGCTGTAGCGTCATTTCTGGGTATATTACTTTTCTCTGATGTCACAATCTTTTTTTGTTGTTGTTGTAAGGATCAAGTGAGTTTCTCGGAATAAAATGTCAACACTCAGTGAGTGCCCCCATGTGGCCAGTAAATTATTGGCTAAATTAATCCAACAGCAGGTACTGGCTTAAGTTAACCATTTCTTTTACCATACCATGTTCCTTCAGTTGAGTAAAGCATGGCAAGCTGGTTTATCTGGTAATGAAGTAGCATATGCTACAGTCTTTAATGTGTAGGAAGCTGATGTGGAAGTGTTGTTTTCTCATGGCGTAATTTCTGCCATGTCTTTGAAACGGTAGGTTGATGTGCAACGGGTGGGAGGTGGGTGGCAGAGGAAGATGTTTGGTTTTTTTTCTCAAAAATGTAAGTTTAATTAAAATATGAAATGCCTCAAGGTCCAGAAGAAAAGACTTATGCAAAGGTAAATAACAAACCTCTGACTGAAAGATGCAAAATAAAAAAAAGACTAATCTACTGTCTGTGACATTTTCTGTATTACTGTTTCACCTTCTGTGACTCTGCATTAGAAAACCAAATGTGGACAGCTTTATCATTTCATGCTTTCATGGTCATTCTTTTCCAGATTTATTCATTGTCTTTGATGCTATGAACAGACATCAAAGAGTCCCTGATGATAAAGCCATCTGCCCCTGTCTCCTCTGCCTTGGCCAGTGTCCATTATGTCCACACTACTTTGTTTGAGTACCAGGCTCCAACACCACATTGCAAACACTCTCTTTTTTTGTCTTTGTTTCAATTATTCGCCCACCAGATTCAACTCAAACCTCCATGGGTCAGCAAGTACAAATAAGCTGACCTCAGGCCCCGTGACGCTTCGCTTAATACACACCAATTGGGATATGTGCTTTGTTTTAGAGTTCCACATAACGTTTACCCACAGTACTGGTGCATCCAGCAGATGGTGCTTTCTCATTGATTGCCATAAATACCATAATAACTTAATGAACATCTCACAGTTTTTAATTCAATATTCAGTTTCTTTTTTGTTCTCATTCTGTCATCAAAGCATCAACCATTTGCCTTGTTTGATTTGATCATCCCATTTCTATGAGGGGCAAGATTTCCTAATATAGACCTGGAGAGAAAATGTGCTCACAGTTCAGAATCTGAACCTCTTGTTGGTTCTTTTGATCACTTGATTGTCATGCTCAGCCACACTTGTCTGCACCACTGAGAAGCCACAGACCACCAATGGTGCATAAAGAAAAAAAGATGGCAAGCAATTAGAAGCCAGTCCATAGTTGGAGAGAGGGAAACGTCACAGCAGGCATTACGGGAGCTTCACCGAGGACGCGTGCTCCAGCATATGATCCCCGCATAACAACAGATACTGGGCGCATTTTAATTAGCGCTTGCCGCAGCATCCCAGCATGTGTGGTTTCAAACACTGCTGGGATTTTCAGTTGGATACAGAGCTAGACAAGTCTCTGCTTTCCATGTAAGCAAACGTTGATCCATCAATTTGGGTATCTCATTTAATAGGGATTTGCTGCTTTTGCTTTTCTGCCTTAATCGGAGTCTTGTTTTTGTATGTTTGTAAAAAAAATACACCATCCAAATATCTTTTTTCTTTTTCACAAATAGTAAGGAACCCTTTATTTGAATTTTCAAGCAGTAATGTATGCGACCAATCTCCACACAGAGGTTTATTTCTACAATAGAGCAGTTACTGGGTGGTGCATCATTGGCAGTTTGACTTATTCATAAGAATGTAATTGCAGCTGCATAATATAAGCTGAGCGGCAGAAAAAGCCAAAAAGAAAAATAAATGTAGGGAGGCTTTTAGTGTCAGGAGTAGCAATTATCATAATGCTCAAATCTGCTAGCACTTCCCCGATCAAGAGTATTTGCATTGCACTAAAGAGACTGGAGAGGGTCAAACTGTTCTCACCAGGCACACTTCAAGACTCCCCCTGTGGGCTGAGGTGCTTAGATGTAAAAAGTCAGAGGAGCGAAGGCATGAAAATAGCCTCAGGGTGCAAGAAGAGCTGAAAGCTCATCCGATAATGTGGTCTACTGTCCCGGTGAACAAACAGGGACGCTCCGTCTTTTCTGAGAATATAAAGCCTTGTTTGAATACGCACTTCTTAACGTGACTCTAACAATGCACTTATTGATACAGCGTTTTCCTAAAACTCAAAGCTCTTTGCACAAAAGGCAAAGAAAACAGCTGAGGCTATAAGCTTAGGGAATACTGAATTCTGCTGAGATCGACACAAAAAAGCTCGCTTTGTGTTTGTGTGAGAGAATCCAGCACTCTTTAGAAGAGTGACACAGAATTTCAAACCTTTCCTCCATTTAATTTATGCTTGTAACTTATTTAGGTTTAGTGCTTGTACTGCTGAACTCAGGATGTCCCTAACTGCTTTAATAAGGCCGCAAATTCTCCATCAGTGGTGTTTCAGCATTGATCAGTTGCTGAGTTTGGGCTTTTTCGTGAAGTGCTGTCTCTTCGTGTCTCATTTGGAAGAGTGTGTTCTTTTTACATATATATCTAAAAAGTATACTGATCAGGCATAACATTATGACTAGTACCAGCAACCTGACTGGTCTAAGGCCATGCAATTCCATACATGACCAACTGAGGGTTTGGACATTCCCTCTGCTCAAATATAATAAGCCACCTCAGATTAGCTCACCCCACTAATCCCCCCTGATAAGTATGTTTGACATGAATAATATTTTTAAAGCTTCAATTAGAATTACTTTTGTGTTTTATGTTTTTAGCTTTATGTCAACTTTTGAATTTCATATTGTGAGTGGCTCACTTTTATAAAGTTTATGAAAGCCGTGCATCCCACTTGGATTTTTATTTTGATGTGACCCACAAGCTCATCACTGGCCCCTATTTAGCCCTCTTTAAAAACTTTCTACATACACCCCTGTTCACCGTAGTCTTAAGGAGGCATTTAATATAAACATTAATATTCAAGCAATAATACCTTTAAATATTCAGAATATGATGCACTATATTAAAACTCACTGAAGGGTTAAAAACAGCTGGTCTGATGCACATTAATAAATATAATTATTAATTTAAGCTCTCTCAGAGGAGTATCTGTTTCTTTCTGATTTTTCTCACTTTTGTTCTGTTTGTTTTGCCTCTGTAAAATCTCTCCATACTAAAGTCCATGAATGTGATACTGTGCACATCACTGCAGTGAGATTAATGTGATCAGGACCAGTTTGCTTTTCCCCTTAGTGGCACCATAACCTGCTGCACAGTGCACTGAAATGTATTTGCTTGTATTTCATTATGTCTGCTGCTGCAGTGGTTTATTCTGCTTCACTTCCACCTCTGCACCACCATCATCTCAGCTTGGATGTGACGCGAAGTGCACCATGATGTGAAGCCGATAGAAATACAGAGACCAACTGAGGAAAGTACCATGTACTGTATTGCAGTACATGGTACTTTACTTTACTTTATGGTACATGGAAGCAGATTTCAATTGCCCCAACCAAGACCAACAGAACTACTGAAGACTTTGGTCACAACATTGTTGGGCATTTTCAACATCAGCACAGTAATTTGTCACAGTTTTTTAATCCCAAATGCAACATATTTCTCCCACTGTACAGCGCTGTAGTTTTCAAGATTTTTTAATTGCAATATATTTGCAAGGTTAGAGGAGAAGCACGTCAGTCAACAGGTCCAACAGTTTTAAGTTTTTCTTTGGACAATATTAAATTACATCGGTAATGTCCAATGGTCCGATGTGCTTTCGTGAACTCTAAGTTAATATTAACTTCTTCATCAATAAAGTAGGTCATCTGTTGAGGATGGGCTAGATTTTACTCCTCATTTGCATCAATGAGTTATGACCCTGTCGCATGTTGATCACTGTTTCTTCCTTTGGCCACTTTTGGTAGATACTAACCAGTGCAGAACCATACCTCACCCACTCACCAGTACCATTATTTAGAGATAATCAGTAGGATTAATAAGTAACTAAGCACAACAGATGGGTACAGCCTAAGCACTAACTTCTGTGAGAGTTTGATGAAAGGAAAAGTAAGACAAAAACAGCCTTTGAATATTTGTGTGTCCAATCTAGTTTAAACTTCTCTGATAAAACAGCAATATGTGTGCCTTCTTCTGCTCATCATCCACTATCAGGATTTTTGGCCACCCACCCTTTCATTTTTCTCTCATATCTGATAGGAAAATAAGCAAAGTTAAAACCATCATCACCTCAGGATGGAGCTGCCATGGTTAACCCCCCCACTCCCACCCCCCAGTACAACAGACCAGCAATCTCCATGATAGGACCCAATCCCCACCCCTGCATGCCATGATATCCCTGTTCCGTCTGATGCTATCTCTGTAAAATAGGATGTTATCAGCATCCAAGATGATGCTATCACCATACAGTGTGGAGATATTGGATTCTAATTCAGAGCTTCCCCTGCCTAGACAGAGAAATGTGAGGCTCCGCAGGCAAAGCCAGTCCATCTGTGCCTTACTTAGTGTGAGGGATCAAGCAGAGCTCTATGCTCAGTGGTTCTCGCTATGTTGGCCCCCAGGCCAGAGTTGTCACAGTACCTGCTCATGCTGTAAGCTTTAATGAGGACAGGAGAAGGAGATGATTGAGAGTCAATTACAACCTCATGTTGGAGAGTAACACTCTTTCACCTTTCATTACACCTCAATGCCATGGATTAACTGGGTCTCATCAGTTAGTGAAAGGTACTCATGTTGAGAAGGCCATGCTGAGGTACATCTGGTATGAAACAAAAGACTGAGGAAAATATTAGAAGAGGATCCATAGCTGTCAACTCTGCACTTTCAACTGAGTTATTCCCTAAAAGAACATTAGTTTTATTTTATCAAACTGTTTTCTCCAGTCATGTTAAAAAAAATAGTTTCAGAAATAAGCTTTCTATCTTTGGACTGGAGTTTGGTGGGGATTGGTTTCTGTCATGTATGATGGAAGCGTGAATACCTTCAGACAGCAGTTCATTAGTTGTAACAGAACTGGCTGGATTAGATTTATTCATTCAGAGGAAAACAGCTTAGAAACACCTCAAAGAGTCCCTGATCAAAAAAAATCCAGGCCCTTGTTTCTATCTACCTATTATAAGCCATAGTGCAAGACTAGCATAGTGTTAGCAAACCTGCATTTGCATGGCCAGTTCTTACCCTGGACAGGTCGCCAGCCTATCACAGGGCAACATAGAGACACACAGGCATGCACACACACACTCATATCTAAGGACAATATTAGAGCGACCAATTAACCTAACAGTCATGTTTTTGGACTGTGGGAGGCAGCCAGAGTACCCGGGGAGAACACGTGCATGTACCAGGAGAACATACAGAAAGGGACAGGAAAAGAGCTGGGTTTTGAAATAAGAACTTGCTTGCTGCAAGGCAACAATACTACCAACTGTGCCACTGGGCTGTGCACGGTTTTGCTGTTAAACTTATCAAACCTTGGTTTTCACTAACAGTCGGTTTGTCACACTTCATAAAGATGTGAACCTCCCCCTGCATGTGTTTGCACTGAGCTACAGGTCTACTGAGCTGCACGTCCTTCTAATCATTTGAAACCTCTCAGCAAATGATTAATAAACAAACTAAATTAATAATGTAACTAACGAAAATACAGTATACATTATATTTTACAACAAAAATTGGAGAAAGTTTTCAAATCGTTTTCCAAGACCTCATTTGTTGACATGAAAAATATCTGCCATTTTAATTTTTTACATTTTTCAGATGTCTTGTTGTTGTGAAACAAACATTGTTGGCAAAGCATGGCAAATTGTTGCTTGCATCACAATACAGCTCTAAAAAGTCTTTTGCTTGACATTAAACAGTGTTTGTGTACTTGGTGTATTACTTACCCTCTTTAACGGAAGATTAATTATTGAAATAGGTTCTGAAAATGATTGGTGTTTGCTTTTTTTCCATCTCAGATCCGATGGACAAAGACAGCTGGCAGCGTGTCAGATCGCTTCCAGGACTCCAGTGTGTTCAATGATACTTTGCACATTGCAAAGATCCAGAGGACACAGGGGGGTCGCTATTACTGCAAGGCTGAGAATGGCCTTGGTTCCCCAGCTATAAAATCTATTCGAGTGGACGTCTATTGTAAGTTCTTATATTTTCTGTGTCTGCTTGTATACTTTGTTTTTATTTTTTCTCTTTTATTGTAAGTCATTAGTTTAATAATGAACAAACACATTTGCCAGATTATTTGGTCACATCTGCTTAAGTATGCAACTTGTTTCTTGCTGTGGATTATTATTGTCTGATTTTTTGCTATTTGTCAAGGATTGCAAGGATGCTCATATGAGACAGAATAACTAAAGTGTTCACACCCAGTCGCTGTACCATTTGCCTCTTGCTTAAATCCATGTTTCTTAAAGAATGTTACACACAACAGCCTTTTAGCAGTACATAACACATAAACATTGGCAGCATATTTGGCCATTAACACTTTTATATTGTGGCTGCTTCATAGTGTAGTTCAATGAAAAATGAAACAGTACTTATTCAGGGGTACAACATCACAAGAGACCCTATTGCTTCATTTAGAATGTTGATTAAAACACTGACTGTAAGTTTGACCTCTCCATTTGACATCTGTATGGAAAACCAGAAGGTTCCATCAGCATTTGCCAAACAAAACAGTGATTTATAGAAATTGCTTTATTGATCTGGCATCCATTCACCTATTTCACCTCAGCAGCAGATACTCAAGAATGGTCGCCTCATCTTAGACTAACCTATTTTTTATAGCTGTTTGTGCAGACACAGCCTAACCCGAGAGTTTATACACAACAAGAAATATGTAGGTGAGCTATAATTATCTGCAATAAAAGGAAGAGCCTGGGTCTTTACCATCTTAGCTTCAAGAAATTCTGCTGAGATCCATTTAAAATCACATGCTTTGCCTTTGAAACATCTCAGAGCTTCCTTCTTAATCTTTTACTGCTGCTTCTCTTCCTCTGCAGAGGTTCTTGTGTTCTTTTTCATACCAATCTACTTGGAAAATAATCATACATCTTTGATGCAATCTCAGTGCTTCATTTGTAGCCAAATATGTTGATGATAGAGGAGAGGAAAAGGCAGTGGAGCAAAGATTTTTCACTTACTATGTTGTTTCTAGTTAAACTTTTATTCATTTTAAAGTCTGGGTGATCTAACACAAATCTCTGTTTATGGTACAATGTAATGTTTATTTCCTTACAGATAGATTAAGCTAATGTTTGCATTGGGTTTTGCTTAAGCAAAGAACATTTTTGTTCAAAGATGGCATGGGCCACTATGAGATTTAAATGGTATGATAACCTTCAGTAAAAAGAAAAAAGAAAAAGAAAATAATGTTTCTTCTATGTAGCTGAAAATTTAGGAAAAAAATCTATAACATCTTCAAACTGCTTTTAATTAAAACAGAAATCAAGAATTAATTCTGTTTACATATTACACTTATAATAATGTAATTAAAAACTTTTGTTTGTTGTTGTTTTGATTTTGACATGTAAAATGAAATACCAACTATTGGTAGATTTTTGCTTTTTATCCAAAATATACTTAAAGTTTTATCATAATATTGTATGCTGTTTATTGGATAAGTGATAAATAAGGGAAAGTAATAATGAAAAGTATTAAAAATCATTACAGTCTTCCTTTTGGCAATTGATTATATGGCTGTGACTCCATATCACATACTCAAAGTCGTATAAACACAAGTAGAAATAAGCTACTCTAGGTGCTATATTAGTAGAAGTTTGGTTTCTATTCTGAAACAGCACAAAATAAAGACATTTAATTATATTTTCAAATATACTGATATTTACTGATGTTTCAATAGAACCAACAGTAAGAAAAATTGTGAAAGGAACAATCCTAATAATGCTGACAGTTTTTTGGTATCATGTGGTTTGGTATCATCAATTAGAATTTACTTTTGGATCGTGATTGGAATACAATAGCCCTAGTGCATAAATTATGCCTTTTGCCAGTCTAACCTAACAGAGAAAGACAAGTATAAAAAGCTGTTTTTACCAGGCTAATCAGTCAGGGTATGTGCTTGGGTAGAGCCTGGGGTCGACTGGTTAACTGATGAGTCTTAACTTTGTGTGTGTGTGTGTGTGTGTGTGTGTGTGTGTGTGTGTGTGTGTGTGTGTGTGTGTGTGTGTGTGTGTGTGTGTTTGTGTGTGTGTTTTACAACCATGAGTATTTACAAACATCCAAATTTCTCTTTCTTGTAAGAGAAGGGAAGATTTAATAGATTTCCGTTAGCCATCTGACCAACAGTGTACAGCAACAGGTGGGGAAGGCACAGCTCTGCGTTACTCTGTTTTGTAAAGATGGAGAAAACTCCAGTTCAGCACTTTTTCTAGCATCTAATTAAAAGGAATTTTAATGCTAGAATGAATGAAAATTGTAGGTCTTTTGAAATAGCAACTTATCAAACCTCAGTATACCTTGTCACTCCAAACCAGCACACATCTATTCCAAACACCATCATAATTGTTAGAGTCATTGTTATTTTCTGTTTCCTGCTTGGCCCCTAGTGTTTGTTTTGTAAGTTTTGGGAATCTTCTAACCTCCATTTTCATTAATGTGCTTTACTGCAGTTTTGACCACAAGAAAGAGATCTCTGCTCATGCTATTAGAGGCCACAGCTGCAAAGTATGCTGCTCCTTTTTGTAAGCATGATGCAACACAGATGACTTGTGTTCGCTTCAACTGAGCAGTATAAGACTAGTCAGTTTGGTACGTTATTTTATGGCTTATTCAGGAGAGCGTTTCCACCACCAGTTGGACTCTCACTGGGAAGACAGAGTTAAACCCAAATACCTGACTTTGCATCATTCCATTGCGAAGACAAACATGACGCACTAGCATATCTCATGCCTGTCGTAAGCAGTGATGTTTTTCAGTCCCCCAATCAATAGACTTTGTTTTGTGATGCCAGTAGCTCCACCATAACAGTACCATACTACTGTCCTATGGACCTACAATTACAGGGGGCCCAGAAATGGTGCAGTACGGGTCGATTGTATGGACAGCTTTAACAATGGAAACAGATAAAATAACGTACCAAACAGCACCGACCCGTCCTGTACCGCTCAGTGGAAATGAGACAAAATTGAATTCTGTTTGTTGAATGATCGGGCCCCATCATTTAAGTTAAGGGCCAGTTTTCCTAAATTTTGTTCTTCGTGAAGGATATGAAATTTAACAGGTCTAGTTCTCCACTCTCCTGGCTCTTCTCTGTACGAGTCACTTTTCTGTACCTGTTTATTTGGACTGACACCTGGGCAGAGGTTGTGGAATTGAACCTTGTTTAGAAAAGCTTGTGGATGGCCCTGGTGATCTAGGAGATTGGGGCTAAATGGATCTCAGCAGCTGACAGTCAGCGCCCTGTCCCTTCTGTGCACCATTTCACCTTGGCTGTACTAAGGAGTCCGCATGACGAACAAACAGGGAAATGAAGCCATCCCCCATAATAGACCATCTGTGGGACAGAAACAATGGTTTCTGAGGGAGCCTCATCATCCAGCATTTGTAGTTTTTGTGCTGTAATTGACAAACTCATTATGCCTGTTAGCTGGATGCCAAAGCTCCATTGTGTTATAGGCCTCTATTGTCTCCATATATTTGTTTTCTGTAATGTTTGCATATTTAATATGTACATAAACATCAGAGAAATAAAACAGAATCTTAAATATATGCTGAACAGTAGTAGTGGAGATTGTCTTTATCTATAAGCAGAGAAATTATCACAATAAATAAGAGCATTAATATATAAAGATAAATGACAGGTTAGAAACGTGTTCATCTGTTTTCTGTCTGTATTGCAAAAAAAAAAGAATAATTCCACATATTTTACATGGTAAAATTCAGCATTATTTTTCATATAAAATTCTTGCATCTGCATGTGTGCTTCACTTGAGTTGTGTTATGTTGCCCATCCAGCAGAAGAACATTATTCCCACAAAGCAGTGTTACAGCTGTCCCCCGAGGGGGGATTAAACTGATGGACCTCTGCAGCACATGCTATTTTTAGTGGGTTGCAACTCCAAATTTTAATTAGTTCAAAACCTGACATTGTGGTGCCGGATCTCTTATCAACAATACCTGTCACTATGTTTTATGTTTTTTTTTTTTTTTTTTTTTTTTATTGTTGTTGTTTTTTTTTTTTTTTTCAGCTCTATCTTGCATGGGTAATGTTTGGGAACTTTTGTCTATTTCTCAAAATAAATAAGACTAGCTGGCAGGACAGACCATTCAGTTTTCTTTGCAGATGGGAGATCCTCTTCATATACTAGCAGAGAGTCCCACTGTGTTTTATGTTAAGGAGCTTAAAACTCAGAGGATGCTGCTACTAGTTTCATTGTACAATGTCCTTTTGAGATAATTTATTTGCTCCTCTTTTCAGGAGTCAAAATTGTTTTGTTTTTTTTTTTTGTTGTTGTTTTTTATTCTTTCAGTTTTTAGAAGATCAAATGTACATTTTTAACCTCTTTCCTGTTTTATAAAGGCAGTAGGTCCTCATATAACACCACTGATTTTATGTTAAATATATAGCTTCTTTTAAAATTATTCATAGCCCTAGAACTATTGTTTTGCATTTTGTCATGTTGCAATCACAAACCGTTTTTATGTGAAAGACCAGCACCAAGTAGTGCATAGCTCTAAAGTAATTGTTTAATCAGTCTCAATTAAGTCAGTTTATAGAATCAACTTCTGCTGAAATTATCCTTGCAAGTCTTTTGGGGGTTTTCTCTGCCAGCTTTGCACATTCATACAGGGTACTGACATTTTTGCTCATTCTTCTTTTCAAGAAAGCTCAAGATCCTTCAGATTTGATGTTTATTCACTGTGACCATAAATGTTTAAGTTTTGTGGCATATTTTCAATTTGATTGTGGTCTTGGCTTTGACTGGGCTATTCAGATTTGTGAATATACTTTGATCTAAGCTATTTTATTGCAGCTCTGGCTGTACATTTAGTGAAGATAAACCTTTGACTCAGTTTCAAGTCTTTTCCAGCCTCTAACAGGTTTTCTTCCAGGATTACCCTGTGCTTAGCTCCATCCAGCCTCCCATCAAGTCTGACTGGCTTCTCTGTCCCTGCTGAAGGACAAAGATCCACAGTAGGCATGGGCCAGTTACCGGTTTCAAGGTATACCGTGGTATGAAAAAGTCACGGTTTCAAAACCACTAAAATTTTCCCCTCATATCATTCCTGCGGTATAAGCGTTTTTTTCTGGCCAGAGATAAAGTGGAGGTCAAAACCAATCACTCATGTGTAGCTGCAGTGACACCCACTCACCCCTGCATAGCAACTCTGCAAGTCCAGGCAAATCCCCCTGAACACCCCCCACCATGCGCGCAAAAGTCTAAAGGAATAAAGTCCGCAATATTGGAATATGTCGGCTACCGTAAGAAGACGGATGGCAACTTAGAGAAATAATTTTCCCTACATTCAAAACTTGCTCACAGACAGTGGCAGAAAGAGGAGGTGACACATCACTATTTGCTAAACTCAAGGTAAAGTTTATGAGGTCTTGAAATGCATGAGCTGCCTTTATTGTCTGGCATTAGTGAAGCAACTATCATCATGTTAGTATGGTATATTGTGCTGGGGTCACAACTTGTCTGCAGGAGTGTTTTGGAGTTGTTGGATTGTGTATTTGATTGATTTTAAGTGAAAGGTGAAAGTACCAGGTGCCTTCGTAGCTTAACCTGAGAAGCTCTTCAGTTGAACGCGCATTTTGTATAAGCGCACGTTCATACTTGTGATTTCTGTTGTTTCTGTGTACATACAATTTGTATACTTAATCTGCTTTACATCAAACACCATCTCGGAATCTAAAACACAATAAAAATCCACAACATGATACATTACATCAATAAGACGACTGTTATTGCACAGTATAACCTGATTTGTCTCAACTGTTCAAGCAGTGGAAACACAGTTATCCAATTAGATGTAAACCTCACCAGTATAGCTTAACTGTATTATGTGCCAAAAAATTAAGTAATCAAGTATAAACACACGGAGCAGAGCATCACACCTGACCTGTGATCTAAAAACAGCTTCCAAGGACCATTAAAGTTGACTTTGACTATAGAGATTATGGTTAAATTCATGGCTATCCTAATTGTTGTTTTAAAACAGCGGTGGCTCTTGCAGCAACAGGTCATGTCAAAGGGTGAAGATCAGCCTACAATCAAGCAAACATTTAAGAAGTTACATCAAGAATGCTAAAGAAAATGCAAAATAACATATTTTAGAGCTGTAATCAAGATACCATGAAACCATGATATTTTTACCTAAGGTTATCATACATGCCTAATCCACGCACGATGATGCTGAAAACTTCATGTTTTACTGTGGGGACGTTGTGTTCAGAGTCATGTGCAAACAAATGCCTACCACACTTTTAGATTTTTATGCAAAACATCATGCAGTACTTTGTGTAGGTCTATGCAACTATTAATTGTATTGACAAACAAAGGAAAAGTTTACTTTTGAGTTTTCTCTAAGCCATCCTCTAAACCCCATAATTAATGATAATGTATTCTGTCAACCTGGAGGAGCTGATTTAAGCTATTTAAGCTCAAAGGTGACATATTTACAAAGCTTAGAAGTCCATATAAGCACATTTTATACCTGCTGACACCTCAGTTGTGTTTGTCCACAGTTAGGTCTATGGGGAAGGTTCTCTGTAAAGTTAATATAGCACCCGGCCCAACTCCTACACAGATCGATGTTAGGCTTAAGAAACTCTCCTCCTTTTCTCCTATAGGGAAGCCTTTTCAGTGTTCTCATTTAATTTCAGCTGCATTAATTTTGGTGCAGCATCTAATGTTTCATTGAGTGAGCGATTGAGGAGGGCTTAAGAGTTCTGCCGGGGCTGCTTATTGCAAGCTCAGAGAGTTCATTGACCGACACAGAGCACAATATATCTAAGAGAGATTTGGCCAGAGGAGAAAACGTTCACAGAAGTGACCAAGTGAATAACAAATTGAAGTTAGCTTAAATCATTCTGGTTCACTGTGGACTGATTATAAGTTTCACACCAAGGTATAATAATCATTAGCTCATGAACAGTATCAACAGCGAGGGTTTTTTTAAAAATGTTTTTTTGTTTTTTGGAAGGACATAAAAGCAAAAGTGTCAAACATTTACTTGCTCAGATGTTGCAAATCTTAAAAGTGTTGATCTTTGAGTTTTGGACACCTTAATCATACTCCTTTGTTTATTGCCTTTGTACTGGCTAATCAATACTGAAATGCTGTGTTTTTTTAAACAAAAAGAAAATAGGCCACTACGATTCCACTTGTTCCCTAGGTTGTCAAATTACCTCTGAAAGCAAAGAACAAAATGTTTTCAGCTTGTGGTCAAATGGAAAACAAATTTCTTTGCCATAAACCTGTTCAAACCAGGTCAGCATTTACCATGCAGGCTTTGACAAAAGGACCACTTTAACACTCCCTTTAAAATGCCTTGAACAACCTCAGTAGTTGAGAATAAACTGAGAACAAATGGATGTGATGCAGAAAAGAAAACAAAGACGTACAGCCTCATCTGACTTTTGGATTAACCTCCAAAAAGAAACATCTGGTCGTGTTTTTCTATATGCTAATATCGGGTGGACAATAATCATGTGTTCAGTGGAAAGAGTTTTTCAGTGACTGTAGAGTAATAAGAAATAGGCACATTTTTTATAGTGGAAACTAACCGAATGGCGGTACAATTTTCACTGATTGCTCCACACACATCTTCACTCTTCCCTGATATTTCTTGCTACACTGCTTCAAATGGATTAAAATAAGACAATAGCCTGATTTCTTCCCGTTATCAGTAGAGGGACTTTCACAGCTCCTATTTCACACTACTGCTGCAAAAGTCTTAGAATTTTAATGAGGATATTGTGTGTTTGTGTGTGGATTTTACGTGTGTTTCTCAGGATACGGACTTCACTCAAAGCCTAAATCTTTTTTTTTTTTTTTTTTTGTCAACATCAGTGTCCGTGTGGATTCCAACTTTTGAAGATGTGCGTGTTAACTTCTTTCTGTGGTCATGCTTGCAAGAGGGGACAGAAATAGTGACTGCCTATTGGGTTCAGCTGCTTGCTTATGCATGAACACCCTCTCCACCAGCAAGGTCTTGACTCTCACAAACTTGTCAAAGGCTTAACTTGTCTTGGCACACGCTTCCTTAGCTGTGCAGTACTATGGAGCAGCATGTGGGGGCGACTTGGGGAAGTGTGTCTGGTTTTTTGTTTGCCCGCCCTCTGATAGAGTTCATGAAGGAGCTTCAGATGATGGTGTTTGTTTAGTAGACGTGCCAGCTTTGGTTTATCCTGTCGGTCAGTGAAACTGGTGCTTCCTATCTCATCAGGGGTCCATTTCTTGCTGCCCTGCTGCAAGGTGAGTAAATGTGTGCACAGCGCAAGACATCGGAAAGGATAATTAGAGCAAGTTGACTCAAAGAAACACAGAACATGTAGATAGAAAAAAAATGTGAGATTTGATTGAGGCTGGTGCAGTTCCTTATAACTCCTTTATCTGTTCTCATTACAGATGTTTGTACTCTAAGCTCACACTTTCATACACTGGGGAGACTCTTTTAAAGTGACTACTTGGGTATGTGCAGAGGGAAGTGAGTGGGATGGTGATCTCAGGGGAACCTATTGATTAGTGGGTTCACTTGAGTGTGGCTGATGCTCGAGGCAGGTTCAGTATGAGTTATGAGTCAACCTATTGAAGAAATATATAATTGCTGTCTTCTAAACATTCTTTTCACTCTTCCCTGAATTAATAGAATATCTAAGTTTTCTCTTTTGTAAAATTGTTTTTTTTCTGTGTTTACTGCCAAATGGCAGCAATTTTATATTTGTAATCATTTTTGTTTTGTTTTTTGAGATTAGATTTTGTTCTTTCATTTATTGAGGGATTCCTGGTGTTTTTAGGAGAATCATACAAATATAGAATGTCTCAAAAACGACACGATTTTTGAGATACACTTTAATGTCATGATTATCATGATAGGCATTTACTGAAGCTATAGCCTCTCAGTAACTAAGACTAAAACAAGGATAAAAAAAACCATAGAAAACAAAAGCAAGACCTTTTCCAAAGTATTCTTACTTAGGAAAAGTAACCTAAAACTGTGGTGGTAGCGTTTTGTAGCCACTACACCAGATTGCCACATCCAGCCTGTAAATCAACTGTAGCTGGCCCGTGAAAAAAAAAAAAAAAAAAAAAAAAAAAAAAAAAAAAAAAAATCATATATCTGTTATTGGTGGCCTGCCAATAGCTTACATACTGCTCAAACTAATCACACTACATCTTCTGTAATGCACTGCCACAGTTACTTGTGAATAGAGATGCTGTTACACAGGCTCCGCTTGGGAGTCATCTCTGCTGTGTTTCTAAGTGCACATTTTGCTGATAGACTGAGCACACTGAGTTCACATAACACTTTGCTGACTTTGAAATACCAAAAAAATAATCTGGAACTGTTTTGCAATCCATTCTCTTTTGACACGGAGAGAGCTCCTGTGCACATCCAGATAGTTTATAAAACTGGAGATTAACTCCCTGTGGGTTCTGCACAGTGTTCTCCTTCATCGGTGCTCAAACTCTGCCTCTAAGCTGCTCAAATGCTCTGTATGGTAGTACCCAGACCTATGTTAGCAACTGTGTTCTGTGATAAAGATGGAGATTACCAAGAAACAATGCCAAGCATGCTCGACAGACGAAATGGCACACAATTTGCCATCACTGTTGTGTTTTTTGCATTCTTCTCGTGAGAACAATTTTTAGGACTTTCAACTTCACACCAATTTACATGTAACTGGCATGGCAAAAATCACATAAACCCATCTTAATAATCAATGCAAAAGCCCTTACTGGTATTACAGGTTCTTATTATTGCTGACAGACTTTTATCCTGTTTCAAATTAAAAAACCTGCTTTTATGAAGAAAGATTTATTCTCTTTGGCCTGCGATCTTGCCAACATTCTTGTGATTGAATTTGACACCTTAATGTATATAGATTATGTTTTAAGAGTCCTAGGAACATTTTTAACAGATTTTAATCAATTTGCATAACTTTGCCAACTTGCTTCAAGCACAACTGACATTTCAGAAATATGTTGGCATTCATGAGTCATGAAGTACACTATGTCTCAAACTGTTGTCTAACTCTTAACAATTGTAATCTCAAAACTAAGCAACAATACAACTCAGGTAAAATGCTCTCTTGCTACATAATAGGTATGAAACAGTATGATAATCTTGTGTCATGAAATTTGTGTGCAAATATATCACATTTTTCAGTTTATCTTCTGTATAAATGTTAGTATTCATAGTGCAATAATTGTAACGTTCTCATAACTCTGCCATCAACACATTCACAAAGTGATATATACTAAATTATATCTGTTGGGCCTGTAGCCTGAACACACAATGCACCTGGCATTTAAGCTGCTGTATTTTTATGAGCAGAGACAAGTAAGCAGTTTTCATTTACTTTTTGCTGTTTTAAGTTGAGAGAGTTTCATACATGTATAATGTTTTTATTGTGAAGGTTTGTTATATGGATGCCATAAACAGAAGCATAAACCTTGGTGTTATTTTTTTAGCTGTTCTGCACAATGTAATTAGACTCTTGGATACAATCCTGATAGTCCAATAAATCTGATGAGCTGGCAACCACTTAAACAGACATACCTAAAAGTTTACTTTCTCACCATAAGCCACGAGACAACTGGTAGCAGATGGGGGACAGAGTTGCTCCTGTGGTTTACCTCTGTACATAGTAAGCACAAGACATCTTCAAAAAGTTTTGTTTGTGGAGTTATAATGTCCAAGGAAGAGCTACATTTCACACTTGGTGCTTTTAGGTGGTTAAAATAGACTTGCCTCACTTTTACTCTTGTTTTAGCTCATGTCAGATTTAATTGGTCTGAGATGATGCATTAGAAACAAAAATTTGGATTTTCTTTTAAGTGTGGGGTTTCAATAATATTTACAAACAATACTAATAATACTCTATTACCATGGAAATCATTACAACCACCTATCATTCCATCCATGCCATAAACTGATGCTTCAAACTAAAACCATAGAACTTCAATACATAGAATGTGTAAACTGGTATGAATTGCTAAATCAATGGTGTCCAAAGTCCGTCCTCAAGGGCCGGGATCCTACTTGTTTTCGCTCTGATGGCTCGTTAGCAGGCCTCTGCAGAACATTGACATTCTAAGGAGGTAGTTACTACCTCCATCAAGAGAACTAAAACATGCAGGATGCCAGCCCTCGAAGACCAACTTTGGAAACCATGGTGCTAAATGTTGTGAGTTGGGTAATTGTTTGATTTTCATTTGAGTAAGCATAAAAACAAAGTCTTGGTACCATTACGCATAGAAATGCAACATATAAGAGACAAATCCATAGCTGTTTTCATCCTTTATATTTTTTACACAGTTTTATTTAATAATCTTCTGAAGGAAACACCTGACATTTACAATAAAAAAAAACAACACACATTTTGAATCAGTCATCAAATAAATGGTCTTAATGTATGGATCTAAAAGGGCAGAAGTTTTATGAAAAATATGATTTCAAAATTTCATTTCTTTCCTTGCAGCATGTCGTTAGAAGGATGAAACAGATTATTAAATGTGTGTACGATCTTGAAGGAGCTAAGTAGGCAGTCTTGTTTTATTTTAAAGTATGTAGAAACACTTTGCCAACAAGAAGGAAAACACAAACTAGGAAGCTTTCCTGCTCTCAATTGGAATTTTCAGTCATTATTCTTGATTGCAACCAAAATTGCCATTTCAATTACACCATGAAGTGTTCTTTCTTCATTGTTAGTCTCTGTGTCTGTACTGGAGGGTTTGTTTACTACACTTTTTTTTCCTTCTGTCAACGTTTATTTTTGTTTCAGTGTTGTAATTTCTGTTGTTCATTCTCATTTCTGTCTGCTGTAGTGTCAGTGCTTGTAAATGTTTTATTTGTTTCATATCTAGTTTTTGTTATTGTTCTAGAGTGTTATTCTCTAACAACTAATTGAGGAACTAGGAGTGTAAATTAGGAATGGCACTGCATCTGTTCTACCTTGTATAGTACTGTTTATAGCAGGGGTGCCCAAGTCCAGTCCTCAAGGGCTACCATCCTGCAAGTTTTAGATGCATCCCTGCCCCAACATGCCTGAGCCAAGAGGCTGAATCCCTTCACCAGTAGTAACTCAGCTCTGTAGAGGCCTGGTAACGAGCCATTCATTTGATCCAGTTGTGTTAGAGAAGGGATGCATCTAAAAGTTGCAGGGTGGTAGCTCTTGAGGACTGGACTTGGGCACCCCTGGCTTACAGAATCCATCACTGTGATATGAAAAAGCTCTAATATATTGCTCTAAATTAGGAATCAAACAGTTCTTCGTTTTGAAGAAGAACTATTTGATTCCATGGTAAAAATTTAGATGGTTATCATTACCATTTTAGAAATACCTTGCTATTAAAATGTTATTTGCTAATTGAGGTATTTTGGATCTCTAAGAGACAGAGTGTCCAAAATGTAATGTTTGGTTGAATTTTGTGATTTTTTTTTTTTTTTTTTTTTTTTTTTTTTTTTTTTTTTTTCAGATTTTGCATGGACAGCTGTTAGACCATGTAGGACTTTCTTTTACTCCATGCAGAGAAATACAACACTAGTTAAATCATCAGCTTCTATCAGTCACTCGCTGTCATGCAGCTTATGTAAAGTTAACACCTATTCAGATGAATTTGGCCTTCAGAAGAGTATGATTTGTCTGTTTAACATGTCAGCTTGTCAGATTCTTTAGGGTACTGGCACTGTAGCGGCCAGTCTGCTTATAGTCAGCAAAACAAACAAAACAGAAACAACGAACAAAGAAAGTAGGTTGTTTACATGTTTTTAAGGTTGCTGATTACATTTAAGCTATTAAATAAGCATTCCAACACAGGGAACAATCTGGATAAATATTGTAACTGCAAGATGTTGTGGAAACTTTTAATGTCTTTTATTTTCTTTTACAAAAACATGTTAACAATTTTTTTTTTCATAAAATGAACATGATTTGTTTTAGCAAACAAAGCTTGTTAATTCAAGTTATCTGTTGAAAATAACTACATTTTTCAACAAATTGGTTCTAGTAATAAAATGGTGCAAAGGTTTGCTTAACACCACTTCTTTCTCTTTCCAGCATTAGCAAGTAGCCTTGATAGTAGGTCTATCTCAGCACCAAGTCTTTCCTCAGCTAGAGAAAGATGTAATGCAAGGAGTTGGAGGCAGGCTCAAGGAGACAAGCAACAAATAAAAATATTTTGAGCACCATCTTTAAAACTCATAAGTTAGTTTCATGGGTCAGTTAACCCATAGGACGGGACAAATTAGCATTTTCTCAGCAACTTCTTGCGGCTTGGGTTTTCCCATTTGGTTATTTTTGTTTAGACAATACTGTAAGTTTAAAAAATACATATAGATGCTCAAATATTACTGAAACATTCAAAATTAATCCTTTCATTGCAAAAAATGTAAAGCACATAGTAGTCAGACAGATATGTCAATCTCTTCTAAGCCAAACAGTGAAGTAAGGGAGTTTGATAAAGTAAGTCTTTGCTGATAGTGTTTTCTATCAATTACTAAAATGCTACATGAAGAGAAACTAGAGGATGTAAGACTCCAACAGTCACAGCGTATAAAGATCATACTAAAAAGCAGAGAAATGTCTGGTCGACAGGCGAGTGATTGATTAGGACGGAACAGGCGTGAAGTTCATGGTGCTGATACTTTGAGCCAGCTTCACTTTGCAGCTTTCCCTGATTATACTTGGCATTGAAGTCTCAGAGACATCTCTCAGAACAAGGGTGACACAAATTTAAAGTGATGTCCTTGTGGACAGTTTCCTATTGACTCTCTGGCCAAACATGTTCACATCAAACTTAGGAAATTAAATCTCCTGACCTCCAGTGTTTTGAACACTGATTCTAAAACAAACATACCTCAATGTTGTTTGCCTGAGAAAAAAATGCAATTAAATAAATGTATTGTAAGTTTTAGCACTTTTGAGTTATTTGGCAGAAGTGCTTCACAAATGCTACCTGTGTGTATTGTGTGATTCCTGTGATTTGATGTAGAAGTTTCCAAAAAGATTTCATAATGTATGTTAACAAAGATATATGTGTGGGGCCTGTTTAGTGCTTTTGGATGTAAATGACCAAGTGTGATGAATGGTCGTGATCCAGCCATGGTCAGTTATCTGAGGCTTGTTTGAATGAGGACAGAATGAATCAGCGCATTATGTGTACATTATGTAAATGTTTTCTGGTGTGGTTAATGGAAGTAAAGCCAGTTCACGACTGCCCATTACTCTTGCAAGGAGTTTCTCTGGGGAGTGGCCCCTTAATCAGAGTTGTGGAGTCAAGCTCCTCTGCTGCCTTTGTTTTTCTCACCATTAGCAGCTGAGGAAATGCAGTAGGCTTTTTCTGCTCTGTATGCTAATGTGATTATTTGTTGCAGACATTCACTCAGATCTGCTTTTTATATTTTTAACACCGTCTCATGGGACATGAAAGACAACCTTTCCCAACCCTTGTATATTAGGATGCAGACCTAAAAACTTCAATGCAAGCTCAAAACACATAAAGTCTCATAATACTGGTTTTAAATTCTACTCCTGTCAAAGCAGTGAATTATTGAGTAAAAAGGGCTCTTACTAACTCCCTATGAATTGTATGATGTTGCCTGAGGCAATTTCACTGGGACAGGAGTTCAAAGGCAAAAACCTTTTGGAAAACAACAGCTAAATGAGATTTGTGCAGATCTATGATTTGTTTGTAGTCAGTAAAGAAAAAGAAGCTGAAAAATTGACCTAAATTTACTATGTACTTAAAATCTGGTGGGAAAACAACAGAAAATGTTTAAAAATTACTAAATATGACCCTGTAAGAATAAAAATAAATTCTATAAAATAAATAGATTTATAAATGTAATCTAATATTCAAATTCCATGAAAAATGGATGTTTATAGATGATTCTCTAATTGAAAAATATCTTTATTATTTTGTAATGATGTCCATGGTTGCTCACGTCTTATAACTGCTGTATAGTCGCTGATTAGTAATAGAAATATAGGCCAGCCTACTGCTTACCACATTTCAATTTAATCCAGACTCCATTTAACATGGAAAAATAAAGCAAAGAAAACAAGCAATTTGCAATACAATTAAAAATGAATACAGACGAACATATACATGTACAAGTATATGTAGTATATGTATGCACACACATGAAGCGCTGGCCTGAAGCTGCAAAGATGTGTAAAATTTCTTTAAACATGTTCATATTTCATTGCAGATTTCAATGCATGCTGCTTAATTTCCCAAACCACAACTTGTTAATTCAACAAGTTCTAGATCAAACTTTTGGAACTGCTTTAAAGCGTTCCAGAGTAATATTTTTCTGGCTGATTTGCTTCTAACACTGAAATAACGATGGAAGTTGGTTAATTTTTTGTCAGATGGAACATTTCTGTCTTTATTCGGCTGTAGGTTTTGGACAGAAATGGAAAGAGCACTGAAAATTTGTACTCAAGTTCAGTTATTGTTACATTGCTTAAATTGTACTGAACTACAAGTAAAAGTACTTGTGTTAAAAAAAATACTTAAGTAAAAGTACAAAGTACTTTTCTCAAAAACTACTCAGAGCATTAATTACTTTTTAACCAATGGATGTTTTAGTGCATTTTCAATAGCAGACATTTGATTTCATTTACATGTATAAAATACACTATATTTCTCAGATGAACAAAAAAGTATAGTATAAAGCATGTGTCAAACTCAAAGCCCGGGGGCCAAATCCAGCCTGCAAAAACTTTTTATGTGGCCCTCAAGACAGACACATAAATAGAACCTTCAAGATAACAGTTGTGTGCTTAAATTATATTTTATCAATCAAATCACAGCAGTTTTCATCTGTACACTGCCAAATTATGTCAGTGTGAAAAGATGTTCAATATTATTTAACTTTAAAAAGTGCTCATCCAGTGCAGAGACGGTTATTTCTTCTTATTTTAACAGTTGGTTAATGGGTTATATACATTACATTCTCCCTTTAAGGACATTCATAATATTGATATGGCCCAAAATGAAAATGAGTTTGACACCGCTGGTATAAAGTACACAAAAAAGTATAGAAAATAAAAAGTATAGAAAAAATACACTAAAGCCATTTTTTTGTAAACAACAAAGCAGTAAACAACAAAATCAGGAATTTTGTTAAATGAATGGCAAAAATGTTTTTGAACTGGTTTTTGAGCTTTTTTGTGCAAAATTTGCAACAATATTGCTCATATTTCAACTTGTCAGAAGAGACAAAAAGTGCATAACATTTCGCATTCACAGTAAATAGGCTTCATCTATTTCCTGCTGTTTTTCTGCAAGCTACAGTTACTTGCTTACGACGAAGTATTAGGGCTACACCTAGTTTTTTTTGTTTGTTTGTTTGTTTGTTTGTTTGTTTGTTTGTCTTTCATACTAGAATAAAGTTGTAATTTTCTGAGAACTCTACACCAAACTGCGTTAAAGTGAGGATGAGCATCTTGTGAAGTTATAGTTGGTATCGGTTTTACAAAATAAATACTTAATTTTTTAACACATCAGCATTAAATTATTATCAGCTGCAGGACTTTGAAATGATTGCTTAAACGACTGTCCATTTCAAAGAAAGAACCTTTTTTCTCATAATTTTGACTTTCTTCAAAGATTGTGACTTTATTCTGCCTAGAGCATAAATATTCTTGTGATATGACTTTGTTTTAAAAAAAAATTATGACTTTATTTATGTATTTTTAAAAAATCTCTTAGTCTGGCCCTAATACTTCCATCATACTTGGTTTACTAACCTCTGCTTCCATTTTTCTTTTCACTGTCACAAATTTCTCCATCTGTCCTCTATGGAGAAAGATATGTTTCAAAACACCCAAGCTTGTATCCTCCTCTGTTTATATCGGTGTCTGTGTAGGCTACTTCTCCTACTGGCTTAGGCAAGCAGCCTGTTCATTAATTTGAGACAAAAGCTCACTTTTGTATGCACACCTGCCCAGTCATATCTGTTGACAGTCAATGCTGGGAGGTGAGGTTATTACAAAGTAATGTAAATAAACAGCCTTTCTTAACACCCCCAGGTAGCTCATCAGGTAAGGGGATAAACTTTGAGGCCTGTTTTCTCAGTAATCTTGTTTGCAGAGTGCTAACATTCACAAGGCCATATCTCTTTTTCATTTTTGTTTTTTATTTCTATGTGTTTGACATCATTAGAAAGCTTAGATCAACATTTTCAGAATCTGTAAATAACTATACATACCTCCAGGTAGAATTGTAACTGGTTTTTACGTGGTCAGTCACATATGTATTGATCAGGACCACATTAATTAATTGTAGAAAATAATAAAGAAATAGGAGTAACTTATCTTTCTTGCACAGAAAAACCAAAATGTACAGAAGCTTAGACAACCGAATTGTTTTTTTTTTATTTGTTTTTCTTTGCAGTATTAATAAAACAATTAATTAAACAACATGAATCCATTCAGAATACCTTCTTTTAATGGTTAACCTAGTCCATATGGCAGTAATAAATGAGGATATTTGCTGCAGTCTTGCTCTGTAAAACATGTTTGCTGCTGACCTGAGGTCAATTATACCTGTGTGTACAGTCACAAACAATAAAAAAGTTTACTATGAACCTTGACTGAAACCTATTACCTCTGTGTGTATGATTGTATGAGTTTGTGTAAAATAGTAGTGCATTTTTCTGAAAAGTTGTTTTTCTGTTGTCATTACTGGCTTTAGATTGAATTTCTACAGTAAAGTAAACTTACCCCGTTAAAGATGTATAGAAGCCTTTAAATAATACAAAAACCCCACATTTAAATCTAAGATGGCACAATTAGTATCAATAAAAACCTTTCCAAATAAATGTAACAAAAAGCTTATTTAAATTTTTAGAAACATTAATTTTTAGACATTTTCAACTTTTATCCCATTTTCCAATAAGGCTGTGAATTTCTGTCTTGTGAGGCTTTGTCATGAAGTCGTCTGTTAACTCTGAACTTATTGGTATTAAATCATGCCTAAATACATGTTAGACAATGTTTTCTTTCAGCCCAAATAAAGCCTGATGTAAATAATTATTTTATTTTAAGTGTTACAGCTACTAGATGCAGTTAGTCACTGTGTTGCACACCGTTGCTCAGACCAGCCTGGTCAGCCGCAGCACCTCAGCGTAGGGCCAGACAGGCCCAGCTCTGCACCGATGGCAACATGCAGGTTTCCAAGGCAGGTCATGCACAGGATGCAGCGGATCAGACTAAAAACCATGTAATGGACAACAAGACCTATTAAATCCATCATATTACGCTGTAAGTCTTACATACATTTCACAAAATAATCATTTAGTGCTATGAATCATAATTGTTTTCTCAAAACAATAAAAGTTCTGAAACTCACCCCGTGAGAAACGTAACAGTATTCCTGGACACTTAAAGGCCTCTGATCATATCAGTAGTCCCGGCATGTTTTCTTTTCACCTGTATCGTTCTGGTGGATGTTATTTCCAAAGAAGGGACTGCACACCTGTTAGCTTCAAGACGTGTAATTATTTGCATGTCCTGCCACTCTCTTTCTGCTGCTAAGGAATCCATCCGCACATTGTACAAAGTTTGCAGCTGCATGATAGTGTCCTAAATGGAAAATTCTCTTTTCTTATCTCGTAGCATTTACAGTAAAATTAATGGATCTTCTCCATTTAGCTTCTTCAAACGCTGTGGTGGCAATGTTAAGTAGCCATGTGTTCCCTTCAAATATGTAGCTTATTGGCCAAAACCAATAACAAAAGCATGTGAATAGTCAAACAAAGGCAGTATGTTAAAAAGCTGTGGGTTTCCCCAACCTCCAAAACTCAAATGCCTGCCGGCTCAGATTTACTCTGTAAACTAAACTTGTCTTCTAAAGACAATCATTATCCTCATCAACAAGTATTTCAGCCACTCATTAGAATCCATCATGGCTTGTTGATCATCAGATCATACATGGCTCGTCCTTGAAACAGCAACATCTTCTCTCTCAAAGCTGTACTCCTCATTACCCTATGAGACTGGGTGGCCTGAATGTTCACTATCCAGAAACAATAGTTGTTTTTAGTGAAGACCTGGACTGTAAAGTGAGAGCTTTTGTTCCCTGGTGCTCTTTTTCACAATTCCACAGTTGTTGAAAGAAAAGCCACCTCCGGCTATTTACCTAATGGTCCTTAACCTCTTTTGCAAAACAGTTTTGGCTGCAAATATGTGCACCTTTTTAAGCAGACTCTGGTCATTTCCAAATTATCAGTATATCCAGCCACATGTAATGTAGGCATATATAAATGAAGTCCCAGAACCAAAGGACGCAATGGTAACCCTAGCCCTTGCCCTTTCAAATATTGACTCTTGGCACTGTTACTCTTTTGCCTGGTGGCTTAGACAGCAGCTGGTTGACTTTAACCTTTTCTTTTGCATCATTCCTTCACACATTACACCTAGATAAAGAGATGTCTTTGTCATGGCCTTAAGGTCAGATGGGAGCCACTGATTACATTAAGAACAGTTGTTACTGATACTCTAAATTAGTACCTATGATAAATCTGTTTTTTAAAAGATGTTTTGCTGTTTATAAGCAATCATTTTTGATTTTTTTTTACTGAGGAAAAACAAGGGCTGGACTTTAGTCAATAGTTATTATAGATGAATCCATGTGTGTTTCAGTTAAAATCAGGCTCTTCAAAATGGAATGTGTTCTTAATGGCCATCGATTTTCACAATTCAAATCTTTTCTGTTCGTTTGTTCATGTATAACACTATGCCTTGCACACCTGTAGGGGCGGATCTACTTGGGTGGCATAGGGTGGCAATTGCCACCCTAAAAGAAAGCCTTGCCACCCCTGTTGCCACCTGAGGTGACAGCTATGAATTCAAGCATTAGCTATGGCAAATCGGACTAAAAGCGTGAACCTCTTTTTTCCGACTACATTGAACACAGCACAATGTAACTCAATACCTACTCCAGATGGTTCTGACTGATTAGTGGGAAGTGAGAGAGGAGGTGCAAGGACAGGCAGCAGTATGAAAGGAAAGATGAAAAAACTAATTAACTATGCCACATTAAGAAATGATATTTCAACCCCAGTGCTAGTCGTAAAGCTGATTTTGAGAGGATAAAAAATTAAAAACAACATTTTGCAACATGTGAAGTAAGTCTGATGCTAGGTCTGGGTAAACTGATATCCTTTACAAGTTTGACCAGAAAACATTGTAAACTGACTTCAAATTTTACAGAAATGAAGAGAAAAGGTAACATCTCTAGTTTTTTTCTCACCAAAGACAAAGGTGAGAGAAACAGAGATTTTTCATTAGTTTACTTGTACAAATGCTGCCTTATACAGTGTTTGCGAAAACACGTCGGACATAAATTATATATTATCCAATGAAAAATTTAAAAGCGTTGGACAAGTTGACCGACATGCTTCCCCTCTAACCCTGCAAATATGTCGCCATGTTAAAACAATTTTACTAACTGCAGGGCTGTAAATATCCTGTTGAATTGGTGCAATGACCGGCATGGCTTTGTGTACAAATTATAGTGTTCTTGCAAAAAGCACAATGTGAAAGCCAATCGCATCAAGCTAAGAAAATAAAGTTCGCTTTTGTTCCAGACCAAACAATCAGACCAAAGGACTTTCCTGGTGTGAATACACCCTTTATTTAGTGTGTCACATGCAAAATATTTAGAGGTATTAATTCTTGAGTATTAATGTTTATATTAAATGCCACCTTAAGACTGCTGAGCAGGGGTGTATCCAGGAAGTTTTGAAAAGTGGCTAAATGGGGAATGAAATAAACTTGACTCACAACATCAAAGTCAAAGATTGACATAAACATTAAATACATAAAACACAAAAATAATTATAATTTAAAATATTTATGTTCATTCTTAAGTTATTATTGATGAGGTTTTTTAGCTACAGATGCATCCTTTGCTACAAATGATCAAGGATCCACTATGTTATTGCATTTTAGGCAACAAAATGTTTAATTTCTTATTTAAAAAATGAATTTAATTATTTCCTTATTTGCATCTTTTAATTTATTTCTAATATTGCATAAAAAGATGTAAATAAAAAATCTGCAGAATGTGCCATTTTGTTTTGTCTGATTAATCATCAGAATAATTGAAAGATTAATCGAAAACTAAAATAGTTAGCTGCAGCCCTAATATAATTGTGACATATCCTGCCACCTCTAAAAAATCCTCACCCCTCTCTTGCCACCCCATAAATATTTTTCTAGATCTACCACTGCACACCTGATAGAACAAAATAGCCTCTAAAGTATAGCACTCTTTTTTTGTAACTATATAAATAAACAGCATTTTCAGAATGAAACGAATGTCCTTCCTAGCTGAAGAAGAAATATGAGTAGTTCATTCTTTGATTATCGAATGCCAATAAATGGTGCTTTGGGGGGGATAGCTTTAGGTGGTCTTTTTCCAGACTACACAAAGAAGAAGGTCATTAAGATGAAATCAGAAAAAGACCTCCATCATGTAGCTGGTGCTTTTTCTCCAACACTAATGGTGAGTTTTTATGCGTTGCTGTTAGATCAGTGGTCTGTGGCCTGCTTGTTTTCTCGGGAGATGAATTAAAGAAAAGATCGGTAAAGGCAGACGCCACTGTCTAAGGGAAAGGATGAGGAGGAGATTCATTACTTCTCACCCCCAACACACACACACAGACCCAAACACAAATACAAATACACACGGAGTAGAACTCGTCCTCATTATCTCCCTATTTCCATCACTAGGAGGAAGTGAGGGGTTGCAGCCTTTCTACTGAGGCTGCTGACATCTGCCCTTCCATTTATCACATGTTAAATCCATGTGTTCACACACATGCTCACACATACACTGAAAGACTGTTTTTTTTTTTAATCTCTAAATACAGCTGAATTGGAAAAGCTGTAAAAGATGAAGATTCTGCCATTTTTAGAAGCTCCAGCAGCTTCAGGTGTTAAAACAATATCACAGTTAAATACCAGAACGACTTTATCATGTTACTTGAATGCATCATTCACATTCATCATTCACACATTTAAAATATTACACTTTCTTCTGACAGCACAAAATGAGTTCTCTACATTGTCAAATGAAAAAGATCTTCCAGTGGAAGAGAGTAGACACTAGCTTTCTCTCCATCTCCCAGTGGAAATGTAACTGCAAGTAAATACAGGAATGCAGAAATACTTGATGAATAATTCAGCCCTCATTACACAGTTCCAGAAAGGCATGCCAAACAGCAGGCATGGCAGTGGTGGTGTGCTAGCTTTTCCAAGGCGTCACCCAACTTGCCCAGTTGAGGTTAATATTTTTGGCATAGAGAGAAAGAAAGAGGAGCCTTCAGAAAAGCCTCGGTCAGAAAGGTCTGTTGTGTTATAGTTTATTAAAGTCCAGTTTTGACCCATGCTAACTGATCTGATGATTAGAACGATGATTAGATTTCTGCTCATAACCACAGATATTACAGCATTTTGCATGTAAGAAGTAAAAAATTTGCCCTACATGATGCTGCCTAATATAATGAGCCTGCAATGTTTCATTATATGTTATGATGTGGATATCTCTGAAACCACATCATCGCTAGTGGATTATTCGTCAGTGTTCCTTTATCATAGCGACATGGTGAATGCCTGGGACATTTAGTTTATCCACTAAATATAAGTAGGTTATTTAAAACCTTTTGAGCAGATCCCCACCTTACCAGGTAACAACAGCTTCGGGAGCTGCAGCAGCCAAATTACTACAGAAACATTACTTAGCTTTTCTTGCTCACCAATATCACCAATATGAGATTCCGCATTTTGTTATGGATTCCATTTTGTCTCTTAAATTATGTGATTCCATCTGGCTTTTCTGCATTGTGTAAATCTCAGGGGCCTATGTTGTAGAATAATTTATGCTTCAAAACATATGTCCCTTACCTTCATCTGATTGAAACTCAAACAAAATGCAACTTCCTGGTGCATCTGTACACAGAAAAAATGGGACAAGAAATATTCAAAATAAATAAAAATCCTTTTTTTCTGTATTTTACTGATCTGATCAGGTCAGAGCCAATACCACAAAAATTGTCTGCTTTGGGTCATGGACTAGATTTACAGTTTATTCATACAGAATCAGACAATTAGCTTGTTTGTGGGAATAATTTCTATGTAATCCGCTGTCCCATTTAGTACCGTTAGGGAGGTTTGTGTTTGCCATCTTGTTCATTTGAAGCTAACCAAAATTTTAACTACAAAATCCTGCTAAGTCATAGCATTACTCTGGAAGCTCTAGAACAGGAGTCACCAACCTTTTTGCAACAAAGAGCTACTTCATGGGTACTAAGTGATATGAAGGGCTGCCAAATTGATACACACATACTCATATGGTCTTTGAGGGGTGCTTAGTGCCCACAGGAACCAGGTTGATGAGCCCTGCCCTAGAAGCTAACTTGGAGATTAACTTGTGGATTCATTTGGGTCTTACTTTCATCAATGTTGAATATGATCTGAAATACATGAATATTGTTGTGAGTCTCATAGTTATACTGCAAGACACTCCAAGCAATTCTCTTTCAGTTTGCTCAGAAACCCATTCATAATAAATAGCTAGAGACTTGTGGAAAACGCTGCTATTAAAATAGTTTACTTTAAAAAAGTTTGGTGAGTGCTGAAAAATGACAACTAAAGTAAATTTACACAGGCAGGGGTAATCAGCTAATGGAACACCGGTGAGTAGCAATCAGCTAACATGACACAGGTGCTGAGAAAAATAAACATAAAAAGCAAAACAAAAGAAGTGCACAATTAGAGGTAATTTCACAGTATAACATTAAATGACACTGGAAAACCTAACCTGAAGTCAGTTCTGACTTGGAAACCAAGAGCTAAAATGCTGGGAAAACACAGTACTCCCAAAATTCACTAATTTGAGCATTCAGACAAGTCCTTTAGTGTTGGAACTGCTTTACTTAACTCTCTGTGTGAAATAAAGAAACCATATTCCAAAAAATTTTCAAATTGATCTTTAAAATAAGAACTGGACATTAATGAAAATATAACTAATGTATTGAAAATTGTCAGTTTAACCCAGCTTCCTTGATCATGCTTATAATCTGCATTCAAACACATGAAATGCATAAACAAGGTTAAAGTGATTAAAGAGCATTATTTTACAGTAGCTCCCAACATGTAAACACTGCTATTAAAATACCAGATGTCTGTTCTGGAATGTAAAAAAAAAAAGAGAGTTACAGTGAGATTATTCTTTGTAACCTCTGCAAACTGTGGCTTTAGCTAAAATATGCAAATAAGCAAAAAATAGCCAAGGAAATAACTACAAGGACACTGAACTATATTCCAGGTTAATCAGATTCACTAAAATGACAGGTATGAACTGAAGATGACTGAATGAAATGAGAGATTGAATTAAAAGGTGATTCAACAACAAATAAGTGTTTTGCACATTTATGCAACACGGTTATTGTGGCTTTTTTTTCCTATATATTGTTTTTCTTTAGTGCATTTGTTTGATTTCAGTTGAATTGTACAGGATATGTATATATGCCCTATTATATGTGGAAAGTATTTTCAAATAATTTATCATGGTCTCATTATGCATAGCACAAAAACACAACATTTCAACAGGGATGTGTTTATTTTTTTAAAACCACTCATGACCATCTTCTGAGAAATAATTATTTTTAGCCAGGATATCAATAATTCTAATTGTACAAAATTGCTAAGCATTAAACAATGGCATATACTGTTATTTACCAGTTCATCCAGTTATCTGAACAAAACAAAATCTCTCTGATACTCTCACATTTCAATGTCACATGGTGTCTTTGATGAAGATTCCTGCTTTCTCTCATCCTCTTCAGTGAGGCATATAAAGACGCTTCCACTCAGTTCATGGGCTCAAGAATGATATTCAGTTTGCTATGATATCTCTGCCACACAGGCAGCCTCGTCAGAGAGGACATATTGCAGACATCCATCCTCTACCATAGTCACACTCTAGTATAAAGCCAGAGCTTGACACTAAATAGATCCAGCCAGCAGAAGGGAGTTATTGTGTAGTGTGGCCATGAGATAGAGGTCACTGTTGCCAAAGGTATGAGAGATGGAAAGAACTCAAATGTCCTGTCAGTAAATCATATGTTGGATTCACATATTTCTGCAGAAATATGAAAGGTGTAAAGCATTAGATGTGTGTTATAAATCATAAATCTGGCTTATTAACTTTTTACCCTGTACACATGAAGTGGATTAGGTATTATCTTAGCTACCTAAATACCCAAAATATTTTTTCTTTGGTTTACAACTGAACACAATTGTCCGATGGGCTTTCAGAGATGATTGCAGCCAACAGCTTCACTTTATGTGGAAAAGTCTCTGCCTGTTCTTGGAATTGCCTTCACACTTCAATTAAATGAAAGCTTCTAAGGTGAAGTTTTTTTGTTGTTTTTTTTTTAACAAATATCTGTCTGCAGCCTACTTCAAATTACACCCACTCACTCACTGTACATAAATAAGTCCACTTTCACCAGCTTCTTTCTTAAATGTAAATAACACTTTAATGATATTCTGGCTGTCAACTTCTGAAGAAACTTTGAAGAAAAAAAAATCACTTTGAAGAATTTAATGTTCTATATTTTGAGAAGTTAAAATTCAGAACATATAAGAAGATTGCAACAACTTTTCACCAAATTTTCATGAACTCTCAACATTTTCATATTTTTTTCCCTTCTTCTTAAGTTAACAAAAAAAATGTATTGTGTAAAAAAATGAAATCAGTTATGGTTGCTTGAAATTACTCATTTCTAAGCTTCTGACTTTTGAATCAATCCACTCTACCAAGTTGACTGACTTGTCAGGGATTGGGACATAAAGCAAAGTTTCCTTGATTAAAACAAAATTAATTCAAGGAGATCAAAACAAAATGGCCAATCAGTGCCCAGAGCAGGTCTCAGGTTGTTTCAAACTGTTGTTAGATGCTGTGAAATAGTATAGATAAAGATTTGAAAAAGACAGTGGTTAATTTGTTTCATAGTAACAGTCAATACAGATGCTAGGCATGGCTATTGAACAACAAACTGTGCAATATTTTTGACTGTTGCTTAGCTATAGTAATATATGCTAAAAATGATAGGTGTTGAGTGACAAAGAATTTCTATCAATTTCTGTTTATCTATGATGTTGCATTAGTAATCCATGTAATTTGGCCTATTTTAACAGGTTATATGCTGTTAGCATTAATTTATTTAACAAAGAATCAATACAGATTTATTTATTAATGGTGTTGTGCCATGTATGAATTACAAAATTATAGAAATTTTGTAATACAGCGTGCTATCATAGATGTCATCTGGTTTTAGCTGGAGACAGCTGGCTTGAAACTCTTAAATATAGTGTTTGAAGGTAAACTTCTTGCACACACTGAGGAAAAGTTGATAACCACAGAGAAAATGACCAGTCTTCTCTGGTTCTGTCCATTTTTCAATATGGTGACATTCCATCTCACCTGCACCCATTTCATTAATTGAGAGACCACCTAATGTTTTCATTTTTGACCCAGGCTTTACCTTGTGTAGTTTTCTTCTCTACTTCATCAGTACTGTGATCATGATATGTTAATAAATGCATAGTGAGATGATCCTTTTTGGATTCTCCTGAATAAAAAAAATATATCTGTCTATTTTAGTAATTTTATTAAGCTTTAGATGTAAAGATGCCATGGCAGAAAACATCTCTGTGTTAGAAAGACTGGAAATTAGCAGGATTAGTAACACAGCTAAATTGCTGTTCATACCTGTGTTTGAAATGGGCAAAACTCACTGCAGTCCCCCTCAAAAATGGTCATTGTGTTTTAAAGGAAATGAGACTCAGCAGGAACAGCAACATAAAAGCTTAACAGGAAGCATATCTGTATTAATGCATGACCTTGACAAAATGTGGAACACTGTTTTGATGACCGCGTTCAAATGATTACTTTTCATATTTTTATACAATATTTCCATTATCCCATGATATAGTGGGGGTGGGCAATAAATCAATAACAATATATATATATATATATATATATATATATATATATATATATATATATATATATATATATATATATATATATATACACTGTAACAGACACGTGATCAATATCTGTAGAAAATATGTCTGATAGAATGTTCAATAATTTCAGTGAACTCCATTCCAGAACCGCACAGCATTCTGAGGGATGTAGGCAGAGGAAAGGCTTTAGCTGCTCAACCTCTCATGGCCAGCTAAGCAAGGCTGGTAGCATCAACTAACTCACTCACTCATTGGTAAGCTAGCAATAACCTGTTGAGTAACTTGTGCAGCAGCAGTTTCAGGTTTTGCCACTGTGCCTCATAACTGCTTAAAAATAAAAAACGATGGCATGCAGTGAAAGGAGAAAGCTCAAGTACAACAGCTTGAGAGGAAATTGAGGATAAAACAGGAAAGGTCAGGTCACCAGTTTGGGAGTATTTTAGATATTTAAAACTAAAATCTAATTAATAATTAGCTATATCGACTGATATGAAATGCTTATAGCGTGATACGTTTTTTTAAGCCATATCACCCAGCTCTTGGATATAGCATAAATAATATCTGACTTTAGTCATGAATGAGAATTTCAGCCAAATAGGCAGCATCAAACTTAAACTGTTCCCACTGCAAAAACCTTTTCCAGCACCCAGAGCAGTTTTAGGTAGACATGCTTTTACCCCTGTTATTTTCACTGCAGGGATCAAGACCAAGTCAGATCAACAGAATAGAATTGTAGCGCAGAAAACGGTACTGGTAAGGCAATAATTTTGGCATGTATGTAAGATTTATGGTTGGAGGATCGTGAATTTTTTCTAGAATATTCACAGGTTTAGTTTTAGTCTTCTCCATTTACTGCTATTTAATTATACAGAAGGAATAATTGGTTGTTGTTTATTTTTTTATTTTTGCAAATACATCATGTAAATCCAGTCTTAAACATAACAAACCCCAATCCCCCAAGGCTGTGTATCATGCACCAAATTTAAGTTGAAAGAAATGTAGCAGCTGCTTAAGTGTGTGTTTGTGTGGTTAATGCAACAAATAGCGAGGAGAAACTTAACTTTGCATTACAAAGTTTGTTTAAAGTGTGTTACTGTTCCACCTTTCCTCAAGGTTTGAAGTATCTTTATATAAGTTATGACGTGTAATCGCTGTGCCAGAATCATCAGTTACAGTTTTATTTCTAAGGATCAGGGCTTTTTATTGACTTGGTGGAGCCTCATTCTCTCCACAAAAAGATGTTTCTCAATACTCCTGCTGTTGGAGGAGTGTTGAGACTTTTGGAGAAGATAAATGCAACCAGATATAAAAAAGGTTCATGTGACTGATAATTGCCACACTTCACTGGGGTATTTGTGGTAGTTAGTGCTATTCGCTAGATTAATCAGATATTGAAACAAAGTAAACAGTGGGAGCAAACAACTAGCAAAATAAAAGGTACATTTTGGACTGTTTTAGTGGCTCAGGGCCAAGACTGGCAGGTCTTGAACTTGAAATATAGCCATCAGACTTCAAGTCAGAAGGAACATGTTTACTTTAAAAGATCTGCCAGAGTTGTGAATAATTTTGGGCCTTATCTGTACATACTATTAATGTTAGGGTTTTTTGCTAGTTTTTTATCATGACCTCTTTCTCTTCTTTTTTTGCCCTTGGCAGAAAATAAAAGCAATTTGCTTGTCAGTGACATAATGGCACCATTTCTGCTCTTGAAAGACACAAATGTCATTCAGGTCAGCAGCTACCCCCCAGGACAGTCATTAGGTGAAATTAGAGGCATGCTTCTGTCGCTCACAGCTGACAGCATGATAGGTATCTTTTCCGTGGTGACTTCATCACATCAGGTGCAGAGGGTGAAAGACATGAAAGTCAAGAAATTATAAGCAAACTTGCTTTGGTTTTACAACCAAGGGACAGGCTCCCAGGTCTCTCATGTGTGGTAGGTCGAGTGGAGCAATGCACATGTTTTCACACAGGTGCTGTTTTGTTCTCTCTCTGTGTTTTTAAGGAGTGTGCAGGGGGCGGCATGAAAGGATTGAGCTTTAGTTTGATGTGATAATGAAGTGCCTTCTTTAGTCTTTTATCCAAGCCAATCACCTTCATCTATTTGTCCTACAATGCTTTAGTACACTTTGGTACACTTCTAAAGTAGTACTGCTTATCAGATGGGAGTGTCATCATCTTCAGGCTTTGTTTAAAGGTTTTCTCACATTGGAGAGTGACATGATTGGTGATAAACTGAGTGCTACAGCTTTCTTTATGTGCCTGGCTTGCGAGACCACCCATGAGTCGCACACGCATTGCATCGAGCGTTTGCACATCTGTGTATCATTCTTCCCCTCCCCAATATTTTCATATCAGAGAAATTCAGAGATATGAGGCTTGTCATGGTTGATAGAGGTGAGCAGGAGTGATGCAACGGTTAGTGCACTGGAGCGTTTAGCTGTACATGGGAAGATTTACCGGCCTGTGAAGCCATAAACCTGCAATTACAAACCCTAACAACTCTGGCAGAGGCATCCTGTACAACACAGTTTTCCTCTGGGCTCAGGGATTTAAGCCTCACAATCAGTCAAGTGTGACTTAAGAAGCTAATTGCACAAGAGTGACACACATACACGCACAACCTCCTTACAGGAGGGGGACTGATGTTGGAGGTGGAATTTTGTTTGAAATTCATCAAATTTTAATCCAGCTTGTACATTTCCATATTTCCATATTTATCTCCACGCTTCTAGCATCCACTTCCTTCCCGCATATAATTTCGGCCCTATTAATAGCTCAAACTGCTCCTTACCTAAGATGCACGCCAACTGTGGAACACGCTTTCACTCTTGTCATTGCAACCTCGTATCTGTCCAGCGTTCAAAGACACGTGTATCCCAAGGTAGATAGGGCTGTCAATGAATCACTCCATTTCTGCCACAGTTGGTAAATTGACTGTTTGATGCTGGAAACAGATGGGGCAGGAGGCAGGTGGAGCCGGTGATAAGATGTAGGATTCATACTCTTCCCCGCCTTGCTGTAATGAATCAGTGTATTTACTTAGAGTGATCTGCTCATCTGAAATGGTGCTACGATTGCTCTGTCTTTTCCACGGTGTTGTCACTCCTTGGGTCCCCTCCACTTCCCCCAAAAGGTAATTGCTCTTACCTGAGACACTGTAATGGATCCTGGATGAAGTATTGACCGCAGCTAAATTTTGATTAAGGGGCTGTAGGGCAGAACATGCCTTTAATGAAAGTGAGGAATCAGCATTCTCCAGGCTGTATCGTCAAGGCTGGATGCTGAGCATCATGGCCCACAGGCACCTTGATTAGGACCTGATCCCTGGCAAATCCAGGGATGGGGCAAAGCCTCTGAAGTAAAAGCAATGAATTTGTCTATTAATAATACCTGAGGTGTGTGTATAGTTTTTCCTCTGGAGACAGATAATAATTAAAGATGTGTGTATTAATTTACTGTAAGCTCTCCCACATGCATATTCACACACAAGTCCAATCCTCCACCTTGTTGCTTTGCAGCTGAAACACTAACACACTCATTAATGCACTCAATCCCTTTTCCCTTCATATGCAAAAGGTCAGGCTTTATCAGTTAGAATTTTAGCATGAGGGATAACTTGCATTAGCTTCTTTCATCCTCTTCCTTTATTGCCTTTTTGCTCGTGTTTAAAAACTGATTGCATCTCTGACCGAGATGAAAGGGAAGCAGCACGCTCCCCCGTTCTTTGAGCATGCAAATGGACATAATCTAAAAGACGAAGTATTAGCATGCTAAAAGACAGCACAGCTATGATGAACACCATTTGCCAAGGCTTAATGCGATAGCTGGGTAAGATGATTAACTTTGAATCCATTTAATCAACCACAAGCGCTTTCTCAAATAACCAACTGTCTTGTGTTCGGGTAAAACTTCCCCTCAAATCTGTTGGGGATTGGATGGATGTGTCAAATCACAGAATTTCTAAATCAGAGCCGCGGCCAGCCAAACTGGGTTCTTTGAAGTGATGGACATCAAACATCATTTTCTCAGCAGTATTTGTCATCCTCTGCTTTGTTAAAAGCTCACAGTGGAGTGCAACTTGGAGCACACAGCAGCTCGATTTGACTGAGCAGTCAATGTGCCCTTGGGCTGCATCCTATTGACTTAAGTAGTTTAAGTAGTGGGGCCTCTCACCTTCTTTTTCATATCGACCCCAAAGTGCATGCAAATAACTGTCTCTCATAATATGATGGAAGTTCTGATCCTTTTTGCCTGACCTTAAACCACAATCCAACAGCTCGCCTTGTGAGACATTGTATTTGTGTTTACTGATGGTAGAAACAAATTGTTGCTGAATAGGCTATTACTGCTACCAGACCTGGCCAAAAAGATTTTCCCCAGCAAACACTTTGGTTGGATCTGGCATGAAACAAAGCATAAATATGTAGAAAACCACCCCATTTCCATTTTTAAGTATGGCAGAAGATTTGTAATTCTGTGGGCCTGCTAATCTTCTCTACTTTTGAGTAGGGTATATTGGAGAGTACATTGATTCTTTGACATACAATTTAATTAAAATTCTTCTGTCAAGACAGTACAATTATTATTTAAACCTACTGGCCAAATCAACACAGAAATGTTTCACAATATTCCACCACACAAAATCAACTTCCTTCCATTCCTTCCAGACCAAAATCCTACAGAAAACTTAGAACTTTCCTGATTGCTTTGATAATGTTAATGTCAAAAAAAATTAATTTAATTTAAGGCAGTTTACACATCTTGAACAAGGGTGCTAACAAACTGGACCCCAGCTTTACGTTTTTATATTCTGTGTCATTGGTTAATGTAGTACATAAACTCCCACAGCTCACAGACCAATCTTTATTGAATACATTCTCTGCTGTGTGTCTGATCCTCAAACAGACCTCGATAACCCGGTGATTACGGTGCACCAGAGTATAGGAGAAGCTAAGGAGCAGTTCTATTATGAGAGGACTGTATTCCTGCGCTGTGTGGCCAATTCCAACCCGCCTGTCCGCTACAGCTGGCACCGTGGGAGGGAAGTCTTGACTCAGGGATCCGACAAGGGTGTGGAGATTTACGAGCCTTTTTTCACACAGGTAAGACAGAGGGAAGGTGGTGTGGATGCATGTCTTAAATTAGAACAAATTTCAGCAACACCAATCTTCAGATTTTAGATCTTTGTAACTTTGGATAACTTTTTCACATTATTTCTTTCTTTGTTTTGAATTAAAGTTAGGGGTAGTTTTTTGTTAATGTCTTACCTACGATACAAACTAGATAGTCAAGTTAACCACTGCTCAGTACAGTCCATCAAATATTATCTACCTGCTTTTTCATTTTTCCAGTCTATAATTCCATCCCTAGCAAAGAAGCCCCTCATCATGATGATCATGAATTAGGTACAGTGTTCCTTAGAAAGCTTTGCTAATACAAGTTTTTCTAGTAGTTTGGTCTTTAGTAATGTTTGTTGCCCAAAGACCCTCTTTGTACAATGTTTAATACATAGTATGGGAAGAAACCATAAAGTTCCAGAGGCTTATCAGGGGTTTAGTACGGTGTTTTGTCCCCAGGTGCATACCAGCCTTCTGTTTTTAGACTTCTCTTTGTACATTCTAGTTAGGATGCCATGCATGAACTATTTGACATTTTAACAGTATTTTGAACTCTTGAATTTCAGGATCTTTGGCAGTTACAGTCACAATGTTTTCAGCAATAGCATTTCAAGTTCAAAAAATATTTATTTTAATACACTTGAAACATGAATAAAACTGTAATGTACAGGAATATCTTGTATCTGTTTGGAACTTAAGATTCATCATATTCCATCAAGAGAGGTCAAGGAGTCGAGATACCCTCAGTGTTAAAACATTTTGTTATAATCTCAGCTCATTAAGACCTATTTTAGATTGCAGAAAAAAGGCACCTATTGAGTGTATATAAAATAAATTAATTTGGATTTATGTCTGAAGATGGCTAAAATTAAATGGATAGCATGAAAAACCTGATGTAGTTTTTGACATTGTTACTCAAAAAATATAGGAACTCAAAAGAGTTTTGACAGGCAGAGAGTTTCTAAAGATAGCTGACGCTCCAGAGCCAATTATGGATTCTTACTAAGGCACATGTAAGCATCAAGAAAAAAAAAAACATTTTATTACAGCTAAAATACTTAATGATAAAATAAATAAATAAATAAATAAATAAATAAAAGTTTTTTTTTCCAGCTTTTTTCTGTCCTGTGAAATTCAGCTCTATTTCCAAGTGTTTGTGGCAGATACTTGATGTGCTCATAAAACATTGTATTTATCTATTCCTTCAGTCACAAATGATAAATAGGGAATAAACTATTGTGTTTACAGCACATTTATAGTGGTTGTGCCAGTAAACACAAATATATTGGATAAGATTTGCTTGTAATGTAAAGTAATTTCAGGGGCTTCTGTAAATATTACTCTGAAATTCTAATTAAATTCAACAGACAGCTTTATTCTGAGCATCTTATGTGAGATATAAAGTTTAGGCTAAAATGTAATCTAAGAATTGGTAGAGTTCATGAACATCTTGGCATAAATAAGAAGCACAATAGTATGTTATCTCAGCATACACCCATACTCTGCATTGTCACTACACATATAGGCAAGGTGTTATTCATAATTAACAAATCAGCACACTATCTCATAGATTAATGGCATTAATAAAGAAAATGGCTTAATTGTAATTTTTCGATTTCTTTTGTCTACCTCATGCCCGACCAACCTCACAGAGGGGACAGTATCACTTGTCTTAATTAACCCTCTGAAAAGCAATACCAGATTTCATGGTTTACATGCATATTTGTGAAGTGGGTTTCCATCACAATCATTTTTTTTTCTGTTGAGCAAGTGGATTTTCTATGCAGTCTGAAAACTGAAAAGCTTTGTTCCAAAAAGGATTTTCAGCTGTCAACAAAGAGCTGATTGAGATTGTCCCATCACTTGTGAAGGTATTGTAGTTTTTCAATAGACTGAGTTAAATGTGATTTGGTACGTACTTGGAAGTCAGCATCAGTGAGAATGTGAATCTGCACCAAAAAAAAAAAAGAGCGGAAAAGAGGCTTAGGAAATAAAGAAAGAGGAAAAGGAAGTGAAAATTATGTTTGGCTCAAATGATGAAAGATGGCTGTTAACTAATGGAGTGGGTAAAGCAGAATGAAGAAGCTGCACTACTGGGCCTCAAATAACGCTCATCCCATCTGCACACCATTCCTTCCTATTGCCCACTATTAGAGCCTTAATTGGGTCTGAAAATTGGAGCACAACCTAAAACCCAGAGATTAGTATTTGTGACACCAAATCCAAATATGTTCTGACTAAACTCTGAATAATTTGCTCATATAAATGTTTTCAGTAATATCTAAACCTGCCTATTTTCCAAAGACAGGTGAGGAATCCAGGAAAGAAAACAGAAGGATTTCCTGTAAAGTTTCTGTTTTTGAATTTTACCTTCAATTATTCTTTCTCTTTCTTTGCATTATCATCACCCTTGCAGATGTATTATACTTCCAAAGATGTTACAAACATGCAGACATGACATTTTAAATTCACTACAGAGAACTGGTATCTATAATAAAGCTGCTGCCCAGAGCTGTAGGTTTACTGAAGAACCCTTTTTACTTTCTCCTGTCAGTTATTTTCTCTTATATACTTATTTTTGCAAATATTGACATCATATATTCTCGATTTCTTAAATATATTTGGACATACTGTTGAAATGTTGGAGACTGGTAACTGTAAAAGGTCCCACATCTCAAAGATACATTATTAGTTTTTATGAAAGATCTTCTAATTAATCGTTTGATGGATTCAGTGAAGAGCTACATTAAAATCCACTTATCATTTAATATCGACTTTTGCCTGTGATGTGGCAACAACAAAATCACACTGCGTGATTTCCATGATGTGGAAAATAATTTATCCTACAGGAACTTTTCTGCTTCTTTGCCCACGTTGTAAAATTTTTGCAGAATTTTCTAAGAAACTGAAGGAGAGCTTCATCTCAGCTCAATATAAGTTGATGTGGTACTTACACTTGATCACTTACCAGTGATTTTTCAGCACAGACCTAACCAAGTACTGACTGAAAATCAAATACAAAACTTATGGCCAGTCCTTTACACAAATAAAGTCTTTTCGCTGGATTGTCTAATATCCTAAAAAGGTAAGAACATGGGATGGATTATTATAGCACAATACCAAAAGTGTTCAGATCAACATTAAAGTACCCCCACAATTTCTCTCCACTTTGCTGTCTGCAAACAATTTCTGGTGCTGTAGCCATTTTGTTCCCATAATGCTCAAGTTTCCCATCGATTTGAACATCCCAATTCCCAAGTCCACTTTTGAAAAAAATCGTTTCTGGTTTTTTTTTTTTTGTTTGTTTTATTTCTTTCTTTGGTCCTTAAATTTTTCAAAGAAAGTTTCCTTCCCTGTAACTTCCTCCCTCTACCTTCCATCCCCACCTTAACCATTTGTACATTACTACCAACCTCATCCCCTGACATCTGCTTCAAAGCAGAGGAGGTGACAGAAAGAGAAAGGGTGTGGAATGTGAGGCCCATAGCTAATGTAATACAATTAAGTCATCCTTTGGCTTCTTTGGATTTGAAAGGGTCTAAAAGACATCAATGATTGTCATATTTTCTGGGCTGCTGCAGCATGTGTCTGACTCATGTTTTAATCCGCCTCCCTTTCCTCTCCTCGTCCCTTCACCCACACACTGGAGTCAGCCAGATCAAAGGTTTACATCCCCATCATAACCTTTAGGGTGAAGCTTGTGGCTGGCAGACCCAGTTGGAATCAAACACATATTCTCAATGAGATAGCCATTTCTGTGGAGAGATCCCCTACTGAGCCCATCCATATTTTTGTAGCTCCGCTGTGAAAATACTGCAGGAGCCTTTTCTGTGGAGTAATCCTCTCACTAGTAGCAGACAAGCTGACAAATGTCTTTCTTTATGTAAAAAAGTATCTGCAACATTCTTATTTCAATGCTGCAGTAATGTGTTTGAATTCTGCTGTCTTTTCCTCTCCCTTTTGTCGTTGTTAAAGCTGCATACATATTCATGTCATTGACCTTACACTGGAGCTGTTAGGCCTTTTTCATAGTCTTCCCAAGATCTATTTTTATAGTATTCATGCTTTTAATTAGGATGATGCTTTTGCATGTATTTGCATACCAGTGTTGGTTTGGTCTGAGCTGCAGGGGGAAACAAAGATCCTGAAGTTGAAGAACCTGCGTCCCCAAGACTATGCCAACTACAGCTGCATCGCTTCTGTCCGAAATGTGTGTGGGATTCCTGACCGCAGTGTTATCTTCGGACTCACCAACAAGACAGGTACAGAATAAGGTTATTCTTTTAGTTAAATCTTTCTTTTCTGTTTATCTCCTTATTTATTTTTAGCTGATTACTTTGTTTTTCTATCAAAGTAAAAGTTTTTTAGGTTAGATCTGTTTAAACAGTTTTCATTAATCTCTTTTTACTCCTTTTGTTTTAGCTGTTGTGTTTTCATGTTTTCTTATGTGCAAATAAAGTAAATCAAACTAAATTTAACACATGAATAGGTACTTTTTTCATGTCACTTACTGTTTTATATAGAGATGCACCAATCTCTGTTTTGTCTGAAACTTCAGCCTGTCAATACCAGCTTTATTTTATTCAGATTTGTCTTAAAAAGAAGAACAGAACGACACCTGAATTTGTTGTTTTTGGGCCTTTTTACCATGAGTGTTTATTGATTATTGTATTTAAAGCAGAAGTTATTTCATAAACACATTTTAAGTTGGTTTTACCATCCTTTATGAGTGATTAGTACAGTTTGCATTGCTAAAACAGCAGTTTCCATGTGTATCTTGAGGGAGTGGAGATCTATACCTTATGTCTGAGTTTGATAAACCTCCCAAAATTTTCTAATCTGATACAAAGGTTGAAAACTCAAGAGGATAAAACAAATTAAGCAACTTTTCTGTATGCTGTTCAGCTCTCCTGTTATCTAGTAAAAGTCTTGCTGTCTCTCAATCTCTTGCAGTCTGAATGAACCACAGAAAATGATTGGTAGGAAATAGAAATTACCAACATCTGATCAGAAAAAGATTTTCTGACTGGTTAGAGCTGAACATCATCCAGTTCCTGTCACCATCTAATTTCTTGGTGATGCTCTGATTTATAGTCTTAAACAAAAAAAAAAAAAAAAAAAAAAAAAAAAAAAAAAAAGCACAATTAAAAATTATGTTTCCACAAATGTATTAATACCTATAGAGTAGACATGAAAATATGTTCTTTCCACAGCCTCTCCATCTATCAAGCTGCTGGTGGAGGATCCAATTGTGGTTAATCCTGGTCAGACCGTGTCTCTGGTCTGCATCACCACAGGAGGGGAGCCGCCCCCCATCCTCACCTGGGTCAGCAGCAACGACAGCCTACCACAGAGAAGTGTAGTGAAAGGGGGCACACTCACGCTGCCCGCCATCACCTCAGACGAAGCTGGGGTTTACAGCTGCGTGGCCAGCAACAATGTGGGAAACCCAGCCAAGAAGTCCACCACCATTGTGGTGCGAGGTAGGAAAACATGACTGCATGTCAAAGTACTCAGTGTTAACAGTGTGACTAAGTCATTAAACAAAATGGGTTGTTATTGCAGATTAGGACATCAAACAATGCCTCAAAGTGATGCTATGAATTATCCATACCTGTTTAGTAGTTAGTTAGTCTTTATACAAACAATAAAAACAGTGCATAGTTTGTGTATTTTGGCTTTAAGATCACAGTTGTGCACTACTTTGTTTTGGTCTAATAAATAAAATCCTAATAAAATATATTGATGTTTATGGTTGTCAAAATGAGAAGAAGTTCAAGGGGTGCAAGGCACTTTGAACTTGAGAGAATAATGTGTGTGACTAAGTTTTTATTTCCCATTGTGGATAAATGAAAAGATGCATTAATTTCAATAAACCCTACAAAGGAAATGTCATTAAAGCTGGAACCTTAAGGCAAAAGACATGTTTTGTTCTGCGTTTTTTAACTTTCTAGAGAGAATCTCACACACACAAATGAGCTTATTTAAATCAGAACTCAGCAGACAAGCTCACAAATGGAAGTTTCATGCCATTTTCTCCATTTACCGCAGATATTATGCTACAGCTCCATCATCAGGTTGCCTCTTTGCTCAGCCTGGTTAGAGGCTTTTGTTTATGCAGCCATATAGTGAGAAGGATGAAAATCAAATCCCCCACAATTCATTCCCAATGCCCCCACTCCTCAGTGCACCCCCTCTGTGTATTGTGAAAGTACACGCACAGCTGAGGACTTAAGCACTGAGCGGCTTATATCAAAGAGAAGATGTCAGGTGTCACATGGGTTCAAATAAGTCAGAGCATGCTGACTGTTGGCAATCACTGCAATAAATATCACACATCTGGAGCTGACAATAGTACTCATATGGCATCCTGTTGAATCTCATCAAAAAAATCACAGTAACTTGAAATATATATGACTTTAAATATGCACTTGCTGATTTGACAGATCTGAATAAAGCTGTTGGAGCGTTGCAGTTGTTAAACATTAAACAGGCCCAATATGCATTATTCCGATTGACTAAAAGTCTAGCAGGATAAGCAGGCCCTGATTTTTTTATGTGCCGCTTTAAGGAAAAACAAGGATTCCTTTCATACAGACTGCTAGAATTTGGCTTCATTAATACAACATATTGGCTCCCTGATATCTCCCTGGATTACATAACTACAGAATTAAGGTACAAGCATTTCTGATTGATCATTGTGATATTAACCTTGTATGATCTAAAGGCGTTAAAGCACTCTGCAACTTTAGTTTCGCTCAGCAGTTCAGCATAAAAAGTCAAACTAAATGTCAAATACGTGCTGCAGAAGGTGGAGAGATGAATTAACAAACTGCAACATATTGTGTCCTACGTATTTTCAAATCAATAAGTCATTACTTATCTCAAAGAGAAACGGAGATGGAAACAAACTAAAATGAGCCCAGATAGGGGGCAAGGCAATGCTGAAATGACACAGTTAATCAATGTGTGACAAAGGAAATTAAGGATCAGTAAAAACAGAAAACAAATTGGGGGCATTTTCCTCAGATCGATGAATCGTTACTTTTGTCATTCCATTGATAGATGAGTAGACAGTCACTTAAAGATGTTGTGAGATGACATAATGTATACAGAAACTCCTCTGGAAAGTAATCTGTGATGTCAAAGTGAAAATACACCAAGCTCCATAAAAGCCATTAAGACAGCAGACTTATATCCTACTTGTATGTCAGGTGAGTTAGAAACAAACAAATGAAGAGCTGTCAAAAGAGGGGAATTTTTGGAATCACTAGGTAACGGGAGGTGGTTTTAACATGTCCTGATACATCTCTGGATTTTCTTTTGATGCTGATGAGCTGTCAGGTATCGAAGCAGCCCAGATTTCAGTGCAGAATTATGTCCAAATTTGAACTTGTCTTTCATTTGAAATAAGTTTATTTAAAGAGAGCCACATTGCAGCAGATCTCATCTCAAGGCACCTTAAAGCACTGAAAGACAAACAGCTCCAGTTCATCTTTAAATATATAGTATCCTGATATTTTTCAAATAAATCCATTTTATCCAAATGAATTCCTGTCATCTAGTCAGAGTGAAATCCAGTCATATTCAACTGTAGCTTTAATTATAATATAGCTCATAGTCAGTTGATCTTGCCAATTTAAAAAACTGTCTTTCTAAGGAAAACCAGCTGAATGCAACAAATGTTCTGCCTCCTTCACAAAACCATTGTGGGATAAAACCTTAAACTTCCGTTGACAACAAAGAAGTCATATTGAGTTGATTATCTAGAGGCACCATGTGCCTCAGTGGTTGGGAGACATTACAAAATAGGAGCATACTCACACAATGGAATATGCCAAAATTAAATTGTTTATAATAAAAAAAAAAAATTTAAGACCACATTGTTTTTGTGATTATTTGGAGCCAGAATCAAAATTGAACCAAAGGCAGTGTGTATTTATGCCTTAATTCCTCCAACCAGCTGGTAGCACATCGCTGCACTATACCTTCATGCCACATAGCTGCCTAACCCTTACATAAGTCAGTTGTTACACCTGAGAGACCCACCAACGTAGTCCTTTCAGAAAATGTAGAGACATTGACAAGACATCAGAGTCTTGGCTTTGAGTGTTTTATGAAAGAGGATGTTAACTTGTCAGCAATGCCTCCTCCTAAGCAAGCATTTGGTGATGGTGGAGAGGAACAACTCTCTTATCTTAGCAGGAAAAACCTTGAAGAGAAGCAGGCTCAGTTTGAGCAGCCTTCTGATACGACTGGCTGGGGGTTGAGAAGACAGAGAACCCACAGAAGCAAGCTGCTGCTCTTGGAAAAACTAAAATACCACAGGCACAAGTTGATTGCAGCAGTCACTCCATTTGTGGATCCTTCTAGGAGAACAACACAGTAATAGAGGCACTTAGGTAGCAGTACTTCTTGTTGGATATAAAATAAAGAGGTTTACTTGATTGAAGGCAGCAATAGCTTCTTTAGGGCTTTTAACAGACATGAGACAGCGCTAAGTACAGAATTTCTGGGAATAATGTGTTCTTTAAGGAAAGAAAACAAAGAAAGACAAGATAATTTTAATGACAGCAAAAGCTCAATTGCTACCCCACACAGGAAAGAGACTAAATTAGACACAGAAACACCAGCCCAGACAGTGGTCACTAAATGGACCAAGTGCATTTGTACCTCTGTCGACTAAGGCATAAAAACTTTAAACCAAGGTCCAAACATGAGCACAGCTTCCTCCAGCTCAAGTCTTCTGCAGCACTTGGATCTTTAGGTGCTGAAAAATGTAGCTTTTACTACCTTAGTGGGGTGGTCCCATTGTATTCCACTTGGGGGGAACGTTTCTAAACACAAGTGCTTCCATAATGGACTTTTTTTTTTTTTTACTTCTGATTTTAAGAATAGTTTCTCTATTGTTTGCTCATGCTTTTACAGCACAGTGGGGGCCTTTTTCCAGATTCTAACTTTTAGAGATTTTGCTGTGCAATAAACAAGCTTATGGATTCTCTCTACATGAACTGTGAGCTGAGTGGAAATGTGTTGCATAAAATTTCCTTGAATACTGTTAAATACCATGATTCCTAATCCACATTTGTGCTTTTATTTTTAAGGTAAATTTACCTAAAGAAGTAAAGCTTTTTGATAAATGTTTGACAATCCAACTTAGATCATGAGGCATAGATCAGTTATGAATCTCATAAATTTGAAATTATTATTTACCTCTGCTAAATTTAAAAGTTATGGAATTTGGTTTGGTTTGGGCATTCTGTTAGTCAAGATCAGTATGGAAAAAAGAAAGTTAAGATTCGACAGACATTCAGGTGTCCATCCAGGTGTCATTTTCAATAAAATATGTGTTTTTGTTTTTTAATTGCTCAGACAAGGAAAGCATGTTTATACATTAAATTTTATATAAATGATGGACATATTCATGACACTGATTCATGACACTACTTTTTTTTAATTTAAATTTTAAATTTAACAGTCACATTAAGCCTATATTATAAGGCTTAGCCTTCCTTCTCTTTGTCTTTGAAGAAGAACAGTGAAACTATAGGCCTATGAAAGCTCATTATGCTTGAAGCATTCATATATTAAAACCTCAAAATACTTACATTAATTTTAAAGAATTAATGTGCATTAGGGTTTCAATTTTCTTAGGATTACCAACATCATGATCATCCACTCATCCATCCATTGGCTATGCCTGCTTATTGTTGCAGGATCATGGGGGGCTGGTGCCTACCTCCAGCAGTCATTGGGCGAGAGGCGGGGTACAACCTGGACAGGTTGCCAATCCATCGCAGGGCAACATAGAGACACACAGGACATGCCACTATGCACACACAAACTAGGGATAATTTAGAGAGAATAATTAACCTTACAGTCATGTTTTTATACTGTGGGAGGAAGCCTGAGTATCCGGAAAGAACCCACACATGCACAGGAAGAGCATGCAGAAAGACCCCAGGCTGGGATTTGAACCCAAGACCGTCTTGCTGCAAGGTAACAGTGCTACTAACTGTGCCGCCAACATCATGGTCATAAATTATTTTTGTTTTTTTCCCTCTGATTAAAAAAGCCTATCCTATTCACTCCTTTGACAATGTTTTTAAAACAAAAATACCTACTTCTCTCATTCACAATGAGAGTTATACCTTATTTACAAACTAGCTTTTCCTTGCTCTGAGTGCCAGCTTTTAGTGATCCAACATGCAATCAGATCTCTATATAATCTGTTTTTATAAGCAATTTTTTGTTGTTTATATCTTTGATCCCAGGTGATTTGGTCTGTGAGCAGTGTTCCACAGTTTCAGTTAAAAGGTGTTACAGTCAGCCTCCTTTCCCCATTAACAAGTCTGAGACAACCTCTGAATGGAAACATGCTTAAGTGGAGGGAGAAATGTAATTGGTGCTTTAGGCCTCATTCATTAAAATTTTTACATTCATGATTTCTCATAAACACAGCGTTGTTCCTGGAAATGTCTTCATATAGATGAAGTCACAGAAAACAACCCAAAATGCTCTATTACCTATAACCAGCCTTCATATGGTGCTGTGAAACCATCACAAATCACATTAAACATAGAGGGAAGGCGAGAAAAATGCACATAAAGCCTGCATGCTGTGATGTTGTTGTTCTAAGGCTTGGAATTAGATAAGAGCTGGGACTCTGTATCATTGCTTTTATGAAGTTTGTGTGTAGATTGTTCTAGTCTGGAACTCATACAAGAGAAATATCCTTCTGGGGTTTCTAAAACACCATTTTAAAGGAGATGCAAGGCAGAAACAATACAATAGTTTTGAGTGTCGATATAACATTATTACTGTGTGGAGACAAAACTGAGAATGAAAAACAATAGAAAGTAAGCCAGGTAGAAGTCTAGAGCAAAGACTGACCTTCATTTTTTGTTTTTGTTTTCATGTGAGTATGTGCTTGTAAGCTCAATAGCTAACAAGAATGAAAATAATTTTGCCAGGGAGGCACCAGTGATGTGCCAGTTGTGTAAATATGTGCTGTCTGTTAGTGTGTTCCTATGATTGCTGAAACTGTTAAAATTGTAAGCACATGTTCATATGGAAGGTCGTCATCCGGTGCTCATGAGTTTATATGCCCCATGTGTACATGAAAAACCTAATCATTCAGCTCTGCTGGGCACAGTTCAATTTGCATGTTTAGCAGGGTCACCCTGTGGCCTCATCGTTGCTTATCTCAGCTGGTTACGCTCCTCTCTGGTCCTTGAGAAGCCCCAGCAAACTGCTGTTGCCAAAGGGGGCTGTGTGTTGGGAAACACACATCTCTCCCCAGCAGATGGTAGCCTCTCTGGCCATACTGTCACACCAGCCAGAGTGCCTTCCAGGGCTTGGCCATCTCCACAGCCAGCCCAGCAGGCCCCTGGCATCACATCACCCTGCTGACAAGATCCTTTCTACGGATTAAAGGTCTGCAACACGTGTTCAAACACAGGTCACTACCCTACTCTACCCTGTCAACCTATTTTTTTAGCAGTTTGTGAGATATCTGCTTCAAAAATGCTATGCACTGGTTGCAAAAGTGAAATGAAGAAATGATCAACTGAGATAGAATCAGCTATAGATGGTGTTGAAATGGGCAGCTGCTTTGGTGTTTTGTTTTCATGTCTTTCTGCATGCACACACAGCAGAGTATGTGCTTGTCTTTTCCATCATTTTGCAAAGCAGTGCATTTTCACTCTATGTGATGAGGTGAAATGAGATATGGTGTAGCTATCAAAGATGGAAAATCAAACTCTGTGGCGCTGTCATCAGATTTCCACGACTGCTCCTCATGGAGTTCCTTACAAAGGCAAGTATCCAGCTTCAACACCAAAGCCAGCCATTTCCACTTGCTAATGCAGACACAGCTAATTGCACACACCATCATATGTGCAAACTTACACTGATAAAATGAGCATTGATTTGAATCTGACAGTTTCTCTGAGACCAACAAAAACACAACCATTTTGTGTAATCCTGTAACTTATAGAGGTAGTGTGTGAAGTGAGATAAATAGTTCCGTCTCCTGTCCTATTTCCCTATATAGTGCCTGTGGAGTTTAGATGTGTTTTCCTGTTTGATTTATAAAACCAAAAGTTGGTAGCAGCATCCATGTTTTTCCTCCCAACCAAAGAATACATATACGATTGGTCTCCATACTACAGAAGTGCTGAGGCATGGGGGCCATGGGGTTGTTAATGAGAGGACTGTGGATTGAAAACAATGAGGAAAAAGAAAGGTGTTTGGATGGCAGCACAAATATGACAGGATGTTTGAATGCCTTGTCTTTTGATCTATTCCAATGGCCAAGGTTGCTTTTTTTGGGTGCAACCTTGTGCCAAGAAGATGAAATCAGGAGCGTTTTGCACAGCCATCCATCTGTCTTTGACAGACAACTTCAGCTCTATGAGTTTTTCAAAGATGAAGATTGCAGTATGTTGCTTGCTTAATGTGACAAATGAAAGGATTGATGGGTAGACAAAAAGATAATCATAAATAGAAAATATAGATTGAGGCATATTTGAGTACAGAAATGAGACTGAAGGCTAAAACTTGTATGCATGTTCATATATGCAAGTTGTGACACTTTTTTCATTACTTGGACATGTGTTTTCATTGTTGTATAAGTTCCTTTACATCCCTGAGGTGCTATTGTAGTCCTTTCCTGTGACATGAGCTCTCTGAAAAAGACCTCAACTTTAGGTTTTCTCTTTGTAAGAATATCAGTACTTTTCATGTAGAGGCTGCCCATTATTCCCAAAGGCTATTAAAGCTATGGAGGATTCAAAAGGCTTTCTACAGGCAAAAACCATTTCATTTTACAGTAAAAGGGAGAAAACAGGAACACTGTAATAAGTATGGAAATGATCCAAATGAATACTTTGAATAATTACAACATAATGGTTGAACTGCATGCAATCACTTTGGCAAAAGTTGCAAAAAAGAAAACATACAGTGCAAAAGTATGAACAAAAACAGACCCCATCATTTTAATAATTGTATTTTATTGTATTTGTTAGATTTACTGATCAGTTTTGTAGCTGATTTTTAATCAGGGCTTTTTGTAAAGCTTTGACCTACTAATACAGATTTTAACCAATCCTTATTTCTGTCTGGGAAGAGTAATATAAAAAACAGCAGTCTAAATCATTTTGTCCAAGCTCTTCTCCTCTTAGAGGTCATTAATTATTTATATTTGAATCATAGGTGACATCACACAGTGTATATGAAAGGAGTCACTTTAAAACATTATTCAGTTGTTATTTTAAAAGTAATCCAATTTAGATTTGAACTGTTAAATCATCTTTAACATCTTATTTGAGATCAGCATGATTAAACAGCAAACAGCTATAAACAGCAATTTTGAAGCCAATTTTCGAAGTAGTGTTGTAATAAAGCTTTGACCTGCTGATACCAATTTTAGCCAGTTCCTACTATTCCATTGGTCCTTTTATTATGGTGTCCCAAATTTATAGTATTTAAAATCTTTTTTTTTTTTTCTGGGGTTCTTGCTGCGAGCAGCCTGCAATAATTTAAATTTGTTCATATTTATATTTGTATTTAACTTAACTCTGAGATTTTTAATTGAGTGCCAGCAACATGTCCAGATCCAGCATGTTACAGAAAAGAAGAGAGAACCTTTACTCTAATGTACAGCCTCTCCATTAAGTGCTTACATCTAACTCTCTTTTTTTACATAGAGGGTTGAATGATTGGCCATCACAGCTCTGTAAGAACATACAGTTTCTTTTTAAATAGGTTCTCATACCTCAATGATGATGAACATAAAATATTCTACTTTTAGTAGCAGTAGGTATGGCACATTTACAGACTGGAAAAAGATTATATTTATCAGAAAATTAGTTTCTAACTGGCCAATCTATGGTCAGACCTGATCAAGCTGAAAATTGGCAAATTCCAGTCCCCAGGCAATTTCTTGGTGCATCTTTAGTAGATTTGCTTACATACATGCCACTTATCTGTTGTCTATGATTTACAAAGAAATCTAATGGTTAACCTTCAAATCAATATGATCTTATGGCAAAGTGACACTTTATGTGATATTGATGAGTTTGGATCAAAATTAAACAGCCTCAAACGCTCCTTCCACACATATAGCCACCTTTCCAAGTATGTTTATGAAATTCAATTAAAGATGCAATATGCAACTTTTACAAAAATATGGTTTTTACATATTTGTTAAAACTGTCATCATGTTGTGACAGGTATGTTATGAGACAGATGATCTGTGAAATGATCGATCTCCTCCACCTCCTTCTTGAGCTTCTTTTGCCGTCTGAAGAAATGCACTACTCCTGACCAATCAGAGCCAGAAGAAAGGTCTTAGCGCTGTCACTCAACCTCATTTACTCGCCACTAAATGTGCTAATGGAAACAACAAGAAACAACGTACCGTTACACGAAAAATGTTTATCCGTCATCATCGGTAGCCATGCTAACTAGCCTAAGACCCACTTCCTAGCTCTGATTTGTTGTTTCTAGATAGCGCCGGGAGCACTGGGAGAAGGCAGAGGAGCTCAATTTTTCATAGGTTATCTGTCTCATACCATTCTGTCATGACATAGTGACAGTTTAAACAAATATGTAGAAAGATTTTTTTTTAATAAAAGTTACATCCTACAGCTTTAAGTGAAACTATTAAACAAATATAACTATATAGATCTGTGTGAACTGTATTGGAGACATTTTTTAATTAAATGGCATTCCCTGAGGACATATTCATCTTTTACAATGAAACCAACAAGCAGATTGACCATCCTGAATTAAACATTTTGTTCAAATTTGAGTAAAAAGTTGTAAAAAAAAAAAAAAAAAAAAAAAAAAAAAAAAAAAAAAAAAAAAAAAAAACTCATTGTTAACAACGTAAAATAAAATGTTCATGTTGTGGGGGTGTATGTGTATCTTTGAACACAGATTTACAACATTTAAATTCATTTTATTGTTTTACTGTCTGTTACTCTGAGTCAGTCTGTCACCAGGAAGTGTCACACTGAGGATTATGAAACCTTACCTGTGATGATCATGGATGTTTTAGGCAGATTTTGATTGATAGAAAAATGTTCAAGAGGACAATGAGAGAAAGAAAAAAACTTGGATTGTCAAATGACAAGCTGATGTACTCAGTCAGGCAGAATTGAGATTTTTCTCTCAATCTTTATTACATACATGCTAGATAGTTCAGGTCTTTGTCACAATGAAATCAAACCTGTAACTTCTGCATTCAGATCTGATCCCTGGACAAAGGTGTACTAAAGAAAGTAACTACCAGAAGTATTTAAATTAGCTAAATGATAAAGCAACAATACATTTGCAAGTTTATTTTAATTTTTATATGTTAGGAGGTTGGTTATTAGATGCATAATAAGACAATGAGATGACCAAATAATTAAGCTTTAATTGCCTAGTAGTTTTACATACATATCTGCCTATGTGTTTATGGAATTCAAACCATTTAAAAAATGAAGCATAAGTACATGGTATTAACTGTGTTGGATGCTTTTTAAATTAGATTTCCTTGCACATAGTCAGTCTTTGCAGTGAGCTCAAATGTCAGGTGTTGTACCCTGAATCAAAACTTTGGCACAAACTGGAGAGAAGAGTGATGGAAATAAGTTATGTGTGTTTCTTTCATCACAGGTTTGCAGCATTACTTGGGAGCAAATTGAGCCTTGTTTTACCGAGCCTACTCATCCAAGGAAGTGTGGTATTAAATAATTTGCTATGATGAACATAAGTTTTCAGGTGGATTCAGAGAGAAAACAATTTCCAGAAGGGAATTAACTAAATTACCCTATATATATATATATATATATATATATATATATATATATATATATATATATATATATATATATATATATATATATATATATAAACATCCCTGTACAGAGGTTTGTAACAAAAAGACAACTTTAAGTTTTTAAGGGGAAAAAATACTTTTTTATATTACCAATAAAAATATGATTAATCAGCAACATTCTCTTGTTGATATTCACATGCATCAGTGTACACAAAAGTACCTTCATACACATACAAAAGTATGTGTATGCATATGTGTGTGCAAAAGCACATGAATGGTGAATGGTGGGAGGCACAGAAGTTATGCTGGTGCTAGAAGGACGATTCCCAGTAAAAGATGTTGGAAACCACTGGGTTAGAGGAGGCATGCAATTATTGGCCTTCATGTCTCCATATGTCCAGTAAAAAGTAAGGCAAACTGCAACATGTGACGTGACTCAGTGGTAATGATGTTAATTCTTGACACTCGCCTGCAAAGTCCCATACCTCTTCCAGTATCATGCAAAGATTTAAAAAACTGTATTAACCTACACAGCACGGCAGATACAAAACAATGGGCAACAATGGGCAAAACATGAAAAGCAACAAAAAAAATCGATTTTATTGATTGTCCTATACATCATTGGTTACATCCAGGTCAGAAAGACAAAATGTTAATCTATATCAGGGGTCTGCAACATTTAGACTCCAAAGAGTTTTTTTGCCTTCAGCATTTAGACTCCAAAGAGTTTTTTTTGCCTTCAGTCCGGCTAAATTAGGCTCATTTAGAGCCGCAGATGCTATATGACCTTTTGACAAAATGCGTCTTGTAATTTTTGATAAAATATCTGCTAACATAAATATGTTATTATTAAAGCTACATTAGCTTATTATTATTAAAGAACCAACATTTTATTTTTTAAGATGTTCAAATAAAAAACACTAAACTTTTGTAAAACAAAAAAACAAAAAAATAAAAAAGAGAATAAATACATTTTCTTCTGTAGGGTGTTGATATTTGTGGAAATTGTGTAAAAAAAAATTAAAAAGCAAATATTCAAACTAATGACAAAAAAATAGATAAAATATCTGTTACTGGTACTTTTGATGTCAATGTTGTGGAAATTCAATGCAATTATTCCAAGAAAAGGTGTTAAAACTTGTGTTTGTTCTTATTACAGCTGTATTTAAAAACATTAACAAGACAAGAGCCCCAGAGCCACAGGTTGCAGACCCCTGGTCTATATATTTGACTTAACTTAAACAATGTGCAAGAAAGTTAATATTCAGTAAGTCATTAACGTAACTCAAACCCTTGCCTCTATTAGTGACTAAACCCAACACACTCAGTACACTTCTGCACCTTTAGGCTTTAAGTTCCATCTAACTTAATACGTTCTCAACATATCTGCGTGGAGCTAATCCCTGGCATTTCCACAACAAAAGACCTGTCAGCTTACTGTATACACTGCTGTCTGAAATCCTAACACAGAATTTGCAGTCATAAATTCACACAGTTGTACCATAAAATCCACCAGTAGCACCTTGATCCTTGCTACACATGTAAGAAGATGATTTAAGCTTTGACAATAACAAAAAAGGAACTTCTTAGAAAACAGTTTAGAAACAACGCTGGTAAATAACCCTGCTGTTTCTCTCAAATGGCTTAATTGTGAGAGTGTTAATGCCTCATGTCTATGGAAACAGGATGGATATACGTACAATCAGCATATGTTTATATACAGGTCTGTAAATTCAGACTGCACAACTGTAATATACAGCTCTTGTGTACTATTATTTATGATGTTGTGGAAATTGTGTAACAGTAGTTGGAAACAGTTTACCTTCAAAGCAAATGGGAAAGTTCTGTTTCCAACCAGAGTCCTTATTAAAGATTCATGTGACTTGCTGTATCAGGAATGGCAAGAGTGACAACTCACCCTCACCTGATAAAGTCTCCCAACTTGGCACTGGCCTCCCCATCTGCTCTTCAAATCCCTTTTATAAAAGGAAAAAAAACAAAACTACTCCTTTTGAGTATTTCCAATGCATAAGTGAACAGACAGCATTTTAGTCTTTGCATGAGGCCAGAAATATTTCCTACAACCAGGTGAAGTTATGCCCGCTTATCTCTGTTGTACACAAGTGTAGTCGATTTACAGGAATACCTACTTGCTATTTATTATTTATGGCTAACTAAAGTGGCAGGAAAGGATTTTTCGGAATGTGGCGAACACAGGGAGGAATTCTAAAATATGCATGAGTGCACTGTGGCTGTGTGCAAAAACGAGGAAGGCTGATTCACTGCTAGGATATTCTGTAAGAAGTAGGAAACAAGATTGCATAAGCACACATATCTCCTTTAAGTTAAGATGCAAGTTAATTTTAATCTAAATCATCTGTATGCAATTTTATAAATTGATTTTCAATTTTCAAAAACAAAACTCTGCACATGGAGAAAATAATACATTTATTGTTTTTCGTTTCTAGTTTGTCCTTTCAGTGACCAATGATTTCCCTTTCACTTAAAAATGTATTTTTTCTCAATATTTACTTGTAAACAGAAAATGGAAGCGATTGTGATAATAATTACTAACTTCTTTGTTCTGATCAGAATGATAGCATAGTGATTTCCAGTGTTTGTTTATATTGAAAAGTGATAAATGAGCAGGAGAAACAGAGTGGAACTCTAATGGACTACATTAGGTTAAACTCTTTCTTAAATGTGACTCCAGACAGACATCACCCAGCACCTTGCAAGGAAAAGAATATCAGTTTAGTGGCTTCTTTTTTTCAAAACAGACTTGTAAAAGAGTAAAAAACTAACATATTTGGCTTTTTATGTGGGGAAACTTAACAGACAGTATATAATAAAATAGTGCACATTGCTGAAAATAATATTTTTTGGCTTTTAAATACACAACTACTTGTTCATGGTAAAGGTATTATAGTTAGACTGAAATACCTTGTTGTATCAGAGTTTCCTAAGTACAGAGATGAACACTTTGGCTACAGGAAAGCAAAAGAAATGTAGAACTCAACCCACTGTCATCCACTGTTTATCCACTGTCATCTGTAACAGCACAGCGACTTAGAAAGATGGGCATTATAATGTGACTGTGTGGGTGTGCAACTCTGTGTGTGTGTTTGATTCTAATGCTTCCTTTTGACGCGGCCACTAACTCTTCTTAGCCTGTCACTGAGATACTAACGCCTTTCCAAACTGTCAAGATGTACAGCCATGCCTGAATGAGTGTGCAGCTTTGCCTCAGGATATTTTCTCCCTTTGACATGCATTGTAGTAAAAAATATGTGCTTCTTTCTAGACATGCCTTCTTAATGGTCTTCACTATGGACTTTGTCTTGTCTCATTAACCTTATGCCATGTACGTTAGCTTTAGGCAAATTGAAATCTATGTTGTGGATATACACAGTGTTGCACAGCTTACTCCAAATGGGAGATGAATGTCGGTTTGTTGGTAATAAGATTTGTTTTTGTTTCCATAAAGGTCACATATATGTGTTACACACTGTATTATACTAAATGACACATTTTCCAGGCAGGCGCTATTGAATTACATTCATCTATGTTGAAGAGCAAGGCCTGACAATGTAAAGACATATGGGGGTACAAGAATGAAAATAAATGCTTTGGGGTTTGCTGAGTGTTGACATGATTGCAATTTTTGTATCTGCCATGCATTAGAAATAGGATTCTCTGCCTGCCGAAGCTGATTTCAAAAGTGAGGAGGAAGATCATGTCAAGGAGGCGCATGTCACTCATCTCTCCTTCAGTGTGCACTTTGGCAGGCATCACAATGTGTTTTGCACATTCAATTTCCTGTGTTTAAATCTGACACGGGGGTTTTGTTTTTTGTTTTCCCTTTACCAAACTGAATATGATAATGTCACTTGGGAATTGCTAGATGAAAAGATTTCCATGGTGCCGTCAGCTTTTTTTCTTTTTTTTTTTTTTTTTTTCGAGAAGAGGATGCAAGCTTTGGAACCAATACAGCATGCATTATAATAAAATCATCTTTTTTTCCATTTAGGAGGAGCTGTGTTTTGAAAAGTGAGTCTGCAATCCAAATTGGACTAGAAATGTTTGAGATCATGTTAGGTATTTTTCTGACTTTATTCTTTTTTGTGCATACATGTTAGTCGAACAGGATTCTTTAGTGTATAGCAATATTTATAACAATGCATCAATCTTTTTGAGCCTATAGATGCACAAAAGTATAAACACAAAACAGGTCCCTTTTAAGATTTACTACAGTGATTAAACATTGTAGTCTATAACTATTCATGTAAAATGTCTCATTAAAATATCTTTTTTTTTAAGAGATACAGCCACAGAGGCAGTAAAACGTACAAGAAATAAAGCAAACAACAGTGAACAGCCAAACCATGTGCAAAACAGATGACCAGGAACATTGAACAGTCGCACTGGCCGAGTGAACTATTCTCTCATTCCACAATAATTGACTTAAACTTCCCCAAGGTAACCAGTTTTGACAATTTCAGGTCATTTTGTAAATTATTCCAGGAAGCAAGGGCTGCATATTTAAAGCCGCTTTTTTTTTTTACTTCTGTTCTGACTTTGAGAACAGACATTTATCAAATAGCTTGACTGTGCAGATCATACTGTGTGTGATGCTTACACATGGAAACACTAAGATAAGAAATTATCAGCCCAACTAGAGATTTACATATGAAAGACAACTGATGGGAAAATCTGCAGACATACAAAGATTGCTATTTATCAGTTGTATATAGAGAATGGTGATTTACTAAATTCTATAAATGCAAAATTTTATCAGCAGAAATTATCCAGCCTCTTTATGTATTTGACGGGTTATAAAGAGCATAGCCAAAAGAGGCAAAATCCAAGTGTTTCCTCTCCTGCAGTGAGGAAAAATATCTCTTCATTAAAAAGAAACCTAATTTGTTTCAACTGACAACCTGTGGAATGTAATGTTTAACTGAGAAATTCTAATCAAAATGATGCCTACATATTTCAAATGAAATATGTTACCATTTCAGTGTTACCCCCTTAAATAGTTTTGATTTTACAAGAATTAGATAACTTTGACATTCAGAAATATCACAAACATTTTTTTTCTGTATTTAACATCAATTTAAGTAATGTTAAATTGAACTAAACATTAAATGCAGACCAGATAAATTTAAGGGATTAAACTAATGAGGGAGATGAACAATAGATTATGTTGTCATCTGCATCAATATAGAATGCGGTACTTGATCAATTATGGCAAAAATTATTTATACCTAAAGTGAAAACTCAGAGTCTGAATAAGGAACCCTGAAGAACCACTTTGGATACTGGGATAAAAGAAGAAAGTGACTCGGCTTAGTGGACACATTGCATTCAAGTTGACGAGTAACTTGAAACCCAACTTAGAGCACTTGCAGACAAGCTAATATGAAGATCTATTCACCAAAAAGTGTTGTGTTAAAAACTTTCAACAAAAAATAAATATGTAAAGACTGTTAAGAAATGAAAGAGACAGAAAAAACTGATTCACAGTTTAAGTATGTGCAGTGGGAAAGGTTGAAATGAAGAACTGAAGAAAAATCTATTTGAAAATCTATAAATTCTTGTCCTATGGAGTACACTTCAAACATTGCATCAATATAACAAGGAGAGCCATAACCTACAATAAATGTCTCTGGCAACACATGTTGTGTACAAATGTGGATATGTTTCTAAACATAAATATCATTTCCTTCATAGCTTTGAAGAAGGGACGTTTCTGGATCACCCCTGACCCTTACCACAATGATGACAACATCCAGATTGGGCGTGAAGTCAAGATATCCTGTCAGGTGTGACATTATATAGATATATAGACACGCAATAACATAAATTAGTTGCCCAGTAACATTGAGCTGTATTTCTTAGGTGGAAGCGACACCCCCAGAGGAGCTGACATTTAGCTGGTTAAAGAATGGCCGCGCCCTTCGGAGTTCAGAGCGTATGGTCATCACTCAGACGGACCCCGACATCTCACCCGGGACCACCAACCTGGACATCATAGACCTGAAGTTTACAGACTTTGGCACGTACACCTGTGTAGCTGCATTGAAGGGTGGAGGGATTCCTGAGATCAGCATTGACGTCAACATTTCCTCCACAACTGGTGAGCCTCACACCCCTTTGTGTCAGTGGCACATTTAAAAACCTCCACTATTCCATCTGACATATCCCATCACACCTACAGATACATGCATCTTATAGCTACTTCACCCATACACAGAGGCTTTAAAAAGTGATTTTGACTTTAATTTGAAATATTTTAGTGTATATAGTGTTTGGGGAGTGGGGTGGTGGGGGCATTTTTGGTATTTTTGTTTGAAGTATTAACATTTTCTATGTATTTTTTATAATTGTAAAGACTAAGATAAAAAAAAAAAAAAAAAAATTAAAATGTTACAGTAAAACAGACTGTTGTATAGTGTACAGTATTATTAAAAATGTTTAACAAATGTTAAACTTAAATGAGAAGATTATTGTTAATTTATTGATAAGTATCTACAACTAAAGGGGTCAGGGGACTCATTTAAAAGTTATTTTGGGTCATTCTGGCTTTAAATCACACAGTGATGCATAAACTTTTTCTCTCACTGTGTGACATTAAATCAAAGTAAACTTTTTCCATTTAAGGTCCAATTACTAACATTTTTTCTATTTGCTAAATGGCAATTTTCTAAGTTAAATAAGTCTTTTGAGATCTCTTATAGAATTTCTTCGAATTCAGAAGTTTACATATATTTACTTAGTGATTGGTAGAACTGCCTTTTGATTTGTATGACTTTGGTCATTCATCAAGCTTCTTTAATAGTTTCTGGAATTCCTGCCCTTTCCTTCTCACTGAACTCTTGTAACTGAGTCAGGTTTCTAGTCTGTCTTAATGGCTCACACCTTTTCATCTCTTTTCACAAAGTTTCAATGAGACTGATTTGTGGTGTTTGTGACAATCCCTCCAAAACATTGATTTTATTGTCCCTAAGTGACTTTGTAACTAATTTGGCTATCTGCTTAGGGTCATTGTCCATTAGGAAGAGCCATTTGTGTACAGGCTTTAACTTCCTGGCTGGTGTCTTGTGATGTCACTTCAGTATTTCCAAAAAATCTTTCTACTTCATAATGCCATCTGTGTTGCAAAATACACCAGGTCTTTATGCAGCAAAACTTACCCACAACATGGCTGCCATCGCTGTGCTTTGTAGTTGAGATGGTGTCTTTAAGCTTGTAACTTTTCTCCTTTTTCTGTAGCAATGTTCATTATGGCTAAACAGTTTAATTTCAGTTTTCTTGAGACCATAGGACATGTCTTGAAAAATGATAGGTGTTTGTTCCTAAATGCATTTGCTAAGCTGTAATCTGGCTTTTTTTGCCTTTGGAGTAATGGCTTCTACCTCTCTGAGTGGCTTTTCAGCCTATGTGTATAAAGGACCTGTTTCACTGTGGATAATGACACTCTCTTACCAGTTTTGAAGATTTGAAGATTTTTTAGCTCTCCTAAATCCTGCTTATTATGTGTGGTTAAAAGATAAACATGAATGTTTGGCACAGTTTCAGTTGTTTTAACTTTTTTTAATTATTGGTATCTACTTCAGTGTAGCCATGCCTTGACTTATGATATCACACATGTCTGCCTTACTTGAAAGACATCTTCTATTGTCTTTCCCATTTTGCAGTGTGGCTTACAGAAATAGGCATCATAATCATAGCTCAAAAAAACCAAAAGCCAAGGATCACTACATAAAAGTGTATAGTCAATTTGATTAACTTGAAAAGTGAAATATACATAGAAAAACTGCTTTACATGTATGTGTTAACACCAAAAGGCAATTATTAATTAATTATTTATTAAATAAATATGAATATACTATATGCCAGTAGTTTAGATGTGTTAATCTTTTAACTTTTTCAGAAGTGAAACTAACTTTTGTGGCATCAGACATCATATGTGTTCTTTTACTTTGGATATAAAATTACACTGAATTGCACAGGAAGATTAAGATAAAGTGGTTAAATAAAATTAGGGTGAAATAATGAAAGAAATGCTCCACTCACTTTCAGGTCTTTTACAAATTTCATTTACTAAACACTTTTTCAAGGTTGTGGCAGGGTAGACATGTTCTAAACCCTAGGACCTGAACTCAAATAACTAAACTCTGTTGAGGTGACTGTTATATAGTTTCAAACCTGACTTCATCCATCGGACAAATCAAACACCAACAGTTACATTGACATTCCATCAAGTTGGCTGCTTTCACTCTTCCAACATACATACAGTATGAGAGGCATGTTAGTTACATAACACATCAGACCCCCTTGTTCCAGGATCTGCATCTCTGTGATTTCAGCCATGGCATGTTTTACTGTTCCTAATTTTTAAAAAAGGTTTATTAAAGCTTTTTTGCTGTTTCTTAGAGCCCCTACTGCTCTGTTGTCCATCAGTCATGGTCAAGAACGCAAGGCGTAGGTGCTAAAATGACAGAAGGAGTAGAAATCTTGAAGATAACAACAGAGGGAGGAAAAGTGCTGTCAAATGTCTTGTTTGATTGACATTCAGGAAATTTAAATATAACAATACTTTGTTGGAAAAACAAAGGAATGAATGTTGAGTGGAAAGAAATGGCACTGTCACTGACAGTAGAATGGTCAATTTTAAAATCCCCAATGCAATGTCAGCCAGTGAACATCAAATATGTGTTCATGCTACATTATGGTGCACGCAAACCCTGCAGATATCATGACTGGGAGTCTCCGGCTTTCACCACGCTCCTCCCTGATTTTTCAGATTAATTATTTGGGGGATTCCAAAAGTTGGTGCTGTCTGCTGGCACAGTAGATATCTCCGCTTGCTTTGACTTTACTAGCATGTGTTTGGTACCGATAAGGAAGTCTGGGGGTTGTGATGCGACTTAGTCGCGATTAGGTTCATATGGAGCGCCTTTGCCCCTTGTAGGCAAAACTCACATGCACACACATGAAAATACAATCCACACACCCTTACCTTCAGTCAGTAACTTTGTTTCTCTATTACACCTCAGCTGCCACTCAGTGAGTGAACATGAAAGCTGTGTGTCGACCTTGGGTTCATAATTACTGTTAGATAATCCTCTGATAATCCTTGTGCTATAAACAGTGGGATCAATTGCATCTGCCAAGATTGTTTCCTCATTATCTTTTAAGTAGTGGCAGTCTCTTCTTTGGAGTGGCCTGAGCAAATGCCAACACATTAGCACAGATCCTTTAATGTGCAGAAATAAATAAATAAAAGAATACATCTGTCTGACTGTAGAAATAACAAAGAAAAACGACTGACTCTTTTGTGATTGGATCAAATGAAAGGTTTCCTTTAGGCTTGGGTTTGATTGCTTTCGTAAGCTTTCACTGTTCCAGTCGAATTTGGGGGGATTGAGATAGTATGAAGGAGTGGTGTGGCATAGAGATGCACCTGTCATCTGGAATTATATTGGGAATGTGGTTTCTGCTTGTTACGATTCCTACTTCATTTACCTGGATGTGGGTGGGCTGCTTCTTGAGAATGCCTGTTTCTGTCAGTTAGACTGATGCTATGAATCAGTGAAGTGTCTTGCTGAGCAGTGCTCTGTGTGCTAAAGCGCCTTGTGCCTCTGCTTTGCTATGCGCCTGGCAGCGTGTTATGCGGTGAATAAGCCCTGTATTTGTTCCTCTGCCTGTTCTCCTGAAGGGAGAAAGCTGAGCTGCAATTAGAAGTCTTATAAAAGTGTTTAGAGGAGATTACAGTGCAGATCTGCCAGGGTTTCATGCTGGGAATGAGGTTGAAGCTCACTGGCTCTCTTGGTATTGGCTCCTGATTTTTGATTCCAAACTAGGGATGAGGTCTGACCATGGCCAAAGAGGATATTTAGGGACACAGATTTGTATAACTTTTCCTTTTTGTAAAACACAGCTAATATTTACTGTTGTGACAAACTTATTAAATAAGCAAGTTCTTATCTCAGCAGTGCTCCCAGAGATTCCAAGGGTAATACATATTTATGAGTGCGGTCTGAAACGAGGACACAGACCTCCCCTTTGGAGATTGTCAAGATTAAAAACCGCAAGACATAGAAACCTCTGAAAGGAGATAAGAACATAAAACACTCATTGAGGTTTCAACAGAAAGCACAAGTTACACCTGTCAGTAGCATACATGCACATGTAGTGACTGGATGTGTCTGGGATTTTCAGCTGATGATGGTATTGTTGTGACTCAAAATCAGATTGGAATCATTTGTCAAGATAAAATTCTAATACAATGCAGAATAGAGTACAGATGGATAGTTGGTATTTAAAGCCAGGTTCAAACAAAGACTTTGCTGATAGCTGATGTGCTGACACCATTTATCATTATCACGCTATGTGAATCTCATTCTCAGTAGGATAGACGATCAAAAAGTTAGTGACGCTCACTTTCAAGTTTTCTCAATTAGCGTCTAGCTCACACCTGAAATTCTGCCACTACCCGGTGTTTCTTTCAATCTCAAAAACACATCCAGTTAAATTGTTGAGATAATTATCTGCTCAGCTGATTAAAATGAGCCAGATTAATGAACACTGTAAGTAACAAGCCATTTTTCTGACAAAATTTAATTAATCAGAACCTTGTAGCAAGCAGACTCATCATTGTCTAAGTTCTTATTGACGGTTAAATTCTCTGACTGTGATTCATCATGCATAGCCACTATATGAGTGACCACATCAATAAGGACAGTATGACCATTGGACTGCTGTTTGTTCTGATTTCAACAAGTCCACTGACCCTAAAGATAAAAATGGATTGAATTATGTCTCATCTGTTGGGTGAAAATGTTCAGCTGCAATTTGCTCACTTTGAAGGGAAGCAACCCGTGTGTTGCATTTATTTGTGTCAAAGCATAAACAGTATCTGTCGATCAGAGTTGGGTCGATTAGCTGCATGTTAATGTTTTGTTGGGTTTTTTGGGGGGGTGGGGATTTCTGTGAATGATGCTGGTTTGCAACATTCACTGTTAGGAATTTGTCATGATTTACAAATTTATCTCTGAAATGGTGAGAAAGTCATTTGGGTATAATTAAATGTGAAATCTGAAATTGAATCACCTCTGAGTTTGAAAGTAAGCTCATGAACTTTTCACAATGAACAGATCTTTGCAATATGGCTCAAAGACCTGGGAACTGTACTGGGATGAAGTTGCTTAAGAGCTGTTCTACAAGACGGTGTCCTGCGAATTGGTCATATGGAAACAGGAGATGACAGTTTTGCCTTCTACTCAGTGATGTACAACTGCCTGGCAGCATATGTCAACATGACACCTGTGATGTTTTCAAGGTCGACTGCAGATAGTGGAACTGACACTCCAATGTCTACAGACAAAGTGGAGCTTGTGAACATACCTCTAAGTGTCTTTAGATAAATCAAACGGTAGCAGGCAGAAGTGCAGTCACTGATGAAGATGTAAGGGAAGTTCTCATTTTATATAAAGTCTATAACATGTGATAACAGAACAAGGTAACCTGCCTGTAACTTTAGCTGTACCTCCTTTAGTTGCAATTAACTGGGGGAGGAGGGGGCATCTGGGAGGCAAACTTTAACAACAAAGGACCACTTTCTTATTAGATAATGTCAAGCCTCCATGAGTGATGTACATACACTTTGCTCCATCAACTGAAGCTGCTCACTGCTTTGCAAAGAACAAAGCCATCATGCTGGAGGTGGGTTTCATGCATTTTAAACAGAGCATTTCTGTTGCTCAGCCTGGTTGGATGCATGGTGAAAAAACCCAAAGAAGCAGAACAGCAACATTAAAGACAGCATTGTAGCAACAAATCAAGCTACAGAGCATGAGCGCATCAGTGTTGAAAGCTTCCTGCTCTGCAATCTGAGCCACATGAATTCATGAGGGGCTCAAGTGAAAGATTGCAAGAGAGTTATAAAATTTTAGGGGACATGCACAGATCTAAAAAAAAAAAAAAAAAAAAAAAAAAAACAATAAAACATACACTCAGTGGTGTGTTATTGTGGTCAGCAGTGTGTTGCTGCAGTCTATCGGCAATTTTAACACATCTGTGGATATTTATAACACTTCAGCAGCTCAGGGTGTGGAGGGCCCCCCCATCTCACTTGCAAACACACACACTTTCACAAACATATCCACAGCGGAGCCATGGGACTCCTCACTCTGTCCCCAGAGCTCCAGGGCTCTGAGGAACAGAGAGTCCTGTCACATTGTGACCAACTCGTTGGCTTCAAGCTGTCTGAGCACACAATCCTGCACAAACAGACACACTCCCTACACGGTCTGCAGTAGTTCAGAACGATATGTTGCCATGGTGATGGGGAGTGATGTCAGCGTCTACTAAAAAAGGGGCAGTGGGAATGTTTGTTCTCAAAGACATTTATTCGCACCACTTTCAATGCCCTCGCTGTAAGAAAATGCAAATCGCCTGATATTTTCTTGTATTGCAGTTTCCCGCTGAAAGGTTCCAGCTATCAGCTTCAACGCTCTGAGGATTATTCCTACTGAGTCCCCAGAGAGGTGGTGGCAGTACCTTGGCCATTTACAAGCCCTCTTGATTTAGAGGCCCGCAGAAAGACATAAGTACATATTTTCATTGCTGCAACAGAGAAGCATTCGTTGAGGAACTGAGACAGGATCACACACGCTGTCACCCGTGGGCAAGAAGAGATTCTCATATACACACATGCAGAGGCAGGGACATAAAAACCACACAGATGCACACTGCAAAAGCATCCGCACAGAGAGAATGTGCCTCGCAGGCATCACTGGCATTTGGAGGGCTTTTGGCACAATGAGAGCACCGTAAAGACCAGCAAGCAGCCCTCCGCCACACTCAGCATCTTAACGGTCATTCTCACATGCAAAGACAAGCTGGTCACCAGGAGGAATTCTAAAATGCAGAGCTGATATGAGGGAAGCATAAGTGGGGATTTGTTTGCTGTTCTGTGATAGTGAGGTGAGAAATGGCAGCAGCTGATGGCCAGCATTTGTGCTGCCAAAATCTGTGCACAGACTACAGTAATTATTTGTCTAATCTAGGCAGAAGAGGCCAGGTGTAAAGATGGCAGCTCAGCAAATACACCTCTCCTCCATATGCTGACAGTTACCCGCTGCTCCTTGCTGGCTGTTGTTTTATTGTTTGGACCCAAGGAAATATGGAGCACATTTAAAATGGAGAAAAGCAAGTGAGCACTTAACACTTGGCTTCTAATGCTGAGACGATGTGTGAATAAAAATCAGGGAATGTATCAATATGAAATGAGGGTCTACTGTTATTACTGGCCATGAGGATATTTTCACTTCTCGTTTGATGCTAAACTCACAGGTGTACAAGTGGATGAAGCAGTTTGACTACAGTGGTGGTAGACCTGAACACAGTGCTGATAGTTAACTGTATGTTTTGGATATCTTAATGTGCACGTCAGCTTTGGATCGCACATACATACATACATATCCATACATACATACATACATTCATACATATCCTGTAAGGTAAAAAACTGAGAATGATTCCACTGAAACAGACATAATGAAAAAATACAAATATCATTGGCAATCACAGTATGAACTTATAATAAAGGCATTATATTTAGTCACAAGTATTTAAATAGATTTCATTGTTCTTTTTATCTTTAATTATATGTATGTTGCATATATTGTTTGGGAGGTGCCCCAGATTAAGAAATTTTGTAGCCAATTTACAACCTCCAGTTTGTGTAAAACTTTGACTAGCTGATCAGCTAATCTAATTTCAGCTGACTGTTTTTCTTTTAGTAAGAAAGCAATTCAACTATTTTTTTTCTTGCTTGAGCCAGTTGCTCTCCTCATACGTATTGTAAACATCAAACTTAAAAAATAGGATGAGAAAATGTTAATAGAGTTGACATTTCAAGATTTAGTAAGCATTTTATATTAGCAATTAGAATGTTTAGCAATTAGTAACTTTTAAAGAGCAGTGTTTTCTTTGTGTAAAATGCAGATTTTTTAAGGCTGACAATATTGTAGCAAGTTTGCACATCAAACTGAGGATTATTAAAGGCTTATTCTCTCTAAAAGTAGGCACCTGAATAAAGAGCCAACATGCCTTCATAGGAAATACGTTGCATATTAAAGTTCCTTTTTACTTTTTTTTTGCTTCCTCTGTTTTAATTTTTAAATACCTTCCTTAAACTCAACCTACTAACTTTGAATATCCTTTCCTCTTTCGCATCTTCCAGTTCAAGATGATTGGTGTCAGTCCCTCTGTTGTGTTTCACAGTTATGTTCACTGATCATAACTGAGATCTGATTCTCATGCATCCAACTGGCCAATCGAGCTGAAATTAGAATGATTACAACTTCAAGATGCTTCCTTTGCTAAAACCATTGTGAGATCCATGGGATTTTGGATGTATTAACTCCATGCTCAGACTTTGCTCTCATTTGTAAGCATCCTTTTGCTCTGTGACCGTTAGGGTACACAACTATTTCTGAATAATTTGATAAAAAAATATAAGGACTTAGTTTTAGGGTTGAGAAGATTTAGAAGAGTTACAACTTTGGTGGCAAAGGAAAAAAAAAAACAAAGTACAAATTTGCAATATCACCATGGTGTTAAAAGCCAGAGGAGATTGTGTGGAAGAAAGGAAAGTCCAGCAAAAAACCCAAATACATGATTGTTTATAGAAAAATATAATTCATTAAGTGATTTTTTAAAAATATATTACTCCATGTTTAATTTCTTGCAAAATATGCAAACAAAACTAATCTTTTTTTGTACAAATGTCATCTTGCTTCCAAACTTAGGCCTCTGGGTCTAGCTGGCTACTCTTTGTTTTAGTACCTTAAGGTTGATTTAAAAGTAAACACTACCAGTTTTTGCTTCTTGCAGAAGGATGTCTCATTGACATGTGAAAACTATGAAACCAGATGACAAATTTTGGCTTAAAGTTCAGTTTTCAGATTTAAGCATTTCTTGCAACAATTCACAGACCCATGGAGAAGCTTCTGCATCCTTATTATACTGTTGGCGCACATGTGATTTCCTTCTTTGATGAGTGGGTGCTTAAACACAATCATAACACTGTGATAAAGATGTGCTCATTGGAAAAAAAGACAATTAAAGCTCTGAAATGCTGCAGGATTTTTGCTTCTCAATGAAATAGAAAATGGCACAAAATATGTTTATAAATACATCTTGAGTCTTTCTTTTTGTGATTGCTTGTGATTTCATCACAGTAAAAAAAAAAAAAAAAAAAAAAAAAAAACAGCTCCAACTGGGTTTTTTGATTCTTTTCCAGCTGCAGCATTGTTTGGACAGAATGAGGTGATTCAAAAATCATCAGGGAAGCACAACAGGGTTTCATCATTGCTGAGGAGATTTATCGGCCCCGTGAAAAGCTGGCTGTAAACTGTTTTTGGGGAGCAGCGCTACAAAATAGTCTTGGAGTCTACTGATGGCATGGACTCACACAAAACACATATAAACACACAAATGCATGTTACACAGCACTCTAGGAGCCATTGCCTGTTTGCCAGGTTGCTAGATTAAACAAATTTACTTGGCCAGCAAGCTTATGAGAAACCATACTGCCCCGGATTTCAACCTGCTGAGAAGTTGCTGTGCTTTTTAAACTGAGACACATAAACACACTTACAAAAAAAACCAACAAATGTCCATTACTTAGAACTTTAACTACTTTCTCCTTTCAGCTCTACTTCTCCTGTTTTTCCTCTTTTTCTTGTCACAGTTATCAGTACTTGCCCATAAAATTCTAAAATCTGATTTAAAGGATTTTTATTTGTGTGTGTTTACTGGATGAGATGTAGGGAGGTTCAGTGAAAAGTACAAGAACAAGTAAAAAGTTCAAGCAAGAGATGGTAATGATGCTGGTATGAATGCTGAATGATAAAAATTGCCCAAACCACCTTGAAGTGTAGGTTGTCGATGTACGTTTGATGTTGAGATGAATATTATGCTGAAAATAGGCCACCAAGAATAAGAAGACTGTTTTTCTGTTGATTGTAATGACAGCGCTGCTTCTGCTGCTGATAGTATATTACAAGTTTATGGGTAACTGTTGGGCAGAAACATCTTTTTACTTAAATTTCTTCTGGGATTTGATGTTTGATTTTTCCAGGAATCAGATAGTTGTAAACAGCAGAAAGAATAGATTTTTAAATAATGTATTTCAAATGCAAGAATTTCTGTAATGGTTCAAGCTAAATGTAATCAATGTACAATCGCTGTGTAAAATATTATTCTAAGGACTGAGGTTCTGGGTAATAAATGGTTGACTTGTGTGAACAAAGCGCCTTCCACATTTTTGGCACCCCTGGTAAGGATATGCAAAACTCCTTAAACATATCTAACTAGCATACATTTTTTATTAACTTCCAAACCATTTGTGTGTGGTAGCAAGATAAGCTTGAGTGTTCATCCAGTCATGTTTTTATTTTTTTTTATTTTTTTTTACAGTTCCAATTTAAAATTTTCTCATGACCTTTTTAGGGCACATTCAGTTTTCCTGTTCCCATTTTCTGACTTCAATGACTTGACAATTCATTCACCTCACTTGAATAGTACGTTTCCTTGTCTTCACTATTCTTGAAAAGAAATTGACTTCTGTGTAGATGTCTATTCTCCAGAATACAAAACAAAAACAGGAAAACAATGATTATTTGCTTAAAAAAATCCTCAACACACTGTTAGCCTTGGGGTGCACCAACCACTCAGATTTGTTAATTGCTAGTTTATATTAGGGGTAATGGTAAACAAATTGCTTACCTGTAAAGCGATTCTTAATTACTGAGGAGTTTTTTGTGTGTTGTTTTTCATATATTTACCAATGACGTGCACTTTGGCAAATGTACCTGCTTTACCCCATGAATCTGATGTCACGTCATTACGTGACCTACTGATAGTAGGATTTTTGGCAGCACAGGCATATTGCTGAGTGAGTACCAGCAAGACATGCGCAAAATTTTTTCACCAGATTGTGTTGGCTTTTTATGTCTATGTGTCATTTTACAATCTCGTTATTAAATTCCCTTGAAAATCAACAAGGGACATGAGCTGTGGTCTACAGCACAATGTTGGCATTGATTCCGTGTTGTGAACACTGTCTCTTGGGCTAATTCCCTGCTGGACTCATTTGTTTAATCTCATGGTGCACATATAGTGCCGGTGTAAGCAGGAATGTTCACCTGGGACTTTAGTTCAAAGTTTAGAGCAATTTTCTGTCGGCACTTGAACACCTAACTTGTTTTGTTTGGGCTTGGGTTGTTTGCTTGTCATCTCTTCATGCATGCGCATTGTTGACCATTGCCTGAGGACATTTAACTCACTGCTGCTGCTTATTGTGGTGTTACATTCGTCTACATGCTATGACTGTTTGTTTACTACTTCTCTCAGCCATTACTGTTGCTAATATCTCATGGTTCATCCATACATGCTGGTGTGTCTCGCTGGGACTGCTTCATTCCAAATCTTCTGCTCACGATCGCTCACCCCTCCCATATCTTACGCTGGGCCTGTTCCCCTCCAAGTCAACCATTGCCTTTCACCCCGTCTGCTGACTTTCTAGAGCCCCATATCAGTCCCTCCTTTGTTTTTCTCTTTCGTATAGTTCCTCCCAGCCTGACAGTCCCCCGGGGGCAAGTCCCCCCTGGTGGCCCGTGAGGGGTGAGCACAGTGGAGCTGGAGTGCCTTGTTTTCAGGAAAGCCTAAGCCCATCCATCCTGTTGGTCGCGGAGCAGACAAGGAGGCACCCATGCTGATGGCAGCAATGCAGATGGAGAGCTACGACGGCGTCCTGCGGATTGTTAATGTTTCCAGGGAGATGACGGGGTCATCATCCGCTGCCAGACCAGTCAGTATAACGGCTTCAACGTGAAGCCCCCGGGAGGCTGTGGTGGAACTGATCGTCCAGTGTGATAAACACGTTGTGGCTGTGTCGTGCATGTATCTAAAGTTAGACATAAATGCACTGTGACCTACTACTTGTAGCTGTGTGAGAGTCTGCTTCTGTATAAGATTCACTTATTTATTACTGTGATATATTTTCTTTGTGTTCCGTGTAATTAATCTTTATAGGTTCTAAACCAACTGTGCCCAAAATTGAACATATCTATGTCTTTATATTCATGCCCATCCAATATCCCTCCGAGACTGCAAAATGACTCCCTCCATTCCCACTTGTTAATCTCAGACAGGTCTTTGTAGTAAACTTCACCTCTCGCTCTTTAGAGAGGAATTTATCCACTGAAGAGAGCAGAACTAATATTAACAGAGGCACAAAGCTGCAGATATCCATGTCCACATTTAGTTAGAGTCTTTAGTTGTAAGTGTGTATGATCATGTCTGAGAAGACCCCAAGGTGTGCATGCTCTATCTCCAGGCCTCCCTCCAACCACCGACCTCTGCTTCGTATTGAGAAACTCCTTCCCCCTCCTTTGATTGGTGACATTCAAGAATGGCTTAAGGGCTAATTAACCAAGCAGCTAATTTATATTCCCACTGGTATTCATTTGTCTTCATTTGTGGACATTTGAAAGGAACATTTTGAATGAGCAGCAGGGGATTCAAAGTGGTGTCAATCTCTCACAGCATAGGGAGGTTTTCTCTGGTGAAGAAAGAGCAAAAGATGGCTAGGAAGAAAACGAAAGTGATCCATGTAGGGTTCTTACCCTTCTCTGGCAAGTGATTATAGCAATTGGAAAGACTGAGACTCCAAGCTTGCATTGTTTTCCTCATGGCCTACTTACAGAAGTTAATCCACACTTTCTTCTGTTTTGACTTGCCCAATTATTTTTTTTTCCTCTAAAACAAACCAGTCTAACATTATGTAAGTCTTAAATTTATATTTTAAAAATCTACCACAAAGTAACTAGGCATGGGGCTGTGTGAGATTTTCACTGTATGACAAACTTGTAAAAATATCAGTTTCTTAAAATCGTGGTATTGTTGGAACAATCTATTTCATTCGATCTAAAATGGAAAATCTGTAATTATTTCAAAGAGGGTTCTCAAAATAATTACGTCGATATAATCAATATATTTTTTTAAGATACTCATTTGCATCAAAATCAACATAAAATTAGCTGTTTTCATTTCATCAAGTTGCCACATAATTTCACACAGCAGCATTGCAGACACACAGCCCCCTTCCATCTCTTGCTGTAGTTTACCTGAGCCTTGATGGCTGACAAGCATAACAGTGAGCTGATGATAGACATTAAAAATCATTGAGCCTGGCAAGACTATCTGAAGAAGAGGCATTGTCAACCCTTTTACTCAAAAATGTATTTGCCAATAAGGCAGAAAAATAGGAAAAGCCAAAGGACAGCACTGAGCCCTGATGCAAGCTGTGCTACACAGTGGTGGCTACAAAGTGGATAGCACTACAAACTTGGTGAAGTATCTTATAGTCGACACTTTATTTAAAAGGTTGATAAAGGTCTCGTATCTTTGAGAGCAAAATGCTAATTCCTGTACAGTACATTGATATCGATACCCATGCCTACAAATATGTTCTTTTAATTTCCTATGTTTACACTCCAAAGGGAAAAAAAACACCACAAAAAATTGTCCAAAAAATTTTTATATGTGAATAGTGAAGACAATTTTTCCCTTCTCATTTTGTGTGAAGATGACCAAAACCATCCCCTGCTTTCGTTTGGCCATGAAGGATTAACACATAATTCCTCCCTCATTGTGTCAATGAGTTTTAAACTACACTTGCTAAGCCATTCACCTTTCAGCTTAGCTGTTACCCTCATTTCTCATTGAAGGATTTTGTTGTTGTTTTATAGTCTTTGAAGAAGATTGTGTGATTTTTTTTTTTTTTTTTTTTTTTTTTTTTTTGTATGCTTAAATTGACTATGATGATAGCTAATATCAAAGGCATTTGTTTTTGACAAATGCCAAAAGATAAACAAAGGGATTCAGATGTATACTTTATATGTTAATAACTTAGTATCATATGTCTTGTCTTTAAAAAGAATAGAATATAGATAATGTGTCACCAGTCTGGTACTCTCATCAAAAATCAAAAATCAGTTTATAGGTGCAGCAGTAGGTCAGAATGACCTTGCGTCCATTTAGAGCGTAGCAGGAACATAGTCAGATCTCTGGATAATCTTTTTCAGCTCAAAAACATATAAATCAAAGTTTATCCATCACACAACTGAAGACTCTAGGCCCCTTTGTCAGTTGGTTCAATGGAGCTTTTTTTAAAGTGTTTTTATACTAGGCTCATCCAGATTGTACCGTTTCACTCTCTGAATGCTGAAGGTAGGCAACAGTAGCCCAAACTTGAACTGGATGGATGGATGTATGGATGGATGGATGGATGGATTCATACTAAAGTTAAGAACTAATGACCCATTTAATGAAAAATGTGAAATTAGAGATTCTAACAGAAAATATCAAACTTCCAGCTTTGACAAAAAACAAAACACTATTTAAGAGTTTATATTTTAGCATGTAAATATTACCACATTTATTACCAGCTGAGGTCAGCACTGTTAAGCTAACATTTTAAATGTAAAATGCATCATAATATAAATCTAGAACGTCATATAACCTAAAAGATGAGATAGAAAGCTGGATATATCTTTGATCTAAGTCCCCCAACCATTCTGATGCTGATCTAAATGATTCACAGAACTATGTGTTGTCTTTTTGTTGTATTTTTTCTTGCTGAATTTGTAGTGACAGTTTAAAATGGCTTTAAAATGAACCAGGCAAATGGGTTGAAGTCATCTTGCTTCTCAGCCAATTCATACCCAGCTGTTTACTCTTTCAGCAGGACCAGTTTCAGCTTGTACAGAAACGTTTAACAGCTAGAAAATAGATTCAGGAGCAGTCCCTTGTTAAAACGAGGACAATGTTTGTATAAATGAGACACAAAACTCTTAAAAACAAGATAGTTTCTAATTTAAATGAGCCGAGTTTTATTTCTGATTTTAACCTTAAAGTTTATTGTTTTTTAAGATGTATAAAAATACATTCTTCTGACAGATTATTACTTCTGAAAAAGGCATAAAGGGGCTCCTTCTGACTCTCCATCTTCTCAAATTTTTTCTCCTAGATGACATTCAAAAATCCTGCGAGGTGTTGCTGTTTAACTGTCATGACCTTTATCGTTTCAGCAAGAACATCTTATAGTTTTAATGAGATATCAAAGGTTTTAACAAGTTTATCTTGTGTTAACCAGAAACTTTCTTGTTATCATGAGATACTGTTCCCGAATTTATTTCCTAGCTCTGGCAGTTAAATGCTGCTAAAAACTTGTAACCGTAAACATACCATTTTCTCCCCATGCATTTTACAGTTGCACTTATCGTATATTCATTTTCAAAATTACACTCTTTTTAATTGATTGTTATTCTGATCCCTGTTGGCTTATATAGTATAAATTATGACAGAATATGACCTAATCAAACCAAAACAACTTCTGCTTGCAGGTATTATTTATCGAAGTCAGCTGACTACATTTACATTAAGAAGGATATGACTGTGACCACAAAAATGCTTTATATCATGTCAAAATGTATATAAATTGACCTGAAATAATGTTATAAAAGCTACATGATGTGTATGTGAAGTAAAATTTCAAGTTGTTCCTTTATTGTACTTGGAAAACATTGGTACAAAGACACCAAAACATTCCTGATCATCATGTGAATAGCATATAAAATTGATGAAAAAATAAAATAAAAAGAAATACATGACAGGCTTTTGACAACACATAAACTAAAGCTAGCAATTAATGTGAGGACACTGTAAAAAAGGGAACAAAATATATTAAAGAATAAATAAATTAATTCAATAAATATTCAAATCATTAGATTGAAATTGCAGAAACTAATACAACATTACACATCAGTGATTTAAAGAGTTCTGCTTTGGTAAGCCTGAATAAGATAGATTATATAAGAAAAATTAAAGAAACAGTACTAAAAGAAGCACATAAAGAAAGAAATCATTTTCAATGCAAAGTATGTTGAGGCAGCATGCTTTGGTCTTTGGTTTAACAGATGATCCCCATGGGACAGAGACATTTTAGATGATACATTTCTCTGATGTTAACTAGCCAGTAAACATTAGTGTGAATACTAAACGTTCAAACCAGGAGGTTTTATAGTTGTTACAGTTTCTCTTCACTTGTGAAATTAAAAATAATACAGGAAAAGTTAAGAACAACCTTTTAAGATTACTTCTTTTAAAAAGTAAGCAATATTTGTTGAGGTCTCGTAACTTATATCGAGTCTCTCAGTGTGGAAGTTAATGTTAATGGCACTTTCTTGCACCTACTCTTTAATGTCCAGTGGGGATAAACCAGATCATACTTGCTGCTCCCTTTTTCTGTATTTTCAGCTTTGGCACATACTAGAAACAGCTTTTGTTACTGGCACTATAAGGGAGAAGGCATGCCTCAAAAAGCAGGGAGGCAAAGATTCCAAAAACTTCAGCTGAGTAAAGGAAAAATTCCTGCATTTAATCTATTCCTTTTCTTGTGAGATTTAAATTGATATGTAGTTGTTGTTTGATGAACACATATTTTATAGAACACACTGAAAAAGATAATTCCCTCTTCTTTTTAACTAAATTCATTCTGAGGATGCAATTATTTCTTATTATCTGGTATTATTTTAATAAAGCATCTTTCTTGCGTGTAGTTTTTGATGCCGTGCTACACTTTCATCTGCTCTCCATCTTCAAAGTAAAACACCAAATGAAGAGACTTATTCTGGCTTGGCTTGTGATAAATCAATCATTCTGCCATGTTACAGAGCCACACTCTTGTTTCTGACTATTAGCTGGCATCAAAGCTCAAACTTAAGAAGCACTTGAGCTGTTATATTGCTTTGACATTCTTTTGTCCACTGTGTATACATCCACAAGTGCTGTTGTCTACATTTACCAAATACTACACCCTTGTTCATCTTGGTAAGATCAAGAATTTGTTTTATTAGCACAATAGCTGGCTCTTCTTGTGTAGTGTACTGTGTCAATACACTCCCCCCACCTCCTTTCTCTTGGCCTGTCTTATGGTGTGTAAGCACAAGCCAATCCCTCTGAGATGCTTTTCTCAGCTGCATTTCCAGGTCCCAGCATGAGACGCCCGCCTTTGGTGGTGAGCCATGTGCAAAGCCGCGTTTAGTAACTTGATCAAGGCACTGAGGTACAGTCCTCTGAAGCAAAGAGCATTAGAGGCATGAAGGAATGACTCTGGCAAGTCAACAGCTTTGATATGTAAAAAACCTGCATCTGTTGGCTGGCAGAGGCGACGCTAGAGGAGAGGTAGGGGAATGGAAGGGCGTCTGCCTTTAGAGGCAATCGCTCTAATAGAATTGCAAAAGCCAAATCCCAAGCTGTGACACCCTAATGTTCTTAGTCAAACTGACTTGGCATGGTCCAGAGGCTTGAAAGAGGAAGTGAATCCACAGATAGAGAGAGGGGGAAGAGGTATAGAGAAGTCGTCTGTCCTAGATAGTGATGTCTGTCAGGGTGTGATCAACTTCCACTTCAGCTCAGATACAGAGAAAATTCTTTTAGCCAGACGTTCCTTTCTGTTCCCCTCCACACATCCTTCATGACACCTGCCCGATTCAACCAAGCAACTGTCCCCTTGAGCTATGCCTTGCCTCCTGAAATACATCAAGCAGACACACAGGGATACTGAGCTACTGTCTGGCAAAAGTAATGAGCAGCAGTACAAGATTATTGTGTTTAATTAATTTTCCTTTTTGCATCAAGAGGGGCTCCATTGCTGGCCCCTGAGGGCTACTGTTATTCCAACACATTACCTTACCACCGCCAACTTAAGTTAGCAAATGAATTTTTTTCATTGCAACAGGGCTTACACAGAGCATTTAGGGATGAACTTTGAATCTTTTTTTCTTCTTTTTGGTGGGAAATAATTGCATTGATGAGCCACTGCAAACAAACATCAAAACTGGTCAAGAATTGTTTGTAGCCTTTAAACAAAAGCTTGCATTAGACAGAGAAACAAATTCCTAACTTGGTCAGTTGTACTAAAGCTAATAGTAATCACCAGACCTCTCTCCCAGTGCTAATAAAAATTACATTTCTTACCATTAGTTGTTGATTTAAGTCATGAATAACCACTGGATTTGAAAAACAGTATGATTGTGCTCAGGGTCAGTTTGATTGCAAGCGACTCCAGCAGGAGGGAAGGAGAATACGATGATGCAGAGCAGCGTTTCGCTGCATTATTCAACACAGAGATTCATTATAAAACACTTGAATTAGGGTTTATAATTTTATATTCTGAATATATGTGTTGACTTCTTAATGAAAGGTTTTCTTCCTCTATATTGAACTGTGTTAGGCTACAAAGGTTACTCTCACACCAAAAATGTTGTTGCTTCCATCTAAAAACAACGTCTTGGTTTTTCTGTCTTCCACCCACATACAGTAAAGCTGTTCAGGCTGTATGAAAAATGTAAAGCAGTTTTTCTTTTTTTTTAATGCAATTGTTTAGACACACAATAAAAAGAGACAATTATTTCACACAGGGCCTTTCCATTGTCCAAGTTTTAGTGCCCCCGTAATTTATTAGCACATCTGGTAAATTGGTTTAGAGCTTTATGAGTATAAGCTCACCCTAAAAAATAGGGGAATGCTTACCTCTACTTTGTGTATATTAAGAATACACAATAAATTTCAGAGTACTTTTTAAAAAATTTTTACAAAATCACCGTGGGACCCTCAGAAGACTGAATTACCTCTTTGGCATCTCAGTAAGTTTAGCAAAGGCATGATCATTAATCAATCATTTGAATAAGGCGTGGTGGAGCATCATCTGTTAGTGCAAGACATAACATTTTTGTAAGTCTTTTGTAAGTCTATAATCCATGTATCACAAGTATTATGATATTCAGGGATTTCAGTATTGTAAACAGAAAAATATATTTATTTGATGTGATTGAATCATTCTGTGTTCAGCGAGCATTTAGTTGTTTGTACTGGCCTTCTATTATTTGACCATTATTATAAATGCAGGCTTTTATATGCAATAAAACGAAAGAAGCAATTGGGTCTATTTCAGTGACACGAAGCAAACTACACTTAGTGCTTTTATTCTTAATACTATAAAGTGAATATTGGTGCTAAAAGCTCATGTTGCGTTGAATGCCTATAGGATTTATTTGTAGTGTTTTGTTTTGTTTTTTTTTTTATTTTCTTGCCACATCCATCCACACATCCTTAAAAACAAATATTTGTTTTAAAACCCTTTTCGTAATTCACTGAGTTAATGTAAAAAGTGTTCAAATCACCTTTTATAATGCAAGGATTTTAGTATGTAAACAAATGAGAACACATTTGTGTTCTTCTAGTCAAATATATAATTTGCAGAGAGGTTGCAAAAGGTCAAAACTCTGTCATTGCATAAAGGTGTCTGTACAGAAAAATTTAAATAGACTTCATTGATAAACACATTGGATCACAACTAAAAATCATTTAGTTAAGGTGTTCCACTCACTTCCATGACATGAGGTGCAATAAGTCTTGTCATAAAATATCATGGCTACTAACTGACTACCACAGTCATCTTTTCATGATATTATATCAAATGGAACATGGAAGTGATTGGAATTGACTCAACAATGAAGTAGTAAGCCACGTAAAATCATTGAATAGGGTCAGCAGATGCTGAGATCAAAATGCAGAGGTAAAGCTCACCGCTGGTGGACTCCACAGCAATGGAGAGAAATCATCCCTCTCTTTACAGGGAAACAACACTTGGCTGACTGCAATGTGTCAAGTGTGATGTTTGATGCTGAGGGGATTATGGGGTGGGGCTGCCTTTCATGAGTTGAGTTTGGCCCCTTAGTTCCAGTCAAAGGACCATAATATTTAAGTATACCAAAATATCTCATGCTTCCAACTTTGTGAGAACAGATTGGAAATGCCCCCTTCAGTTCCACGATTACTGTGTACCAGTGCATGAAGCAATGTCCATAAAGACTTGAGCTAGCAAGTTTGGTAGAGAAATCTTACTCATTTGCTCAGAGCCCTGTCCTCAACCTTGGATGAATTGGAGGGGAAAAAAATCTCATCTAACATCAGTGCCCTACCTTACCAATCTTCAATAATGCTGGAAGATTGTTAGGATACAGCTAACATTCTAATATAGGTATTAGTCATGTGAATGGTTTTCTCTGTGGATATGTTTCTAATATTTCTATTTTCATAAAATCTAACCACCAGATGCTACTAGCAACCCAAGTAATTCACAAAAATTGGTGAGTGAGCAATGTAGGAGCTATAATCTGAAAGTGGAAGGAATAAAATTTCACCATAAACCATCCATGGGCATATGTCCCTGATAAGATTTTTACATATGTCTTTTCCACCAACATGATTTGGAGCCTGTTCTGGTTCCCAAATGTGTTTTCGAGCTGGTGTCATATGTTCCCATGGAAAAAAGAGGTTCCACAACTCAAATTGTGGTTAAACTCTGGCACTGTAGAATAGCTGGTTTTTCTGCGCGAACCGTGACGTCAGTATGGGCCTGTCAGTAGGCCTGTGTTGTGGAACACCCACCATTGACGACGCATGCTTGGTTCCCCAAATTGGTGGAAACAGGCACTGGCTCTCAATAAAGCACCAAAGTTTGAAGGTACCCAAACTGAACCAGTTAAAGAACACAAGTTCTTTCAGTGGAAAAGGCCTAACAGAAGAATCAAAAGAAAGATCAAAAGTTGTGTACTTGCAGAAAGCTTATAAGAGGTCTGGAATTATCAGATTCCTGTAGAAATAGACAGGTACTACACTCAGCTATGATGGCCTCTATGCACACTGACTCCACTGCTGAAGAAAAAGCATGTTGAAGCTTTGTTTGAAGTTCGCTGCTGAAGTTTTGTAAAAATCAGTGAAACACTGGAGAATATAGTCTGTCAGATGAAGCAAAAGTTTAAATCTTTGGAAGTCCTCGCACACACCATTTTTGGGGTCAGAATGGCTTTGCACCTTACCCCAAAAACAATGTGCCAAAAGTGAATTTTCAGGTGCCAACTTAATGGGGTGGACTGTCTGTCAGCATACAGTGCTCACAGACTTCATACAGTTCAAAAAAGGATAAATGGAGAACTGTACTGGAACATTCTTAAGAATCTGAAGATAAAATGAGTGTGGATTTCAAAGTAAGACAATAATCCTAAACACACAAGAACACTCTTTTTAGGTCTTAGAAAGAGACAGTAAATCTGCTAGATTGCCCTCATCAGTCACCTGACCTGTATCCAATTATAAATATAGGGGGAAGAACTAATTATGCCCCCAGAATTGGTTAAAATCACACTTGAGCAATACTTGTGACATGTTTCTCCAAACAGGAGACATATTGAAGTTAACATTACCAAGAAAAGCTTTTACACAAAGTATTTAATATATTTTTCTAAGTGTGTGTCATTCCAATTTATTACTCATGACTTCATTTGTAAAGTAATTTGCTTTGATTTATTTTTATGTTCATACTATTTAGGTTCTTACTGATGTCTGTTGTGATTTTTGTCACTGGCCCATTAGAAATATTTAAACTAAGAAAACCAGTGATTGTTCAAAACTAGCATTACCTGCTGTATTCCCTTTAGCACTTTTCCAAACCTTGTAGACAGCCTTCCCAGAAGAGTTGAAACTATTGTTGCTCCAAAAGAATGGGCCAACACCATATTTAAAAATGGGACGCCATTGCCATGCATGTGTGTGTAAAGGCACCTACTACTTAATAAAGTGTACATACTATAGCACAGTGAGGAGAATCATCAATAATTAGACAATACATAGGACAATAGTGAGTTGTTCTTCAAAAATGTATGAAAAAGTCAAAATGTAAACTGAAAAGGAAAGCTGTCGAGGAGTTGAGAGCAAAGCTGAAAGAATTTCAGAATAGGGTTGCAAAATGGACTTTTTTTCAAAGGAAAGAAAATACTTAAGTTTGGATTTATGTGATCAAAATTTGTTCTTCCACAAAGTTTTGAAAGTTTTTCCAGGTCTGGTTTCAAAGGAAAAAAAACAGACCTGGAAAAACTTTCAAAACTTTGTGGAAGAACAAATTTTGATCACATAAAACCAAACTTAAGTATTTGGGCCATGATTTCACAAAAACAAAGTCATGAATCTTAAAGGGGCAGTATTATGTATTTCCTAGGCACATAATGCCATTTTATAGCACAATCAATTAACTTCAAAACTTCAAAAGAAATTTGACTTTGTAATTTCACGCCTTGAAATTGGGCCTCTGTCTCTTTAAAAACTCCTGCTCTTTCTGAAACTCCGCCTTCAGGAAGTCATCACAACAGCTCTCTATCTTTAACAATCAGTGTTTCACTGAGAAGTAGCTCATATAAAGAGCTCACCACACATTTGCTGCTAATTGCTAATTGCTGCTGGCTAGTCTGAAGGAACTGAGTGGGGGAGTCGCAGAGGAGGAGTGCTCTGTGAGGCGGAAGCTTGGAAGCTTAGAAACTGCTGCTCCGAGGAGGAGCTGGACCTTGAAGCCGGTGCTGTATCCACCCAGGCATCTTCCACAGCTGAATGGCTGCCACAGGAGATTAAAGGATTTTTCAAACATGCATGAAACAATCAAGGCAACACTTCAGGTATGTTTTTGATGAGGGAATAACATTATAACATGATGTAAAGCTCAGAAAAGTCGATTTTACATAATACTGCCCCTTTAAAAATGGTGGTAACATCTTGTTGTGGTTGCCTGTTTTAACTGGAACAGGGTTTTTGTCAAGGTGGATGAAATTATAAAAACATATAATTATCAGGCAGTTTTAAGCTAATTTAACATTAATTTCTTTTCAAGGAAGCTCAGATAAAAGGGATTTAATTTTCAGTTTCACATGTTGTCCAAGTATTTGTCCTAATAACAAAAGCATGGCTTAAAAAAAAGAAAAAAAATTAAAGGTTTTGAAATGGCTTAGTTGGAATTCAGAACTAAATCTGTTTGGGGCAACTGATGAGAGCTGTGGGCAAGCGATACCATCACAGTCTAATAAATTTGGGGAGTTTTTGCAAGGTAGAGTGCCTAGTTATTGTTTTAAAGTGAAGATGTGACATACTGTTAGACCTACTGATTGTTGTTATTTAATCAAAGGTGCTTCAACATTGTCTGAGATTCACTGTGTGTGCACTTATGTGACCATGTTATTATCCCTATTCACTTTCCCCCCTTACAGATTTGTTTGTCTTTAAGCAGTATTTTACAGGATGTATATCACATTAAAGTTGAAAAAAGTTTGATGATGATTTATCATGGTCTCTATTATTTATATTACAAAAACCTGCCATTTTAACAAGAGCGTCTTTTCTTTTTTAAACTGTTTTCATGTTTTTACACAAACTTCAAGTGATGGCTTAGTACAATCTGTTCTTGCAGGCTTTCCCACTGGAGCTCTCTTCTTGTTCTCTAGATAAATTAGACCAAATTTCAATGAAGGTTTAGTCAGAGTATTTCAAATTTTTAAAAGTTAATTAGAGTTGAGGGCAAGGATCTAAGATTGAACCTTTTAAAGTTTTAAGATGGCTTCTGGAAATACAGGTGCATGCAAACTATTTTTAGGTTCCTGTATGCCTAAGAAACACTTGTATATTTCCATAAAGTACATGCATATCTCTAATCAGGCAACTGTAGATCTCAGCCCATATGGACTGTGGGAGAAAAGGCCTCTGTACTCCCTAAATGTTGTTTTTCTTGACATTAGTGTCAAGCCATCTACCAGTGACTGATGACAGATTACATTTCAGTAGGCACTCGGGCTTTTCCCCAGCCTGTGGATTACAGTAACTCACAGCTCACAGTGGTTGCTACGCTAACCACTGAAAGAAGTGTTCAGGGAATATCACACAGGACCTTTCTGCTCCTTTCTTCTTATGTTGCCTCAGCGGCTGTTTTACAGGAAATGCACAGTGGAGAGATGAGGCTTGTCCCCTTGTTTAAAGGATTTTTTTTTTATTATATAAGAGATTGTACCCCCCTTTTTTATTATTTGTCTTTCTTTGTGAATGGAAATACACTTATCACAATTTGATCCAGTGCCATTCATGGAGGCCATGAAGCTAGCTGTAATTCACCGCTGTATAGAGTCCTACAATATTAATGTGATAAGTAGACTTTCAGACACTCCTTTTGGCATTAGAGATAAGCCTTTGGGTTATGGTAAAAGCCCAGGCTGTGTTCTTTTGAAAAAGGAGGAACTGATTTCTGTTTCACTTAGCGGAGATAAAAAAGAAAAAAACCCTCTCTACTCTCCACCTTTCGAACAGAATCAGGAGGTGAAAGAGTCTGTCTTTTTGTTTTGTTTTGTTTTTGTCTTTTTTCTCAAGTCTAAACCTCAGAATTTTTATGTTTACTTTTACTTTGACCCCCACTGTTATGATTTATCATTTTCCCCATTTCGGCCAGTCATGATATGATCTAATGGTGAGTCATTAATCATAGCAGTGCCTCAGTGAACTGTAGGATGTTACAACTTGAAGGATAATTAGCATTGAGGGCAAGGATATAAAACCCCACTCTGTACTGTTACTGCATGTCAGCGTGTTATTTTGCATTCAGCATAATGCTCACAGCCCACATATCCCTGTGCACTTCTCTGGCCTTGTGGATCTGTCCTTCTTAACTGCTCAGGGTGAGGTTAACTTATTTATGTGCAAATAAAAAAACGTAACTGTTACTAAAACACAGCAAACAAAATCCACATAAAATTCCTACAATGGCTGAACAATTTCTTTTTTTTTATTATTTCTGATTAGGGTTAGGGATAATGACATTAATAGCGTTATCAAATTTTATGCTGTACATTTTCATACTTTGCTCATAGCTACACATCCTATCAAGTTTGGAAGGCTCAGTAAACAGATTATATTACTGAGTGTGAATAATGTAGAAGATTATGTTGCAGATAACAGTTTCAATCAGGTAATCAGTGATCTGTAACAGATTACATTCTGAAAAAATAGCATCGCCTACCTTTTCTAAAGCTGGCATCTCTCCTCTACTCTGTCAGAAATTATGCAAATCTCAGGCAATCAATGGGTTCCATGTCATTCTGTCGCGTCTCCTCTGTGTTCATTCACCGTTGTTTTTCAAGCCCCACCGTGACTTTTGTCAAGCTTCCACCCGAGCCAGTCAACAGTAAAGATGCCTGAAATGGGAGAATTATTCATAACTGTTCCACTGCTTGCACACACAAACACTTAAACACAGTTAATCTACACCATACATATTATCTCATGCAAACTAAATGGGCTGGGATGTATGCATCAAACATAGTAAAACTTTCCCGAAACTTAGTCTGGGTCTCATCAAGGCCATTCAACTGGTTGAATAATTCACCAGCAGGTTTTCTGTGTGGGAAGGGGTGAAGGCTGTCAGATACTCAAATAAGTTATTAATTTTCCATTTTCAAAGCTCGACGTGCACTTCATCATCCTGTTACCCATTTTCTGTGAAGCAAAACTGATTTCTATTTCAAACGTTCTTGGTTTTTGTGCAAATTGATTTTAACGCAGCCATGCTGCTCCACCTGCAATTGTTTTCATTTTTCATGTGTTTCTGAAATGTATTGATTTTCAGTGGAGATGGGGTAAAGTTTATTTACAATGTGCTTAATGTTCCTTTCTTTCTGTTTCCTCAAAAGTGAACGTACTTCGGCAGTTTACCTTGTCTTGCAAAAGTCTCATATAGTTTCAAATAAATTACTTAGTGTAAATATTTTTACATTATAACATCAATGTGGAAGCTTCTTTAAAAGGGTTTTAAGTCCTTATTTATAGACATTTCTTTCCCCTGTTCATTCCAAGAATTGTCTTCTTTCAGGGGTTTTTTTTGTCCCTGTCAAAAGTTGCTGAGTTTTTTTGTTTTTGTTTGTTTGTTTCTCTCTACCACTTAGACCCTCCTACAGTGGAGCCTGTTCACATGGAGGTCCGTCAGGGTCTGGGGAGGCCAGTGGTGATGACCTGCAGAGTGCTGCGAGCCCACCCTTCTCGAGTGTTGCGGTTCGAGTGGCTGCTCTCAAACCGCCTGCTCCATGCCGGAGCATTTGACCCACACAAAGATGAGACAGAGTACACAATCCGCAGCCTGAATCGTGAAGGCTGGGGGGAGTACACATGCAATGTCATCAATGAGGCTGGAGCAGGCAAATGCACGTTCCAGGTTACAGGTAAAGAGAAGATATCATTTAAGATTTACCTCTTATATCCTTTACTGATTGAACTAACTGTTCTGTATATCCATCAATTTCAAGCTTTTCTTCCTTTAACACTCTATAAACTTTTCACACATAGAATTTCTATTCATGCTGGGCTAATGAAGCATTTTTACAATTCTCTGTTGAAGTCCAAAATCCTTCCTTAGTTAGATAACCTGCTTTCTAGTCATTTCCCTTCATTCATTGTTTGGGCAGTAGGTCCAGAACAGTTTCAAATGATTTTCCTTTAAAATCTGGTTGTGAGTCATGTCTACCCCCAGTTCTTTTCTTTTCAGTGCATGGTTCCTAAATAGTCTTGAACAATAAAACCTTTCCATACTCTGTTTTCTTTTAAAACAGAGTATGGAAAAGTTTTTATAGTACAAGAACATTTTCCCTATCCCACTGACTTCATGATAAAGAATAGAATGTGTAAAAAAATAAGTTGTTCCAACTCGTTCATCTGTCCATCCACCCACCAATTCTTTAATCTGCACAACCATTGTTCGATCAATTCATCATTTCAGCTGTCCACCCATACCTCCATCCATCAGTCCATACATCTAGCCATCTGTCCATTCATCCTTATGTGGACATCCATCCATTGTAACTTGGTAGTTAAAATGGTCAGAAGATCTGCCACCACTCGCCACTCTTCTGCAGTTTTTTACTGTTTCCATTTGTTTTAACCTAGTATTTCACCTGTTTGAACATTTCCATTTTGCCAAATGCTTCCTTCTATATAGTTGTTGGTTCTTTGACAAACAAAGAATCATTGCGAGACCTGATCTGAGACTGTCTTTGCTGACCTATAGGTCTATCTTTATATGCCAGTTCATGCTGGATCCAATACGCTCTACACCTCATTTGCAGTTGTCTTCACAGTATTAATGTCTGACAGCGCAAATGCCTTTGTGTTTCAAAAGCTGATCTATAGAGGAAATATTGTATTTTTGTTATTCTGTCTCCACTTCAGTTAACAGCCAATTTGGTGTTTAAAAGATGTAGTTGTACACTGTGGTTTAGAGCCTTTATTTAAATCTACCCCTGCAGGAAATCAGTGTATCTGTGATTTTCTTTTCTCCTTCCCACAGGGTACAAAATGTGTCCAGGACATTTTAGATCTTTCAAAGTTTCTTAAGTGTGTTCTTGATGCCTAAAGTTCTACACTAGTGAGATATTTTAGAATAGTTGTTTTAGGTGACTTGTTTTGAAACATGGGTCCAATACAGTGATTAAGCATAAGACATTCGACTTAAGTTAGTCTTCATAAGTAAGTGACATGATTATCTGAATATATAATTATTAATGTTTGATTTAATATTTTGATTACTTACTTTTTAAGAATGGAATTAGATCACTCAGATTTAGAAATGTACACATAAGTTGTTCAGTAACAGGAATCAGTCAGTCTTCATATGACCTGCCATTATTGGAAACTGTCCAGTCAGAAGCGAACACCTCCAGCACATGTTAGGTAAGGTGTTGCTGTGGGATGAAGACTTAGGTATTATCCATGTCAAATACTGCAGGTGTTAAAAAATTAAGACAAAAGACAGTGTTAGAAGCTTCTCCAAAATAAATTACTTAAAAATCTCAGAGTTAAGGTAAGGTCGGATATGTTTTACAGAACATACAAACAGCGTTAGAAAAAGTTATGTATGGATCAAAAATATCCTGTGATATGGCTCATGTTATATTTTTAAAAGAAGTTTTATAAAAAGCTAAGCAAGCTATAATCAGTTTGGCAATATGGCCCTTATATTTAAACCCAATATTTTTTTTCTGCATTTTTTCCAATAACAATAAAAAGTGACAATAAAAATATTTTTAAAATCTTGCAGTCTTTTCTTTGTGGGAATAGATTGTACAGCTGTAGCTGTATTACACTGTATATATAATAAAAGCTCCACAAACACAAATATAACTCATAACATAAAATTTACGTATTATCAATTGGTACTTCATTACACTATTCATTAAGTAAAGAAACTTTACCCCTGAAAACCACATAACAATGATATATAATCATATTTTTAAATAAACTGATATTCATTAATGCTTAAATGGAACCAACAATGGAAAAAAATAGCAGAAGTAATAATCCCAACCATGCATGTACTCTTTGAGATTTCCACCATCCATACATGGTGTTTATTATCATGACTAATTACAACTCTCACTACATTAATAAAAAGTTTCTGATGATAATAAGCAAAACAGTTATTACCGGTGTCTGCTAAAGCACATGCCGTCATAGATAAATCGATATAGTGGGGCTCTCACAGACCTGTAACAACCTCTTTAAAAAGCTCTTCTGCCCTCCACTCATTACCTGTATTAATGGCACTTGTTTGACCTCATTGTCTGTATAAAAGACACCTGTCCACAGCCTCAAACACTCAGACACGAAACTCAGCCATGGCCAAGACCAAAGAGCTGTTGAAAGACCCCATGAAGAAAATTGTAGACCTGCACCAGTCTGGGAAGAATGAATCTCCAATAGGCAAGCAGGTTGATATGAATAAATCAACTGTGGGAGCAGTTTTGAGAAAATGGAAGACATACTACACAGTGACCTGATGAATGGCCTGCAGAGAGCTGGGACCAAAGTAACAAAGGCTGACATCAGTAACACACTACTCCGAGAGGGACTCAAATCCTGCAGTGCCATGTGTGTGTCCCTGCTTAAGCCAGTACATGTCCAGGCCCGTCTGAAGTTTGCCAGAGAGCATGTGGATGATCCAGAAGAGGATTGGGAGAATATCATGTGGTCAGATGAAACCAAAATAGAACTTTTTGGTAAAAACTCAACTCGTCGTGTTTGGTGGAATAAGAATGCTGAGTTGCATCCCAGGAACACCATACCTACTGTGAAGCATGGGGGTGGAAACATCATGCTTTGGGGATGTTTTTCTGCAAAGGGGACAAGACGACTGATCCACGTGAAGGGAAGAATGAACGGGGCCATGTATTGTGAGATTTTAAACCAAAATCTCCTTCCATCAGTGAGAGCATTGAAGATGGAACATGGCTGGATCTTCCAGCATGACAATGATCCCAAACACACCGCTCGGGCAACGAAGGAGTGGCTCCGTTAAAAAGCATTTCAAGGTCTTGGAGTGGCCTAGCCAGTCTCCAGACCTCAACCCCATAGAAAATTTGTGGAGGGAGTTGAAAGTCCGTGTTGCCCAGCAACAGCCCCAAAACATCACTGCTCTAGAGGAGAGCTGCATAGAGGAATGGGCCAAAATACCAGCTACAGTGTGTGCAAACCTGGTGAAGACTTGTAGGAAATGTTTAACCTCTGTCATTGCCAACAAAGTTTATGTTACAAAGTATTGAGTTGAACTTTTATTGACCAAATATTTATTTTCCACCATAAGTTCCAAATAAATTCTAAAATTCCTACAATGTGATTTCCTGGACATTTTTTTCCATTGAGGTGTGGCTATGATGAGAATTACAGACCTCTCATATTTCTAAGTAGGAGAACTTGCACAATCAGTGGCTGACTAAATACTTTTTTTGCCCCACTGTGTGTATATATATATATGTAAGAGAGCAAGTTGGTGTATATCTTGCCATGCAGCTTCTGCATGCATAGCTGCACAGAATTGAAGGTTGGAAATCTGCCCAAAATCCCTGATCAGTGCATTTTTCACTGACAATAATTCAATCCACAAAGACTCCAAAGGTGACAAATGTAGTTATATTTCATAATTAGAGTATCATTAGTTGTCAGGAAAAAAATACATCTTCTGTTACACATAATAGTTTCTTCCCATTATTTGGAATTCATTGTGTCCCTGGTTGCTATACAAATTTTTAATATATTCCATACTTCCTTATTAAAATGTGATTAATGGTAAAAGATGTTGTTCACCTATGACTTAGTTTAATCTTATGTGTCTTTGAGACTCATGCATATAATTTACAGAAATATGAAAAAATGAAGATTAGATTTGATATCAAAAGGGATCAACGATAATCTTCACTTTGATTCCATAAAGTGCTCCAAAAACACTCTTAGGCCGTTATTTAACTCTATCTCAAAACCAGAGTGGGAATTGAGATCATATTTGCTACTCCATTGGATATTGAGTTTGTGACACCAATAAACCATCAATGTCTTGTAGAGGTGATAACATCAATGTTTCATTTTGTTTAATATTTTGAATCACCATTTATTGCCATAGTAATGTCTTTCCCATGTGTGGGGTTAGGGGTCAAAGATTAGCTATTGGAATTTTCTTTATTTTCTTAGTGCTTGCAGATGTGCATGTAAACTACAGTCCAACAGGTTGGTTTAAGTGTGAAGTCGCTGTTCTTTTTACTTCATACGCAATACGTCCATCTTTGAGTCAGTTGTTGTGACAGGACCAAATGAGTTTGGCCACACTGAGTGACCGCAGGAACTTTGACCAAGGTTTCAATCTCCCAGACCTCCTTTTAGAGACAAGAGCTGCAGGGTCACAAGAAGAGTATTTGTCACTTTAATCCTTTGCCACCTGTTTTTTTGTTTTTTTTTTTTTTTTTCTATTTATCTCTAAGTGTTGTCTGATCTTACATTTTAGCATTTTCTGCTTCTTTTCTGGCCCTCTTTGTGTTTTGTTTTTTCCTCATCCTCCTGCTTTCTCCTTTTAAGCTTCTCTTGCTGATTGCTGTGAAAAAAGTGGACCTGTGTTGCATAAATCCATCATTCCTGGTGAACTAGATAGAGCAGAGAGACAGAGGGAGATAGTTCCCTTCAGACAACAGTTTTTTTCTTAACTGGACTTAAGGTTTTCCTAATATTTCTAACCACTTCTTTCTACTTTTACCCCCTTTCCTCCCCTTTCATCCTCCTTTCCTCCCACTACGCCATGCTTGATTCCTCCTGCCCAATGCTCCAGATTCCTACCATCTGGACTCAGTAGCTGCCAAAGGTATGGAGGCTCTTTTAGTAACCCCCGGGGTGCAGGAGCACAGTGCAGAAAATCCACTTTGGTTCCCATCATCTATGAAGTCTGCCATACCCTGTTCCTCTAACCCCCGTTCTTAGTCTTGAGGATTTTTCAATTTTATCTGAAACTCAATAGCTATATTATCAGCACCACTGTGTGTGGCTGAAATGGATAATATGCTGTAGAAAGATAGAGAGAGTGCTTTCTTAGCTGAAGTTCATCAAATATCTGTTTTGGCTGATGCAGTTTGCTGAAATATTAGTTTGCTCACTCTATGGAGACTGCCTTAATAGATATTTCCTCACCCCTGACTTTCTTGGGCTGTGTTGATGTGTAATAAACATATCAGTCAGGAGTTCTGGCCTGCAGCCATTCAACTTGCAAAGCCACTCATCATACTATGCGCAACATATTTGTTTCCATGCCGACAGACACATACACACACACTAATGTCAGCAAGCAAGGCAGTCTTGGACCTATATAAATACTGTCACCCAGAAAAAGTAGATTGTGCCAGGGGAGAGTGTTTGTGCATGTGCATGGATGCCCATGTTCCAAGCTATTGGGACATCTGTGAGTTGGCTGCAATGGCCAAGTTGGCCATTAAATTGTGCCATGGGAGAGGCCCCTTAGAGGAATGTAATGTGTACCACTGAGCTTTGGCATGGACACTCTGATATTGGAACCCTGAGCTTTTACCAAATGCTCTCTTCTGAGGAATTAGAATGGGCAGAGAATTGCCTCTCTGTCTTTGAATCATCGCGCTGTTGTTTCTTCTGTTTCCATTCCAGTCTGATGCAGTTGATGATTAATGCACTGGTTTCTTGTCCAAAAACATCAAATGTTCTCTGATGCAGCAGCTCCAGAGTGAGACACTGGTTGTGAAATACACATGCTTTATGTTTATTTTATTCCAGCAATTTATAATAACTGGAGTAAAGATTAATTAGGTTTACAAAACTCTATTGCCAGCAAGTTGAGATAATTTAAAGTTTAGTGTTAGGTGTGAGTTTGCATGCTAAACCGTATTGCTAAAAATAACTGCAGATTACAGCATCTTAAAGTTTTCTTTAGGTGTACTGAACTATTCATACAGTGTCCCCCATTTTATGTCAAAAACATTTTAATAAGAAATCCAAACTGCATGCTAAACCTGTATTTTCCTCTAAAATCTATTAGTATTTAACTGCATAATGTCAAGTATATAAAAGACAGCTTTGCGTATGGCTTGATCCAGAAGTTTTGTCTTTGATTAAGGACTGACCTACTACTTTCATATGACATTTTTCATAATTAAGCTCCATCTTGATCATATTTATTTGCGGTTCCAATTGCTTTAGTGAACAAAATTTACTGAAAAGTTCTCCCCTTGTGAATATCTGGTTCACATGACATAGACAGATAGGAAGCCGCAGCAGCCACTACAGTTTCTCTCTCCCTGTGAACATCAGTGTAAAGGGTTAATAGCTTACATTGCAAGTGATTTGCATGCGCTAACTTACAGTTTTGCAAGTTACAGTTTGCAAAAAACTATGGAGAGCCATTTCATCCAAAATTAAATAAATAAATAAATACTTTTATTAATACAATATATACATATTTTAATTTAATAAATAAATGTCAACCATGAAGTAAAACAAAATGAATATTTAAAAAAGAAATGTTTACCTAATTTGTTCATTTTTATTTATTTCAAGATTTATTTATTTCATTTATTTATTTCAAGATTTATTTCATTTATTTTGTTCAAGGTGTATTTATTTGTTTAAGGATTTATTTATTTATTTCATTGTTTATTAATTTCATAATGGCATTTTATGTTGTGACACTTTTATTTTGTAAAGCTACTTTACATATTTTATTTCCACTTTTTATTTTCTTACTTCATTTTTATTTCAGGCTCTTTTTCTTCCATGTTCTTATATTCAAATGAAGGGGTGGAGTTTTCACTGAGGAGTGGGGCTGCTGCTGGTCAGAGTGAAGCGAGAAGAGAGACCACGAACTTCAGCACGAGGGTGAAACATGCGAGCTATAAGGGCTTGGACTGACGTCCCAGGACAATAAAAAAGGTGGAATATCTTTGGAGTACTAAGGGAACTTGTCTCTGTTTAATCAAAAGCTTTTCACAACCCACTCAAATCAATACAACCCAGTCAAGGCAATGACTACCCTGGAAGAACCAGCGTTTCAAAACAAGAGCATATTAGCATAGCTTAACTCCCCCACAAACAAGGGAAAGAAAGGCCTGTTGTGTCGATGTGGGGGACACAAATTCTGTCAGGGATAACTTCCTTGGCACGACACTGGTATGTCAGTTCAAGCCATTATAGTTCGTAGCCTCTCATGTTTCATCCTCATGCAGATGGACTGAAGTTCTCTGTCTCTCAGCGTGCTGCTCTCTCGCTAGAGCCGCTCCACAGAGAAAACTCCACCCCCTCATTTGAATATAAGAACATGAAATAAAAAGAGCCTGAAATAAAAACGGAGCTGAACAATGAAAGGAAAGTCAATGAAATGTGTAAAGTAGCTTTACAAAATAAAAATATCACAAAATAAAATACCATAATGAAATTGATAAACACTTAAATAAATAAATAAATTGAGGAATCTTGAAATAAATAAGTAAATCTTGAAATAAATGAAAAAATAAACAAATTAGGTAAATATTTCTCTTTTAAATGTGTATTTTGTTTTATTTCATGGGGACATTTATTTATTTCATCAAAATATTCATTAATGATTTATAATAACAGTATTTAAGTAGTTATTTAATTTTCAAAGAAATGGTTTTCCATTAAAAAAAACAGGCCAGACACTTAGTAAATGGCAGAGCTAATATAAAATCATAGATAGAATGCAAACAGCAGGTATCTGGAGTTGAGTTTAGTCAGGGACTCTAATGCAAATGAATTAAATCTTTGGTCTGAGGTGGCATGGTGTAGAGGTAGAGCAAGCAGCCCACGTGAACCGTCTTTTAGTCCTCAACTCAGCTGTTCGTGGTTCAGTTACAGACTTTGGGACCTTTGGTGCAAGTTTTTCTTCCTTCCAGTTTCTGGAATTATTACTGTAAATAAATACCACAAGTTCCATCACAACAACAACAACAAAAAAAGCAAAACAACTTAGATCTCATATTTAGGATTATATTGGGACATCCCTTGCCATAACCATCTCAACCTTGGGTACATAGAAATTGTGAGTATTTCCCAAGAAAAGCTTCACCGTATACTAAACTACTTCTTTCATAGTTGCAGCCTGTTTGAAAATAATTCATCTGCAGCTGAACCTATTTGCAAAATAATTTTTATTTCAACATTTTATCCAATTTATCTGATTGTTGAAGCTTAGATAACCCTATTATCATGTTAACCAGTAATTTTTGAAAGATGGTTGCTGTACACAGCTAAGTATTGTCAAACTTTCAAATACTGTAGACATGGGAGAACATGATAGTTAGACATCAATAGTATTATTATGGGCAGGCATTTTTAATTGTCTGAAAATCAGATTAGTTAGGTTTGGATGTTAGCATTAGCATGCTAAGAATAATGTTCACATGCTCTCTCTGTGTAGGGTAGAGTATATTCTAGTCTATTTTGACTGATGTATCAAAAGCAGCTTTTGGTCCCTATTTTTCTTCATCTCTCCTGCACAACTCCTTTTTCTGGCTTTCTCTTATTCTATGAAAAAGTGAACTCTTTGAATTGTGTTGATACTCCACCAATAGATTTTCTTAAAAATCTAGTTGAGCACAATGAACACAGTCCACTTTTTTTTATTTGTTGCAGTTTGTAGTGATGAGGTCCCAAAAGTTAACTACTGTGACAATGAGGAATTTAGATTACTAAACAGAGAACTCTGTTTCTCTGTCTCTGTTTTTCAATACTTTTACACTGTTTATTTTTTAATTTGTAATATTGACATCACTTCATGTTTTCTTTCTTTGGCTCTGTTGTGCATGGTTTAATAAGACTTTCTGTGCCTGTTCTGATCATTTTGTACATTTTATATTCATTTTCTGTCTTCTAAGAAATTTCAGAACTACATAGATTTTGCCTTGAAACCCATTCATTCAGTTTCTTTGAAAAAGGATTCTAAAAACCTAGTCAACAACAGTCTAATAAAGCTTTGGTGGTTTTATATAAGTCTTGTTTTTGCTAGATTCTGCATACTAGATTCTGAAAAGACTGCAACTCAAAGAGTATCTCTGACACTTATGGATCATGCTGATCAGAATGCATAACATTCTCTGTTCAGGGTAAATAGGTAGATGATAATAGTGTTTTCTGCTTGGAGGACATACATTCTATTTAGCTGTTTTTCTACTGTTTCTCTTCATTAGTAGAATTATCTTAAGGTTTCTCACTCTAGAACAGTTTCCAGTTTCCACTAATGACTAGAAAGGGAAGAAAAATGTCAAAGAAAACTGTACAAATACAAATTATTGTTTCAGCCTTTATTTTATTAAAGAAGTTGTTAGCATTTCCATATCTAAACAGCAGAGTGCAGAGGAGCCAATATAGATTTCCTTTGTCTTTAGAACCATTTCTTTATTCTTTTTTGTTTTCCATTGGGCTTTTTTGTTTGGCTCCGTGGTGCAACCAAAAGTTAGCGCTACGTCTGCAGTGCAAACTTCTGAATGTTGTGACTCCATAGCTACTGAAGTACAGTGTTTTCCTGAAGATGAAAACACACATGTAAATTCTCAAAAAGGAAAAATAAGCCTGCAAATAAGGTCAACTTCTTGCCTGAAGGTTTGTACTGAGCTGTTATGAATCACTGCATTGGATATGGTGTTATAAACAGGATTTTTTTAAAAATCAATTAAGCCCCCTGTGCTTTATGTTTGATGTCTCCCACCCAGAGTTACCCATATCAAGCAGCCTAACTGGGTTAGGTAATGCGCTTTACCACACATAACGTGTGATTAGGAAGTCAGTCCATTTTGCTTTATTGTACTTTATATTTGAATGATTTTCAAAGAAAGAGTCCAGACTATGATCCAAGAAATTTCTTTTTGATATATTTTTCCTCTAAATGGCAAGAGGTAAACAAGAATAGGTGGATATGCCTTACTATGAATGTCAGAAACAATACATTTGTGTAATAAAAGACTGATTCACATGTTCCTGAAGCAGAGTCTCTGCAGGATTCTCTGAGTCTGTTTAATTAACCTTTCTTCACTCTTGCTTTGCAGCAAATTGCAGCATCTTCTTTTCCTTTCCAGCACTATCTGTCACTATCTTCTAGGCAGGCTTATGTAACACTTGGTGTACAGTGGTGCTGTAAACACAGCTGGCTCAATGCAGCAAAACAGAGCTTAGTGAGGTGCAGACAGTAATTATCCCCACATTCATATTCTTTTTTTCTTTTGTGAACGTGTTTATTTTTGTTTTTGGGTGTGTGTGCTCTTCTGGTTAATCTCAGTGAGATGTTGAGGCAGCTTGTGTGGCAGCATCATCAGTTATATCAGTTAGCTTTAACCAGAAGACCTATGATGACCTTTTGAGATGTATTTCTTTCTTCAAACTAAACCATGAAGTATATGTATATAAATTACTTTGTTTAATCATCAGCACAGTTTATTTTGCCAGGGCCTATTTGTTTTCTTCTCTGAGTGATTTTATCAAGATGATGAATGAACGTTATTTTCTTCTGGATCACTGTTTTTCCACCTGTTTTTTTATTTTAAATACCTCTATCCATGTAAAGGCCAAATGATCTGCAACAGGCTGCCCAAAGCATCATTAAGCTGATTTATTGTCTAAAATGCAGAACAAAACCCACTGTTTGTGCAGCTTTGACTTGTTGGGTTATTAAGAGAATTGATTAAACTATTTAGAGGCTGCAGGAAACATCACATCTTGTAATTTTCAATAATTACACAAGGAGTGTTTGGTTGTTTCAGCTGTATTAAAGGAATTGATGAAATTCAGTATTAAATTGTTGGTGTTACACAGATTTGTTCATCTTTGTTTACTTAAGTATTTTGTCAGATTTTTTCAGTGTCAAAGACCATGAATGAGTCATTTTTAAACTTACAGTTAGTACACTTTTTTCAGTTCATATCTACATATTTTGTAATTGCATAAATATATAATCACATGCATTGCTCTTTTGAGGTGTTATCACAGAACACATAGAAATATATAGAAATATGTCTACACACTAAGTAAGGTAAATAAGTAAGTAGAATTGTTTTTATATAGCAGATGGATCACAAAATATTGGCTAAAAGACAGCTATCAAACTAAAACATTAAACATTAAAAAAACATAAGTAAATGCAGTAACTAATACATCACACATGCTTCTGATATTTTCTCTGTTACATCTTATAGCCAAAGTATGGTCTGTCTGAGGGATCCCATTGTCAAAAAAAGGTAAAAGTTAGAAGAATGGTACAAAAATATTTTTAAAGGCATTAGATTTACCATAGAAGCCAGTATAGACCGTGATTAACCATCAGAGAACATATGGCGAAACAGTGAGATTACAAAAAACTAAACATCCTTCTAACATTGATGAAAGGACAACTGGTCAGAGAGGCCACCAAGAGGCCTACAGTAATATCTGATCTGCAGGAATAAAGCTGACTGAAACTCTGTGGGGTGATCTGAAGAGGGTTGTAAAGAAGAGATACATTCGAAATCAGACAGATGGGTGTGTTTTTGCAAAGAATCATGAGGAAATATTGCCAAGTTATTTTGAAATAGTGCAGAAACCTGACATTTTAACAGATGTGTGTAGACTTTTTATATCGACTGTGTATCTAACAGTAAGAACAGTTTTGAAACAATTAACTTGTTGATCTCAGAACTTGACCACTTTGCATTTAAATGTCCTTTTAGAATTAGTTTCCTTTCTTTAAGAGAGGCCCTTTTAGTGAACCTCTACATCTTTGTTACACAGTGTGACATATGCATCCAGAGCTTCCACTTATCACATTGAATACTCCCTGTTACCAGTTAATAAGCCCCTGACAACCAGCTACATCACAAGGCCAAAGTAAAATCTGTTTTTTCCAATTAAATTCTGTTTAAAATTTCAATCCAAACTATCCCACAGATTCCTGATGACAAACAATAAGATGGGAGTTCAGGGACAACTTTCAAATATTTGCTTTCACTTTGGTTTTCTCAAAATTCTCATTTGTTCTACTTGTTCGTCTTTCAACTGGATCTGTACTACAGTACCAAAATGATACTGTAAAATGATAATTTTACAGTATCATGTAAAATACTGTAAAATGTATTACAGTATACATTTTACATACTGTAAAATGATTCAAATTATTACCACCCTGCAACCTTTCCACAGTTTTACAGTCACAAACTTAAATGCTTTTGTTGTGAATCTATGTGACAAACCAAGAGAAAGTTGTGCATAATTGTGAAGTGGAAGGAAAATGAAACAAGTTATTTTTTTTATAAATAGAATTTTGAAGTAGGACATGCAACAACTAAATAACACTTGAAACATGGTGTTGGTAGCATGAGGCTGGAGGGACGCTTTTCTTCAGCAGGGACTGGGATGATTGATGGATTTAAATACAACATAGGTTAAGCAGGACTATGACCCTAAACATAGCGGGAGCTCAGTAGAATGGTTTAGATAAAAACATATTCTTTTGTTATAATGGTCTTTTAGCTTTGTTGCATCAAGAAATTGGCAAAGAAATTTCAGATGTGCAAAGATGGTAGAAACAGACTCAAAGACTTGCAGCTGTAATTGCAGTTAAAGGTGGTTTTACAAAATATAGATTCAGGGGGTCTGAATAAATAAGCCCAAGACACTGTTCAGATTTATTGTTAGTAAGACTTTTTTTTTTTTTTAACAATATCTGGTTTTCTTTCCACTTTGTAATTATACACTACTGTTGATCTAGTGCATAGAATTTCAATAAGATGTATTATAGTGACCTGTAGTTGTAATGTGGCAAATTATAAAAAAGTTCAAGCAATGTGATTGCTTTTGCAAGGTACTTCATTCCTAGTAAATGCTTAACTTTATTACACTGCGAAATGGGGAAGACGTTTTCTACAACTGCAGACCTAATCGTTCCTTTCTCAGCCCATTTTGTCTTTATGGACAAAATTTGTTCTTGTTTTTAGTTAGGAGCTGTCCAATGGTACTGATGAACTATATTCCCATTTTTTTCCTTCCCTCACTGTCATTAAAAAACTAATTGGCTTTGTCTTATAATTATGAAAGAACTTGGAGGCTTTTTGAAACTGTGTCAGATCATAGGCAAAACATGGTTTAGACCCTGAACAGATATCTAGTTTATCACAGGCCCAACACACTCTCTCCTTTAACTTGTTAATTTTACTATAAAAATTGCCTCATTTCACCAACATATCCAGTTCTCTTATCCACATAAAACTACTTTAGGATCCTCCACATAACTATATGGCTTAGGTGCTCTAACAATTGCAGCTCAACTGCTGCATGGCCATTAAAATGATCTGCTCTGAGTATTGTCATCCTACAATAAACAAACCCAAATGACAAGGACAAACACTGCAGAGCATGTCATAGAGGTGGATTTCTATTCTTTCCATGGAATGTCATCCTCTGAGCTTGTTGCTGGATCTAGATTAGAATGCAGTACACAAGTCAATGGTTTCTTCAGTTGTCAGAAATGAGCTCCCAGCCGGGAAAATTTGAGGATTTTTTTGTTATTATTATTTCAGTTTGAGCAACTATTGTGTAAAAAATATTGTATATCTTCATAGATTCTAACAAAGTAAGCAATGTACTGAAAAGAGGCTATATGATTTTTTTTTTTTTTTTTAATTTTCCTGGCAGGGACCCCTGAGAGAAGAGACATGCATCTCATAGATTGGATTCATTATATTACATTTATGTTACATGCTTTGATTTGGTATTATAAAAACAGTTTGTGTCATCTAACATAAAAAAAAAGCAGTGATCCCTGGTTGCATCTCTGCACCTTGAAATGTTAGCTTGCTGCTTCACTTAGAACAGCTATGGAGCAGAGTGTATAGTGGGAGTAAATGTGATGTGTGTTTCTATTGTAAATGTGTAGAAAACTAAAGTTTATCTCACGGCTCTTAAACTCTATACCTCATGCTTTTAGGTGTGTCTGTGCTTAAACAACTGAATCAAATAATTAGGTTGTTAAATAGATGCTGTAGAATTTGACTGCATCCTGAAATGGCAATTTTGCTGTTTGTTTCAAGTTGTTGGACCGGAAAACCATCTAAACGTTGAAACACACTTGAGTTTGAGACCCCTGGTTTAACTGATCATCATCAGTTAAATTCACGTGTTGTGCTGTAGATAGATGCTACAGTGTGTCATATAAAACTCTGTCTCAGTTTAAAGTGTATTTCAATTCTGTAGCACAATGCTTTTCACTTCTTTTTTTTTAAAAAGTAGTACCACCTCAGGAAATACTGTTTTCTTAGCAGTACAGTGGTACATTTGAATTTTTAAGTTTCTTGCCTTTTTACATCAAAACAACAACAAAAAAACGTTTTATCTGCTGGATTCTGTTTAATCATGAGTTCTGTTTGTATTTTGATGTTAGAAATCCAAGTTCTAAGTTTGAAAATCTAGTGAAGGGGTCCATTGAAGTCTGAATTCCACTGGTACGTCCACCCAACCATACACCCAAATTCAAAATAAGTCAAATTCATTTGTATACCACATTTCAGCAACAAGGCAGTTCAAAGTGCTTAACACCATAAAAACATAATACAGTAACCAATTATGATACAAGCAATAAGCCTTACATTTTGTCAAATACCATTATCAAAATCATCAAGCAGATATACATCAAATATAATGATCAATGATCCAGTTATTATTAATCAAAGGCAGCTGTATGCAGGTGGGTTTTTAGCCTTGAATTAAAGGAATTCAGTACAGAAATAACTCAAATGGTAGAAATTTTTATTTTTGTTTTCAAGAAAATTGGTTTCAAGGTACAAAACTATAGAAAATTTTAACCTACTCAATAAAATTTTGTAATTAACACTCAATATTTTGCAGCTACAATAATTTATGACCAAACTAAATCAAATTAAAATTTTTTGCGTGTTCTTTCTTACTCTATAGATTATCTCCTCATAAACATGTGGCCCATCAGTTGATGAGTTTTTGTCCATTCTTAATGGTAATTGAAATTGTCTAATGTTTCAAAGTTACTAACCCTAACCCTAACAGAATGGTAGTGGTTTTATGATCAAGACACCTAAGTTAACAACAGTAAATCACTCTGATTTTTCCATGACAGAATGCCCCTCTGGCTTATCAGGAGCTAAATAAATCTGAAGAAGGAAATAGCACTCAGCAAGCAGTTTCTGGGGAACTTTAAAGAGGCATTATTTTGGCTTTGGGGTTTTTTTCTTCAGTATGTTATAAATGGCAGCAAAAGTAAACAGCCCAGAGCCCACAAAAGAAGAGAGAGATTATTTTACACAGAAAGCACTGCTCCCTAACTGCTAAAATGCTGAACAAATGTGAACTTAATGATCAACAAATGTTTTAAATAAACATAATATTTAAATGCTTATCATATTGTCTTTGCCTCTAGGTAAAGCTTACCCACCAGAGTTTTACTACGATACCTATAGCCCTCTGTGGCAATACAGACCGCGAGTCTACGGCTTCAAGCTACAGTGGACCCAGATGAACCCCGGTGCTGTGGACCGCATCGTTGCCTATAGACTCGGCATCAGACAGGTAAGAATACAAAAAAATGCTTGCATTGCCTTGTGAACGTTTTCATATCCTTTGAAATTTTCTCATTTTGTCACAATACAACCATACATTGGAGTGTTTTTAATTCAGACAAACATATTGCCACATTATATATAATGGGGTATGTAAAGTAGGGAAAATGAGGATACTTGTATGGTGACTTATAAAAATCCGTGTCTATTTACTTATCCAGGTATATGCACTTTCAGCACACCACGGAAATTTGCTGCCAGTTGTCCCAACGTTGTAATATTCCAACTCATTTAAAAGATGCTCTATTTTGTATTTTGTACAGGTGTTGCACAAAAATGACATATGTTCACATGTTCTAGACATTGTAATGGTCAGCCAAAAAATTTGAAAAGACATTTTACTTCATTTTGATTAATCTAGAACAGTAAATTACATAGATCTTCACAGAGACTTTGCTCGGCTACGGTTTTGCAAGTTGTGGTATTTTGTGACCCTGTTGGGGGAACTTATATGGACATTTCCTCTCCAAATAGCATTCTAAGACTTAACAATAGGGTTCAATCTCTAAGTTTTGGTTAAAAAAAAACATTAAATGTCACCATTTCTACATTTTTTTTCTTTTTCTTTTTAATGCATGCCACATATTATTAAATTATGTATATATTTTTTTCTTCCAGTTCACAATTTTGGACTACTTTGTTTTGGTCTGTTACATGAAATTATAATAAAATAATTGAAGAGTGTTGTTGTAAAATTATCTGCAATGGAATGGCAACCCATTCAGGGTGTACCCCGGCTCTCACCCAATGACCACTGGAGATAGGCACCAGGCCCCCTTGCAACCCTTCAATGATAAGCGTGTTAGACGATTGATGGATGAATGGATGGATGGAAAATTAAAAATTGAGAAAATATGGTTTTGAGAGTCATGGTACACTCTACATGGCAGAGAAAATCTTTCGATGCTGTCTTTTAGTTCTGAGCTGGGATTTTTTTGTTTGTGTGTTTCTACAGCAGTAACTACACCATTGCACATAAAGTTAGAATAAAATATTGTTTACCTCTTCTAAAGAAATGATTATGACATTGGGATTTTTTTTTTTTTTTTTTTTTTTTTTACAAATTAAATGTATATCTTCTTAAAATTCCAGTGATCAGTATCTTTCAACCCTATCACAGTGGATATTAAGTTGAAAAAAATAAGAGACATGTGCCTGTAAACAAAATTGTTCCAACCTAATGGGCAAGAGTGTATAACATCTACTGCATTGCTCAGCTTCTTTTCAGACCTTTCCTTTCATTTGAGAGGGTTATTTCTGCACTATAGTGGTAGTTGCCAAATTCAGCATGAAATAGAAGTGTTTGAGTGTTTGCTTATTGTGACGTATGAACAGAGGTACACATATAGTTTTTCTCTCTCTCTTTCTCCATCGCCTGTCTTATTATGCTTTGTGGAGGTTGTTAACATATTGGAAGCAGTATTCTGCGGTTTTCTTGAGCTGCTTCTGTTTGTGCATCCCATCAGAGAGGTGGAAGTGGAGCCCCGCAGTGAGAATTAGCACGCACTCCTCTTGTTTTCCCTGCTTCTCCTTCTAACTCCACAGATGACAGGCAGGCAGCATTGATGGATGGGAAGGTTGCATTTTCTCTCTGGGCAATCAATGTTTACCCTCCTCTCTCGGTTCTTTTGTCTTTCTGTTTCTTTCCTCCAATTTCACAGTAGCAAACATTCATCCTAAATATACAAGTTCTTCAATTACTGTCACAAACATTGCATTGCCCTTAGAACTTCAGGTTAATGTTGACTTTGCTGTATGGAATTGTACAATTGGATGACAATTAAAGAAAAATCATAAATAGAAAGCAAGACACAAATAAAAAATGCATGCAAGCTGCATTTCTGAATTTATCTCATTCTTGCTCAGAATTAGCAAACACATCCTTGGTTGTGTTTGTAATGAATAATAAAAATCCTGTTCACTCTACACCCTGAAGGAACTGAGGGCTTCAAAACACTTTCTAAGGTTGTTATGTTTGTGTAGTGCAATGCATTTGTTTGCCTGCTATCTTAGTTGGCATGCTTAGTAAAACTATATTGCTGTTACTGGGCATTTTGTATGAAAACTTTAAGCCAATTTACAAGCCAAGTCAAGCCAATTCTCTGCACATTTTAAGGCTTTAAATCTGTACAATGTAAAACCCTGCCATCATGTTAACCTTTTTACTTTCTTGAACTGAGCTTATAATTAGTTTCCCTTCTTGACCATTTGAGGCAAAACAGCCTGTCTTCCAGAGCCATAGGCAGAAGAGATTCTTTTCCAAAGGTGCTTTTTTTCATTCTTTCTGTGACTGATTGTGTTTCAGTGTTTAGAACAGATTTGGATTGATGTTTGTATTTCTTTTTATATGTAATACATTCTGGAAAAGTTTGTCAGAAAGCAGCAAAAGTTTCATGGCAGTGTGCAAGAGAAAAAACAAGAAATGAAACAAAAATATGTGGGAGTATAGGCTCCTTTTGTAAATAAAAAAAATACAGAGTTATCCCCAGTATGGCTGTGACTGGTGCAGTAAAGAAAGCTCACATGCACACTACAACACTTAAATCTATTTATAGATCCAGCAGCAGCTCCCCTGCCATTCCCTGAGAATTATGATCATTTCCCCCACTCCCTCTGAATTAATACCTGGTAGTGGTGAACCATATGCCTTCATGACAGATTGGTGTGCGTTATCGCCCGGTGCCCTCGTCAGAAACAGTCTGACTGGAAGGGAAATGGGAATAAAGCTGTAGCTGAAAGGCATGCACCAGCCAGACACACAAAGCATAAATCACAGCATCTGTCAAAGATGCAGTAGAAAAGTGTGACATCTGCCCTTGTTTTGATATTGTAGCCATGTTTCAAAATCTTCTGTTTCTTAGAGCTTGATTTGCTTCCAGCAAGATATACTAAATGTTTGCCCATGTATATTGGCTTGATCTGAAATTATGTTACCCTGCATATCTGCTTTATTAGAAAAGTTATTTGCAATTCATTGGCATGTGTCATTGGCTTGTGGTCAAGTTTTCCAGTTAATTCTTATGTCTCTTTTTTTACGTGCCATCATACTTGCACTGTTGTTTGAAGGACCAGACCACAGACTTTTTGTTTGGGTATCAGTAATGGAAAATAGATTAAAAGAATGCCGCTTAGGATATGTGTGTTTTTTGAGAACATTTTGAGATTAAATTTATTCTGGCTGGCAGTGGAATATTGATGTGACCCATAGTGAAAATAAAATATTCATACAGTACATATCAATGGGTTCACAAGAATGAGATGAGATTTTACCAGTTTTGTATATTTAAAGAGATGTAACATTCTTACTTGTTTTGTTTTGTCAGAGTAAAGGTTTTACAAATCACAAATTGTCTTTTAAATTATCTGTAATCAGTTTGTAATAATTGATTGTAGGTGTGACCTCTTTAAATTCTATAGCTTTCAAATTAGTTTCCCATTTGAATATGTGGCTAAATAGTCTTTTAGTTGGGTAGAGTGAAGGAAGATGAATAATAACACAAATAAAGCTGAACTAGACACAAAGGAACTACAAACCAAGGAGAAAAGACTAACACTGATCATAGAGAAATACATTTATATGTGAAAACAACAGATCATAAGAATGAACAAAGAAACTAAACACAAATGTATGAACAAAAATGGAAACACCTTCGTAATAATAATGAACATAGAGAAATTAACTTAATATGGGAAGACCTATCAAACGTAAATAAACTACAAGGAAATTATCAAAATGCAAACACAAAGGAAAACCAAAACCCAAACACCTGTGGATGGTGACAGCTGCCAACCTCATATTGTTGTTGGCCAGCTCCGATATTTTCTTTCAGTACTTTTGAAATGTTCTTACCTTTGGGTCTTAGACCATTTATTTTTCTACCAAGTGCCCTGAAATGCTGCAACACAAAGTGTGGTGGCTTCAGTGACAATTCAGCTAAACAATGTCATGCTTTTCGAGACAAACATCCTGTGGAAGAAAAATATAGCAAGCTCTCATTAAGTTTAGTTAGATTTTTTTTTTCCAGGCACATGTGAAAGGCACGCTGAAATAATTATCTTTTTTCCTTCTATCAAATCATGAAACTTCCCACACACAGTGTCAAAGTGTTTCTGATTGTGCTTTCATAGCTTGGTAAACAACTGTTCTGCAGGTTTGGCTGCACAGTACAGCAGTGATTATGTAATTGTATTTTTCTTGGAATCTTGTTGCACTCAAACAATGTTTATATTTTTGCTTTAAATAGATTCACCAATAAATATTTAATTATTTTTCCTTGATCCTGTAGACCTGCACTCAGCCCTCTCAGTCCATGTGAGTACTTTATTACAAATAGTAAATGTTCATCATTTCATATTTTAACACTTTGTAAACAACCTATAGTGAATACAAAATGATAGATAGGGCAGTATACTTTTCAAGGTATTGCATTCCTTTTACTGCTATAAAATTGAACAAAACTGACACATACTAGTGAGTTTTCATGCATTTTAAGGATGACTTCAATCGCAATTAATGAAACTCGACCAACACCGTTCTTCGCACTTGTATGCCACGGTGTTGCCATCCTGAAACAGCTCCACACATTCCTGCCTCTGTATTGTCTTGTTGGATTGATCTGACATGTCGGGATGAGCAAGCAGATCAATAGAGGCCATATTAATTACATGCTGGTAATCCATAGAAGATTTGCTCCTGTCTAACATGACACCATCCGTTTGATTATTCTCATGTTGTTTCTGGCTCATGGACTGACTTTGAACATTGCTAATGTTTTTTTTTTTTTAAGTTGAAACACAAAAAACTGCAGCTGCAATCAGGTGAAATAAATCAATATGTTTTTAATGAGAAAATGAGGGAAAAAGCTTGACAGAGGGTAGATGACTCAATTTAACAGAACCAAGACAAAGGAGCAAAATCCAAAAGTCAGTACATCTGTGATCTAAAATGCCTAGAAGGTAACTATTTCATTTTCATTTGTATACTGAAGCACTTTTCTCTTTGAAATGAGGGACAAGCTGATGTTTGCTTTCATTTAAAGTTTTTCTTTTGACAAGACTAGTTTTAGGGGCCTCCATCTGCCTGGAACTTCAGAACACACATTCTGACAAAAGCAGTCCCCAAGACACTCTGGACGTAATAATATGTATGTTTTTAAGATTCATATGCAGCATTGCATTTTTTTTTTTATTTATTTTTTTTTTTGCAAGCTCAGCATGAGCCGATAAATAAAATGGAATCTATAAAACTAGTGTATTCTAGAAAAAACTGTTATTTCTCTACAATAATATTATCTTACTTTTTAGATAACCAAGATTTTCTTATATAATACTATATTAATCTTTTGCTTTTCTTTGTATTTCATCTCCCTTGTGTTTTAACATTGCTGCATTTTTTTGTTAAAATTCCAAGATTTTCCTAAAAGTAGGATCAAACAGAAATTTTAAGGTGATGGATATATCACTGCTCATAAGAAAAATCACATTATGTGGTTAATGTATTGATATATTGCTCAAAACATGCTTTGTGAATTTTTGGTTTTAAGGACGGGGAAATAATTATTTATATGCTCTGACTTTTATTGGCACTACACCTCAGAGAACATGTTAAAGGACATGTAAAGACTGTATTTACTGATGTTGAGTTTAATTGTTTCATGATGAAAATTGTTCCAAGCGTTATTTTTGAGGGGTGTATCCCATTTCAGTGGCATAACAATAACTTCACCAAAGCAGCAGCAGTGAGTCTAGCACATTTTTGGATGCAAAGATGCGTACAATGATTTAAGCTGTGGCACTGTTATAGAAAAAACAACAGCTGAAACAGAATCTCTTCTTTTTGTTGCTTGGTTGTATCCAAACTTGCGTTAACATTTCAGCACAGCTAGATGCCACAGGAACTTGGAAAAGTAGCAGTTTTATATTCCTATGAGACATACCCTTCTTATTCCACTCGTTAGAATATTTGTAGAGGACACTAAAGTACCATCCCCTCTGTCAGGTTTATAAGTTTAGTGTATGAATTATAAACATATCCACTTTGACAGTTAAAGTATCTGACTTTTTCATTGTGATTTCTCGTCCTTTGTCTTTGTTGGAAACAAGAACTTCCAGGTTTGCGGTAAATTAAAAAGAAGAAAGTAGTGTTTATGTTTTGCAATCTTTCTATTTTTGCAGTCTTTTGTTTTTCAGGTTGAGTCGGTCTTTATTGTCTTTCCATTTTCACAAGCTTGCCCTTGTTGCTTTGTTGAAATGTTTTCTTATTTGAACTTTATCATTCTTAGCAGCCTTCTGTCTTTGTAAAACAATATCTGAGTTTATTTATCCAGCCCGTCCCTGGAGGCCACACGTGTCTGAACCCTTTTTCTAAACCCATCTTGAAAATGTAAACACATTGGTAAACATATCAGCATAAAATTAACAAAGCACAAACCAACAACATGTAGAAAGCTTGGCTGAATTCACAACAGTGACTATGAAAAGCATAAAGGCCACATTATGTACTTCTATATGCTCACATAAGGCATTATAATTATCTGTTAGCCAAAAAGCAGTTGAAGAGCTCGTTATTGTGATGGTAGAGTGAAGCAGGCAATTTAAAAGTAACATTAGTCCTGTCTGCCTGAACTAATGCTGTGCACTGTGTATGGGACTTGAAGTGTACCTTACACATTCAAATTCTGCCACAAGCCTTTCCACTGGCATCAAAGTAAGTCCACGTTTAGTGTGCTTAGCAAACAAAAGGTAATTGGTTTGTTTGTTTCTTTCTTTTTTTTGTTTGTTTTTCAAATCTCATTCAGTGAAGCAAGTCTCAAAGGCCAGGATGGCTGCAAACAAGAGGAAAACTCGAGACATTCTGGAGGGGTACCAGAAAAAGGCAGTGAATGTTAGAAGGCTGATATTGTGGATGAAAAACAGATCGCTTTTACAATAAAAAGTCCAAAAATTAAGTTTCATAAGTTTAAAGAATACTGTTCTTACATCATCATTTTATTGCAAACTTTATTTTAGACACCATAGAGGTAAATATCTAAAATGTGATATAAATAAGCAGATTTTTTTTTTTTTTTGCTCCATTTCATCCAGAAAACATTTGTGAAAATTATAGGATTTATATTAAAACATGAGGGGAAAACTAACCAACACAATCATGTGTGTTATATGGACTACTTGCTAGTGCATAGTTGAAATAAACAGTATGAGATATGAATTTTATCATATTTGTTCTTGAGGATCTTTTTTAAAACTGACATTTTTTGATAAGAAATCTTTACTTATCTCTTCTAAATATTTTTATTGTAGATTTTATTTTAATCACAGCCAGAAGTTTATTTTCCTCTGTTTATTTTATAAAATTGAACTTTTTTTTATTGCTGCCAATGCTTCAAAGCTCTTTATATTTAGTATTATACTGTGTTAGAGGTTATTTTATTTTATAATTTGGTTTGTGATGTATTTTATTAGTTTTAAATCCATGCTACAAAACCTTTTACTTCTGAATTACTATTAATCTACAAGTTGTCTATCAGTGAGTTTGGAACTAATCAGGCAACACTTTAAAAGGTTTGAAAAGAATTTTCAAGTTCAGTCTGTTAGATTGAAGGTCAAAGAAGAATAAACAAGTTGCTTAGCAATAGCAGAGCATGAAATCCATGTAAGTCCAAATTAATGTACCTTTGAAGCTCATTAGATAACCTCTGTCAGGGAGGATGTTAGTATTTGCTTGCCTCCCTCTTTTTCATTTGTTTAAAAACAGAGATATAGTGCAAAGTTTTTTCTTGCCTGCAGTATTTCATTTCTGTCTTAAAAAATAGAAAATCTGAATATTGCTGATTGCCTCTGGGAGATTTCATTTGAACAATTTGCACTTTTGTCATGCAATAGAAACACTTTATAAAAATGCATTAACATCAGCCATTTTTATTAAAATATATTTCTGTTTAACATTCTGGAGTATTCAACATGTGCAACACAAATCTTCAAAATACAATCGTTACCACTTTTTTAGGTACAGCTGTTCAATTGCTTGTTAACACAGGTAGCTAATTAGGCAGTAACTCAGTGGATTTTGGCATCTAAACATGGTGAAGATGACCTCCTGAAGTTTAAACCAATCCTGAGAATATGGAAGAAAGCAGATTTTAAGTGACTTTGAATCAGGTTGAATGAAGTTGTTGCCAGATGGGCTGTTCTAAGTATGAAGGATCTGCTGAAAGAACCTGCTGATCTACTTGGATTTTTACACACAACCATTTCTTGGGTTTGCAGAGAATGGTCCATGAACATTTCCAGTGAGAAGCCATTGTCTGGGTGGAATTGCTTTGTTAGTGTTTGGAGGTCTGAGGCAGATTCATTTGAGATGTAGAGAGGCAGCAATAACTCAAATGACCACTTGTTGTGAAAACATGTCAAACTTTGAAAGGTCAGCAGCAGAAGACTTTTTCACCATAGTCTCATACTTCAGACCAGGGTCAGCATTTGGCATAGATAACAAGAAACCATGGATCCATCATGATTCTGACAGAAACTATTTTCTTTAAGTAGCGGAGTGCCTCTAAATATTAACTACAAATGCAAAAAAGTTTCTTTCTGTGGTGCCTGCTTACATATCTCTCATTGATTTAATGACTTGCCAAAATATAGATAATTCAAAACATCTTGATGTATCAATGCAGGGAAACAAGGGAAACGCATAGTAATGTTGTTTCCCTTCCAATGAAAAAGATCAATTTTGCTGAAAATTACATCTTTTGTCATTTGAGTTTGAGAGAACACACAAACACAAATAGTCAGGCCACAACTGGATAATTTATAGCAATTAGCAGCAATGCCTTTTGTACTTATGAGGAAGGTAAAAATTTTTCAGATAGGTAGGGACAAGTATAATTAGCTATGTCAGACAAATCACTCTATTTACCTACCAAGCTAATGGTGATGAAAACTTGCACCCCATAATTGCAGATCATCCAAACTCCAAGTAATTACCTAATTAGTATTGTTCTCACATGTACACCATGACTTCAGTGCTCTGTTATCACACCTTCATTCACTTCATCTCCATCGCACCAGGCTTGTAACTGACTTCTTCTTTTCCTAGAGCAAACAAGAGCATGAGTAATCAATGATTGTGATGCAGAAGCAGTAACTTATCTTGGGGCAGGTCATTCACTTTGACTTCTTTTTGCCCCCAGTAGACTCTTATTAGGTCTTTTTAAAAATCTAGATGGGCCGCATTGTATCACTTCTGATGAAAAACACTCAATATTTGTGTGATAGCCTGGGCTCAGTCAACTGGAGAAAGGCTTAGTACTCTGCAGGGCCAAATTGGAAATCCAAGGTCCGCATTAAAAAGGGTTTCCAGAACCCTTTAGAAAATGTCTGATTGATGCAAACATAGCCGTATTCATCAACACCTAGGTAACCTAGATAGGTTTGGTATATTTGATTGTACAACTGAATGTAAGAATATTTCTTCTGCTTGACTACTTTGTTAAAAATATTCAGATGGTTACAGCAGCCAGCAAAGTTGAGTTTATTGCTTCACTAAAATAACAAAAAGTTCAATTTAGTTATTTCTACTTGCAGTTAATGATAGTGTAATTCAAAGGCCTATAGAAACTGTTAATTGAAAAATGATGACCTTAGGTAAAGGTATACGTTTTTATATAATATACAGCGCTTTTCAAAATAAAGTATTTTGTACAGAGTGTTGCTATAAGTAATTGAGTAAGAAGCTGGTTTTATTGACTCTATACTGACCTCATCCTACTCAGGGTTGATATAGGGTGCAACATGTACTTCTTGTTGTTCCCCACAGTTTTAACCACCCATCTATAATTTCACTTACACATCTTCCCTTGTGTTTGGTAGCTGTAATAAATTCCAAACCACTTTATATCCTACATGAACTTCAGGTTATAATCTTTTAAGCCACTTTTGATTTTTCCAGTCATGTGTTATACTCTCTCTGAATTAGAGAGCAAACCTTAATAAACTTCAGATATTTAAAAAAGTTTTGAGCTGAAATGAAAATTAAAATAGAAACTAATTTAACTACGCAGCCCTGCATCAAATGAATCAGCATGTTTCCAATTGAAATTCAGTTTTGGTCATTTGAAGGGTTTTGTTTTTTTTTTTTTTTCATTGGTTTTCTTTAAAGAAAATCCTTTTACTAACTTTGAGCATATTTACTCAGACTTGGCAGTGATGTCAAGGTGAATTGTATGTTAAATATTGCAACTGCTGTTATTTATTATTCACTCATTAAAGCCCAGCCTAAAAACTGTGGGCTGTGATCTCTGCACAGGTTGGAAAACAATATAACATATTTTTTACGAATCCAAATAGTAAGTTCTTGGCTTAAAACTCATTTATATTAACCAGCATTGTGCAAAAACATCTGAATAGATCATCAAGTGGCTTTTTATGCTAGAATAATCCAGTTTCTTTCTGGTTTTTTTCCTTTCAGGTGGGCTTGCAGCGCTGGTGGGAGCAAGAGATTCCTGTGGGAGATTCTATTGGCAAAGGGGAGCTCATGACACACAATCTGACTGAGCTGATAAAACCCGAATCTTACGAGGTGCGTCTCACTCCCATCACTCGTTTTGGAGAGGGTGATTCCACTGTCCGGATCATCACCTACAGTGGTAAGTGTCACGAACCTTGTCAGATCTGATGTTTTTAAGTGTTGTCTCAAGAAGCGAATCAAAAGAGGCTAAAGAAGATTAAAAAAAAAAGACTAAGTGGTGTCTGCTTCTGTGTGTGACTGTGTGGTTTAAAACACATCTCCATGGTGTTGTAATAGTGACTCGGAGACTCTGTAATTAACCTCCACTCCAGTTTGTGCTTTTGTACAATGACACATGTTCATCAATTCATGGATGAATATCACAAGTTCACTTTGGTATCAGCAGCCATTTCTGTGATCATGATGGAGATCTATTATGCATGATATGTATGAGGATGGACCAGTAAAAAGTGAACTCATTAATGTCATTTGAATTGCATCTAACGCATTAAGTCTTGAAAGGACAGCCTGATTTCAGTGTGCTTTGCTTCTTTCCAGTATGAGCCAAATGAATGCTGATCAACTGACTAATCTCTTCCTCTGACCTTTATTCCCTGAGTCAGGTTTTTATCCTTGGCTTGGTTAAAGGCTGACTTGTCCTTTTTGGTGCTTGAGAGATCGCCGTAGCATCAGAGCATCAGATGATTCAAATATGTCATTTAGGTCATGAGACCAAACAGAACTGGTCAGAGATGAATCATGTTTCACTGCACTCAGTTTGCCCATGGACAACATTTTTTGTCTGTCTGTTTGTCTACTCTTTTCTGCCAGAGGATCTGTTGTGTCTCCTGGAATGTTTCTCAAATAGCACGTAGGTATTTTTGGTATTTTTATTTCAGTGGTGACCAAACAGAGCAATCATAATGTTTTCAAGTCTCGTCTTGTCTTAGACTCAAAATCAAGGACTACATTAATAAAATAAATTGTATTGCATTATAAAGAGCTGTTGTATAGATTGCAGTGAAATTACAAAAAAATAAGTGTTTTAAGTGAAGGAAATCTCCAACACAATGAGAACATTGTTTCTCTTTGAAAAATTAAGGAGTGAAAACAAATGCACTTTGAGAAACCTACTACACTAAATTCCAACAGATTTATTGAAAAAAGGATTTTAGGATCTGCATAACGGAAGCAAACCAGGGTTGTGCCATGAATCTAACTGACAAAGTCATAAAAAAAATGAGGACATTTACCTGATATGTACCTGTACTGCAAAAAACGTGATTCTTTGCTGACAGTGTAAACTCGTTATGTAACTCAGATCACTCCTGTTCATGTAGTGTAGCCTGGCCACATGAAGGATTTTCCTCCACAGACACGTCAGATCTGGGGTTCAGTACGCAGCATCATAGTGCTATGATCGAGGATTTACATGGGAGCACAAAAAAATTGCATTTACTCATAGTTTCAAACTTGAGTCTGAATACTGGACACATTGTTTGATCATATTAATACACATACATCAGTCTTAACTCTTTGACATAAATAAAACGTTATTATATTGTCAGAATTCATGACATCAAATGATGCAGTTAAATGTATGTTTTCTCTAACATGACAGAACAACCACTGCCATATCTCAGATTGTCCTTGAATAAGAGGACAAAAGCACAGAGACAGGGATGAGAAAGACATTTAACCAATACAATTATATTCTGCAGCACACCATATAAATATACAACTTCAAGGTGATCTTTTCTACATCTTTATCCTTTATATCAGTTATGATGACCAAGAAAACTATTTCAGCTGTGCTGTGGCTGTTATTTCAAGCAAACCCCCTTTGTAACTGAGCTTCAAGAATAAATGGGCAACATAAGAGTCAGCATAAAAACAGAGTAGCATGTTATCTTTTAGAATACTTTTTTTAATTGTTCCTTAGCAGTTTACACATGATCAAGTAAATCCATACAATAATAAATCATGCAAAGACAGAAGAGAGCTGTGTCTGCTTGACCAGAAGATAGCGATGTTGATGGTATCCAAAATAAAAAGTAAAGCTAAGATGATGCTGAAAGTTGCTTTTTGTAAATGATCAAACCTACAATGGCTACCCTGACTGCATGCCACTGCTCTCCCACAGCTGCTGTGAAATAGTTTTATCAATACCTTTTTTTTTTCTTTGAGCCATTTAGCATTTAGATGTTTTAGCATGGCCTGCGTTTGTATAGCTCTTTATCAAGTCTGAGGACTCCAAAGCGCTTCACACTACATTCAGTCATTCACACATTCATGCATACATTCACACACTGATGTCAGTAAGCTGCATTCTAGCCACAGCTGCCCTGGGGCAGACTGACAGAAGCGATCCTGCCATGCAATCGGTGCAACCAGGCCTTTTGACCACCTCTAGCCACAAGGGGGGTGAAGTATCTTGCCCAAGGACACAATGACAGAGGAGGACAAAATTATGTTTATCTTAGATATTTCATGATTTAATAGGGTGGCCAATTACATTTTCACACACACACACACACCTATTACTATGCTTTCTAAATAGAGGATGGGTAAAAACCTGAAAAAATAGGATTTTTTTGGCAAAATTGGCGACTGGCGAATCCATACGGACAAATTACTTTTATATCATTCTAATTACATCTTCTGTTACATGGCACAATGTCAAAAAAATGCAATAAACACAAAGAAAACTAAGGGAGCTTTATATTTTCACATCCACTATTTTTACATATAACTAGTGCATTCAGGCTCAAGGATAAATTTATTCTTTTGCGTTCAAAGCAGATGTTTACGGTTTGATAGAGGTTAAGGAAAGAGTCCATAGTGAACACAAAATCCCAAAATACGCAAGATACTAGTGAGGCTATTGGCTCACCACAAAAAGAATGGCTTGATTAGCAAAATAAATTTTAGGTATCAGACTGGCGAGACAAGTGAATAGACACTATAATACACTCTATTTTTAAGGACATAAAATACCAGTTTGCAAGTACAGGTTTTTTTTTTTTCTTTACCTGGATGGCAGGTTGACTGATATACAATGAAAAGGTTGACAGTACCATCCAGATACCCAGGTACTTGAGATGTGCATTTTCATAAAGTAGCTGTTTTCTGTCTATCACTGCCTGCTGAGATCTTCCTGAGTGGCGCTGCTGCAGTTGTGAATAATTCAACTTCACTGCAGCTCATCATGACTGTTAGGAGAAAAGAGAATGGGAGAAGAGGGGAAGACAGAGAAACAGACAAACTTTCCCACATGGTCTGTGCTAAACCTTAAATTGAAATCAGATGAACTGAATCAAATTGAATTCAGTCAAATATGTAAAGAACTGTGGCTAATTAAGACAGCTAGAAGCACAGGAGGATAGTTAGAGGAAGCCAAACTGGGGCCGAAGAGAAAAGAGGAGAGAGAGAACAGAAAGAAACAAAGTAAGTTTGGTGTTAAAATCTCCAGCCTGCACAACAAGAGACTGGACTAATTATCACTCTAGGGGAGCTATGTTCTCCCATCCGCTCTATAACGTTACTGTATCAGGCCAACACAGGTCTGAGCCAAATTCACTCTGCACTGAGAATGTGTCCCATTAGTCACCCTGACTGACGGGTGAAATACGGTCCAAGATCATCTGTGCTATGGCTTTTGTTTAATCATGGTAGGAGAACAAGGACCTGAGGGGCTACTGTATACAAACTGTCAGTGTTTTATTACATTCGGGGCTTTCCAATCTCCAGAAATATATTGTAGAATTTTTTTTTATATTGCAGTTAATCGTTGTGTTTATTTTGGGGTTCCATCCTTTTTCTCTATCTATGTGAATGTACTTGGATATTTTTCAGCTTTTCTAGTTATTATTAAGCATGCACTTAACAGAAACACATATATCTTGATATAGGATTTTTAGCACAAAGACAATTGTTGTGGACTATGGAGGCCACCTGTGCTATGTCTCCTTTACTGATACACTGTGTGGCTCAAGTTGAATAAATTCAGTTCACTTTTCTTTTAGGCCATCCTGCTGTCAAATGGTAAAAATGAACCGGGTTTTTAAAATCATTAAGAAATAAAACGTTAAGAAATAAATAAAATCATTAAGAAATTAACGGTTTGGCATACATTTGTATTTAAACCCCTTATTCAATACTTTATATATTCACCTTTGATTACAAAGTATTTTAGGGGTATGTCTCTACCAGCTTCACACACCTAGAGGATCATATTTTTGCTGATTCTTAAATAACTTAAATTCAGTCTTAAACTGGAGTGTCAGTGAACATCTTTTCTTAATCTTGGCACAATTTCTCACTTGGATTTAAGTCTGGACTTAGACTGGCCCATTGTAACTCATGAATATGCTTTCATCATAAACTTTCCATAGTAACTTTAACTGTATGGTTAGCATCCTTGTCCTGCTGGAAGTTGAACCAGCACCCAAATTTATTTAGCTCCATCCAAATTTTTATCAAATCTGACCAGCTCCCTTGTCTCTGCAAAAGAAAAGTGTCCCTATAGCATGACAACCTGACTACCACTACCCTGTTTTATCTTGAAAATAATGCATTCACAGGGGTGTTTAAAAACCTTTTGTTACTTTCCAAATGCTATCTTTTAAGTTCAGAGTTAGACACTATTTTGTGTTGGTCTATGACATAAAATCCTGATGTAATAAGTTAAAGTTTTTTGTTATGTGACAAATTTCAAGGGATATATATAATTAATGTAGTGTAAGGATCAGAGGAATCCTAGGTGATTATTTTTGTACTTCTTTGTTTTTCCATTCATGCCTGTTTGTAGTTTTTATACAGCATGACGAAAATGGTCCTCAGTGTCTTTGATGGAGTACAATTAATTCCCCAAAGAAACCAATAAAATTACGAAATGAAAGAAATGTAAAATTGCTTGATTGTTTGTTATATTATGGATTTAAAAACTCAACTGGCCCAGCTATTCTTGGTATCCACGATGCCAGTAAATTTTCGGTGACTGCAAGAAAACACAAAAAGCAGTTATTGTGTCTCCAGCTGCAGGATGAAGAATGGTCGTGTCGGCCAGCTCAGGTTGCTGTTTTAAAATATGCTGCAGTGACAAACTCAGCATCTGTTTAGTGTGTGTCATCGGCATTCTTCTCTCTCATGGTTTTCCCCGTACAATGGCAGGATTTAAAATTTAAGCTTTATGTCAGCCCTCTCTATACAACAGCTGTTTCCTGATATATATCTTCACGCATCTCAGAAGGATGTTGACAATAACTTGCCTCCTTCTAACTCTTAAATCAAACCCAGTTCTGCTAATTAGAGGCCATCACTGTGGACTTCATAGCTACCATAAGTCTGTACATTGGCTCTGTGTTGATTTGGAGATTCTTCCTACTTGAAAAAAATCAATTAGACTCACATTATCTCACAAAAACATGGTCTTTTACATTTCTATTGCTGGATGTTATAACTTTAACTTATGAAAACAACAAAACTCTGAGGCTGGCTATTCAAAAACGACCTATAATATGTTAAGATATTATGTAATCAAAGTTTTACCTGATCCAATGTTTAAATCTGAGGAAAGTTAGAACTTTTAAACACAGAGATAGTATTCAACATTTTAGCATTTTTAAGTGGAGGTCTAGGACACTTAAAGTTGCTGAAATGATGTGAAAACATCAGATTCTCAACAGTAATTTTTTTTTTCTTAATAATGGTTCTAAAAATATGTGCTATACAGTCTCTTGAAATAGTGTTCATACCTTAAACCTTTTTCACATTTTTAGTCATAACCACAGACTTTAATGTATTTTAATTTGTATTTTAGGGGAAAGCAGAAAGTTGTACATAATTGTGGCACAGAAGGAAAATTACAGACACTTTTTTCAGTTTTTTAAAACTAAAAATCTAAAAAGTATATCATGCATTTGCATTCAATCCCTATTTGCTCTGGTGCCAAAATTCATTCCTTGAATACTTATGCAATGCACTGTACAAGGTGCAACACAGAACTCCTTCTAAAGCTTCTACACTTGAAAGAAAACGGAGTTGCTGTTTTTTGTTTTCAGAAAAGCCTCTTTTTAAAGAAATGCATCCATAAATTTTCTACCAGTTCCCAAGATGACAGGATCAGTGCATCCTTTAGATATATCCATTAAATATAACCAATTCAGTCAGCAGCAAAATAACTGGGATTGAAAGAATGACTGGAAATGGGACAAGCGAGACGGACTAAAGGCACCAACTCCCTGGAGTTTTTGTTTCCCTGGCTGCTGCTCAAAATCACAGAAAATCTGAGTGTTATAGTTGTTTTACAAATCAGTTTTGCAGAAGTAATATTGGGTGTAACATGTAAATTAGCATGTGTTCACTCTGTACCTCTTGGATGTTGACTGTTGGAAACAGGTACCAGTCCAACACACAACCCTAAGGAGGATTAGGCAGGTATAAAAAAATAGATGGATGTAAATTAGTAAGTTTTTGAGGTTTGTTAATGGGTAAATTTCCTTACCTATCAACATATTTAAGAAAAGGAACCACCATACCAAAAACACCTGCTGCCGTTAGGCTTCTTTATGGTAATCTAAGCTCCCCAGCTGTGCCAGACTGCAACCGAGTAACTTATCTGTTTGGTTGTTAACACCCCGTATCAGATGCTCTTATGGATTTTCTTGTACTCATTTGAGTTCCTCTGCTTGAGATTCTTTAGAAATCTCCTGAAGAGCAGGCAGCAGCATTTGTTTGGATTTTAGCCATGTCCCTTGCTGCTTAAAAAAAAAACAAAAAAAAACAACCCTGAAATATATACGATTTGATTTTGCCTGTTTGTGTTTTTCATACTTTATTTTTTATTTCTGTTTTCTACTTGGCAGTCAGTGCAGAGCTGATCCATATGAGGGTCTATTGTAAAACTCATTGGCTTTCATTATTGTGACTTATGCACACTGATGCAAAAAAAGAATAATTTGCACAACTGAGTTTCTTACAGTGGGTGTGACCATGGATATTCGTGTCTGTGTGCACAGTCTGTACAGAGCAGTTCATTTTCAGAAAAAGATTTTAGCTGAAGGGCTTAAAAGTGATGTTACCCGAGAAAAATTACTCAGTTAAACTCACCCACTCTGTTGCTTAACTGATGGTTCAAACTATGCATCACATAGAATTTTTCATAGCGTAGATTACATGAGGTCAGTGAAGCGACAGAAAAGTCCAAGCAGTTTTTGTCTGTAAGGCTATGAAGCTGCAGTCATGCAAATGTCTGCCACTTTGTTATACAACCGAGGTACCAGTGGGCAGGGATTCCTGCCAAGATGAAGTCAGCGCTTGTATCCGAAACTGCCTCGATAGATCAGTGTCCTTTGGCGGGCACTGAGCTCACTTTGTGTTTCAATCAAAATTAGGCACTTTGGATGGAAGTCAATCATGCATCAGACAACAGCCTGGCTTGTCCTCTTAGCTGGAAAAGGTTTACATGCTGCACATTATAAAATTTTTTATCATGATTAAGAAATTGCATAAACATTGAAAAGAAAACCTGAAGATTTTAAATTCTGTGTTGGAAATGTTCTAACTTCTTATTTTGTTCACAAAGGATACCACAAAATATTTTAGTTGGCGTTTGTTTGCTACCTGAGCTCGGTAGTCCTTCATAATTGTGTGCTGAGTTACATGTCACATTAATAAACATCTAAGGTAATTGACAGCAAAATTTAGCAGTTATTGGCAGAAATCCTATTGTATTCACATAATTTCTCTTCATAACACAAACCAATTTCCATTTTTTGTTGTGTTACATCCTGTCTTAATGTGGAATATTTGGTGTTGACTTAATATTTTAAGTAGGATTTTTTTCTGTGTAAGTGTATATTCTGTTTAGTGATTGATTTTTTTAGATTTTTCTAGTCCTTGTGTTTCCTTTGTGGTGGTTATTTTGTTCTGCCATTCTTGCCAGTCTGTGGCTCAGTTTCCTGTTTGTCTCATCACTATGTATTTCATCAGTAAATCAACACACCTGTTCTCTATCACTAATTGCCCACCATAGGGTGTACATTACTTTGTTCCTTCAGTTCATTGCCAAATTCTCCTGACACTGCATATTTTCTCCCTCCCCCAAGCCAACAGCCTAACACTGGCTTTTCTATTTTTGTTACCCAGCTTGTACACTGGTTTTGTTCTTCACTAGCTGTGTTTCCATTACCCTTGGAATCGCACAAATTGAAATAATGAAAAAAAAAATTAGCTTAATGGAAACTCCATTTTTGAAAAGATTCTCCTTTCTCGAGAAAAAGTTTTGACACTAGGATGAAGTGGGGTTTTTTTTTGCCATATCAAAATTAGTTTATTTCAAAAACTGCTATACATCAATCTCCACATTGATGTATAAAATGTTCATGGCTTAAGCAATCATAATTCTGTCTACATTTGTTGTTTGACATCTGGTCAGGGTTGAGTTCTTTTTTTCAGTTTTTTCTCATGTGTCCTGTACAAAAAGGATATCCAAAGCATTGCTTGATAGATTTTATTAAATCAAGAGTCCATCTGGCATCAAAGTAGACAGGTTGGGTTTAGTCAAGATTAAATTTTAGGTTTCCTTTTGATGATGTCCTTTCTGCTCTTTATAAGAGTTTTTAATGCTTTCTATTTTGATATTCCTGCCTGTGTTGCTATGGTTACACTCATTGTCTAACAAGATAACCCATGGGTTCTTCTTTTAAGGGGATTTCAAGCACCCAGTTGTAATCAAAATTTGTTAATGAGTGAAAATCAAAATCCTTAGCAGTAGATGTTAATATTAGCTTTAGCATACACTGTTAGTCTAATCAGACCTATGTTTTTTTTGTTTTGTTTTGTTTTTTTTACCAGTGTGGTACATGCCCACTAAATTTGTACACTGTTTCAGTCAGCTCAGTAAAAGGGCTGAATTCATATAGTTCCCATTGAATTTAGAGGCCAATTTTAGCACATCAAAAGTTTTGAATTCACTCTTAGGGGCTACTATGAAACTTGAGCGTTAATAAAAAAAACTAGATAAAATAAACATGCATTTCTCATTCTCAGTTTTTAAAAAGAGGAAAACATTTGTTTCAAATATTGATAATGATTCATGCAATCTAAAGTCGGGAGTAAGTCTTCAGTGTAAAATTATTACATCTTTGCTTTTTAATTCATATTCAGTAGTTTTTCATGACAGAAGTTAAATTATCTTTGCATATGCAGTTTGGAGAGAGTGCTTGCATACATAACAGTAGTTAAAAAGCCTCAGGGCCTGTTCACTGCTCAGCTTGAGTTCCTCAGTAGGGAAAGACATTGCTTGAGCAGACACATTAATCTGGACTCAGGCACAGAGCGTCAGCCAAGAGAAGCTGCAGGTAAGAAATTTGACAACAAAACATACTTTCTTAACCGCAGTGTTGGAAGGCGGTAAGAGTGTGGGGGTTGGAGTATAGGAAGGATTTGGGAAGAGGCGGGGGAAGTTGCGGGAGGAAAGGAGGTTGAGGGGGAAGAAGCAAGAGAGCAAGAGAGAGGCTGAGTTTTGTTGGAAAACTCTGCATCCTTTCTGCAAGCCCGAGGCTGTAAGTTGTCTCTTAAAACATTTTCTCCGCCACAGCTCAGATGATTTCCTGCCCCTCTGTAATTTGTGTTCCTTTCTGCAGCCTAGTAGGTTCAACAAAAAGCTGTGATTGTTGGTATGCAGGAGTGTTTGACATAATACATTATTAGGATAAGGGTACACAATGAATGTGGAGGTCCCATGCAGTGTTTTTCTTTTCTCTAAGTTTTTTTTTTTTTTTTTTATCTTTTCCCTACAAGTAACATACATTTCTATTTGTAACATAATGAACAGAAATGACTACTTGAGTTGCTGCTTTAAAAAACATTTCAGCACTTCAATACTTCTCCACACTTCAGTGCATGTTTTCCTTTGTAGGAATGATTTGTTATTGCTTTCTTTAATTGGCTGGATTAAAATCAATTCCCCCTTGCACACAAAGGTTTCATAAATCACACAGCAACATGGTTTTGTAGCAAAGCCGATGTATCTCATCTATTCAGCCAGTCAGCAATCGATCATGAAAAGGCTCATGAATCTTCGAGACAGGTTAAATGGTATTTAATCTGCAAAAAGTGAAGTGCCAACTAACTGGCTTGTTGCAACTCTGCATGATGCCCTTGACCTTTATGTGTTTGCTTCGGCGGTAGCCTTTTAAATTATCAATGAGAAAGGTACTCAACCGTGTTTCAGGTGAACAAAATGCAAACAGAATCACACGTGTTTGAGAGGCCGAAACCCAGGGGCATTTAATTTACAAGTTTCTAAAATGGTTTTGTAAACACAGACAAGATGTTCCATAGAGGTGATTAGCTACCACGGTTGCGATTATTAGTAATTTTTAAGATTTACTGGCTCCTAAATGGATGTGTAAAATAGGCTTAGCTTTCTAAATGGAAGTCACCTTGGACAAGAACATCAGCAATGCCGGTAAATGGCAGTAATGATAAGCGGCTGCGTTATAAGCTTATTAATGTGATCAAGCTGTCTTCCTAATCCTGTCTTTTACATTAGATAACAGTCAGGGAATGATTACTGCCACCTTTTCTTTCTGAAATCCCAGATATCTTTTTTTTGCTCTACTCTGTAATCAGTGTGTTACGCTGAAGAGGATTTTTGCAGCCCTTTTATATTGTTCATCTGTTGTGATATTATGCTTTCAGTCATTCCGAGGCTGAGTTTTACGATAGACTTCCCACCTCTGCAATACACCAGGAGTTGACAGGATGCAAGTGCATCAGCTATATGTATGCGCCTGTGTATCATTCTGTACTCGATTCTATGGTGAAGTGCACAAAGTATTTCAAAATTCACCAAGCTGGGGTATTTCTACACGTCTGCATGTTTCTTATGGAAATGCTTCATGTAATGACAGACTTCTTTGATCTTCTGCGCTAACAAATGTCTCTGGTAATTCTCCTCCACAGCTCCCATCAACCCTCACCTGAGTAAGTAACATGTTCTCTCTATCTTTTGCAAAATAGTCTGCAAGAGCATTGGCATGACTAGATTCTAATATAATAAACAAGACCAAAATTTTGGGGAAAACTAAGAATCATTACATTCACGTTGTAGAATATTTCAGTCCAGGTTTCACTAGTTTTTATTATGAGGTTGTTTTTTTTTTTTTCTTTGACCGACTCATATTACCTAATGGTATCCCTACCCCTAGAGAACCCAACGCTGAACTTACAGAGTGCTTTAAAATGTGATATGTTTAAGAAGCTGATTAATATATCATTAGTTCTCACTTTACTATATAAACATCCATGACTTAATATATCCATATGTGTTATGTAAAGATTTAGCAATCCTTCAGCAGATGTCAACAAATACATTTGCATGCTTGTTATGAAAAAAGAAAAATATGCTGAATGTACCCTCTTGATTTTTTTCTATTTCTGATACTATACTGGCAATATACTGAAAAAATACAAACATATTTAAGTGCGTAAATATTTGATAAACTTAGTGCACTATCACTTGGGTAATCCATCACAATACATAAATCTACACATTAAAGTGTTTTTCTTTTTTTTTTTTTTTATTATTATGTGTTTTAAACTGAGAAATTCATTACTTTGACTTTTTTTGGCATTTTGAGCACAAATTCAAATAAGTTTATCAAAATATATTGGTAAACATTAAAATATACATTCTAGTATTTGTTGTCACAGTCAAATATTTAATAATGAGAAACATTTGGATGAAATCCACCTTTTAAATTTGTCTCAATCTTAAGTAATCCTAATGCCAAAAAATTATCAGTCCAAACCTGATCAAATGGAATCTAACCTCTCAAATATTCTTTTAGTTCACTGCTGTTAAGAAGCTAGGAAGGAAATCATCAACAACTAACAGTCAGCCATTAGTGGTATTACTCAGTGTTTGTTGTTTTTTTCTGATCCATCCATCCATCCATCCATCCATCCATTTTCTCAGCAGCCTAAGCAGGGAGACCCAGACTTCCCTCTCCACAGCCTCTTGGGCCAGCTCCTCTGGGGAACCGCAAGGCATTCCCAGGGAAGCCAAGAAACATAGTCCCTCCAGCATTTCCTGGGTCTTCCTCTGGGTCTCCTCCCGGTAGGACGTGCCCAGAACACCTCACCAGGGAGGCATCCTAATCAGATGCCCGAGCCACCTCAACTGGCTCCTCTCGAAGTGGAGAAGCAGCGGCTCTGCTCTGAGTCCCTCCCAGATGACTGAGTTTCTCACCCTATCTCTAAGGGAGAGCCCAGACACCCTGCGGAGGAAACTCATTTCGGCCACTTGTATCCGTGATCTCGTTCTTTCAGTCATGACCCAAAGCTCATGACTATAGATGAGGGTAGGAACGTAGATCAACCAGTAAATCGAGAGCTTTGCTTTTTGACTCAGCTCTCTCTTCACCACGACAACACTGCCAACGCCACACTGATCTGTCTATTGATCTCCCGATCCATTTTTCCCTAATTCGTGAACAAGACCCTGAGATACTGAAACTCCTCCACTTGAGGCAGGACCTCCCCCCTGACCCAGAAAAGGCACTCTACCCTTTTCCAGCTCAAGACTTGGATTTGGAGGCATTGATCCTCATCCCAGCCACTTCACACTCAGCTGCAAACTGCTCCAATGAGAGTTTTAGATCACAAGCTGATGAAGTCAATAGGACTACATCATCTGCAAAGAGCAGAGACGCAATCCGAAGGCCACCAAAACAGAGCCCCTCAACACCTTGGCTGTGCCTAGAAATTCTGTCCATAAAAGTTATGAACAGAATCGGTGACAAAGGGCAACCTTGGCGGAGTCCAACTCTCACCGGAAACTAGTCTGACTTACTGCCAGCAATGCAGACCAAGCTCTGACACCAGTCATACAGGGAGCTAACAGCCCGTATCAGAGGGCCTGGTACCCCATACTCCTGGAGTACCACCCACAGGATTCCCCGAGGGACACGGTCAAACGCTTTCTCCAAGCCCACAAAGCATATGTAGACTGGTTGGGCAAACTCCCATGAACCCTCCTGCTGAGGGTGTAGAGCTGATCCAGTGTTCCACGGCCAGGACAAAAACCACACTGCTCTTCCTGAATCAGACCAGCAGGCCCATTCCTCCCAACCACACCCCTCCAGGTCTCACTGTCATTGCCCACGCGAGTGTTGAAGTCCCCAGCAGAACAAGAGAGTCCCCTGGAGGGACGCTCTCCGGCACCTCCTCTAAGGACTCCAAAAAGGGTGGGTAATCTGAATTGCTGTTTGGCGCATAAGCACTAACAACAGTCAGAACCCGTCCCCCCACAGGCGCCAAGATGGTGGGGCAACAAGTATGCCCACCCCCGCTTTGCGCCTCTCACCGGGGGCAACTCCGGAGTGGAAGAGTGTCCAACCCCTCAAGGAGACTGGTTCCAGAGCCAGAGCCGTGCATCGATGTGAGTCCAACTATTTCTAGCCGGAACCTCTCCACCTCGCACACCAACTCAGGCTCCTTCTCCACCAGAGAGGTGATATTCCACATCCCAAAAGTCAGCTTCTGTCGCTGAGGATCAGACCACCAAGGTTTCCGCCTTCGGCCACCACCCATACCACAATGTACCCGACCCCTTATAATGAGTTTTTTCTGATGAGTTTCTGAAATCTTGCCAGACAAAGAGATTGAGGCTTTTTGCGTGCTTTTGTAAATGAGTGTTTTCAGGAAACTTGAGGAGAAGGCTTTATTGTTTGAGGCTGTAAGCACATCAAGGACGGCCTCCTTTCTTACTTCAAAACTTGAGCTTTAATGAATAGATACAACTTGGTGTCAAGTTTAAAGAACTCATTTTTATATCCAGTAATATTAGCTTACATTTACTTCACCAGACAAAATCACATGCTGACAGCAACTAGATAACGCTTCCTAATAAAGATGTCCCTCTAACAAGGAATATTGTGGTGTTTTAATATCATTTAAACTTTAATTAGATCTGATAGAGAATTAACAGTTTACATAAAACTATGCACTAATTACAAAACTTTCCATGAAAAAAATCTGAGTAAGGTTGGATCAAGTCATTGAAATTGTTGGGTCTCTTAAAATCTGAATTTCAATTCCCTCCTTGGCATTGGTCTTTTTTTCTCTATTAGTTTAGTTTCATTTGAAGATTCAGGTTGTCTTGGAAGGTTGTTTCATCTGTAACAGTTTTGATAGGGGTAAATAATTCAGGAGAGAAATTTAAAATTTTAGATAAAATGTTTGCATGTTGCTATTATTTTTTTGTGCATGTTTCCATTTCTGTGAGGACATATCTGTGTACTGACATGCTTGAATCTTAAGTCTCATTTGTTGTGCATTTGTACACATAAAACTTCTCAAATTCACTTTATTCATGGCTTGAGAATCCATGCTTAATCATTGTTTACTGTACTGTGGTACACTGCTGTGCATAGCCGCTGTTATATATTTATATACAGCTGATTTATATTTTGGTGGGTGTTCACACAAACATTGCCATCACAATAACAAACATCCTAATCACCGGCATCATTATCCAAATTCCCGTAGGAGACTATCTTACCTGAACGCCTCCATTTACGACCCTCAATCCTCTACCTATTCTCTGAATCCTCACTTCCCTCTTGGGTGCAAGAGGCAGAAACATTTAGTTTAGCTTAGAGCGGATGGGGGCGTTAATGTCTTGCACCAGCCCTACATTTAAATCTGTGTGCCTGTGAGGAAAAAGTCAAGAGTGCCTATAAATGCAGCCCCATCCTTTCCTTCTCCCGCTTCACTCTCCCAGCGTCTATACCATCTTCTCTTCTTCAGTCGATCCACCCACCCTGTACCTCTGTCTATGTTACCTCCATTACCTGAGTAAAAGCTGCAGATCCTGCTCCTCACAAGGTCACCACTCCAAGCTGCTCCTGGCCACGTTTTAATAAATCAATGAATATTTATCAGCTCACATGCCTACATCCTGCATCTAAATGCTCCCCGTTTACAATCTCTTTGAGGACATTGCTTAGTGCTGCCGTGCCCTCTGATTATGTGTTTAGCTTTGTTTGTTTTATGGATTGAATGGAGGTTTTGACACCACCGATCCCGGTGTTCTGAACCTCATTAAACCAAAATGCAGCAGTTTTTGTGGGTTATTTTTTGCGTGGGATTTCTGAGAATTCATTAGAATATCCACTGTTAGATGTTCCCGTCAAAGTGACCCATCATAACCTCATATAAGAGTTACAATTACCCTTTCATTCCATTTCATTCTCTCGTCACACTCCACTTTTTAAAAAAAAATTGCTGTCAAAGGGGCATGGAAAGGTGCAGAGGAAAAAGCAGAGTTGGGGGCTCAGTAGCTCCACCTGTGGAGCACCTTGAAGATGAGGTGTGATTGAGATGATGCCGATTTCCAAACTGATTACACACAGAGTGTGTACAAATGACGTCTTACTGAGCCCCCAAGGACAGCCATCTCATCTTTTACTCTCAGTAATGTTAAAAGAACAGATTTTAGCTGTGTCAAACCCCATGCAAAAAATGAAAAAAATAATGTTTTCACATGAGACTTGTGTTTAGTTGAATATTTTTCTTTGATGCTGAGTTCCTCAGTAATGGCATGACTTTCACTCTTACATACTCACACACTTTTCCATAGGTTTTTCAGCATCATATCTGCTTACTACACTCCCTGTCATTGTGTCATTGTCAGAAAAAGGTTAAAAATATTTGTGGTGCATTTTCTACAGTCATACAGAGGTCACATCTTAATTTAGAAATCCTTTGCACCACATTTCATGATGTAATTAGGACATAGATTGTTATATGTACTCCTGAGACAGAGACACTACAGGAAAGCTCATAAATATACATCAGGCATCTTGCAGCTCACATGTATCACTGTAGCTTCCAGGCAGTTTGTACCATTCTCCAATCTCTTTGTGATGATGTGAACACCCGGGTGTGCTCTCTGCCAATCTCCAGGGGAGTTCCACTGCAGCTTTGAGGAAGAGCCGATCTGCATGTTTACCCAGGACAAGAACGATGATTTTGATTGGACGAGGCACAGCGCCGCCACCCGGGACACAAAATACACACCTAACACTGGCCCCAGCGCAGACCACACTGGATCTAAGCAGGGTAAGTGGTTCAATTTTTGCCTGTTTTCAGAATCTCTTCTGAGAAATTGACTTTACAGTTTCAGAGAAGAAGAAAAAGGTCAGCAACGGTATGTTTGAAACTTAGCTATTTTTATTAGTGTCATTTCTCACACATTGCAGTAATTTCTATAAAGGTGATCTTATGTGCAATAATCTCTCTTTACAGGAATACTGAAGAAATCTTTCAGTTTTACTGCTGTTTGATTTTCTTCATAACTGTTTCATCTAATTTAGATTGTGCAAGCACATCACTGGGAAATCATAAAAATGCAGCATTGAGTTTATATGAGTGCTGATTTTATTTTTTTAACTACAGTATCCTCCGTCCAATTTTGGCAGCTTGCCTGCTGAGCATAGATAAAACCACAAAAGTGTCTTTGAGGTCATAAATGATGACACATTGCAGATAGATATACACATATTATAGTCGGGGTTTTTTGGGGGTAAAAAATTAATAAAGTGCTTCTGCTCATGACCACTCATCATCATTTCACAACAAGCTTGCAACTCCTACACAGATAAAGCCACAGAATACATGAGTAAGATTTAGAGTCTGAAGCAAAGTGACAGCATCATAAAAAGCACCTTTCTGAAAAGTTCAGACTTTAGTTCTAGGAATTTAAAACGAAAAGCCAACTTTTTATCTCTTTCTGGGCAGTTTTTAAGCTATGCTAGTCCTCAGAAAAAAATAAAAAGACACTTACTTTATACTACCTTTCTTTTTTGGGACCATATACAGCAGATATTTGTAAGTTCTAAAATATGTTGAATGATTTTTCACTCTTGGGTACAATTTTCAGATGCCTGAAGTAGGGCTGAAACGATTAATCCGAATAATCATGTTGAATCAATTATTGGAATAATCGTCAACTAATTTAGTAATCGATTAATCATTGACTGGAGTATACAGACTCAGGCTATTTGCTGAAAGAACAACATACTATTATTGTTCAGTTACACAATTATTGTGAGAGGCTGATGCAAGGAAACCCAAATATTTCACCCATTAAAAAGACAATTGCACAAAATGCTGTGGAAATATTCGTCAACTCTTAGATCTGTTGGAATAAAAAAAGATCTTTAAAGCGTTTGTCTTATTAGTCTGCAAGGAAATTATTCTGCATTACTCTACACAAATATTTATGTTTTATAGGAATAGCATAATCTCACATTTAAAAATTCAGATTGTTTTTAGAAAAGAAACCTAACCCTAATTTGTGTAAAGAAAAAAATTCTCATGTTAAGGAATAATTGTTTTTAATATCGCCCCAATTATCTCTGCAAAATAAATTTAACTGAAACATTTTATAATATATACCTAACTTTAAGTTGATCAAAATGTCCAAGAGTGTTTAATTGGTAATACATGACTTTCTATAACTTTAGATTTTAAATATGACATGACAAGAATCTTTCAAAACTGGAAACACTAGAGAATGTCATTCAAGTAAGGCAGATATGTGAGACTCTTTATTTGGCAGAAAATCACTACAACTAAAACAGCTACTCACCTAAAATTACCTAGACAAACTTTACTGTCCAAGCAATAATTAAAAAAAAAAAAAAAAAAAAGAAAACTATTGGAATCAAAACTAACAAGGCTGGACAAGGACTCATGTTGTTTTTCTACCACACACATTGACAAGGAGAGTAAGAGAAGTAAGAAAAAATCTCTAAAGCTCACTGTATGAGAGCTGCGGCAAAGTATGGCATCTTGGGGTCACGTAATCTCTGTAACAATTAATTTTAAGACTTTTGTAAACATATTTACTTGTGGAGGGCTCTATTTGAATGTTTAAGTATGTAATTCTCCAATGTGTGTGTAGTTTATGATGCTGAACAAGCATCAAAACAAGACTTCTAAATATCTCCAAGAAGAACAAAACAAGAATTGTTTAAATAATCAGTCAATTAATGATGGGATATTTAGTTGTCTGCTGCTTTTCACTTAGCTACCCCCAGTATAGTGTTTCAGACTTTAGGTCAAATATTCATGCAGAGAACTGGGTACATGCCATTAATACAAATATGATTATTTGCCTCTGCAAACTTTTCAGCAAGCTCTTACATTCCAAAGATACTGAAAAAACTTAAATGTGGCTTTTTATACAACTGGCTGAGGATATACACGTCTGGTCATTGTGTTGCAAAAACAATATAATGGCATCCCTCAGATCACACCCATTCAGCTTCTTGGTGATCACTTCTGACAGCTGTAAGCATAGCTCCAAAACATGCAGCTGCTAACATGCATGCACACATTTAACCATTGGCACAACTTTGGTGTTGTAATATGATCCATGTAAGATAACACAAATCTCTACAGTGGGCGCTCAGAAAAATAATGTGATTATTGTGTTACTGGTGAATGATGTGCAAACATAAACATATTGCAAGAGTGTTTTTACTATTTTGGTCCCTTCTTGCAAACATGTCAGTAAAAGTGCCTGTTTGTGACAAGCTGAAAAGGTTTGTATCATTCAGTTTCTGATTGCATAAGAGATGTTTACAGCAGTGTCACATCAGTCTAACAATGTGCAGTTTCGATTATTTTTTTTCAAATAATCTTGCCATCCCCATGGTCCATGAATTAACTAACTCAATCAGAAAAGAGCCATTAAAACCAGATATGTTTGAATCAGTCTGAGGATTCCATATGAGTGCTCTGATGGTTGTTATCTGTGATGGAATATAAATGCCTATTATGCTGCTGTGGCTCCGGCAGCAGCTGGAGCAGTAAATAATGCATTGGCTTTAATCACCTAATGGTTTCCAAATGTCCAGCATTTCATTACCAGGCCCATTCCTCTCTGCATATAATTATCTGATATGAGATTCAACAGAGGGAGATATTCCATTTGATTTTGGCTACAAGGGCGTGGAGCTGCTCACTAGCTACCTTCCTTCTGCCTGTGGCAGGGTACAGATTGGCTTCAGATTATTTTGCTCAGGCAGAGTCAGAAGACTCTGAGTCTCTGGCTGCTGTGCTGTCCATGAGTGTAAGGCCGAAAGAGTATAAGTTTAACCCACATGTTATCAGCCTGATTGGCTCTGGTCAGTCATGATTAGCAAAAGGAGAACTTCAAAGAAATCTACTTTATCTCTCACAAGGAAGGTTTAGTTTCCATTAAGCTGTCACAGAATTTAGATTTTGTTGATATCTCAATAACCAATAGGTTTATCACTGGATTTACTTGTTTTCAGAAGTTTCACAATCAAGACTTGTGACTTTTTATCAGTGCAGAAAACTATAGTATATTGTTATAATTATTGCTTTTTTAATCTTTCAATACCTTATGAAGCCTAGGCGTAAATGCAAACTGATAGACTCTCACCAGCCTCACCTGCAATCGCTGTATCATCCGCTGCTGCCGCCTCTGCCACAGCCTATCAGCATCAAGCCTCATCTCATCTCAGCCAATCATCAATCAAGATCCTGCTTATAAGGCCCTGCATCCCCGGCTCCATCCGCTCTTCCGCTAAGCTTCAATCCACCTTCACCCCTTCTGCACCCTCAACTCCTCGAGGCTCCCCTCATGCTTTGGCCTCCTCTCCACCACCAGTTTTCAGGCCTTGGGGGAAGACATTTTTAAGTCTCCCTAAGCCATTCATCCAAGTCTATAGCAGCTATCTGTGCCACATCTTCTGCTGGGGTCCGAGTGCCAAAGATCTTTATCGTTCTTATGTCAATAAAACTTTCTAATTGCTACTTTCTTTTTGTATGAGTCTCTCTAGGTTGAATTTAGATTTGAAAAAATGGCATGCCAACATTATTTATACCAGTCGGAAAAATCTTTGGAAAAATCTTTATTAGAATTACAGCAATTCAGCCCTTCCTGTAGGTGCTGGCCAGCTTTTTGCATGTTTCCATTGGTATTCTGATGATTTGTCTTTGGTGATGAGCTCAAACCCTTAAGGTTGGAAAGCCTCCTTGACATAACCCTCATCTTTAGCTCCCTCAGTCAGGACTCTTACTGGGTCACTCCAAAATGTTAATATTTCTTCCAGTCAGAAGAAAGATGCTGGTAAAATTTCTTTAGCCTGAAATTTGCCAGAGGTATAAATAATTTGGGCTTAAATGTACATGTACATTAATTTGTCAACCTTGAAATATGTGCTTCATGACTCAAATCTTAACAAATGTCTGTTTATAAAGGGCATGTATTGCCATTTCAAATAAATAAATAGTTATAAATCAACCTGTAGTTGCTTTGATTAGGGAAAGTTTGACCCTGCAGTGTACAAAGGCTTTATTGATGATGAAATGATTAGGTTTGAGACCTTTTTGATATAAATGTTTTTTTTTTCCTTTGCTTATGCATTTTGCATAAGAAAATTTCATAATGAAGCATCCAATCACTTAATCAGTGTTTTGTTTCCAGTATTACTAGTGTGGTTGGTCATTTCTCCCCTTTGCTATTCTGTACTTTTGCAGTTTTAGTCTGTTCATGCCCATTTTTTTTTTCTTTTTCAGCATTTAATACCCGCTGTAATGGTTTAAACAATTTTTGTTAATCCGTTCATGTCTACCGAAAGAAAATAGGTCATGACAATCCAAAATTAAAATTTGTCAGCAAGATGTTATGCAGTTAATTTGGTATGGAGTTGTGGGTCATAAGTACATGAGAAACAGCTGGTCCAGACAGTGATCAAAACTACAATCAGGGCTAAAGAGATGGCATTTGAAATCTGTGAAAAAGAATGTACAAATATATACATTTATGCATTAGATTTAAGTATGTTTATAATTACCTCGCTCCACAAATTAGCTTCATGAGCTACCAAAATAGTTAAATTGGCATGTAATGGTTAAGTAGTCCTCCATGTGTACAAAGTAGTTTGTTTACAAGCACAAAATGGCAAAATGCATAGGTATGATTTGGTTAAGGGGTGAATTGACCCGGAGGTGTCAGCTTGCTTCCTCTAGCGTCAACATGTGCTAGTACGCTTGCATGGCATGTTATGGCAGTTTGTACAGTACAGTTCTTTATTTCACTGAATTATAATTAAATTGATTAATTATTATTACATAACACTAAGATTTTTCAAAAATCTAAAATCATATTTAAAACAAATAGTGGGTTGAAATATCTTCCTGCGGCTGGTGCTTAAAACATTGGGCACCAGGTGAATGAAACTGCTGTAAGTCCTTCACTTTACCTATACTATGTATCTGCAGTTTAGTTAATATATAATTGTGGTTATTGGTTTTAGTCAAGAAATTCACAGTGTTGTCTATGAGTTTTCCATGATGAAGCTTTCTAGAGCAATGAATGACTATTAAAGGGCTGATATAAAATAAAAATTTAATTTATTAAATTTAATTTAAATTTAAAATGTTTCCGTCATTGGCCTGCTTGTACTTTTTAAGCACAGAAGACTACTTCATGAATTTAAAAAAATTGTCCCTCTTTCTTTAAGGGTTCTACATGTATATTGAGACATCCAGGCCACGTAAGGAAGGAGACCAGGCACGGCTTGTGAGCCCCTTTTTCAATATTGCACCCAAAAACCCTTATGGCATCACCAACCCACCTGCCTACTGCTTTGGCTTCTTCTACCACATGTATGGGAAACACATAGGTAAGACAAGCTATTTGTATTCATTACTGTCCGTTTCTTCTGCAATGCAAACATCTGATTTTACTTTTTAGAACAAATAGCAGTGACTCCACAGTGAGAGAGATTATCATAATTAAATCATAAACACACTAGAAGAATAGAATAATTACTGTGACCCTTAGAACATGTTGTTGATTTTTGCTTACCTCAATGTGAGCTCAAATTAAATCGCAATTTTCTACTAAAGATAGGGGATTCAATGGAGTTAATCAACAACTAAACAAAGTCAATAATGACATACCAAAGCTAATTTTATTTATGGAATCAAGTCATTCTTAAATTATTTCTGACTGTTTGATATGAAGAAAAGCATTCTTGCTACAGGGAACAGTATTTTTCTTGTTATAAACACAGTTTTTATCTATGGTGGTTGCACGTTGGAGATTTGTGCTTTGAAGCTTAAATTTAGCAAGTGCATCTGACAGATGTCTCAAGCAAAAGGTATCTCATTTTTGCAAAAAATCTCCTCAAAGGTGTATACAGAGATCCTGGGCATTAGCTTTTAACATTCATCTCTGAATATAGATAACAACCTTGCATGGCCCATTTGAAGATAGTGGAGCGACTGAAGGAGCACTTTGCTGCTCATGAATGACTCTCTTCACCGGGGACCCAATCAGTCGACCACAAGCACTCCTGGTCTCTGAGTATAGGCTGTTTGTAGTGTTTGTGCATTTAGGGGTTGTGAATAAGACAAGTTCTCCCACAATAAAACAGACTCAGTTAAAGGCTATTTGTGGTGAACTCTCTGCCTCAGGTTTACCCAGTGTTGTGCGGTGAGGTTCATGACTGGTGAGGCACTGACTCCCCCAGAGTTGAATGTATGAATGTACAAATCCAAAATCCAATAGCTATAGAAGCTTATATTTCAATTTTGACTGTTTAAAGCTTTTAATTTTGCTTTAATCAGTTCCATACAATTTAACAATATGATTGCAAGAAAAATAAAATAATATTTAACATTAGCTTAAATTTATTTTTTCAAACTTTGAAGTTTTATTTGGCTGACCTCACTCTTTTCTGAATAAAATTGAAAATCGTGTATGATCTTACCTTTATTTTTATATTAAGTCCATATCCTTCTCTGTAACTCTGTGTAAAAAAATGTCCTTTCATTTTTAAAAATCTGGCAGCTTTAATGGAGATGATCATCAAGGAGGAGAACTTTGAACTTTGAACTGTTCTATTCCGACTGAACTTTTCATAGTTTTCCGATTGTTTTCAGTCTTTTAAATGCATAGAAGAAGAGCACCAGTTTCCTGTTGTCCCTATGGGGCTCAGCACTGCCCCCTATCAGTGAGGCACGGTACTTTCTGCATTATCCAGCGCATTTTCACTGCACATTTATAGGCAATCAGAGAGATTAAATATGTGACTCACATACAATAAATACATTAGATACAATGTATATCAGCATAAGTAGAATATGTATAATTAAGCAAGTATACTGACGATATAAAGAGAGACACCAGTGGGCATGCCCTGACTGACTGTCATTTAGTATGTGTGACACAGCACCACCAGAAGTGAGGCACAGCACTGCACTGCCTCACCTCAGACTTTTCCCATGTATTTCAACAGCCAATGCGAAAATTCAGCAATTTTTACCATAAAAATCTTGATATAACCAATAAAAAAACTTAACCTATAGAAAAATCAAGGGGACAAATTGATTTTCTCTCATCATTGTTAGCATCCATTTTACTTCTCATGTGCCTATTTCACTTGTCAGGATTACTGGTGAGGCAGTGCCTCACCTGCCTCCCCTTCAGGGACTGCACATGTTAGTCATCTCTTTTATAGAAGAAAAAATAAATTGATCTAAAACTGCAGTCCTTTGTATGCATATGTCTTCAACCATTTATATAGCACTTTATCTAGTGTGAAGGAATCCAAAGTGCTTTACATTACATTCAGTCCTTCACTCATTCAGGCACACATCCACATGCTAATGAATGAGTGCATGAATGGGCACTTTAAGCTTTTAAAACAACATGCAAAGGATAATCATCATGAACTGGCTGCAGTGACGTTGAACTTGAGCATTTTAGGTAAAAGCCTCGCAAAGGATCTTGGAGATGACTCATTAATGGGTTTAAACACAGCTCTACCACAAAGCACAGTAGTGGCTGGATTATATTATGGGGATACCTGTCAACAGAACTCTAGTGGACAGGGGCGATTATGTTTTTTGGTCACTGTGGAGAACAGTAATTTAACAAATTTTAACAAATTTTCTTTCCAGAAGTTTTTAATTATTCTTTTATAGTAACAACTTTATTATTTTGCAAATTGTTTTACTGTGAAACAGCTAATTTATTATTAGAAGTAAACTTCCATCTAAATAATGGTATAGGAATCTTACTGTGTTATCAGCAGTGTTGCACCCATTCAAATTAAGGTTGATGAGAGTTGTGTGTATTTCCCCTGAAATGAGAACTGAGCATACAACTTCCCCTGCATGCAGGATCTGGTTGTGTGCTGTATGTGCTAAGGTCAGGCTGCTACACTCACACACATTCTTTAAAAACTCCTTTCCTTCAAGGCCTGTTTCTGATAGTATGCACTCTTTTCTCTTTTCCTCTACGCTTAATTATAAAAAATGAAGCTCCATCCCTGAAACATCTAAACCCGTAAGCTGTGCCTGCACACCTGTTTCTGCATGCACCCTTCAGGAGCGTGCTCCAGCTGTGAAGTGCTCTTGGTTTGCAAAAGGCACAGCAGGGAAAACAAAGAAACAAAGAACTTTGAAATATTCCCTCGCTTTTCAATTTCTCTAACCATTTTGCATATATGAGTGTAACCAAAATAACCACACAGATTGTATCTCTTATTAACAAGAGAGGAGGCTTTCTCAGGTGATGTGCATACATAAATGACATGAGTCTTTCAGTGAAGAACAGGTGCAACCATATAGTGCATTAACAGTGATCATCAATTCAGATATCGAAAACTGGACACTTTTTTTTTAATCACAATTTCTAACTTTTTTTTTTGTTGTGTTCTTACAACAAAAACAAAACATATACCATTAACAGAAGCTTTCTATGGAATCAGACATGTTAGCATACAGGAAATGTTAGCACAAAGGGAAAAAACAATTAACCATTGCTAAGCTGCCATAGGGTCAATTGCAAATAATATACAATAATGTGGTTAATATGCTAATTGACACATGACTGCTTTGAGCACCTTTTTAGGACGTCTTGTGTAATTTAAAAATGATGAGTCAATATGAATGTTTCACAAATGTTTTAAAAGTAGAAATTTTGTCCACAATTTTAAGTGTTGAACTAAGAACATTAATTTATTTATTTTATGTGAACTAAGCTTTTTAGGAAAGATTAATTTGTATGTTGATGACGATGTGATTGACAGTGTCAAAGGCTGCTGAAAGGTCTAACAAGGTTAAAACAGTACATTCCCCAGTGTCTGTGGACATCATGTTGTCATTGGGCACATTAAGCAAAGCAGTTTCATTTAAATACATTTACCAGATTGTTTTGTTTTTTGTTTTTTTTTTTTTTTATATAAACAAATTTTCTTATTCCAGAAGTGGTTGGCCATCACTTTTTGTAAAATATCTGATGTAAAAGGTAACTAAAAATGGCCCTGTAATTTTTGACCCTGTAACAATCTGGTTGTCAAGAGAAGTCAAACCTGGATTTCTTAAAAATACGCTCACCAATAGCATGTTTAAAATGGGTGGGGACAGTGATGATTATGAGGGACAGGTTAATAATATCCATAATTACATTAAAAACATTCAGACATTCAGAAACAAAGAAGCTGGGAGAACATTGTCAGGGCTTGAAGATACTTTGTATTTGTTACAATGACACTGACATCCTAAAAACTTAAGCATAAACAATGACCAGGATTGGGATAATAGATGAATAAACAGAAGAACAGAGAATGGATGAAGGTGGTAAATTAGCCCTGAAATTCCTAACTTTACTTTCAACGAATGTGAAAATATATATTAATTATAGTCAGATTTTGAAACTACAGGTATGAGGGGAGCTCTTGGAGAAACGATCTTATTAATTGTATTGAGTGAAACCTTTAGGGATTTAAAGAAAGAAGGTGAGCAAGCTAAGCAATTCTGGAGGGGGTTTTTTTCCCATTCAAAAGCACAAGTTTTTCAAAAGAAAATCTATGAACTAATGTATCATTTAAAACTATTCAAATTATGTAATGTTACATCTTATCAATGTTCATTTTAAATTTAAGCATAATCAGTTTTATAGAAATAGTTAAAACTACAAATGATCCCAGACTCTTTTAGCAGACCTGGATGGTTATCCAAAATAACAGGAACTGTAGCTTCTAAAAAAAAAAAAAAAAAAAAGACAAGTGATACTGAAAAATCTGATGTTTCATGTTTCTGATAATGGAATTCCCTTACCAACAGAATGGTCAGTGGGAGCAGTAAATGAGGACTTTGGTTGATTAAGAACATAGTGCATTATAATCACTATGATCAGAACTGAACAATTGGAGATTAGGTATAATTCAAAGGAGAAAGGGGTCCTTCTCTCAGCCCCTGGCTGTGGGGCAAAGTTGGCAGAGCAGAAAGGGAAGAGAGAACAAGTCAGGGCAGGGGGTCTGGGTGAATGTGACTTTTAACAAATTGCACCAGATGGAGGAAGGTCTGTAAAGGAAAGAGACCACATGAGCTCTTTGTTAAGGCCTGCAGGCTTTAGTTAGGTGGCATCAATGCTCTAATGAGACTGGATAGCAGGAACAAATTTTGAATCATTAGCCCTCTTATGTTTAATGTAAACATGTTTAATCAGCAAACACCTTAAAGCATTTGAGGTGGGGGGATTGGGGGTTCTCTGCAGATGACAGTTTCTTCTGTTAAATAAAACTGAACATGGAGTGTTAAAGGAAGGTGCATTTAGGTGCACTATATTACTATCTAATATAGTTGGATATCATCCCTAAGGTCAAAAATCCTTTTGTGTGCATTAAAAATAGTAGAGAGAGGACAGAAACTCTGAGGAGTTTAAGGCGACAGAAGGCTCATAGCAGAGTTGTTGCTGTCAGATCAAAAAAAAAACATAGAGAAACAGCAAAATAACCAAAAGTTCCTCAAAAAACAGAGAAAGGCCATAGAATCCAACTATAAATGATAAAATGAGTCAAGGCTTCAAGGACTTAAGCATATAATATATAATCACAGCATAAAATGAATCACAAGTAGAGCCGAGTTGATAGCTCAACTCCCTCTGTTATCAGCCACAATTTTCGACATTTATAGCTTATTGATTCTCTTTGTCTAAATTCATATTGTTAGACCAAGCTTCTCTAATTTATACAAATTCTATTGAGATTACATTTTGTACACTGCAGTATGTAATCAGAAAACATTTTGATATTTCACATTAGGGCTACCACTATTGCAGAGTTTTAATGTTGGTATTATGGCCAAATAAATTTAGTTGTTTATGTAACAAACGGATAGGGATGAGTCTTAACAAATCTTACACATGATGAATGGATAGCCTCAGTATGTATTAAAAAGCTCTCTTTTTAATCAGTCTCAAATCTATAAAAATATTATATCTGAAAGGTAAATTCTCTTTGTCAGGGAGTCAAAATTGCACATTTAAAAAAGAGAAATATATTATGAAAATTAAAGTTTGACTGTCAGTGTGATGTTCTTCAGTTGTAATGCTGTGTTAGTTTTATACCGCATACCGGGATTCACACCTTCTGCGAAGTTTTTCTCTTGTCAGTCCACAGAACATTTTCCCAGAAGTCTTGGGGATCATTAAGATATTTTTAGGGAAATGTCAGCTGATCCTTTGTGTTCTTGCTGTGGTTTTCACCTTGGAACTTGGGTATTATATATTTCCCAGGCACATAGTGCAATTTTATAGCACAACTGTTACCTTTGGTTGTTATAAAAAGCTGTGTATACCAAAAATAACTTAAAAGAAATTTGACTTTGCATCATAGCTGCATCTGACTCCTTGAAATTGGCCTCTGTCACTTTACCCTACCCTACCCTTTACCCTACCCTCCTACCCTTTCCTGTACCTTCAGCATGTCATCACAACAGTGATCTCTATGATGCCGTTTACAACCATTTTTAGGACCATTTGACTGAGAAGTAGTTTGTATGATAAGCTCAGCAGAGGTGTAGTTCCACCAGCTGTTTGCTAATTGCTGCTGCCACTTCTCTGGTGGAGCTGAGTGGGGAAGGCTCAGGGCAAGGGTGCTCTGAGAGATGGAAGCTCAGGTGGGGACTGGAGCTCCAAGGCTGAGCTTTGGGTAAATAGGCGGCGCTTTGTGAGAGCAAGTGTTTAGGCACCCCTGAATGGCTGCCATGAAAGATTTAAGGATTTCTCAAGCATGAAAAAATAATCCAAACTCTGGGTATGTGTTTGACGAGGGATATAAAACTCAAGAAAGTCGATTTTGCACAATATCCCCCCTTTACCTTTTCCAGAATGATAGATGTCATTGACTTTGTTTCTCATCTGTTGAATGTCTTTACATTGGGGCATAATCTGTAGCGCTTTAAGATCTTTTAGCTTTTTTCATGTTATCACACTGGTTCTATTAAAGAGTTTTCTTGATTCTTTGGGGTCTTGGAGTAATGAGTCCCAGGTGTGGCTTGTGAAACTGGACTAGGCATTAATTAGTGATTTAGGAAAGAGACTAATCATATTTTCACATTCAGCCAGATTTAGACAGGTCTCCAATAAAAAAAAATGTATTTTAAAAACAGCTTTTTTTTCATTCTGGTTGTCTTTACTAGTAAAATGTGTTTGACCTGTATTGTTGAGTGTGTCAAGAAAAGTTAGAGAACTGTGTAAGGAGGCAAATGGAAATAAACTGAGATATTTTTATGCTCTACCTGACAGATTTTTTTTAAGCCTGAAACTCCTGATGATATCTGATATTTAAAAAACAAAAATATGGATGCAATGAAATTCAGCTACATTTCTGGGTTTCCCTGCTCGAAATGCAGAGTGGAAGTGTCCTGGCAGGTGGGCCGGACCAAACATCTGGAGAGGTGGAAGTGAGGGCAGTCAGGAGAATATAAGGATAGCGGTGTTGGCGGGGCGGCTCAGCGGGGGAGATGAGAGCTCCTCCGGCTCCCTGCCGAGGTTGAGTAGGCCGTGACATTTCCAATTTGCTCAAATTGATCGCCAGCCAGACCTTCTCTTCCTTGCCCTCCCTGTCTGCGGTGAAATCCATGCCCAGACTATGGTGTGGTATGATGAATGGGCTAAATGTCAAGGACTTAAAACCCAGCTCGTGCCGTCCATAGCTACGCTTTGTTTAGTATACCGTCTCTACAGCCAACACAGAAAATCTCTTGAGACTTTTGCTACTCAGTGTTATGTGGTAGTAGTTGGCAAAAGTATTAGTACATCTTGAATGTTTAGACCTTTTAAATTAAAAGCCAAAATTTAAATCTATTTTTTTGAAATTCTGTTTGATAGCTTAACACAAAGAAGCACCTAATTGTGAAGTGGAAGATCTAAAAAGTGTGGCCTACATTTATATTTAGTGGCCTTTACGCTGATACCCCTAAATAAAATACAGTACAGTAGGTTGCCTTTAGAGGTCAAGTCAAGTCAAGTTTATTTGTATAGCACATTTCAGCAGCAAGGCAGTAGAGGTCTACCAAATCCTAAATCTGGCCTTAATGGAAGGGTGAAAGGAAGAGGAAAACGATTGTGAAAAAAGAAAGTCATGAGAAGTCATATTTGCATTTTGCCAAAATAGAACTTTTTCCAAAACTCTACATTGTTCACACAATAAAACATGGTGGTGGCAGTATCATGCTGTGGGAAAGCTTTTCTTCTGCAAGAACAAGGGAGCTGGTCAGAGTTGATTTGAAGATGGATGGACCTAAATACAAAGCAGTATAGGAAGAAAATATGTTGGATTCTGCAAACAATTTCAGCCTAAGATGGATATTCACCTTCCAGAAGAGTATTGACCATAAACGTTTAGTCAGAATTACAATGGAATATTTCAGATTAAAGCATACTATCATTAGAATCACCCAGTCAAAGTCCAGATCCAAATCCAGTGGAAAATCTGTCAAAACACGAAATAAGTTGATCTTTACAAAGTCCCTTCATTCAGCCTAACTGACTTTAACTGACCTATTTTCCAAATTAAATTGTAAAGAATTTCACTCTCTATATGAGCAAAGCTGATAGAGGTATCCCCCCAAAGATTTGCCACTGTGAATGCTGCAAAAAAGGTTAAGAAATATTTTTGAAAATCATTTTTTCCCGATCTCTATATTGGACTTCTTCGTTTTGGTCTATTACACCAAAAAAAAAAAAACTACATTTGAGTTTGTGGTTGTAACATTAGTAAATGTGAAGAAGGTCAACCAGAAAACTTTTTGTGAAACACTGTATAAGGTCCAGTAAATGTTACATCTAATAAAACTTTTAAATAGTTTGACAGAGCTTTTCTATTTATGCTTTTTCTATTAATCCTACTGTTTTGACGCTGTGGAATGGTTCTGCTTAAGGGAGTCAAAGCTGAGATTTAGAGCAGCCGTGCGGAAAACCACAATCAGTCAATATAGAGAGCCACCTACACTCTGAGGAGAACAGTGGCACAGCGTCAAAGAAACTCCTCTGTAGTTTGCTTGCGGAGGTATACCTGAGACAAGATCACACTCAATTTCTGAACCACACATCAAAGTTTGACTTTGGAGCCCACATCGGATTTTGTTTATAGGATTAAGTATGCAGCAAAGCACAGACAGTACGTCTGTTTAAAGCCTGACCTTTTTAGTAGAAATAACTAATTTTTTTTATTAGCAAGGGTGGCGGTTCTGCTCCTTAGTGCAACTCTCTCTTGTCCTCTCTGTATAATTAAACATTTCCAGGAGCTATTGCTCACTTTTCACCAGACTCACATCTTTTAGGTCTCAGATCTCTTTAAAGTTCAGTAGGCTGCCAAAGGTACTCCTTTAAAAAACAGGTACAACAAAGAGTATACAACACATGCCTTTGTTCAGGATGTGATGACACTGACATAACCACCAACATCATGATGGGTTCAAAGAAAAAGTGAGCCAGCTTGCTCAGCAGGAAATCCTCCTACATTCTAAACACTCCAACAGGAGATGAAACCGCAGGTCATGTTTCATACGGGAGCTCATCTCTCACAGGAGATTGTGCTGTCGTTGGAGAAAGTGTGCGCTGTGCTGATGAGACACTATGAACAGAGACATACAGTGTAGCTTCCCCTCAATTCCTCACATAGATATGTTTTTTTCAACAGGGTTGAGCAGTAATGAGACACCTTGCTGAGGAAAAGATGTATTAAACCCAAGGCTGCAATCCCAGTTGCTGCAGCTTTGGCTCACCAGTTCTGCTAGTGCTTAGATGCTTCTTTCCAAGCCGAAAATACATCACACTTAAGATTCACTCAACCCTAAAGGAATGGTCCTATTGGGCTTCACAGTTGGGTTTAAAGCTAACCTCATTTGGACCTTTGGAAGCTTCTCCTGCTGGTCCACTACAAAAGGATAGTACTCGCTTTCACACATGCGGCTTGGAAAATAGAATGAATTATATAAATAAATTGCACAGTTGGTGTGTTTCGAAGGAAGGGTAAAGTGGTTGCACTCAGTGTCATCATCTTACAGTTTCATATCAAAGCCTGAGGCCAGACAGGAGGTCTCTGTGAAGGCACTCTTCAGTTCAGACCTGACATGTAGAGTTTTCTGTATCAATAGGAACCAGTATTTCTGTATAATGGTTCTGTATAAGGTTTGGCTAAAGAAAATCACCTGAACTGAGTGGAAAGAGTTTGATTCAAATGAAAAGAACTAAGCACATTTATTCTCCACTGGGAATATATTCACTTTAACCATAATATTCTCAACACATATCACCCATAAATGTCAATTTAACTGGATTATCATTAGTTACAGAATAATTTATCCCTTGCAAAACCTAATAAATGCATCAATTAATTTGACCTGGGTTTAACCTTTGCCACTGCTTGGCTTTGCTTTATGTGCAGGAGAATATAAATATTTCAAAAGGTGGGAAGCAGAAGGGATTATAACTCTTAAATTTCAATTTAACTCATTGCAACCTGAATACATCATTTTGTCTTCCTGAGTGGGTGGTATATAGGAACAAGATTAAGAAGCTTTCAGATGTCTTTGTTTTGATCCTTTTTCACTGAGAAAAAGTAAAATCTTTTTGGCTGTTTTAACTCAGCCTTCAACCCTGACCAAAAAGCTCTTTTCCACTGTCCTCCAGTGTTCCACTGAAAAGGTATTCCCTTGCCATGATGCTGTCACTACCATGCTCCATTTGAAACCTATTACATTAAAAACATGACACAATGAAATGTTTACTGTTGCAGGTTCTCTTAATGGAATTTAACTATTGGTAAAACTTTTGGCTGGATTTGGCAGTAGAGTCAACTATAAGATCATAGCCGGTGCTTCATTTAGATTTTGATTCTTTATTATTGAAGCTACTCTACTTCTGCTAGCACTCAAGTTTTGGTAACTACTGCCTTAGAACAGTTTTATCTTCAGAGAGTTCTCTTGTTAAAGCTTGTTTTTTGTTTGTTAAACAGGGTTGGTTGGTGAACTTTTTGTACAAACTGGTATATTTCTAAACTTTGTGCTGCTTTTGGGGCTGGTGGACAAAACAGAGTAGGCAGAAGAAAACCATTCATACCTTACAAGGCTATTAGAGTTTGGAAAAGGAAGACTGGATTAAAATGTACATTAGAAAGACAGCAGACTACTTGCATCTGTTGGATAGTTTATTTCACTGTTTGTTTGTTTGTTTTTTCAGTACCTTTGTTTGAGTCCCAACCAACAAATGAAAACAGAAAAAAAATGCAGTCTTCTGGATTTTTATTTTGGGTAAATTTACTAACAGTCTTATATATTTTAGTGCCTGTAAGAGGAAGCAAATAAAAGAGAGTTGTATTTTGTGCCACACTCGGTTATTCCTGATACTATTCAAGCCCTGTGCATGGGCATCTTTGTACTCATCTTAATGAAATAATGACACAGACTCAGAGCCCAATAGCAACTACACTTAGTTTTCACGGCTGAAACCTTATAGGTGGTTGAGCTTGTTTGGTTACCTTCAGAAAAAATGATCCACTTAAAGCAAGTCTTATTTTACTGTGATACAAGGTCTAAGAAAGCTTGTCACTTTCTCTCTGCTTCACACAGGAAAACTTAATGCCTTTCTAAAGCAAAAGGGCCAAATGACCTTAGAGACTCCTGTGTGGTCACTAAGTGGTAACCAAGGTGACCGGTGGAAGCAGGCCAAAGTAAGCATCCATCCAACATCGTCCTTCCAGGTGAGACAAAAAAGTAATCAATCCTGTGAGCACCTACACTCCCCTGGCTGCCCTTTATTTTAGTCTCTGTCTGTGCCCATAAAGCATTTGTTTCTTGTAAAGATGCATGCTGAAGTAACTAATAAAGAAGGGGCTGACATCCAGTTTTATTTTGCATACTGTGGTATACTTTGTAGTTGCAAGATACAATTGTAGGAACATAGAAATAATTTCAGAAAGAAATTAAAGTTTCATCTATGTTAACTGTTCAAAACCTTGTTAGATTTAATTTCACACTATTTTACCAGCTTCTGTAATATTTTGAATCCAACCTAATAAAACCATTTAAACAACTGCAAATGTTCTAATAAGTTGTTTTACTCTCTTTAGGTTGTTCTTGAAGGTATCCGAGGCCCAGGAATCGAGGGGGACATAGCCATTGATGATATCACGCTAGAGGAAGGGGAGTGTCGAGATCCACCGCCCAGTGAGTAGCACCCACCTCCTCCTTTCGTTCTTCTTATCTGAGCTCCAGATTCTCTGTTTACATCGCCAGACATACTTGAGATTTACAGAATCTAATCTCAGACAGTTGGCAGCACCGAACCAGCCTCTCATGGAGAAAACACAGTTACCACAGCAACAAGGTTGTAATCACATGAACGATGGCCATGCTGCTGGCCAAGTGGGGAACAGTAATTGCACCTCAGGAACAAACAAGACAAAAACAGAAAATGGGCCACAGAAAATGGACGGCAGTTGACAAGGTCATATTGTTAGCCAGGGAAACGCTGCTGCTTTGATTTAATTCCTGTTATTCATGACTGGAAAAGAGTTTAGCTTTAATATTTCACAAACAAAGCAGAGCCATCTATTTTATTCATTTATTTAAGTGGCAGAAAATTTATCAAAAACACAAATCAACAAAAGCAAATCTGGACTGTCACATGTATTGTTTTTGTTACTGCATTGTTATTATTTTATGTTCTAATTTATTTGGCTCCATTATGGTTAGTAGTGACAACATTAATTCATTGAGAGTAAAAGGACTGGTCACCCAGGTGGAGGATAGAGGATTATGAATTATGGAATTCAATCTCAGATGATGAATCTTACATGACTTTAGGTGATGTAAGAGAGAATATTGAGCAGCTTCTCAGAAGGAACTAAAAGGAGGTGATTTCTCACTCATGTTACCCTCGTAGTACACTTCAGACAAGCTGATAAAGACTCACATAAGTTCTTTTTAAGTGTTAAGGGGAATAGTTTGAGGTTTGGGGGAATAAAGTATTTGTTTCTTTCATAGAGTAAGAAGGAAAGTGAGCTATAATTTCCATACAGATGGTAGCTTACAGGTAATGAGGTCCTTGCTGGCTGTACTTGATCTACTTTAGAACAAACATGGTTGCTGAGCTATTAGATTTACACTGTGTTTTTTAATACATATAAATAACACCTGATATCTTTGTGTTACTAAAACAGAAAGCTATAGCCAACAACAAATGGCATTAGCATTGGATGATGGTTTTCCAGGGCTGCACCCTATCCTGGGAGCTGCAGGATGTTGCAAGTTACACTCACTAGAAGCATAAGACAAACAAAAAATAATAATTCATGAAATACATTTTTTGTGGGAACTGCTTGTTTTAAAAAAAAATTAAATTAGAGGACATTAACATTCAAATGTTCCTAGCTATGTACAAGCTAGCTTTGCAGCACAGCTAGCTTCTACAGAAAGTTGGAATCAGTTTAGAGCTGTGACCCATTTACCTTCAAAGTTAGCAGTCAATCTGGAAATTTTAGCCCACTTCACCAATCCATGTTTCAGCTCTAAGTCAGGAAAGCATTGTAATTTGTATTTTGTTGTATTCAGGGATAAAGCTATTATTATTCACTTTACAGTGTGATTTCTCTGATTGATTCATGTAGATACTGTAGCAAAACATTCCCCAACAGAAGCGATTCTATAATATGTGTGTTACTGATTAGTTAGTTATAAATCATCAGTCGCACAAACAACAGTTAATCTATGTTGCTATCATCGATGTTCTGCACATGACAGCCATGGTGGATTTTCCTGAAAATGTATGCTTTTGTCTTTTTCAGTAGGGCAGCAGTGCACAAAGCTGACAGTTCCTTTTTGTTTCTGTTATTTAGATATCAGTGCCAATGCTCTGTCCACATCCTCCCATATATGGTTGCTTTGCACCACCTTGGTGCTGACCCTTCTGGAAGGTCAAAGGTGACCCCTTTTCTTCATCATCTCGGAGGAGAGAGTTCAGACCCACCGTCTGTGAGCTATACCCTCAGCATCCAATCACCAAAGATTCATGCATACTGAAAGCATCAGAGTCCCCGAAAGGACCACAGACCACGGGGGGAGGGTGGGGTGGAGTTTGTGAAAGAAACACGAGACACAAAGTAATAAAGAACACATTCTACTTTTCCATTGGAAGAGACCTCTTTTATGTAAAACACTCCTCGATGCAGGACTTGGGATGATTTTATGAGCACAAGAAAGAGGAGTTAACATTGGCTGAGGGAAATCAGTTTGTGAAGCACAAGAATCCTTTTGTGAAGATGTGGAAAAATCTTTGGATGGCAACAGACAGAATGTTGACTTTTTGAATTTTGAATAACTTTTCCCTCCTTTCAAGTAGGTGGAATCAGACCATTCCTTGTGTATCTTTATCTTCATTTTCTTGCAGTAGATGCCAATCACCAACATTTTTTTCTGTCTAGCCCAGCCTCACACCACACTTTGGCATTTCTTCATCTGCTTGGTGCTCTTCTGTAGAAAAACCTGGAATCTGACAACGTTTAGTTCTGTCTACTTATTCCCCTGTAGCTGCCTACATATCTGATAACACTGTGCTCACGAGTCCAAGTGGCCAACGGACAGTGTGGTGGCAGGGCAAAAAAGGCAGAATGTTCTGCCGAGTTGTACGCAGCTAAGTTCAGCTTTAGGGAGCTAAAATGATATTCAAAAAAGAAGTGAGATGTGTTCGAAAGAGTTTGGGAGAGAAGAAACAGGCAGGGAGTAGAGAGGGATCCGTTTAGTGGTCTCCCTGTGGAAAAGAAGCCACTTTACTTTCTGCCATGAAACAAAAGTGCCTTCAGATTACAAACCGAATCGTGAGCCTGAGTGTTAATCAACATTGAACAAGTTCATGTTTCTTTTGATGGGCTATTTTCTATCATTTCTTTCGCCCCACAAGTGCTGAAGGGAAGGCAACGCGTGCTCAGAGGGAGTACAGAAGTTGGGCTGCTCAGTGATTATATTCCCCATGGGACAGTTGCCTGTGACTCCATGTATGTGTGTGATATGCCTGAGCCATTGCATTTTTTTAATGTGAGGGGCAGCCAACCAGGTAGAGCTGGCGCCCACCCTTACCACACGTTCGAAAGAAATGTGGATGAAAACGAAAAAGTGAGGCTGTGGATCTTTTTTTTTTTTTCAAAAATTTTTCTGGAAGATGGTTCAAGATCAAGCAAGTGGATAAAGACATCTCAAGGAATGAATACCCCACTCTCTTCTCTTCTCATAATTCTCCTTCCCTGTGGGCGAGTATTTTGTAACAAAAGAGAAGAACAACTGCTGAATAAAACATTGAGTTGTACAGGGAGAAAAGCAAAAACTTTGGGACTGCAGGCTCTTCGCTAGGGTGATACCGCTCACCCGTCTCCACCACCATTTATATGGAACAATATGAAAATTAAAAAAGAGATAGTGACCATAATAATAGTCAAGATATTTTATTACTCTAGCGAGAATGTTTCTCTGCTTTTACACAAACTGTGAAGATTGACTGTGGAAGATCTACCTGAGACCATAACCTTAACCAGCGGGGTTTTTAAAAAATGTATTATAAAAAAAAAAAAGAAATCAACAATATCAAGAGTTCTGTTCATTGCTGGTTATGACAAATGTTTTGAGGACTTGTGTCTCGTTTCTTTCTTTCTTTCTTTTTTGTTTTTGAAGATGACTTAAACTTCCTTTCTCTTCTTGTTGTCTCCCTTTGCATTGCTGAAATATCAAAGCTGATGGAAGCATAAGGAGTAAACCAATTTGGTATATGTATAACTTGTAAATGTTAAAGAAGTTCTATTCAAAGGTTTATGATAAATGTTTTATGTTGGAGTACCGGAAGCACAACATACAGTTTAAGGTCTCAATGATATAATATTCCTTTATATTTCTCAACACATGCGGGGCCTACTCTCACGGATTCAGGCTTTTCAACACTCAAGTCCGTGTTTGACAGGAAAATTTGTCCATTTTCTACTTATATTGTTCATATTTATAATGCCGCCACTGCAGTCAAGAGTATCAATGAAATCTCCATGAATGCAGATGTGGTTCAACATATGTAGCCTCCTCAGTAAAAGCCTGGATTAGTCTGAGTAGGGTGTGTCTGTGTGTGAGCATAAAGCTGTGTACAATAGTTGTTATAAGAAACTGAAACATGTAAAGAAGATAAATATGCTATAAGCAAAACAGAGCAGGATGACGAGCATTTCAGGGCATCCATACAATAATGTTTTGGTCTGTATGATATTATCAGAGAAATATGTTTATCAAAGATTTTATCCATAAATTTGTATTTTGTTTGTTTTTTATTATTGTTTTATCATTTTCATTTAAAATTTCAGATCACACTGAATGTATATGAAGTTCTTGGGCGTTTTTTAACCTTACACTCTGACTAGTTGTAATGTTTTACTAAATCACGTTTTTCTGTGTGCTTTTGATGATGCAGACTTTCAGCCTTTTCTAGTTTATTTGACACATATAAAGCATAACAGATTTGTCTGATGCAGACTTTGAAACAGTTTCCAAAACTACAAGCTCAGTTAAAACTACCATTCGCTCAGTGCTGTATCTCTTAGTGTTATGGTAGATAACAAAAAGTGCCAAAGTACCCGTACAGTCACTGTTACTGGTATCAACATAAATTTATTAAAATATTTGCTTTGATGCACCCAAGCAGTAGATCAGATTGGCACATAATAACCACAACAGCCCCTAAATACATGAATACTTCAGTGTTTGATTAGAAGATTACTTTAGGTAATGCTGTTTTAAATGAATAATTTTTACATTTTGGGAAACTGTTTTCTAGTGGTACCAGTATCATGCTACAGTCAGGAGCCGCCCAGCATAGCCTATGACTGAAAACAAGAGACAACAGATGGAGTTTGTCCAACATCCACAAAATCTTTCAGCCAGCTACCCCAAAACATTAAATAATGCATCATTTCTTGTCTGTTTATTCCTTAATAAAACAAAATGTTTAAATTCTGAGTTGCCATTTTTTTTTCTGGGGGAAATCTGACAGCCCGCTAAAAAAAAGGAAGTTCGTGGGCCTGAACAAAGTTGGTTTGTTGCATAAGGCTATAAAACCTTTGTTTCTGTAGACTTAAGATGTTTGGATTAAATTAGGAAATTAGTTCATTTGTGGACTTTAAAAGTGCTCAGAGCGTTATCTTTGCAATCACTGGAAAGAGAGAACATGGCTATTGTCCTCTAGGTCCAATTTTTCAGCAGTTATGAGCTAAATGCTATCATACTTCGCACCAAGAAACAGTATGTTACCTTGCAAGCTCTGTGACAGACCTTATCTGATTTTCATTTAAATTTGACAAAGTATGTTTATGCAAACTGGAAATTTACATTTGACCTTAGCAACTACACTAGTTAAAAGATTCTTTACGCTGCAGCTCCAACCATATCCCTCATTTATATTTCTGTGCAGTTCGCTAATTTAAAGCCATTCTCTTGCCTTTGTAGATGAGCATTGTGTTTGTAGAAAGTGGGTTACACTCTCAACCCTGATCTACTCTTTGAGTAAAAATTCCTCCTACCTCCTACTAAGTACTATTGTTTGAAATAATAGGCTTTGAATACATAAACAATGTGGGTCAGTTGTACTTCTTACAGCTTCTAATAAGTTATTTTAATCAAAAGAGATGATTGAATCTGTGGAGAGAGTTCAGAAAAGAATAGCAAGATGTTAGTTTTAGTTTATGTAAGATTAAAACTGAATGTTAATATTAAGTTGGATATATATCTGGTCTGTGTTTTTGTTTCTCACCACTACATTTGTGATACAGTATATATTTTCTGTTGTACTTCTAAAATTAAAATAAAAAATTCTTCCTTTTCATCAAGGTACAGAACATTTTCTCCCTCATATCATACAGATAAGAAAAACTTTTGATGCAGCATATAGACTTTAGCAGCCAAAATATAATACAACAAATACATTTTATTATGACATTCAGTGCCCTACTCACTTGCAGCTGTATACAAAACAGTGCAGTGATTACTTGGTTCATAATAGGCTGAAGTGACACTTTTGGGGGGATTGATTGGCAGGATTGTTACGGTTTTTTTGTTAGTTTATTTGTTTTTTTTTTGCTTATAAACAGTAACAGTTTTTCTTAAATCTACACTTACATTGGTTTAACTTTTTGATGAGAATTTTTTCCTCTTTTTTTCTCCAAAATTCTCCAGAGATGATCGCATAGCTATAGGTAGTTCCCACATTATTCATACCTTAACAGGTTTAGATTTTAAGAAGTTTTTTGTTTGAATGATGAAAAAAGAAAATAAAGCAAGGTAAAAGAAGTATTAATTGTTTCGGAACAGTATGCAATTAGGCATTGCTAACATTTGTATTAAATCCATCTTTCTCATAAAAAAAAACAAAACATTTTTAAAGCATTATTTCAGTTCACTAATTTCATTAATGAATCCATTTGTCCTTCTTTCTATGTTTTATACTTGTGGTCCTACCGATTTAATATCTTTCTGCAGGTCACCCCAGTTCAGTTTTTTCTAATACACTCTTTAATTATTTTGTTATTGTACCCTATAAGTAATACCCATTACAAACTGATAAGAGTTATACAGCAATATATACAGAATTTAAGCAATAATAAGAAACATGAAAGTACTCAAGTCTGCAGATTTGACAAATAGTGCTTTATTGAAACCAATTGCTTGGGTCAGGCACACAGCATGTCCCTGCATCATACTGGTCACACATTAGATATTACACTTTTTGCAGTAGGAAACAAGTGATTCAAGTCAACCTTTGCTGCAGTCAAAAGGCAATAACATTTGGCTGGTAGAGGAGTGCAGGCATACTGCAATAAATTGTTTTTCTGCTATAATGCAGTTTTACAATCTTTCCTGATAAAGCATTTTTTTTTCATTCTTGGGAAGAGAGATAAAGTAACCTATTGTCAGATAGGCTTTGGTCCTGGATTATCAAAAAAACATACAGTCTTATTGCCGATCCATCTTAAATTAAATTTCCAAATATCTGTGACTTATTTTGACATTAATGAAAAACACTGATGGAAAATGCAGCTGTGCATGAATGTATTCAGTGCTTACCTTAATGCCATTAAATTGGAGGTACCGTAGCATTTCAGGGATGAGGTCTGTCAAGAGTTTTTGCAGGTAACAGATTGAAAATAATTACTGCAATATGGAATATGTTCAAACAATTTCCCAGTTCTTTAGTAAATGTGATTAAATTTATCCATGTGAGTAGAACCATGACTAGCTGCTGTGGGACAAAATGTAATTTATAGGAGGATTCTGCCTTAATTCCTAAAAGTGCATACCTTGTAATAATATAAAGTGCAGGTTGAAACAAACTTGCTTAAAGAGTGATATTTTGCTTAGTAACGTGGCTCAAAGGAAAACATGTCTGTGATTTCTTTTTGGTATTTTTTAAAAACATTTTATCAACTTACCTTCTACTATGGTTACATGATTCTTTTTTTCTTGTGTTTCTTGTGTCTTATTTTACTGCCCAAGACCTAGTGCTTTCAAGGGTCTCTACAAATAAAACCCCTAATATGTCTTTGTGATTGAAAATGATGTGATCTCATTTTCAGTGTCACTTAAGAAGGGCTTTGTCACATTGTGTCATTTACTTGAACAGGTGTAACCAGATATTTACATATACTGTGTGAAAAACACCTTTTTTTTAACTGTCTGACATTCAATCACACTAAAATTGTCTTGTCTTAGGTCAGAATTACCAATATTTTTCCTATTTACTAAATGCCAGAATAACGAGAAAGTGAGTTTCAAATGTTTTTTTTAAAGTTTACATAGATTTCTTTAAAATTAGGTAGAAATAGATTTTTACCACTAAAACGGGTGAAACGTCTGGGTATCCTTCCACAAGCTTCTCACAACAACTTGCTGACATTTTGGCCAATTCCTCCTAAGAGAACTGTTGTAATTGAGTCAGGTTTGTAGGCTGATTTGCTTCCACACCCTTTCAGCTCTGCCACAAGTTTTCTATAGGATTGAGATCAGGGCTTTGGGGTGTTTGCTCCAAAACAAACTTTCTTAAGGCAGACTTTCTTGTAATCAGTTTGACAGTATTATGGTCAGTGTCAATTTAGAAGACCAATTTTTCCCAATACTTTAACTTCCTCTTTGATGTCTTGAGATGTTGCTTCAGTATTTCCACATAATGTTTATTCCCTCACTATTCAGCCTATTTTGTGAAGTGCACCAGGCAATCACCCACACAACATGAGGGTGCCACTCCTGTTCTTCACAATATGGGATGGTGTTCTCTGGTTTATAATAGTCTTTTTCCTACAAATGTAATGATGTTATGCTATGGCCAAGCACTTCTATTTTAACTTCATCCAACCTGACATGTCCAAAAATGAAGGTCTCTGTTGCAATTCCAAGATATAATCTCTCTTTTAGTTACTTTTGGAGTAATTGTTTCTTCCTTTCTGACTGATCTTGCAGTGCATGGCAAATATATAACTTGTCTCACTGTGGGTTATGACACGGTCTTACCAAATTCAGCCAACATATTTGCAAGGTATATTGCCTTTGCTCTGGAGTTGATATCCAAATTTTGCACCAAAACACATTTATGTCAGACACACAGAACCTGGCTTGTTCCTGAACAGTATGATGGCTGGACATTCCCATGTTTACACTTGTGGAAGTCCACAAGTCTCTTTCTGATATCCTTGTGATTTCATTAGATTTCTCCGTGATGTCAGACATTGTTTCAATAGTGCTTAAAATGTAACCAAAGCTGTGACCATTCAGAAAGTCAGAACCCTATCCAGGATCTCACCTGGGCTTTCTCACATTGCTTAAAGGCATAATAATCTTAATGTATCTAAACTTCTGAATATGTAAAAATTATTGACAAAGTCCCTCTCCAGCACACATACATAATTTTGGTCATCCTAACTGACCTAAAACAGAAAGTGTTAAATTGATTTAATATCAGGGAGTGAGAGAAAAATGTGATATTTTAATGCATTACATGTAAATATCTGTTTTTGCCAACCACAAATATCTGACATAATTGCAGCCTTGTCCCACTTTATCAGTAGAAATATATCACACTGCTTTATTTAACCAGAGTCCTTGAGAAGAGTGATGCCAAAAAGAGGGCAAATTAGTGAGCCATGAATGGTCCCAGCAAAATTCTGTTGTAGTGAGCCAAAGCTTGAAGCAAATTCAAAAAGAAACAAACTATGTATGATACACTACATAACTTACCATAACTGCAGTTTACCCCATAATATGGTGAGTTTTACTTTACTGGTAGAGAAGGTAAAGTCTAGGATGGAAGCTGGTGTATTTCACTGAATGGTGAGAAACAGGCAGACACAATCCTGTTTTGTACTGTCAGGAAGAAGCAGTATGTCCTCATTTGATGCCATCACAGCTCAGCCTGACAGCTTCACGGGTTGGTAACCTGCCTCCTCAGTGTTACAGTGACTCATACTACATGTTGATGGCTTTCTTCTTCTTGTTGTCTTTTATTTTCTGATCAGGAAGCATAGGCCAGGCAGAGGCCATGTGTTTGCTCACAGATTCTAGTTTATTTACCTTGGCAATAACATATAATATAATATAATATAATATAATATAATATAATATAATATAATATAATATAATATAATAATACAATAAAGAGACTCCTAGCTGCTCCTTTAAAAATACACAAATTGAAATAATGGAATTTGAGACGGTAATATTAAGGTTGTAAAATCTGTGCTTTCAGTGACGTTATTCATCTTGTTCTATGGAGACGCCTTGTAATGATGACCTGTCATTCTTCTCTGTTTTGTGCTTGATATCTATGTATGAATGACCAGGCTTCTTTCTCATTGTATTTCTTTGGATTTATCACTCATTTTGTGCCATACCTGCAACTAATGGAAAAAATAAAGAAAATAAATATTTTATTTGCAGTGCCACTTCAGTGTTACTTTGTGCAACATGAGTCAAGGGCATAGTCAGAGAAACATCTACTTTATTTATATAGCATGAATTTACAACAAATGTCATCTTAAAGCCCTAAAAGATAACACAATGAAATACAGTCCCATAGTCTAATTCAGATCCAATTCAACCTAAATATGACTGGCCATGGCAAAAGCATTAACAAGTCTACTTGTGGGCGTTTTGAGTTATTTACAGATTCTGAAAGTGTGGATTCTAAGCTTTCCAATGATGTTAGACACATAGAAATCAAAAAAGTAATAAGAAGAAATGGCCATTTGAATGTTGGCACTCAGAAAATGAGATTTTAGAAAAATCAGCACTGAAAGTTTCTCCCCTATTTTTCTATTGGGGGAGTTAATAAAGGCTGTTCGTTAACATTACTTTGCAATAACCCCAACCCCTAGCATTGACTGTTGACAGGACTTATGGCTCTTTGAAGGGAACCAAATCTTCAGGATCATTTCACTTTAAAGAGCGATTAAAAATATCCATTTCTGAACATTTACATTTTTCTCAGAACAAGCCTTTTTATCCCTCATGCAGTTTTTGAAGTTGACAAAAAAGTTAAATCATCTGTATATTGCAGAAAAATGGTTATGTATTTTCATAAAATACAACATTTTAAAATATAAATGTCAGATACCTATGTAGTTCTTTACTACAAGTGTTGTGTGCATTAATAACATTTCAGGGCCAGTTGTAATTTAGAAGCATAATTAAAGAAAAATAGACTTGACTTGCTTAAGCGGAAGCAAAAATCTTCTTGTGCACCATTAAATATAAAAAATTATCTACCCATTTCTATCAGTTGTATTTATCTATTGTATTTATTCACCAATTAAATAATTTCTCTTGATGTGTGTGCAGAGCATTATAAGCAAGCTAAGTTGTAAAAAACAACAGCTCTTGCTCACTGAGCCTTGAGTTCTGCCATTCACAGTAAAGAGTCGTTCGAAAGAATCAAATCACTCATGAACTACACATCAGTACTCTCAGTATGTATGACTTGGCTTATCCAGTTAGAAATATATATTTTTAGAAGTTTTCAGCTTTTGTTCCATTTTCCAACAGGGATGTGAGCTTCTGTGTTGTTAACCTTTCTTATGGAGTTTGTGAACCCTGAGCTCTTGTGGAATTGAACCATGCCTAAATACGTGCTGGAGGTTTTCTCAGCTGCCTGGGGAATGGCTTGGGATTAACTCAAACAAGCAGAAGAAAACAATAAATATTAAATGTTAGACAATGTTTTCTTTCAGCCCAAATAAACCCCAACATAAATAACTATTTTATTCTCAATGTTACAGATGCATTTAGTCGTTGTTCCTCACACCTTGTCACCATCATACTGCACTCATTACAGTCACAGCAGTGCAGCCCCAGAACGGGCAGACTTAGATATGTGTGCTAGTGGGATGATATGTCTCATGATAGTTTTCTAAAAACAATAAAAGTTCTTCAACTCACCCCGAGAAACTGAAAAATATTCCTGCAGATATGAACTACTCTAATCACATAAGTAGTCCTGGCGCTGTTTTGTTTCCATTGGTATCTTTGGTGGATGTTGTCATCTCCGAAGTATCTTTTTCTCTAACGGCCCGTTATCGGTGTGGGTTGAGTGATGTGTTGGAGAAGTTAATTAACCATTTGTTTGGCGCAAACTTGCAGCTAATTTGGCAAAACCAAAATAAAAACGTGTGAATAGCCAATAAATGCTGGTATGTTAATCCACTTTGCGTTTCCCCCCATCCCCTGAAACGGCTCAGATTTGCGCTGTAACCAAGTTGAATTCAAACACAAACAAAACAAAACCTCTGAAATAGCTAATTAAAGCATGGGGTGGTTTCTTCATGACTTGAACTTTATTTTGCAAAAAAAAAAAAAACAAAAATCACTATTTTTCTCAGTTTCTGTTCTGCTGACTTGTTCCTACATTCGTTGTGGCCTGTCACAAATTATAACACTGTCAAAGTCTGTTGATCATATAATCCCAGTTGGTAAAACGTTGTTTATCTAAAGAAGCCCAGTAGACGAAGTCAAGTCCTTGACTTTGAAGCAATTGTTCCTACAGAGATAGCATGTTGTGACAGCGGAGAAGAAAGACTCCCTTTTTAACAAGATGAAAACGCCAGCAGAACGAGGATCACTAAAAGCTGCCATGTGCTGTGAATAGGTGGGAGTTGGAAGGACAGGAAGGAAACAATAAACAAAACGCTGAAGTCCAGAAATCTTTTACGTGTAACAGAAAAACAAAGAATAAGCAAAATTAGAGGAAGTAACAGAATATGCCTCTGTTAAAGCACAATTTGTGATCTTTGATACATTTACATGGTTTATGTCCCTTATTTTTGGTGGTCTGGCAGAATTTATTGTTTGTAAATTCTAGAAATTTGAGAAGTATCTGCAGTACAGCTGTAGTGAGCTGTATTTTTGAAGTAGATACAACTCACTAAATGTAATGTAATATATGTAGTTCTTTTACGATCAGCAATAATTCAATAGTGCATGACATCCTGTTTTTCCCTCACCGCATTGTCCTACTACACCAGAGAATTGTCACTTTAAAAAGTCAAATGCACAATTAGAGAGCATAGAAAATGCCAGACCAATATCCAATTAAATAATGCTCTTTGTTCCTCATCTGTACCAATGGAGTTCACATGGCAGAGGCAGATAAATGTATTGGTATACATGATCAAAGTCCATTTCTTCTGGTCATCCTTGCAATCTTTAAAAGATGAAAGTGCAGCTATGATTATGTAATCTAGTTTAAATGATAAAAGCTGATGTTCCCAGCTGTTTAATCCATATTTGTTTTGCGAGAGTCTATTTGTCTAAATGTGAGAAAGTTTTTCTGAAAGTTGCAAACAATTTATCACAGGAATAAGGCACATAATTTTTTTTTATTTTTATTTTTATTTTTATTTTTTTTATTTTATTTTATTTTATTTTATTTTTTGAAACACAGTACTAGTGATTCATTATCTTACCAAAACCAGGAAGACAACCTCAGATCCAGCTGACATCCCTGATCCAAGAGGGTCTAAATGCCAAAAAAAAAAGGTGTGAAGGGTTTTTTTTGTTTGTTTTCTTTTGTTTTTTCACTTTAAATTAGTGTGCATGAGCTTGATTTTATCTTTGGGATTTCTGTCTTTAACTGAAAAAGATCAAGGAGGGCCAAAAAAATGTAAGTTATAATGTGGCAAATAAAAGATTAAGGACATCATATATAGAGAGTAGAAACCAGCCACAAAAAAGTCCTACTTTCCAAAAACTTCTGATTGTTACCTTTTAGATGATGGAATGAGGAACAAACTAAAAAAAATCCATACTGTTTGCTTTTTTTTTTATCCATATCTGGACTTTTCAAGACTACAATTATACTGCCATGCTCAAATTTAATACCTCCATGAAAGATGTAACAAAATAACCAGAGCCCTGCCTCTGGGGTTCTGCCAGGAGATTCAGTCTGTTCACACTGGCATAGAAATCCAAGATTGTTGGCAAATGTTATGCTTCATTTTAGCCCAAATGTGCTGAACAGAAATGAATTGCAGGTTGCATAAATCTTACAGGGAAGCATACTGTAAATCAAAGCCAAAGCTGTGTTTTGTGTGGTTTGAGTGATAAATTATTTTTTGTCAGTAACTAATGAATGTAGTAGGAAAAATTGAGGAGATTAACAGCATAAGGAAAAACATTTTACATTGTTCTTTCCATTTTCTAATGAATTACTGGCTTTTTCACAGCTAAAGCATTTTATACTACACCAACTGAATGCCACAGTATGGAGAAATGAGACCAACATCTGTTTATTTTATATGAATAAAGATTTGCTGAAAGAGGACAACCATTCCCACTGCATCTCTGATTCACAACATCAAGGTTACATATAAGAAAAATAGTATGAAGTTTTCCACGAGTCAGAAACGGTCTCAGATAGCTATTTTCTTATTTTTCCTAAAAGTAACATTTGCAATAGTATCAATTGGTAATCGATCAAACTTACTATTGATTATAGTAATTATATTTTTATTTGACTTTTTAGCTTTGCTGGCCTGAATAAATATGCGGTAAGTGTAGGTATTCAGATTAGTTAAAAAAAAAAAAAAAAGTTTTGTAAATCAAATAGACCTAACTTGAATTCTGATTATGTCCCTTATATTTAATGCTTAAACACAAACCATTCTTTCACTGTTGGTTTTAAGCACTTGACACCTCCGTCCCTATAGTTTTTCAAAGAGAAAGCCGAGCCATTGTCAAAGTGACAAGCTGTCTTCCACTCAAAAGCCTGGAAACAAAAGCTTTTCTGTTGTGCAAATTGTTCCTTTGACAGTACTTCCAAGTTTGTAGTTTTTGTGAGGGGTACAAGTTTTCCTATCAGAGAAACAAGTCTGGGACTTTATTGGAGTGAGAAATGAACATCTGAGGGAAAGACACAAGACAATAGTTTGTGTGGAGCCACTTGGGGAGTCATCCAGAGGTCAACCAAGTCAGGCACTGCTGAGAGAAGCTAGATGATAGAGTGGCAACATGAGCAGAAAGTCTTGTCGAAATGAACATTACTTGTCTTTATTTTCTGATATGTTGTCCTTCTCGATAATCTGAGCAAAATCCCAAAGGGCCAATCAGGATGTTTTTTATTTATTTGCCACAGGGGTTATACAAAATATCGGTAGCATTCTATATATCTATAACATCATTTTTTATAACTTGGTGAATTTAAGGATGGGACTAGTTGATCAATACCTTGATTAGTAGGTTCACAAACATGTCTAAAGGTAGTGGATAATTGTGACTTTTAATGATTAATCTGAACCCATCTTTTTTCTGGGTGCAACACTTACATTGCCACAAAAAACTGTTTGTCCCCTTATAGATTTCTTTTGTTTTTTATTTTATCTCATATTTAAATAATTAGGATCTTCAAACACATTTTAATATCAAAAAGTAAATACAAAACTAAAAGTATTCTTAAAAATGCTATTTTAATTTTTTTAAGTGAAAAACCTACATATTCCAACCAGGCACATATGGGGAAAAGTAACTGCCCCCTAAACCTCATAACTAGTTGTATTATGCTTTGCTGCAACAACTGTTTGGCTGACATTAAGACTTTTACATTACTTACATTACTTTAGATGTGTCTTATTTCTTTAGCCATATTTGAGAGTTTTTGAGAGTTTTTGAGAATTAACTGTCTGTTTATATTTACATCACAGCATCTCAAACTCTTAAACAGAGATAAACCTGGTCTTCAAGTCGGCCATTTAAAAACTGTTTTTCTTTCTTTACCATTCTGAGGTGAACATGCAAATGTGCTTTAAATCATTTTCCTGTTGCTGGATGCACATCTTCCAAAAATTGTAATTTTTGTCTTGTCAGTCCACTGAATCTCTCCATGAAAGGTATTTTGTTATTTTTAAATAACATAACTCTTTCCAGAATGATGGTAAATTTATGATTTAACAGGCGGTGCTGAGATCTCGCATAGGGCTGAATTGGTTTGGATCGTTTTAGTTCCTTTCTCTAAATGAAATCTCCATTAAAAATAAATGTTTGTTTTCACTCAGTTTATATTTGTCTGATATTAAACATAGTTTGATTAATCTGAAACATGAGAGTGTGACAATTTTTTTTTTCTGGGATTTTCTTTTGTCCATAAGTTCAAAATTATACACACAGGCTAAAAAAAACCCAAAACAAAACAAACAAACAAAAAAAATACAGCAGAATATTTAGTCAACTATTCCATAATAAGCAGCTTGATCACACTTTTTTTTTTTTGTCAAAAAGGTTATTGGAAAATATTGATTTTATTGAACACTTTTCACAATAGAATTCATAGAGTTTATTTTAAAGTAGTTGGTTTTCTGGTACAGAGTGAACTGTTAGACATTGTCTGGTAGTTTTTAGTGGGGTTAAGGTGCTTTAAGCATTGAAAAGGTAATTCCAAAATCTTCAAGCTAGTCTGTTTTATCCATTCCAAAACCAGGTATGATGTATGTTTGGTATAATTAACCTGTTTGAACAGCCAACAATGTCCTATTGTCTTTTTCATCTCACCTGACGTAAAGTAAGTATTTTGATCCTGTGTGTATTATAGAAAATGTACAAGAAATTCAAGTCTGGCACCAAACTTTTGTAACACCAAAATCATTTTTTATTAGGAAGAACTGATTCATAATTATTTGGTTTTGACATTGGCCATTAAATGTTAAAAGCTTGCCATTAAATCAGAAGAAAGCAGCTGGGCAGAAAAAAGAGAGCGAGGTAGGGTTACACAGATGTGAAGTGAAGATTTTAAAGGGGAGCTATTATGCTTCTTTGAACAAGTTAGAATAGATCTATGGGCTACACACAATATGTTCATTACATTTTTTGCACAGAATAATTCTCAGATAATGAGATTTCAGTCTGTTCAGTTCAACCTATTTTGAGTTCCTTTCAGAATGAGCCATTTTAAGGCCTCTTGTCACTTTAAATCCAAATAAGCTGATCCTGGCCACGCCCCCCAACACAGTGTTTATTCTAGCACTTTATACATATGAAAATGGCTGGAAACAGATGCGCAATTGTACAACTGTACATCTTTGACCCTGAGTCAGACCCAGAAGCAGAAGAAGTGGAGCCTCCTACACAACCATCAAGAATGCAGCAATCAGTTTTTGTATGGTAAGTCAGCAACAAAATACTTGTCTTTTCCAGCAGCCATTGTACAGCATTCAGCTGTAAAACCAGCTGATCAAATGTGCTCGAGCTCCACTTGGGTTGGTAGATGAGGGTCTGGGCTCAGCTGGGGTAGCTTGGTAAAGGGGTAGTGTCCACAGATTGTGACTTAATAATTGCGAGGTTTTGAAACGGCTTGTTTTCTCATGCACATCTTATTTTCCAGACACCTAAAAACGTTACCTTATTGCCAGAAAACAGCCGGGCAGGTTTTTTTTAAGTGCTTAGACAGTTTTTGTAAGTAGTAGAGAACCAAATGTAACAACAAAAATGTACAAAAACTGAATTTTGCATAATAGGTCCCCTACAAAGTTTCCAGATCCCTTTGTGATTATTTGTAAATGATCCTTTGGATCACTTTCTCTCTTTGGATCCTGTGATGGGCTGTTTGGTTTTTCACTGTAAGCAAAGCACACCAGGGTTCACTTCCAAGCAAACTGAGACCAGTGTGTTCAGGTGGACAAGAGTACATATATCTGCCATGCACCAGACTTCAGATGAGTTTTCACCAAAGCATAACTAAGATAGACTGTCCTAAAAAATTAATTCTGATCCTTTTAAAGTGTGTCAAAAAGCTCTGGTGTGAAAGCACCCTTAATGGCACCATATTTTGCACATTCCATTGCTGTGAAATTTAGGTAAGTGCGATGCAAATTTCACAGTAATGACCCGATCCTGTTACTTCTTAATGTCCTGCTACACAACACAGGTGCTCTGTCTGCACTTAGGAAGATTCACTCACCTCAGCTTGTGAAATTCTTGCAGAGGGTAACATAGCAGGGAATCATACCCTATTTTCTGATTAATTAAGCTGATCCAAGAATTGAACCTGCACCTTAAGTTAATCAGGAAATCACTGTGGAAAAATTAAAAAATGAGATGGAAAGACACTGGAAAATAGTATTTTGCTCCCTCCTTATGCAGGAACACAGTAAAAATACAGTCCTCATTTCAATATACCAGTTATTTGTGTTGGGGAAACATTATAACCAATAAGCCAATAAGCATACTTCATATAATTTTAGTTCACTCTCCCTTAAAACGTTTTTAGATATGCTAAAATACATTGCAAGGTTAGATGTCAAACAGTGTGACAGTAGCTTAACAGTGCTCAGTTTAAAATGTTGCTCTGACATTATTTTAACTTTATACTCAGCGTACTTTACTGCCTAAAACAAAAGCTAATAAACTCGCTTCATTCATCATTCCTCTTGGCCACCAAAACAATTATTTACTTTTAGACATACTACTGGCACTATATACTCTGTAATTATGGGAACACACTGAAATGTTGCCATATCTTATGTAGATGGAGCAGCATGAGAAAAATATTACATTGAACCATGGGGCCACTGTTGACAACAAGATCAGCCCACCTGTAAACCATTACCATTTTAATTTCAGCCAGCATGGTCATTTCAGATGATCTAACAGGACTGCAGTAAAGTAGATTGGTGTAAACACTCCAAGTTCCTTGAACTGTCTCATTCATATTTAAAAGATGATATTGAAAGGCATTGCTGCAGCTGTCTGTTCATAAATTACTGGAAAGTATAGAGATGAGAGTAAAAATGTTCTGCTTTCAGTTTTTTTGCTTCCTTTTCAGTCTTAACTTGCTGTAGGTCCATAGCATTGTTTCCCCAAGGCAAAGCCATACTGTACACCTTAAAGGTTAGTTTTCTATTTGCCAATGGTGGAGGAATCTGCCAGCTGTGTTGTTTATCTATCTCCTTCCCTGGAGGAACAGTGGGAGCATTTAATGAGATGCAGCTCTTGCCATCAGTCTTCTTTTAGCCTCAGGGCTTTCCTTGGGCTGCCCACTGATTTAAAGAAGGCTACGAATGTGTGCGGATGCTTGTGTAGGATGTGTGGGTGTGTTAACTGTGAGCACATCCAGCATCCGTGCACGCCAAACCATCAAAGCAATGTTTGTGCGTTTCACTGATAGTGGTGCTGGGAGTTGGCAGCTCTGTGATGGGCAATCAGAAAAACATTATGTCATATTCCACCGCTATCATTTTGAGTCTGAGGTTTGTTTGCCCTGAATAACATGAACAATGTAGCCTCTTCACTAATATCCAGTAGCTGAACTTTTTTTTTTTGTATCTGCAGATACATTAAAAGAAAAAATAACATTAAAGGCACATTACAGAGTTTAAGCCATGATGGAGATAATTACTGCAAAGATGATGGCTGGCAGTTAGTGGAGAACATTTCCTCAGAAGGTTATTGAGTGCATAATCCGAACACTGTTCCTCTAAACAAGCAGATATAAGTAATTTTACAGTTTGTTAAATGCACTCTGAAGTTTGCTTGTGGCCTTTATGATCTCGCTTCTGTCATGTGTACCCTCTGTGAAGCACAACTAACCTCTTTTTTGTCTGGATAATAAGTTAGACCCATAAAATATTCAGATTGTTTTTGCTGCTGATAACCCCTGGTAGCATTTGGCCTTTAAAAATCCCAGGCACTTTCAATTACCCTGCTGCATGTTCCATTTGTCCGTTCTCTTATCGCCTCCTTCTTCTGTTTCAGGCAGCCAGAGGTTGCCCTGTAGAGCTGCATTAGAATGTGCACCTGGTATCTCAGCTGCCAAACAATGCCGTTTTACATTACATTCTGTTCCCTTTTCTCCTTGCCGTGCACCGCAACGGCACTTTGTTTACAGGCAGCCCCTGCTTTCTAGGTGGATGAGAAAATGTCATGGAATGCTAATGATCTTCTAATTCTTCTCTAACATAGCCCCCCCATGTCAGTCAAACAATATCAGTTCGCTTGTGCTGCTGCTGTCAAAGTCATTCAGGCACGTGTGAAGCTGCCATTTCTGTGTCCTGTGCAGTATTGACATATTAACAATAAAAGCAGGCACCTAACTTTTTCACCGACAACACGTGTTGTGGTAAAACCCATCTGTGTACTGGGATGATAATTAAAGATGTTCGCCAGCAAAAACCCTTCGTATAACAGTCAGACTATTGGGATTGTTTATAATTCATTAGCTGCGGTGCTGTTTGGAGCAGTAGTGCACCTTTCCCCAGTCTTATTAGCACAAACTATTATTTTAACATAAAATTAAAAGATTTCACAAAAGGTTAAATAAGTTTGGTAACAATGTATCTTGCCAAGAATATTAATTCAAAGAGAGTACTAAATAAAACACACTGTTCCACTTCGCCAAATAATTTTTAATATTGCTTTGACTTAAACATGATGTTTTATATAAAACCCAAAAGCATAAAAATGAGTACATATCTAAAATGACTAAGAGTTTGGATGATTTGAAACTATTTAAAAAAGAACTTTTTTTTTCTCATTGTGCACATCTCCCAGTTGGAATCTAGAAGTCAACCCTACCATATGTGGAAAATGAGGTCTCATTAGGGACCTATTAAAGAGTCATTAATGTTCAATGTTAAATACACAGGCACATACAGACAGAGCTTTCTGTTTTTCTATTTATAAGTATTTTATTCCATCATCTGGGAGCTTGTGGATGCAGTCTCACACAACAAACAGAGCAATATCGCTAATAATTGTAGTGGTAGCACAGTGCAGTATTCACCTTCAGTCAGTGAAAGGAATAAAGAATCTGAAGATATTTGGTTTGGATCAGATATTTCACCTGCTTAAGTAAAAGATCTGAATTTCTGCAAACTAAGATTGTGATATTCATTGTGACTGATTAGTGTCTATGTTAGGTGAGATATTGCCTAATTATAACTATTTCAGAGAACTCCACGTCTAGAAATCTTAACTAACCTTTTAAACTCACCTTGTACAATGCATTAACAATTAGCAATTTTTCCATAAGAAGCAGAGATTTGCCTCTCTGCATGGATATGAGCACCTCTCACTGAACTCATTGCTTTGAGACATTGCTTATTGTCCTCTCATGGATGTTGCATAAATTAATCCCTCTCATGTGGTGCCATCTGAGCCATGCTGATGCAAAACTTCAGGCTGAATAATTTATCTGTCTGCCCTTCGGAAGGCACCGCTCGCACCGGGTGCCACCACTCATAACGAGCGGTTCTCATCACAGACCTGAGCCCGCTGGCTTCCACTCAGACATCTGTGTTCTGTGATAAGAGCGCACATCCTGGGAGGAAGACATCAGATCTTCTTTTCAATTGTGGCCACTGTATTGACATAAAGAAGGGAAGCAAAAACTGTCTGAGAAGTACAGTGGTCATCATTTACTAGTCCATTCCTGCACTTTTGCTTTGTCCCTAAGGATGTCCTCTAAAGCAGTGCTGAACACTACTGTGAGGACAGATTCAGAGAATGCTGACACTATAGACTGGTTCACTTTTCAATTTTGTTCTTCCAGCTGATTTAACAGAAAAATTGTTTCTAGCTAATATGAACATATTCTGCTCCTAATGCAACCATAATGACAACATGTGCTATTCTGGAACACAAATTATAGATTTTTCTGCAATAAAACTGTCTTTTGTTTAAGATGGATACCTTTTTCAAAGTGGTATTACATGCAATTCCCTCACAAGGACAACATGACCTCAATATGCAGAGCAAAAAGTTTGCTTCACAGTTTGGGTGCACTATGCTTTAACTAACCCTGGAAAAGTCATTGAAATTTAATTTAAATAAATCAAAGTTTAGTTTTCCAAATCACATGCATATTTGGGATTGTCTTCCTGCTATAAGGTGAACCGCCAAGCCAGTCTCAAGTCTTTTGCAGGCTCTAACAGATTTTCTTGCAGAACTGCCCTGTTTTTAATTCAACGAACTTTTACCAACCTATCAGTCTCTGGTAAAGGAAAGCATCCTCACAGCACAATGCTGCCACCACCATGTTTCACTGTGGGGGTGGTTAGTAAGAGGTAATGTGCAGTGTTAGTTTTAGCCCACACATAGTGTTTTGCATCCAAGTCAAAAAGGTTTTAGTCTCATCTGATCAGAGTACCATGAACCACATGTTTGATGTTCTCTGAAAGGTTTTCTTTCCACTAGGGCATGTTTTTGTCATCCCTCCCTGCAGGTTAGATTTTAAAAATGTACAATAGTTGCTCTGTCAACAGATTCTCCATCTGCACTTTGGATCTCACCAGCTCCTCCAGAATTACCTTTAGCTTCTTGATTACTTCTCTGATTAACACTCCTCTTGTCTATCTTGTAAGTTGAGATGGATTGCCATGTCTTGGTTGGATTGCAGTTGTGCTGTACTCTTTCTATGTTGGATTGAACTTGATTCCTGGCCTGTCTGCTGTGGAGAGGTGGGACCAAGTCATTGTTTTGTAAGTCTCAAGTAAATCTCAGTGTTTAGGGATTAAAGTCCCAAATCAAGTCCAGAGTCAGGGCATGCAAGTCTGGAGTCGAGTCAAAGTCCTAAACTTTTCATTTAGGGTTAAACAAGTCATTTCACTGATAATGTAAATTAATCAGAACAATAATAAAATTGAGATTGTTAACTGATTTTAGAAGCTGTGTTTGCTTGCCAGAACAAACAGCGAGAACAGCTGAACTTCAAAATCCTCTGAAAATCAGAGGATTTTGAATTAATATTAGATTTTTAGATATTTACAGTAAATATCAACCAAAACAAAAAAAAAAATCCAGTACATTTAGAAGATAATGAACACTGATCCATAATAAAAAAAAATAATAAAATTTCAATTCAAAAGGAAAAATTATTTTCATATTAACCAACTGCAACAGTACAACCCTGCTCTTAGATCTGCTGTTATCTGCCAGCTTGGATGGGTTGAATTTGTGGTTTAGGTTCAGCATAGAGACTTGACGATTCACTGACGTTCACTTGACGGTTCACTTTGGAACCTGTGACTTTCCAGGTTCCATAATTAAATTAGGAAGAACAAAAAACCTTAGTTGTTAAGTTAACATTAAGCACACATTAGTTCCTTTGCTTTGATCAATCTGTCTTTGTGTAAATTTACATTTTGAAAGGAAAATAGATATTATTGCCTTTCAATTTTAGTTTTCAGCCCACATATTTTCCTGGCTCAAATTTATTTCTTTTCAATCACCTCGTAGTATGTGCAAGAAAATTATGTATGTTTTTCTCTGTTGTGTTAGATGTGGAAATTATGAGAATTTACTTAAAATTAGCTAGAAATGTTTAATTCTAACTTGAACTTATTCAAGAAATGTATAAATTGTAAAAATACAGGTCAGCTGAATATATATTAATAATTAATTATATGCTAATAATATGTTTAATCTAAACTGGCAATTTCCATCTTGCAAGTTTGGATGTGAAAAAATAAATAATTGAATAAATAAGTGAAACTTTAACACGGGAGCATTGTATGCACTGCATTTGTGATGTAATAATTATACCTAAAAAGTAAAGACAAAGAACACATTTTTTGAGGGTGACCCACCTGCTTGAAAGGGAGGAGAAGATATGAAAAATTATTGTTTTTGGTTTGTTTTATTCTTTTTCTGGAGACATAAACACTTTTATTACCCTCACATATATGGAAATTCTGGCTGCACTTATGTGGATTGAGCCACTTGCAGCCCTCATGTTACTGTCACCAGGCTTTTTTTTCTACTCTCTCCAGGCTTGCAAGGAATCGGTCTGAGATACTGGCCTCTGTCTGGCTTTAAAATCTCACTGAGAATGCCTGAACAATATGGTACAGAGTTACGCTGCCTCGCAGTTTGGATGATGCTACACAAAGCTTGTTTTTTCTTTTCTCTACCAGCATATGTGTTTTTGCTGTCATTGTATGATTCAGAAGAAAAGCAGGTAATCAGCAAAGTAGATGGAGCATGCCTCTTGTAGCAACAAGAGGAGGAATTATTGGCAAATAGCGGGGGGCCGCAGTGGGATTGCATGCCTGGCATGGTTCTATGTTTGTGTACCCGGCACTTTTCCTTTGTAACACACTTTCAGTTTGATGTAAGATAATAAGTCTTTTCAAGTCAAAGGGTTCCAGTCCAAGGGAAGTCATAAGTTATTGGTGTAGAAGTCCAAGTCAAGTCCACAGTCTTTTATAAAATCATCAAGTGGAGCTAATGTCATTAATTCTGTTACTCAAGTGTGACTCGATTCTAAGTCACATGACTCAGGTCTACATCTATGCAGCTGTGTTCCTTGGTCAAGAGACATGAACACCTTTAGAAGTCATGGTAAAGCTCCTTCTTTAAAGTAAACAGTCACTTCATTATTTATTTGGCTTTTTTGTCATATTTACAGCTGTTTCTCAATAGAGATTAACTGATTAATTTAAGCACAGGAAAGCCTGTAAATAAAACACAAAGCTGGATTTGGATGCCGTAACTTTTTCTTTCAAATTACTAATTGACACAAAGGGATTTCATAAGCTCTGTTTACTGAAAAGCTGTGAGAATAATGCCTACAAACTTGCTCAATAATTATTACTGCTTCTCTGCATGTCAAGTAGGTAATTCATTTGTATGATCTGTGTGTTTATCCAAGCAGCGTCGTCACACACATGTGAACCAAGAGGCTTTTTCATTAAAGTGAAAGTATTTGATACTGATCAAAAGAGCAGGAATTTTCTCTGGAAGGTCAACCAAGTCAGTGAGAGAATAAATGAAAGTTAGACACACAGGATTCCTCAACACTGCTGTGTTGACCTCTCAGTCAGGGACTTAACATCATCAGTAAGGTTGCAGGCAAGGTTATTCCATCATGTACGTGAGCGAGCTCCACCCAGGCCTACCCACCAGATGAGCCTTTCACTAGCTTGTTCCCTGATGAAGTGCAAAAAATTGAGGGCAGTCATCAGATCTGCTTTGCATCAACCTACAGGACAAAAGGGGTGTGGTGGCATGGCTGACCTTTGAATCATCTATCAGTGCTGACATCTTTCTCACAGAGTAAAAAATGTTGCATTAGCACAAATGACCTTTTCTCATCACTATGTACTGACTGCAGAATGCCACAAGGATCCACCCACAGCACTCCCTTATCTTAGATCACTTATAATACAAGCCCCAGAATTACAGTTTTATAAGTTTTAAATTCCCTATATGAAAAGTCACAGATGTTTTGAGTAAATTTTTGCCTATAGAAGCTGAGTACAGCCTATGAACGAGGAGGGATTTGTTTTTAAGTAGATCACACATCCCTAAGTTGAATTGTTGGTCATACAGAATAGATCTAAGGAGTTTTGATCCACTCTTTTTTTACAGAACTTTTTTTTTTTTTTTAAACTCTGCTACGTTGGGGAGATTTCAAGTACAAATTGTTTATGGTCATGCTACATCATCTTAGTCACATTTAAATCTGGATTTTGACTTGACCGCACCCAATCCTTTATTTGTTTTTGCTTGTTTGTTTTCTTTTTGAGTCATTCAGAATATGACTTTCTGGTAGAAATTAGAGCTCATTAATCCATCAGTTTCAGCGAGTTGTCCAACATCTGAACCAGCAGGGCAGCCCCAAACCATCATCCTACCAGAACTTGATTTTTTGTGTGAGTCTTTTTCTGAAATTTTGTGTTAGTTTAACATCAAATGTAGTAGGAGGCACACCCCTTAAAATGTACACTTTTGTGTCATCACTCCACAGAATATTTTTCCAAAAGTGTAATCAAGAGGTTTTCTGTCCTTGTGTTTGACCAGTGGTAGTTTTGACCTTAGAATTCTCCCCTGGATGCCATTTTTACTAATTCCAATTCAACCAGGCACCTTGAAGAGGTTATGATGCTGGAGGATGATGTAATGAATTGTGTTGGTTAATATACTCAACAACCAAACATTTTGACTTCTCCACGTGTAGCTTCTGCATCCTTGCATCCTTAGTCTACAAAAAGGGCAAAATGATGAAATTGGTTAGCCAGAAGTCCATGACTTTGTTTAGCAGTTCTGCAGCAAATACTGTGACATAGTAGTTCATGAAAGGTAATAGGTAATAGAGAAAATTGAACAGATTGGAAAATATGACCCAAACAGAATAAAAAGTTATCTCTGCAGCACCAGAAGAGACTAAATTAAACTTTTCTGCTCTCCTAGATTCTCCAAGTACACAAAAAAATGTATTTAAGGCCTAAAAAACTGGGTTTTGCTTGATATGTACCCTTCCAGAACTGAATTAATTTCAGTAGGTTGCAAGATACAGCTTTTTGGGTAGAGTTCAAGTATCTTGACATCTCTCAAAGTCTCCAACTGGTTTTCTGTTTACTGACTGCACTTTTTAGAGCAATCATTCTTTTTCCAACCTCTTTTTTGCTTGATGGAATATTTTTGGTAAAAATGATAGAAAAAGCAAAAAAAAAAAAAAAAAAAAAAAAAAAAAAGAATCCATCTAAATAAAAAGGCTTTCAGTTTCTTCTCTATGGTTAGTCTATGTTTTCTCAGTCAGGCTAAGTTACCTCAAATCTACCTTGCCAAATTCTCTGGAGAATTTCTTAATCTGGTTGCTTTCAGGGAACTTTGAAACTGCATGAGTGAATTTGGCGTAAACTCACCATGTTACTGTAAATGCATCATGGTTTAACGTTGAAGCTGAATAGAGCAAATGAACCTAATGTGCTTAATGGTCTGTCTGAGGGAGATGGAGTAACTGTAAGAAAAATTCTGAAAAATTACTTGTTCATCATCATATATGTTTTATATATCTGCATAATGCAGATATACATTAGTAACTCAGAATGTACTGTCATCCATTTTGGGTTACTGTGATGTACTCACTGCCAAAGAACTGAAATGCTGAATTTTGAGTGTTACGTTAGAAAATAGGTATTTAGCTAAGTGAAACAAACCTGTCAGAATGACTCTTTATTACAACCAACCTGACAGGTTTTAAAGCATGTATAATGATTTTCATTTTCTTTTAAACTTTCTGAGAGAAAGATACCTCTTTTCTAACTCTTTGTCAAAATCTGACTCTCAGTCTTTTTTTTCTTAGCAGTGTGGCAAGGTGACTCTCATGGGTTGAACAGAATGAAGGAGGGAATGGAAAGTGCATTTAGAGTCCAAGTTTTTTCATGTTTCCTATTAGTACCCATTCATGGTTCATTACTTTTTGACTTCACTGAAACTTTCAAGTAGTTTGGGTTTGGAGGTCTAATTATTTCTCAGTAAATATTTCTATACAGCATTAGGTTTAGAAGTTTAGAAACAAGAATGTTTAGAAATAAAAAGTCTTCGATTGTGCATTTTGACATGTGACACTGATGTGAAATTGTACTTGCGCTGTCATATTTTCTAGCCCTGGATAGACTTTTACATATTGCAAATATGACAAACTATTTCTTTACTTACTGTTTGCAAATGAGGGTACATTCACACAACAGGCAAATTTTACCCAATTCTGCTTTTTTTGCCCATATGCAACCTATATCCGACTTTTCCATCACAGTCTAAACGGCCGCATTTTATCCAGCTTTTATGTCATTGATGTGAGACCTGCGTCACAATTCTACACCAGAAAATGTTAGCAGTAAAATCAGGATGTAAACAATGGCTGAAAATTATGATTATGAACTTATTAAAGATGTCTGTGTCATTGAAACGCGTCACATTACATTCCCACCACTTCTGGCTCTGACTACACACCCACACAGACTTCTCTACAGAAATTGCATTCAATACTCCACAAAGGGCCATAACTGTTAGTTGTGCTTTCTTTTTATTAGCTTACTTTATGTTATGATCTTGTAACGATACTGTCAGTTCCAATTGCTGAGGAAACTTTAAAATCAATCCACAAACGGCTCCATCCATTATGTCTTCTGTAAACGGTGTACTGCTGTGACATCAACATTTTTCTGCGCATGCAAGTCATCTTGGGGATGTAAATCATTCACACAGAAGTCTCATTGCAGCCGGGTTTATTTAGTAGTATGGATGACCACACACAAAAAAAATTGGATTTCAGCAAAAAATCTGAATTGAGCATCAAGACCTGCTGTGTGAACGTAGTCTGAAACTAAAACTCAATCACTCAACAACGCTCAGGATTTGTTTTAGTTTGAAAAATACAAGGTAGGTGTTAACAGGAAATCTACCACTTTACTAAAGAAATTCTCAATCCTGAAGGGGTAGTTAACAATAAAGTACTAAGGAATATCACAAATTAACAAGCTCACATAGTGATTGACCACCAATTGTAATTTAACTCTCAATACGATAGATTTTTTAAAACAAGTAAATGCTATTAGTAAACATAAAGAGAGGCTGACCTGATTTAAAACTTTAGTTAAAAATCAGTTTGGAGGAGAAAATTCTAAATGTAAGACAGGCCTTTGTGTTCTTTTTGTCCAGCGGTGGTTTTAATCTTGGAACTCTCAGTGGCTGCCGTTTTTGCCCAGTTTCTTTCTTATGTTTGAATAATTGTGACCTCCTGGAGAAGTCGATGCAGTCTTGGAGTAATTTTTGTAGGCTGACCAGTCCTAGGAATGTTCCCCAATGTTCCATGTTTTCTCCATTAGTAGATAGTGGCTTCCATTGTGCTGTGATGGAGCCTTAGAAATGGCTTTGTCACTCTTTCAAACTTGACAGATATAGGGTTAGGGAGTTGTTTCTCATCTGTTCATGTATTTCTTTGGTTTGGTGTATGATAGTTTCATTTCTGAAATCCTTTTGCCTACTTCATGTGATCAGACAGGTTCTATTGGAGTGATTTCTTGATTCTTCAGTTCAGACAGTATGTGGGTAAAAATCTCAAGTTATTTCATGATTTAACAGTGGGTCATTTATATTTTTCAAATGTTTGTATAGCTTTTATCTCTTAAATAAAATAATGTATCATCAAATTGACCATTAACTTAACTTGGGTTTTTTTTCTGTGGTAGAACCCCAAAATATTATGTATGTAAATGGATAACATGGAAACTCCATGGAGAAATCCATTGGCCAGAAAATAAACCTTGGACCTTCATGCTGTGGAACATTAATGCTAACAACTGCAACAATATGCAACTCAGATAGAAATCAGTGTTAACAGTATTTTAAACAACAATGTAAGAAACTGGACAACCAAGTAAAACTCTAATTACACCATTTTAATCCTGCCTTCATTTCATCTGCTCCCGCTCTACTTTCAGTTTTGATTTCGCACATTTGTGCTGTGAAGCACAGAACACATGCACAAAGCACCTCTTTGCATCAAGATGAGAAGTTAGACCAATTAATTATCTCTGTCTGTTGTTGAATTTGCCAAAACAGTAAGACAGGGAGATTGATACAGACAGATGATGAATTCATGTGAAAATCCTCCATCTATCACATGAGATAGCTTTTTGCTGTGCTGACATATTTTCACCATGTGGCTCAACCTCCCATCTGGCTGGAAATCAGTTGAAAAATGTACCGATGCCAAGGCCCTGACAAGCTCTGCAGATTCAAGTTTCTGTTGTACAAGCCATGCCTCTTTGATGCTTCTACAAAATTCACCTTGCACCATAGTAAACCTGTCTTCTACACTTATCTGAGGCTGACAACTCTGAAAATTCAGTTGGCTTTATTCTGTTTGTTTTAGTCATGGACTGTAGCAGAAGCATGCTGGAATGTTGTCTCCATGGTGTGGTGCATGTGAAATAAGATTTATAAGGCTGGTCAAAATGAATTTGAAATCCATCATCAGATCTGGGGATTGTGTCATGTTGTGTGACATAGACCCTCACTCTTGTTTTGGTCAGAAAGACACAGATTAGTGCGCTGCAGCTGCAGTGCTATAATTTTGTCATGTTTGTGAAGAACAAAGCCACCACCCTGTGCCAACTCTGCTCCCAGAGGACTAAACCTTCTGCTGGCTGAGGAAAAACAAAATAAGGAAAGAGGATCCCAGATTTCAGGGTGTTGTCATACAGCCTATGACAGTTCTTTGGTACTGAAACATATACAATATTCGCAGTGTCACAGTTCCTGTATTTATGGATATTTCTTTCTCTTCTTGCCATGCAGCATGCCAGGGTTGCCAGTATCTAATTGCCAACTGTTTGGTTATTTAGTTGGTCTGGAAGAAAATAAAGAATGTAAAGCAAATACACAACATAATCCATGGGTGTGAATAACTGGCAAAAGTATTTCAAATTTGGCTTCATAATTAGAAGAATCCAAGTAGTCATTTCTGCTGTGTTGCCTACGGCGGCAGAATGGAAATTAGGAGATTTTCCTTGTGGTTTGCTCTTTGCCATAAATACATAGAATATTCTGGAAAACATCAAAGGTACTCTGTAGTGATGTGTCATGCACAAAAGCATCGGCTCTTAGAGGGGATCCTTTGTGGTGAGTCAGAACATCCAACTTCCATCGAATTAGAGTCGGCTCCCCACTTTTTTTTTGCCCTTTCACTACTCAGCTCTCACTCTCAGTGGCTCTGCCCTGCTCATGGCAGAACTTTGTTTTGATTGGCAGCATGGCAGCCTTGTGGCCAATTACATGTGAGGATTTGGGATCATAGCATTATGTGAAAACAGAGAGGGGCAGAAATGCGACAGTCAGATGGAGAATCTGTCTCCCCGCTTTAGTTTTTAGTGTTAAATGATTATTAAAAGTTTGATTAAAATATCACACAAAAGTAAGAATGCCTGCTTTCATAACAAATACATAAAATTAAACAAGTATAAGGCTTCTCAAAAAACATGAAACACAAGAAGGCTTTACAAACAGACAAAACATTCATACTTGCCAAGTGAAATATGAGAATAACAATAAATTAAGAGCTGTTTGGGATCCAAAAGAGCCGGCTCTTTTTTGGGAGCCGTGCCACAAGACGAACTTCCCATCACTACTACCCTTTTGTAAACTGACTCAAGTCACATACAGATGTAGGAAAATTAATCTTCATAGCAGGTAAACTATGTACACAATTTGACATTTTTCCTGCACAGTGGAACTCCAGTTTAAAGTTATTTGTAGCTCATTGTTTCTTTATGATGCTAGCAAATACTTTGCTGGTGCTTTTTTTGATTTTGACTTTCAGTAATGCTAATGCTGCTGTCACACTGTTTCTTGTTGAATGTTTCTTATTGTTTCTTGATTTGATAAATTAATAAATAATGGAAAACCCTTTTAGTGGGATCACACCATTGAAACTTTGGCTGGGACACTCCAAAATGTCAATATTACTTCCAGTCAGAAGAAACAAGTTGGCAGAATTAAGATGTGACACAGGGCTGTGTCTCCAACAGGCTGGTCTGCAGTACAGGGGTCCTTCAGGGAACTGTGCTGGCACTGTTCCTCTTCACCCTCTACTCTGCAGACTTCTCCGTCAACTCCCCAGGCTGCCATCTGCAAAAGTTCTCTGATGACTCTGCCATAGTTGGCCTCATCACAGGTGAGGATGACTCAGAGTACAAACTTTTCAGACTTTGCAGACTGGTGCCAGAAGAACCACCTCCTAATCAATGCTGCTAACATCAAGGAAATGGTGGTGGATTTCTGCAGGCGCAGACCCACCTTACTGACACTAGTGAAGCTGTTGCAGAACTGGAGAGCTCCTTCCGTGACAGACTGCTGCATCCTTGGTGCACTAAGGAGCATTATAGGAGATCCTTCCTCCCAGCAGCTGTTAGACTCTATAACTATCATTGCTCCCATCAAACTCAATAAGTGTTTATATCCATGCTAGTATCTTTACAACTTACCGTTTTTCGATTGTCATTAACTGTAAATAGGTCGTATTTTTAATGTGTAGAGACATGCACATCTTGTACCTTTTTAATTAGCCAACTTAGTTGCACTTCCCTCTGAACTGGAGTATGTTTTATAACTACACAGCATTATGTTGAAATTTTGCCTTACTGTACAGAATTTCTTTATTCTGTATTTTGTTTTTACATATATTTTATATTCTTTGTGTGAGTCAATTTTCTGTTATTGCCTGTCACTGTCACTTTGTTGTTGCACAGAAATCTCCCCATCGTGGGACAATAAAGGATATTTCTATTCTATATTTCTATTCTATTCAGATTAGTATGCAACTTGGGGTAAGTGCCTTGCACCACATCATGTAACAGGAAGCTAGAATCAAACCCACAATTTTCAGATTGCAAGATGGCTAGTTTTCCCACTTGGCCACAATCAGGGGGCAACTCTGGCCAAGTGGGAAAAGTTGTGGAAAACATCAGAAAGAAGATGAAACTTTTTCTAATCAAAATAAAACTTTCTTCCATCTTTCCGTGTTCCATTTTAGGTACTGTCAGAAGGTACCAGATTAAGGACCTTAATCTGGGTCGAGGATCTGCCTGTGTCCTCATGCACACCTCACCGTATCCTCTGGCTTAGTACAGGTGGAATTTCTTGAGTCTACCACTTCACTTTTTTGTCCAATAACCCTCACAATCTTTTATGAAATTTAAAATGACTGTCTTAAAGCCCTCAACCTCAGCAAAGATTGCATATAGTGAGAACGCTTGCTTGTTTTTTAACCACAAAAGGCTTCCTGTGTGAAGATCAAATTACATATGCTTGAGCACCAAATGTTTAGAAAGGTAAAGCTGGGATGCTGTTTGTTTCATGAAATGCAAGGCAGATAAGCAGAAAGTAAAGGAGGTTCTACCTTGTTCATAAAAACCTGATAGCCTACTCAAACTTTATATGGCTGGGGAAAGCATAGATTGCAAAAGACTGTATGCTTTGATGTGTAAATATGGGAAAAAAAAATTGGGAATCATCTTTGACACACTTTGAATGCAAAGTTTTACACTTTGTGGGTAAGCTTGGGTAAACTACAAATATCAGAGTAAAAGGAAAAGTTTCAAACAATACCTTACCACATCCAATTTATAATCTGTCCCCGGAGTAATGTTTGTTCAATGATACCATTTGAATACAGTGCACACATGAAGTGATACAAATCAAGATGGTTTATGGCTTTCCTCAACTTTCATCTTAAAAAGATACAGTATTAATCTGTTCCTGTTAATAGTATTGATTGTGACAGTTTGTTGTTCCCAGATAAATAATATCTCATGCTCACTGAACCACACTTTCACAATTTGAGCTCAATAAATCTTGGCGTTGATATCTTGAAATATTCCCATGCCATCAGAGAAGAATATATCCATTGATGGAATAACCTGATAATTCAGTATATTAAGGTAGTCAGCTGACCTTATTCTTTGGGCTCATAATGATGCTGAACCTAGACCTGACCAATTACAGCAACTCCCCATCATTGCACTGCCCTCCACAGTGGCCACTAAGCATGACACAAGCATCACTTCATTGGCTTCTCTTCTTACCCTGATTTCTCTTTCGGATTGCATGTATGAAAATGCTTACTTTCACTTTTAAGCATGTCCTTGAGTTTTACTGTTGTTTTTCTTGTGAGTGGATTTCACCAGAACATTTAGGTGATCGCTGACCATTCAGGATTTTTTTCGAACCACATTTCTTCCTCCAAGATGATGGTTTCCTACTTTCCTTCAAGTTTTTAATAATGCACTGGACAATTCTTAACCCAATTTTAGTTGTTCCTGCAATTTCTTAGATGTTTTCTCTGGTTGATGCATGCCAATGGTTTGACCCTTCTTAAAGATACTAAAAGATCCCACATACTCAGGCGTACTGTGCACACTCCGTAACCAGCGCAGACTCCACACACACTGTCTACGGATGGTTGAGATTTCAAAGTTGAGCATACATTTGCATACAATTGCATACATTTCTCATGGCAAATTCTTTCATTTCCCACAATCCAAAGCAACACTTGCAGGTTTGATGAGTCATTTTGGCGCTTAACCCTGTTTCTTTTCCACCAGGGCAGCCACTGTACAGCTGTTAGTGTGGCACAGAGTGGCAGTCTAGTTTCTGCGTGTCCTTGCGACTGCTTGCACCAACTCTCAGCTCGGTGTTGTTATAGAAAAAAAAACTATAGGAAATAGTTTGATGTGAACTCTGTTTCCCACCAAGCATATTGATTAAGAGATTTTTTTTCATTGCTTTCTTAAAATGAAATAGTTTACACACACACATTGGTTACTATGATTTCAAACCATTTGGGAATGGTTCGGGAATGGGAATCATTTCTTGATTAGTGTTACTTACCTCCTCGTGTCTTCTGCTCCTGTTAAGGATTCCTCTCAATGTTGGTCTAGATTCTGCTCCAGATCACTTACCTGATGACTTCAAGTAATCTACAAACTTCCAGTGAAGATTCTGGTCTCAATTGTCTGGCTAGCAGCTTCTGGTCTCCTTTCATTCCTTTAACTCATGCTCCATTGAACTTAGTCTGCACTCCACCGTGGTCCTTGGATTCTCAAATCAAACCTCCATCTGGATTACTGACGTCTACCTCATTCAGTCAACCAGCTAACCTCCCAAACCCCACTAACTCCTCCCTGGTGGATGATCTCCACTCTAACAGTAAGCATCATCTGAAATTCACTTCCAGTCTCCTAGTTGTCCTACTTACCTCTCTACTTATTCTTCCTCAGAGCTCTTGCAGTCCTGGTTTCCTGAACCTTGGCCCTGGATTCCCGAACCCATCAAATTACTATAACACATTCTTTGTGTTTAATTTTTTGTGTTTAATTTTTCATTTGGCTCCTGGGAGTGCTTCTGCATGTGGGTCAGGCAGTTACCTAAAACCATCACATATATGTGAAGAGAAAGAAAGCACATTTAATGTAAGTCTTACAGTGAAACTTTTGTAACCCAAAAGATCTGTTAAGTGTGACTCCACACCAGTGTTAAGGTGAGCTGCCTCAGTTTGGTCTGTGCCACCGACTACAGGAGAGCTGTGGCTTGAAATGGTCTTTTTTTTTTTTTTTAAACGCAAAGATGGGCTCAAGTATTGATGTAACAGATCAATGTAATGTCAGCACTTGCACCTTATCCAAAAGACAGGGTTTTTTTAAGGTTTTGTGGCACTGTTTGGATTTAGTTTATCCTCTGAACATATGAAATTTTTTGCCCAACTATTTCCCCAATAGGTGGGCAGGAAAGTCTTTTCTCGTTCATATTTGTACTTTCAGAAAATAAAATTCTTTCTCTAACATTTCTGGTATCTTTAACTTTATGTGTACTTCTAAACTTTAATGTTCACTTAACAGTATTGACAATCTGTGAAATGCAATCAAGTGTGAAATTTTAATTGTGTGCTGAGAGCATTTTCCAGGTCCCCAGAGGTAAGAGGTGGCGATGTAGATCTGGTTCAGTGAGGTTTTCACAGCCCAGAGCAACTATTGATTGGGACAAACTGTAAATAGAAGTGGGCACATGGACAAATAAAGCTGTTCCTCTGTCCACTTTTTAAATGGTTCAGTTAAGAGATTTACTACATATTTCTTTTCACTGGCAGCATTCATTAAAATTCATGGTTCACGTAAGAGATAATTACATGTCATTTAAAACTGAAAAAGAAAGAGGACAAAAAATTAGAGGGTGAAAAGCAGTGTACCTTAACTGGGTCTAGAGCAGTTTATTACTTTGAGCGAATGTTTATCAAGCACTCCTGTCAAAAATCAAGATATTTGAGACTTGACCAGATTGATATGAGTTTTCTAACTAATTTGATTTTTGTTTAAGAATCTTTACATTCTACTTTTGCAGAATCAGCATGTCACATCTTGACTAGGTAATATTTGCCCACCTTAACTTGCAAAAGTTTTTCAAAGCCATCATAGTATGATGATTTAATAAAGTCATCCTAAACTGTCAAAATTATAAATAGTTTCTTTTGGCAAAATAGTTTTGATTTGGTTGTACATTTGGACTCTCAATGCTAAAAAAAAAATCCTGCTTCATCTTCAGCTGTCTTGTAGATAGGCTAGGATAGGTTTTGGGGTCAAAACTTACCAGTGTTTGGGGTTACTCACTATTTCATCCATCTTGACAATAATCCCAGTTCCATCTGAAGTTTTTTTATTATTATTATTATTATTTGAAGCATGTCCCAGGACACAAAGTGCTCATTCATGTGTATTTCTCAAAATATTACTAATGTTCTGTAAAAAATGTTTTATTGCAGTAAATTGGAACTATGTTGTGGCCCAAAAGGTCCAGTTTTATTTACTAAATCAGTAGCACAGTCTCGAACGAAATTTTGAGATATTTTAGTCATGTTTGAACAATTTCTTTGAAAACTGCGTAGTCCAGATATTTGGAGAAAACATGTTTTTCACATGCAAAACATAAGCAGTACCTGTTGAAAATCCTGCAGCCTCTTCAGTATTACTGATGGTCTCTGACCAGTATCCATTTTGTGTTTTGATCAGTTTTTATCACTGTTATCACATGTATTCTTTAATTATTTTCACTGTACTATTGTATGATTTTGTGTGTGGAGAGTGAGAGAGCTCTGGATGACTGTTAAACGTGTTTCAGCAATACTTATTGCGTTACTTTTGCAACTGTATGGTTTTGAGGTCTTCGGAATAGCTAGTGTGGCAATAAAAAAAACAACAACAAAAAAAGAATTGCACAGGATCTAAGGTTGCAGAATGATGGATTTTTTAAAATGTATTTCTCCAAAAAGATTCTTCTTACACTTCTTTAACAGCAGAGGAACCAAGTTTTAGACTACCCAACTTTTAACAAATTATAGCCTATACCACTGCTAATCAAAGGGATGGAGACAAAAGTCACACTTTACATATGCAGCCACATTAACTAAATCAAATCTCTAGAAAATATTATTTTTTACTCAAAGAGCTTAAACTAAAAACCAAGTCATAAACTAAATGCAGATCCAACTCATCTCCCCTCCCTTCAGTCCATGTGAGGTTTGTTCTCCTAGTAAGGCTGATTGAACACAACAGTTTCTTGTCAGCACCGCTCATTGGTGCGCTTCTATGGCAACACATGGCCAGGTGACCTCAGACAGAAAGGGAAAGTGTTCAGGGGAAAAAAACACATTAAAATTAGATTAATGAACTGATAAACCAAGTTTGAGCCTCTGGTTAAGTAGAGCAATACAAACAGATATTAAAATATTTATAGAATAAATAAAAGCTAATTTAATCACAGCACCTGGTAGGGAGAGGATAGATCCCTCACAGCAACCATGTTGCATTTTTATTGGTTATATTTTCAGTCTAACAGGTTTGTGAGTTCCTCCAGTTGAACTGGTCAAGACATATTTCACATTAGAGGTGGAAAAAGTCTGGAAATTATTCAGCATGGCCCTTAATGTTTTAAGTCTCAGAAAGTTGTCGATTTAACTGGAGCATATACAATTTTGAGAGTCACTGTGTATTGACATTTTTTCCCAGAATAAGCTAAATCAAATTCCAAGTAAGCAGTTTGATATTAGAGGTTAACACTAATATCATTCTTTGCAAAGACACCAAAAACACTTGAAATTCCTTTTAGGTTTCAGGAAGGAAGGATGCATTTGTATTCCTGTGCTGTGGAAGGGGATATGCAATCAGACATGAGTAATGAACAGCCAAATAGTCTAACAAAGGCTAACAGTGATATTCTGGCTCCAACTACTCACCCCCTCCTAAATCTGGTGTAAACACACAGAGTTATTTTTGGTGCTTCTTGGGTACAGGTGTCCAATTATATTTCACACTTTTTTGATAGTGCATTGAGAGGTTGCTTGGGGGTGGACTGGTGTTAGTTTACTTTAGACCCTCTGTGCAGTCTCTAGAACAAATAAGCAAAGAAAATTATTTGGAGAAAGGAGAAAGAAAATGCATTTATCTTACAGTTTTGCCATATTTTTCTTAGCTTTGAAAATTATTTCCCTATCATCCTACAAAAAAGGCTGCAGGAGCCACAGTTAATGTTAACTAAACATCTGTGGCATTAGCAGAAAGTGACTCTCCATCAGCCATAACCTCCAACCTCTGAAGTCAATATCGTCACTCTCTGTTTAGGCTGAACACATGATTCCTTTTTCTCACAGATCAAAAGGCCATTGCTGAGACACAGTGCTGTCTCCTGGACAACAGGAAAAGTGTTTATGTGTGCTGTGGAGTTGGCTTATATGGACATGGGGATCCTGGGTGAGGGTCAGCACTGCTCTACAGTGTGAGATGAATCTTTGCGTTTGCTGAGGCTATTTATTTACAGCTTGTACACATTTTCCATTCTGGTAGTTTTCCTTCCTGTGGGGTGTCCTTTTTTGGTTCTTCGGTTGTCTTTTGTTCTCTTACTGTGATGGTAAACACTGGCGGGTGCAGAGAGGGTTTTTTTCTTTGAGGTAAATCATAATATATACTATAATAGCTAATTTCAACCTGAACGAAATTCAATTTAGCACCCTGAAAAAGTATTTGGCCTCTTGCAGTTTTCTTATTTTTGCTTTCTTTTTTTTTTTGGCACACACTTAAATGTTTCAGATCATCAAACTAAATCTCATCTCAGACAAAGATAATCTCAGTAAATAAAAAAGCAGTTTTTAAATTATGTTTTTATATTATTATTTATTATTTTTTATTATTTATTCAAATGAATAAAAAAGACAAATGAAAGTCAATTTGATTTTCATTAAAGCTCTTTACTATTTGCTTCTAGGACATGCTTGACCGTTTCAAATGATGTAGTGCTTCCCATTTAAGAGCAGCCAGATATATTTCTTTCAAACCAGGCAGTACATTACCTTTTGGACCTCTAATCTGAATCTGATCACTTTTACATTATGCATGCTGGATAAAATCTTGCTGCCAGTGGCTACAAAATACAAATGGCATATCCAAATACAAAATCCATATTTCTTTGATGAAAAATGAGAGTGGAGCAAAGATTTGTAAGTGAAAAGACAAACTCCCACAGGGCTTTTGGTGGTTGCCTTAAAACTTAACACTTGAGGTGACTATAATAACAAATAACAAAGGTATTTTAGCTAAGCTGCAAACCAGTAACTTGAAAAATACAGCTTACTACATATGCTTAGGTACCAAAACAAAACTGCTTTACTAGTAGTTAGTATATTCAACCCTACAGCAGCACAGGTAGGATTAAGGTGCATGGAGGGAAATAAACACTGACACAACCTTTCCAGTCTGTCAGCTTGATAAAGCAGGTTTACTGGTAGTTTGCAAGTTAAAAGTGTATGTATGAGGATGAGCAAGGGGATTGAATAGGTTCTCATTTAGAACCATTATCTGTTGAGACTCAAAAACTAGCAGCCAGTTTTCTGCATTGCTGTTGTTAAAGATTTATTTGTATTATTTTCTTCCTTCAGAACAACCGCAGAAAAAAACATAGCTTGAAGAGAAAAATTGAGAAATTTTTTTGTGCCTTTCCTGAGGTGTCTTATATCATCCAAAGTGGCCAGAGCTTGAAAAACATTGGCACATATGGAGGAATGCCACTGCCTCTCCTGCACCGACACAGTGAGAAGCCCAATTTTAACAATGCTCCAAGGCTGCGACAAAGGTGACAACACTGGCAATCAAACACACCTCATCACCTACACAGAATTTAAACAGGGGTGTCCTTTTTCTGGGCACCTTGTGGAAAGCTTTTATCCACCATGAAAAAAATGACAAGGTGAACAAGAGACAGGGGATGTTTGTGTTATTGAAAGAAAGCCGAGTCCCTGGAATATAAATGGAGAATCAGACATTTTCCTTGTCCTAGTTGTAGGAGTGCAAACCCTCCATAGAGATGAATAATAAATGCTGTGGATACACTTCTGGACTTCAGCCTCCTACTGTTTACCATCTCACAAGCCAGCAATAGATCACCTATAGATAGTTCTTCACTGGGAACAGGAAAAAAATCATCTACGGTTTTACCCAACACTAAGTGTATTAATGGTAGTTAAGTGAGATTATAGCTGTTGAAAAAATATTGGTTTGTATGATACAGCTTTTCTCTGACAAAGGAAGAAACAAGTCATGAGATTCCGTGCCTTGAAATGTATTAATTCCTCAAGGAAAGTCTTACATTTAGATATAGCTCACCTTGAAACTGAAATAGGTTTTTATTCGTTTGCTACATTTGATAATCAAAAGCAAGCCACTAAAGATGTAAATATATTTGCTGTGAAACAAACAACAAACACACCATAAAACTTTACCCCCAAAAAGGGAACACTTCATGAAGCCCTATTTCTTCTGTATTTTATTGCATGTCTTGACAAACCTGGCACGTTGAGCTTTTGATATTTTTTCCCATTCTTCACAAAACAATTCTTTTGCATTATTCAGGCTGGGATCTGATGTTTTTTTGTTGGTTTGTTTGTTTTCCTCTCACCACAAATACAAAGAAAACACAGAACTTATATTGGAATTTTGACTGACAAGATCATTCAGGAAATTTTGTATGTTGAACTCTCTCATGTTGTATTACATCTAGACATGATGCTTCTGAATAGTGTAAAATCCTTTCCCACTTGTTTTCTTTAGAAAACTACAACTAATTTCCTTTAAATCTAGCTTGCATGGATTGATCCTATATTGCAAAACAATCCTTTTCAAATTGTAGGTCGAAAAACAAACCAAAAGCACAATGCTGCTACCAATATACATTACTTTGGGGATGGTTTCCTTGTCTCAATAGCAGGGGGAGTAAGGATGTCTTGTAAAATTAAAATACCACAATAATTCTGGTTAAAGTGAAGTGTGTTCCACAAGGCATTATCGAGTTGCTATGTCAGCATGACAGCAAATTTCTGCTTGCCATTGTCATCTTCTTAAACAGAATCTCCCCTGTCTGGAGGGGGCTTTTTTTTTCTTTTTGACCTGTCATTGGGTGCCCAAGTTTAAATTTGTTTTGAATACATTTTAAATGGTTAAATGTCCTTGTACAAGTTGAACCATTTTATAGCCAACAACAAGCACCTGGAATGATTCTGGCATGATATTTGCCAACTTTTTTTCGCAGTATTGGAAGAGCTCGCTTTAAACTGGTAGCTGTCCTTGCTTGAACTTGCCTATAAAAATAGTTCACAATTTTTTCTACAGCCTTGAGGTCAAGTCAAATGAAAGAACACACCCTGATTGTACTCTTGTCACACTATTTTGCAAATGACTTTTTTTTTGACGATGTCAAACAGGGGTCTTAAATCCATGCCTCGAGGGCCAGTGTCCTGCCAACTTTTAGATTGCTGAATTACCTCCTCAGTACACAATCACTTTCTCCTGTCCTACAATATTTAACTCAGGTGTGTTGAAGCAGAGACACATCTAGAAGTTTCAGGAAACTGGCTCTCGAGGAATTGAGTTGAAGACCTCTGGTGTAGAAAGACAGTATCAAAAGAAAATAATGCCACTTTACTACACTTTTAACATTGCAGTAAACACAGTGTCCTGGGCCAAGAGTCCCACATCCTTAATTAAGGTGCAAATTTTCTCATCATCATCATTTTAACTTTGCATCCATATAGAACCAGTTTTAAAGGCTTCTAAAAGCAGATATTTATTCTAGTGTACTTGAAAGGCAGTATGCCATTCAGACACACATATACAGTTTGGACTACCGTCTGATCATTTGTCCCCACCATGACATGCTTTTAATGCATAATATGTTTTACATGGGCAAGTAAAGCATCTCATTATGACCCTTGAGGAAATCATTGCACTGTATGTCCAGCAGAGTACTTCCTCTAAACACTCAGTTTCACTCACCAAAAACAGAAAAAAATTACATGCAGTGTCATGTTTTATCACTATGTTGATGCAGCTGATAAAACATTGTATGCATATTTAAGTACTTAAGTATTGTTATCTAAGTTATTTAAGCATATGTTCAAGCCATGGTATACTAGAACAAGATTGAAAGAGGTTATGGTTGTGTGTGTTTTAGGTCTTAGCATACCCAGAGGATGATTAAGGTTCATGTTTACTTCTCTGCTATTCTAAAGCAGGCTACTACAATATTTGGCTAAGGGAAAGTGATAACATCATATACTTAACTAACAGTGGCTTTAAAGCTAAATGGAACAAGTGAATGTAAGGATTTTTTTTATTTTTTTTTTTTATCAGAACAATTCGAAATGGTAAGTGCTACTGTATTGCACAATTGGGTTGCACAGTTATGGTTTTGTGTCATCAGTTTTCATGCTGGCAACTTACACTTAAATGAAATAATTATACAGCATAACCAGATGAATATCCTTGCCAACTAGAGGCACTGAAATGCCTCTCTCTCTGTCTGTCTCTCTCTCTCTCTCTCTCTCTCTCTCTATATATATATATATATATATATATATATATATAAAAATATATAAAAAATATATATATATATATATATATAAAAATATATTATATATATATATAAATATATATATATATATATATATATATATATATATATATATATATATATATATATATATATATATATATATATATATATATATATATATATATATATATATATATATATTATGGCATGCCATTCAGGAAATTATTGTATATATATGTTGAATGAAAGTCTGAATATATGGAATGAACCTTGAATATATGGAATGAAACCTGAATATATGGAATGAAAGTCTAAATATATGGAATGAAACTTGAATATATGGAATGAACCTTGAATATATGGAATGAAAATCTGAATATATGGAATGAAAGTCGGACTGGGCTCGAGGAATTGTGGGTAATGTGGTTCAAAACATGCATACTTCTCTGTTGGTGTGTATTCCCGTGCTTTTGATACTTCGACAGTGGCCCGAGTACTGTTCCAGTCCTAAGTACGCATCAAAAGAAGTACTCTAAAAGAACCCAGATACGTTCTTATTTCACCCATTTTATTAATGAGCCATCCCTCTGCGGACTTGGGCCAGCAACATATCCCACAATGCATCGCGCCACCAGCAGTGGTAAACGGAAATGGCGAGGATAGAAACTTGTCGTTTTCATAATATTCTGAGTTTGTCACAAAAAACTTTCAAAATGTCCCTCCATCCATCCATCCATTATCCTTTTTTGTTTTGAGGGTCGCGAGGGGTGCTGGTGCCTATCTCCAGTGGTCATCGAGTGAGAGCCGGGTTACAACCCGGACAGGTCGCCAGTAGTTTCACAATGTTTTTTGTATAAAAGTATACCTTTGATTTTTATCAGACCAGTCAGTTCACCGACACTGAGCATTCTTTGAAATATGCTCTGGGTTTTGGGAGCAGCACAGCTTGGTTCACAAACCTGTCTGGCTGCTAAGCTAAACTAAGCTAAACTAAGCGGCATTGGAATGTGATCTGCCCTCTCACCCCTGCCTTATCTTGGATAGGCGCCCTGTCATTTCCCGCTACCGGTTATCTGTTAGTGGCGATCTGTGAACCAAAGAAGGTGGTGTTAAATGGGTCTAAAAAGGAGAAAAGGGGACATTTGGCAAAACATCAAGTCCTGTGTCATCTTTGAAGTGAGGTATTTGTAGTCACTTTTGATACACTCCTGTTCTGAAAAGTACATATTTATCTGGATCAGCTACATCAAGACAGGGTACCCAACATTTGCTTGGATGTCTTTCTTACTGTATTTATTGATTTATTTATTTTTTTAAGTTAAAAGGGTCGGCTCCAGGAATAAAGCTATGATGTTCTAATGTATTATAATATTATCAATAAAGGGTATTAATTACAATTAGGATTCCACACCTAAGTCTTGTGCTTGCCATTACTGCAGATTTTTGAGACGTCAGTGTGTTCTTACAATAATTTCTCTTCAGAAAACTTTAAAACAGGATTTTTTGAAGATGTTAGTGATGTTAGATAGTAGTGAGTAAAAACAGACAGCTTAAAAGTTTTGTGTGACAGCACTTTATTCATTAACATTCTACCAGTTTATAAAAACAGAGGATTCGAAGGGGCATTTCTTTTACCAACTGACAGTGTATCATGGCTCTCACTTCTTCTCTGCTGATCTGTGTCTCAATGCTCTCCCCTGAAACTGTCTGAGCAATTGGTTCAGTTTTCCTCTAAACCTATTTGCCTTAGGGCCACCTTTCCTTTGTCCTTTAACTCCATTGTTTCTATTTCATTAACCTAATCACTCACAGTCGGATATTTTTTCTGTCTTTCCCCTTCACAAGTCCCCTTGCCCATCCCAGTAGGGAGCTTTGTGAAGGTGAGTCAGCCGATTAGCAACCAGCTGATGTACAGTCCCCGTCCAGATACGACCTCCATGGGAGTCCCGCAGGATCTGCCTACCGTGCACAAACTCAGCTGGTCACACTGAAGTTTGGTGATGCGTTGAATAAGTTGAATCAAGAAATGTGTATGGGAAAGACTACAGACATTTACAAATATTTGTTAAGGTTCTCTAAAAAAAAAATAAATAAAATTTAAGATAACGTTAAAAAAAATTCAGGAAAGGCCTCAGTGGCAGCCATAATAGTTTTTCGGATGCCTAAAAAATATTTCATTTTTTAGGTATTTGACGTTCATGATAAAGGCTTAGGACTGTTTTACAAAACACCAACAGCATACATGGTAAGATAGGAAGCAGTGGTTTCAGTAGCTGTTACAGCCTGGGACTTTGTGTTCTTTTTTTAAAAAAAAATAATTTAAGTTGCTGTGCAGTAACCAGTTGCTAATTGGCTTGCCCAACTGTGTGATTGCATGTTCAGAATTGGCAGCCTACTGACTCATCCAAAGCTTAAATCTTCCACTCTGCTCTCTGGTGGGACTGCCTTATAACTACTCCTCCATTTAGGGAAAAGGCTTATCTATTTAAAGCTGCAGAATGTAACTTTTATTAAAAAAAATATATATATGTTTTTTACATATTTTTTAAAACTGTTACCATGTTGTGACAGTATGTTATGAGATAGATAATCTGTGAAAAGATCGATATCCTCCATCTCCTCCCTGAGCTACTTTCGCAGTCTGAAGACATACACCGCTCCCGAACCTAAAACAACCAACCAGAGCCAGGAGGAAGGTATTAGTGCTGTCAATCACCGTTGTGTATGCGCTGCTCAATGTGCTAATGGTGAATGGAGGTAATGTACCGTTCCAAGAAAAAGGTTTATCCCCATCATCAGTGGTCATGTGAGCTAGCCTTAGCATTTACAACAATCTCTGCGTGCTGCACAACAGCAGAGAGCAAGGGGGGGAATGAGCAGCGTCACAGGTACAGTGATTGACAGTGCTAAAACCCTCCTCCTGGCTCTGATTGTTTGTTTCTTCCTGAGCGGTGTATTTCTTCAATTAGTACTTGGAGAAGGCAGAGGACGTCACAGATTATCTGTCTCATACCATTCTATCTTGACATAGTAACAGTTTCAACAAATATGTACAAAAATGTTTTTTGTATAAAAGTTACATACTGGAGCTTTAATATTGAGTGCAACTTTGTCTAAATGCCCTTTAAGTGTTAAATTGGATATAGATGGATAGGTTTGCTGCTTAATATTTCTAAAGATTTCCAATAAAGCTCTGCTATTCTGTTGGGTCTAGTATTTTGGTGGTAATGTGGTAAGGTAAAGGCCTGTTAAAACAAAATATTTTCAGTGAGAGTAGTGCACATTTCTGGTGGCTGACATGAACATTTGTTGTAGATTTCTTTTTCCTTTGACAAAATCCTATCCCATGACTTCAGTTTATGATTTAGTTTTGCTCATTGGACTTTATCAAGTTGGAGATTCTTGGTTAGAATGATTGAAGTAAATTTGAATTGTGTTAGGACGGGGCTATCTTTACTTTTTTTTCTTTATTTTCTATTAATATTTTTTGCACCTTATTTATTGGCAGTTACCAATCAAAACATTTGCTTGGTTTAAGACTATTCAGTATATTTTACTGAACCTAATAAATTATGTTAATCTTAACACCTTTTGTTTATTGTCTCAAAATTCAGATCAGCCAAGGTGACATAAAACCAGTTTTGTGCCAGTTTATGGTGAACAATTCATTTCAGTAAAAGTTTAGTCCCATTTATTATCAACCAGTGAACAAAGAATGCTTAAGTCTTATTTTACACAGTGTATATAAATGTCTGATCAAATATGTGTAAAAGCCATGGATTATTTATGAGCTGTGAGCTTAACTGACACCTCACAAATTCATTGTTCTGAGCATTTGATGGAGTGTAAGTTTTATCAATCCTGACAAACAGAGTTTAGACCTGTTTTCGTAAATATCTTATTAAACACCCTATATTCATTTGCATTTTATTTCTGAGGTGAAGAACTAACAGTGATGGTGGACATTGTATTTAAAACACCCACCCACAAACTGACATTTGACCTGAGGCATCCACTCCACTGTGCCAACCTTGGCAGATAGCAGCTTCAGTTGGAAATACCACGCTGAGCTATTTCATAATGTTATCTACCATACATGCACATCCCTAACTCACACTTTTCCCCTGCACCAAGATGATATTTTTGTTGAGGTCACCCTATGCCTGTGGTGTCGAAAGAAGTTAAATGTCAAACAACTCCACCTTTACCCACAATTCAGAGTTTGAACAGTTTAGCAACCCTAGCTTTACTTCAATCATTTACTGGGTCTGGTTGAGCTATCTTTTTTATTCAGCAAAGCTAATTTTACACACACACACACACACACACACACACACACACACACACACACACACACACATACATATATATATATATATATATATATATATATATATATATATATATATATATATATATATATATTACTAGATTTGCTAAATAAAAAAATATATATTAGGTCTGTCAACGTTAATGTGTCAGCGCATGCAATTAATCTGAAAAGTTAAATGGGTTAATACTGCATAATGCAGATTAATTGACTGACCTATTTTGACCTAAAAGTCTCTCTCCCACAGAGGGTTACCTAGTTCACAGCAAGCCATGGTGGGTTCGACGAACAGGGAGCAACGAACGACAGCAAAATGTGTAGACTTTCCGTGATAGCAACAGCAGACCGCACCTCATGTTGAACCTTTTTCAACTTTCTTGTGTCGCGTCTATAGCCCGCATGTGGACGTACATGTGTCAAAGTTTGAAATTTTACATGCACAAATTTTGCCGGTCGCTTGCCTGGGGGAGGACAAGCAATTCTCGCCTCATCGCACAAGTTCCATAGGAAATTAATGGAGAGGAAGCAATGTCACCTCCTGTGTGCCAAGCCCATTACACGGTCTTGTACTACGGTCAACAATATAGAGTTGCAAACGCAAGTGAAAAGATGGGTGAGGAGAGTTAAAGTTCTGTGCTCAGCGGCAAATTTCACTTTTAAAAAACACCCTGATAGAAATTTGGATAAAACCAAAGTAGTATGTACATATTACAATGATGAATTATCCTTTCACTGTAGCACAAGCAGTTTATAGTTAACATTTTGAAATTATTTTTTAAAACAAAATTACTTCCTATAAACCTTCCAGAATATGAAAACCTGGAAAACTGTGAATCTTCAGACATGTTTGGTTTGAGACAATATAACATTTTCTTAAACATTTTTTGAAAACGTATGTACAGAGGCGGTTTTTGATAGGGGCTATATGGCAGTAACCCAAGATGGTATTAGAAAGGGGTGGGGCACCCAAGAACTAGAAAATAAAATATATCTTATTTTATCTTATGTCAATTGTCCCCTGAATAAATTTGCTATTACTTACATGGATGTGTAGTGGAATAAGTTATCCTAAGTTGCTGCTGAATACTGGGAGACTATACTACAAAAAAAAAAAAAAAAAAAAAAAAAAAAAAAAAAAAAAAAAAAAAAATCAGATAATTGCTTGCATTTTATTTGGTTGGATAACGTGATAGTGATAGTGATAGTGTGAGTGATAATGTTTGAAAATGTATTTTCCTCCGTGACAGCAATACGCTTCCGTAGAAATAAGTTAAAACGTTAGAATTTCAAAAGTTTTATGTTAAGTAAACTTGATGTAATAATGTAAAAAACTTAATTAAATAAATTGAGGAAACTTTTTTAAAATTTCTCTTACTCATTATTTTTAGTTTAATATAGTTGCAAAAGAAAGTTAAGTCAACTTAATTGAAGTTGTAGCAACAGCTTTTATTAAGTGTTTTGATGTTGACAATTAAAGTTGATACAACTTTACAGATTCAAACCAACAAGGCAACAAAATCCTTTATTTCTTCTTACATTATTTGTCCTGTTCAGGGTTCCTCTATATTACCAAGGAAAAAAGATTAGCTACCAATCCTGTCTTTTGGTCTGTGAAAGAAAACTACCGTACCTTGAAAAATCTCCACAAAGGTATGAGATCAACATTCAAACTTCACATAGAAAGGTGAGATTCAAACTCGATATCTTTTCATTGTGTGGTGACTGCACTTACCAGATAAAATCAATCAGAAATACATCAAACATGCACAGACTGAGCTCCTATTAAATTGAAGATATATACCTGTAATTGCAAGCAACTCATTTTATTTGTAAAGGGATTTTGCAACATTATATTAATGTGCTGTGATTACATTCTTTTATGGACTTCGATTGGAAAGACTTTAATACTTTGAGAAGTGTTTCATCTGTATTGTTTTAAATTATTCATGTTCAATGTTCATTGGGGAATTATGTTCCCTCCATTACATTATTGGTTTATGCAAAGCAAGGAAATGACTTCTGGGATATCACTATGTGAGTGTATGTGAGTTTGAGTCATCATTGTAAAATGTAACCCTTGAGACAACTACTCACTCTTCCTTCTGTGGGCAAACACATTACCACACAACTGCAGCTCTAAACAGTATTACTATTGTAAATTTAAACTTGAAGTTTACACTGAACTGTGGATGAAAGTAGCTATGGAAGTAGGAGTTCATCCTGTAACCGGTGGTTTGCTGGTTTGAACCCCTGGCTCCATCTGTCTCAGTTGTTGTGTCCTTGGGCAAGACACTTCACCCACCTTGCCTTCTGGTGGAGGGCCCAGTGGCACCTGTGCATGGCAGAAGCATGGCTTCCATGCACAGGCTGAACCCTTGCTTCTGTCAGACTGCCCCAGGGAAGCTGTGGCTACAATGTAGTAGCTTACCTGAATGTATTGTGAAGCTCTTTGGGAGTCCTCTGGACTTGATAAAGCACAATACAAGTACAGGCCATTTACCTTTTATCAACTGTCCTCAAGGTAATAATATGCTCTTGCCAGATATGTGTAACTTTTAAGGATACATGTGCTAGTATTTGCAACATTTTTTAGAAGCTTGGCCTATGACACTATGTGGTAACAATTGCTGTAAATAGTAAACAGGACTGCACAAGTAAAATATATACCACCACGCAAGACTTTGTAATACTTGGAAAAATTGGAATAGATTAAATAGCTTAGATACCATACCAAAAATTAAGGAATAGGGAAGCCAAATAAACCACTAATTGTGTGTTTGGGGAAAAAATGACAGAGAGACAGATGTTCACATCTTTTTTTTCCAATTCAGGTCTCAACTCTTTCTTTCCCAAGTTCAAGTTTTGAATGTGTGAAATTAATTACCCCTCACTGGGTGCATGCCATCAAGTCTCTCACATAGCACTGCATTGCTATACATTATGAATTCATATCATGTACTGTTTTAGGATTTGGCCTTATTTAACATTGAATGAAAAAACATTTAAAAAATAACATTCAAATAAGAGGCTAAGGCTTTTTAATGGTGAATTTCTGGAAATCATGTATTTACTACATTCAAATCTTTTATCAATTCTAAACGGTAAACATATTCTCTAATATGTTACAAGTTACAAAATAAAGAGGAAGTGCTTTTATGGTGTAGAATAAAACGTGCCATTGTAGTGATGCCAGTTTTACAGCAAGATAAAAAAATACTTGGATGGTTAAAAACTGAATTTTGTCTCAAACAGGAAATGATTGTTATAAAGTAGTATTTGCCCACTGTCAGCTAATGTCACTAGTTAATGAATAAAATAGACCCTTTTGAAACACATCCCTGACAACACAGTGGTCTGTGGTTTACTCACTGGCTGACTTTCACCACAGAGTACATGGCAACCACATTATCCATGAGACTTGAGTCCCAGACCCCTAGTATGAGTGAGGACAAGTCTCAAATCTTTAGAATTGAGGTCTAAATCAAGCCTTGAGTCTTTACAGTTCAGTTGCATGTAAAAGACACATGTTGTTTTTTAAGACTTAAGCTGAGGACATGACTTTGATGGTCATCACAAATTTACAAAAAAAAAAACAAAAAAAACCTACATGTTTACACTAACAGACTACATACAACAAAGCTAAAACAAACTACTCCTTCAGTGTCAATTCCAGTTTTAGCTTTGGATGCTCCACACATTCCTGTAACACATAGGCTATACATAATGCATACATACTTACAGATGTAAACAATATGTCCTGTTATCTTTGGAATGAACTCTTAGCAGGAAGTGACAAAACAGAAAAACGTTGGTACAAAATGGGGGTACTAACTCGCAAAGGGGTGATTTGACTGTGACCCTATGTGTCCATAATATGTTGGTAATGTAAATGATCGAGTATAATTATAGTGAAGTCTGTCAGAAATAAACCCACCAGAGGAAATTAATTTCTCCGTTTATCACCTTCAAAATGCCCACCCCATCTCACCAAAAAAAAACCCAAAGATACAGCAAATGACACACAACATACCAATCTCAGCTGCCCATGTGCATCTACTCTGCTGGTCAGTCAGTAGACAGATCTTTTTGCTGTTGCTATGTGGCTGCTTCCCATCATTTGTCCTGACAACATTATGACACATTAGGGTTCTCTTCATCACCTCCTGTCAAATCTCTTTGTAAATCCTCATGGTATTCTGAATTCCTGCTGCTATAATACTATTTGCTGTCTTGAGTGTGGAAAGCCATCATACTGCTGTGGTTCCCTTCACATTAGTGCCATCCCACCATCTTTGCCTCTTTTTTTTTTTCAAAACCTCATACCAACCTTTCAACAAATGTCAAAATCATACTCTAGATCCAAAAATACACACAACACAGGAGGTGCATATTTGTCAGTTCAGACCTTTAAGTGTGATTCAAGTCCAAATCTCTAATTACAGCTTACTGTACAGTGGACACCCACCTATTCGCAGGTCAGTACTCAGATTTTTTTGTGGAATGTGATTCCAAATTATTCATGGAAAACCTGCCTACTCACAGATTTTTAGAGAATATCTAAAATATTTGAAAGAAAATGCAGCCTGGGAAGCCTAAAATACCTAGGCGCAATGCTACGTGAGATGCTATTGGTTGGCGTTAGCAAAGAACCCAGTCCAGGAGCACCATTTATTTTCCTACAGAAGCTAACATCTACAATCTTCCTTATCATGAAAGGGAGGATGTAGATATTAGCTTCTGTAGTAGTATAAGGCATTTTTCTCTGTGTATGCATCATTTATTTGCTTTTGATTATACTGTATGTGTCAGCAATCATTTTAAGTGAAAAGGGGAGCTTACAAAAGAACATATGGTGTGTAATGCCAGTTTGTACCAAAAGTTGTACTCAAGAAAAAACAGCATGAGACAACTTGCATTTAATTTAGGCCAAAAAAATATTCTTTCTACACATAACAGTAGACGCTGTATAAAATGATGAAAGGAGACAAGCCAGTTCTGGTTTATACAAACATCGAATGAACTTATGTTAATATCTCATAAAATGAAAAAAGACCGTACAGCAAACAGGCTCATCTAAGAACAGCGTCGAGGGGATTGACTGAAAATGGTTTGGTTTATTGGGAGACTTTTGCACACATTGTGAACACAAAAACATGTAACTCTCCCTTTATTTCTCTGTTTCATGACTGTAACAATCAAATCAGGCAAGAGGGAGGAAGTAGAAAGGCAAGTGGGACCATGGGGGTGGGGGATGGAGGTGGGGAGTTGGGTTGGAGCAAGATGAAGGTCTTTAGAAGTCAGATAAGAGAGTGCCATTCCTTCACTTTTCTTCATTGGCTTCTGTATCAGGTGGGAATATATCATATGCCGACATGTCTTTGCCAGAAAGGAGATGGTCTTTGAGTTTATACCCTCTATTAGTATCATCTGTTGGTTTGACATGAAAAGCAAAATCTGATGAGAAAAGAGATGTTAGCAGTGTTTTTTTTTTTTTTTTTTGCATTCATTTTTTCTGAATTTTCTACTTCAACTCTGACTGTGTATGCTTTTATGTTTCTATGTATGTGTAGTATTTATGTAAAAAATATACATTCATATGTTACGTCAGTGAATGACTTAGAAGAAACAAAAAAAAAGAGCAGTATGTATATTATGAAACAAAAAAGGGAGTTTGCTTCGAAATTCCCATCTCTGTGGGCTGGATGGTGATATAACATGGTCTAAATTTTTCATGTCAGATGAAACGCAATATGTAGGCTTCACACCACAGCACTGAACCAGATTCAGTTTGAAAACAGTAAGTACAAATTCTGTAGCAACTAAAGCAGAACATTAGCTTGAGTCAGTGACAGAAAGTAGACAGTTTTCACTTTTTGATGATGTATTCTCATCCTTTTTAATATATCATAACAATATTTTTTAAAATGGACAGGTAAGATATTATTTACAGTTAAACCCAGATATTCACAACTCTATAAAAAGACTTGACCATTTTTCCCTTACTGTCTGAAGGTAAATCTGTCTAAATCTTTCCTGTTTTTTGTCTTGTTTTTTTTGGGGGGGGGGGAGATACCAGAACAATGCAAGACAGAATTGAAATGCTTTTTACAACATTTTTCAAATGCAGGAGTTTACCAAGATGACTATGCTGTAAAAGAATTTGAGAAAGACCAGAAAATGATGGAATGAGGTTGTAAGCCTTTGAGAGGCTAATTCATAACATCAAAGTTAAGTCCAGGAACACCCATGGATGTACTTTGTAGTCAACACCTCAAAAACAGTGGTTCCTTGTGTGACATCATAGAAAAATATGTAAAATATCTTGAAAGGAGCTGTGGACCTCCACAAGTCTGGTTCATCATAAGCTACAATTTCAAGATGCCCCAAGATACCACTTTCATTTATTCAAGCAATTTTGTCCAACAGCAGTGGAAGGTTCAGCCAGTGTTCAAAGAGGAGACAGGTTCTGTTTCCATGAGACAAATGTATTTGGTTCAAAATACACATATTAAAGCCCAAACACACATGGACTGAAAGGCCAATCAGAGAGGAGGAAGCCATTACTTCAAAAGGAAAATAAAAAGCCAGACGGTAGTTTGCAAATGCACTGTGAAAAACTGACGTATCTGAACATAATAATTATTGTGATATTTGGAAGAAAAAAGGGAAAGCTTGCTAGCCTAAGAACACCATCCTCTACTGTGAAGGTTGGGGCTGGAAGCATCCTGTTGTGAGTGAGTATTTTGCTGCTAGAGGGTCTGGTTTTGCTTAGTAAAATAGATGACACCATAAGAAAAGAATATTATGTGGAAATTTTGAAGCAAGGCATCAGCCCAGAAATTAAAGCTTTGGGCCAAATGGACAATGACCCTAATCATACAGCCAAATTAATTACAAAGTGGCTTAAAGACAACAAAGTCAATGTTTTGGAGTGGCCATCACAAGGCCTTGATCTCAGTCCTATACAAAACATGTTACAGAGCTGAAAAAGCTTGTGAAGGCACGGCAGCCAACAAATCTGACTCAGTTACACCAGTTCTTTCTGAAGGAATGGACCAAAATTCCTGCCAACTATTGTGAGAAACTTGTTAAATAACACCCAAAATGTTGGACCCAAGTTTTACTGGTCCAATTCTACCCAACACTAATGAAATCTATGTAAACTTCTGAATTTTAAAACAACAAGCAGACAAAAAGTAATGGAAAAAATTAATACAATATATTTTATTTGAGCAATTATGAAATGTTTGTCTTTACTCTGCATCACTGTTGCATTATGCAATTGCTCTGGTCAGTTTTAGCACATTAAGTTGTCCAGTTTGACATCAAACCTTGTTAGAAACAAACCAATACTTTGGTGTAAATAATCATATGACTAAATCACTGACCCCCCCACAATCATGATTATTTGGTGAGGGCCAAAGTTCAGGTGAGCTTGAGGCCGATGAATTTGAAGCAAAGTTAAATAACCTAATATAACTGAGAAGTATCCATAGTAGGAATAATAACTGCAGAAATGAAGATCAAGTGGGAATAATTACTGAGTGGGAAGAGCTGAGAAGTAACCAAGACAGAGGCAGGTGGGGGGAAACTAATAGGACTGATTGGCTGAACAAGTAAACACTACACAGAAACACAGGGGGAAGGAAAGAAATCACAATAACTAAACAAAAACACAGTATGAAAATGCTGAACAAAAACTTGACTACATTAAAATTCAAGAATACAATATCCTGATTCAAATCCAAAACTCAAACCAAATCCTGATGTCATGAGAAGAGTCTAAAATAAATGTAAACAATAAGTTGTGCATTGAAACTGTGTGGTAAGATCATTGTGGTTGTATCTGGAGGTGTGGTAGAGCTTGATGTGCAAAGCTGCACAGCCATGAGAGCTGCTATAACTCAGTGGTGTTCAAACTGGTTCCTAAGGGCCCACTGTTTTGCATGTTTTAGATATTTCCCTGATGAAGAACACCTGGTATAAATGATTGCATTACATTCTCAGTATGCCATCAGGCTTTGCAGAATCTTGTCAGTAACCCATTACTGTAAAACAGGTGTGTGGTAACAGAAAAACATCCAAACGGTGGTGGGCAGTGGGCAAGGGCTGGGGGCCACTACTACAACTTACTAGCTTGCCAGAATTATCCGGGCCTAATGAAATACTAGCCTAGATGGGCATGTACTGTTCTACTTCAAATTCTTTGTTACTTGTCATGGATCTCCTCCTATTACTTTATGTAAGCTCATTCTAGTGTTTGCTCCACATCCCATGGTTTTATGAAGTTGTTTTGCTTAAGGTAAATAGAAGATAATTGGCTAAGTTTAGTTCTATCTCTTGCTTTTAACTAGTAATAAGGCACCCCTTACCATTATTTAATCTCTGCTAAATACATTGCTATTTTAGTGTTGCTGTAGAAACTAGTTCTGTTTAAACATTTTGTTATATGAATCACATAAACTGAGATACATAAAATAACCCCTAGCTTCAGTTGGTTACAAGAACATTTCTGGCTTGTCTTTTTTAAATATTTTGCATTTTTGGCATATATCCATATATTTTAGGTATGATTGTTTTATCATTTGAAAAAAAAATACTCCAAAGGAAATATGATTTCTTTTGGATTTATTGTACTTCCGGATTGCAGCATTTCCAGTTAAGGGCTTAATTTTTCCTGATCAGTGAAAGTGAGCTGCTTGGAAAGACCCTATTCATACTATATTTAGCTTTGTTGAACAGGCAAGTTCAACATAGCCTCATAAAGGCCAAAAATTTGTTGGTTTGTAAATTATCTATTCAGATGAGGAAAAGAAGAAAAGAACTGAAAAAAGGAATAAAATGATCTCTCACTTAAATATTGATACTTTTTTTGTCCTTGTCCCTGAGAGGTAAATTATCCACAATGGAAAACAGCAGATTTTTCCTCACTGTATTAAAATAGAAGTCATTGTTTTTCTTTTTCTGCTCTTTATTTGACTCACCTGCAGAAAGTCTTAGTGGACCATAGCGGGTGGGCAGTTATGCCAAACTTTACATCACAAAGGCATCTTGGTCAAGTGGATAGAAGAGTGGACTAAGAGTTACACAGTATATATATTGGGCCTTAGTACTTCTAGGATTATTGACCTGGGCTATTGTAAATTGACTACATTACTGAACTGATTATTGTCAACTTGTGGCTTTAGGCTTAGCCTAGTTCTGCCACACAAGCTACCCTGCTGTGGATGCTTCAGACTTCAAACCACTGCCACTGCTGCCTCTATGCTCCATGAAGAACCATGATAAACCACCACTCTAGTGGTAAACTACCTAAAAGACTTCACTATGGAAGTTTGAATAATTAAAACATTAAGGGAACTCTGACACACTGTCATACATACAGTAATGGAGAACCAACTGTACCTCAAAGGGCTCCACCTGGAAAAAACATCCACCATCCTAATCTGAAGTTGGGAGTCTTCACCACCGCAAGGTGATTTTAGATGTCTTCATTCTTCTGAAGGCTGAACTTGCACATCACTGATGTAATGGAAAGCATGCCTTCTAAAGAAAGTTGCCTATCAAAAGATTGACTGTTCACATGTCAAAGTATCCTTGGGCAAGACTAAACCCTACTCTGACCCCAATTGCTGGTAATGTGTTCATTGGACTGTGAATCTGTATATCAAGAAGGACTGGACCTGCAAGGCTTAAACAACTGACTATAATAAAAGTTGTATGAATATGCGTGAATGGGTGACTTAGGCTTGCAGTGAAAAGGGCTTTAAGTGGTCAGTAAGTCAAGAAAAGGCACCATTTAAATTGAGTCTATTTACCATTTAAAGGAAGCACTATATATATATATATATATATATATATATATATATATATATATATATATATATATATATATATATATATATATATATATATATATATATATATATATATATATAATTTTTTATTTATTTTTTTTTTTTTTAATTCAGGAGTTCATGTCCTTGTTTGAAGTGGTTACTCATTACGTTCATCAAAGACATGAAGAGTAGGGGCTTTATGTGTTATTAGTTCAGTCAGAATAATTTCCCCTGGAACTTATTAGCATAATACAGCCAATAATAATTCAACTGAGACTTTTAAAACTTATAAACTTTTTGACCATGAACTGTTCTTTGTAAAACTAACAAATATAACGTATCATACTTGATTTTTAGTTTTCCCAATCGTAATCAGGTCAAGACATTTTTCTTAGGCAGGAAGAACAAGTAATGCCAGTTTGTGTCACACACCCTGCAAGATCCCCCTCTGCTCCTCATGAGCACTTCTGGCCCACTGTCACGACACAATCTATTCTAGCTTGTAAATTCAGAGATTGGATTTATTGCCGTGTAAATGCAGAGCCGATCAGGAAAGACAGCCAAGGGAAATGACAATGTCCAAATCTCTCTTTCTGTCTCAGCTGCAATAACACAAACACATAAAACTTTGTAGGAGTTTGTAAACTGAGTGTGAAATTATATTTCTGAATATTAAATATGAATTTATTTCATGCCTTGTGACTTTTAACAGCCGTCACTGTCAGTGTTTTTTCCCCAGCATTGTCATGATTTTTCTGCCTTGCCTTTCTGTTTATTTTTTGTGTCACTCCTTTTTACAATTGTTCTTTGCTTTATCTACCTTTATTTTATTTTTCCAGCTTGTCGGGCCGACACTTTCCATTTGTTTTGCAGTTATGCATTTGGTTTTCACTGATTCATTTTAGTCTCTGAGTTTAATTGGTTGATATATTCTTTTCCTACTTCTTCAGAAAATGTTCCCTTGAAGGTCATGCTTCTAACACTGATATTGTTCCCCTCCAATCCACATGCATAAGCAGTTTTGAGAATAATTCCACTGCCAGATTTATCTTGCTTGTGTTCTTTCAATTCAAAACCTGGAAAAAGATCCTTAATAACCTCAGTAGATGTAATGCAACACTGGCAACTGTATGAATACTTTATGATATCACGTAAGCATTTGGCAAAATCCAACACCTTAGCATGAAAAGTCTAAAGCATGGGTCCTGTATCAGTCTGGTCTCAGGAGATGTGCTCCATTAGAAACGAGCCATATGTTGCTTTCTGATGGCAGTTTGTTTTTCTCTGAATTCACAGATGAAGATATGTCCCTTGAGACTAGCAGCTTGTGTGTGTTTCTGAAAGAACGACAGCCAGAGAGTACATGGGACTGAGCGATGGTGTGTGGCAAAACCTCACCACAGCTGCAGCGTTTATCCCGGCCAGCGCGGGGGAGGGTCATCCAGAGCAGAGCACAGCGTATGCCAATGTGCCACAGCTGTGGCCATCTGCACGATAAACTGGGCTACTTTTTGAAAGCAAGCCATACTCTAGACTCCAAGCGAGCATGGGATGTGATGTGCCGACATAAGCCATACATAGGCACACTTTTCTTTGAAATCAAGTTCACAATCAGGTCTTTCTGGAGCATTTTACCAATTTAAGGAGTGATAAAGATTATGAATTTTTGTCTTTTGACCTGTCGTTAAACCTATTCTGCCTTACTGGCATACTGATATTTTGTAACACTACCTTTCACTGCAGTTACAGCAACAAGTCTTTCGGGGAATGTCTCTACCAGCTTTGAACATATAGAGAGTGATATTTTTGCCCAGTCCTCTCTGTAGAATTGCCCAAGCTCATTCAGATTGAATGTAATGTATTGGTAACCATTGGTTTTAAACATTTGCCAGAAATTTTCAACTTGATTTAGGTCTGGACTTTGACATGGTGGTTAAAACAGATGAATATGCTTTAATCTAAGCTATTCCATTGTAGCTCAGGCCATACATTTAGGTCACTTTCCTGGTGTAAGATGAACTTTGCTCAGACTCTAACAGTTTTTTGGGGGGTTTTTAGCTCACTTTATGTCATCAATTCGGATCAGCTTAGTTTCCCTTGAAGATAAACAGCATCCATAAAGCATGATCCTGCCACAGCCATGTGTTACTGCTGTGGTGGTGCTCAGGGTGATGTGCTATGTAAGTTTTCTTTTAGTAATGGATGTCTTCCTGCCACTCATCCATAAAAGCGAGACTTGTGGATAGTTTTCCTTTTGACTCTTGGCTTCATCTTCAATTATTACTCACCTTCTCCAGCCTGTCAGTTTAAAGTAGATGGCCATGGTAGATTTGAGGTTGAAATAGTTTACCTTTTTAAAAAAGGTTTGAATCATTTCTGACAGTGTTGAAAACAAAGCTTAAAACAACAAAATCAGAAACTGGCAGTCATGTTTGAATTTTAAAATTGCAATGGCAATACAGAAGTTCAAATGTGTAATGTGACTGTCATTTCAATTAGTGCTTGTTGCATTTTCAACATAGCAGTGACAGTTTTAGAAATGGGCTACATAGCATACCGCCTCGGGCTGCATGAGAGGGTGGCTCTAGCGCTTGTAATGTATTTACTGATCCATATATCTAAGTTAGAGAATAGTAGAATGAGCAAATAATATTGATGGTGAAGAGATGTTACAAATACATCCTAATCCTTAGGATAGGAATGTATTTCCAGACACACATGTGGTTGTAAGCTGTGTCGCTAAATGTTAATATCATATCACTTAAAGACAGACTCTCCCAGGGCTCTTTACATGTTGAGACGTCACTGACCTGATGTTAACATGACCACAGGGTGATAGTGCCACCCAGAACGTTTTTCTGTGAGGGTTGTTATTTTCATCACAACACATGTCATAAAGAACTGATATAGAATTTGATTCTGCCATCACTTCCCATAAATTATTGAGTGGGGATTTTGCTGACTTATTTCTGATATGTATTTGCAGTGATTTGATGATCAAGTCTTTGCTCAGCAGAAAACCTACTATGGCAATAGATCATTGTGTCACTGCGTCCTCATTATAAAAGAGTATGCCATTCTTTCTCTTCTGCTCTGACAAACTGAAGGTAACCATAAACCAGCACACAGTCCTATCAAAATGCCAAGTTTTTGTGACATAAAAATGAGACCATGATAAATTACTGTAACACTGTCACCAAAAATAATGTGGCCCATGTCTGTACAATTTAAGTATAAGACAAACAAGCCTGTTAGGGGGAAACATGAAAAACAAAAGCAAAAAAAAAAAAAAAACTGCGATATCCTGACTGCATAGGTGGGCATAAGCTAAACTAATTTTTGTTAAACCACCTTGTGAATGAGTTTTAGTATTGATTGTTTGTGGTAGAACTCTATCACCCTCCCACATCTGGACAATAAATACACCCACTCTAGCTTCCAAATGTTTTTCAAATCTGTCAGACTCTGAGGACATCTCTTTTCCACACCCCTCTTCAAGCAATCCCACAAATGATTCCATTCTGGCTGTAGCAATCCAAAACATTTTTTTTCTGTTGCACTGTGGTGTGGTGCTAAAAATAAGATCACTCTTCAGCTTTCAAATGGACAATGGCATGTCACAGCTGACTTCTATTTCAAAATGTCATGATTTTATCCACCTCTACTAAAACTAATTTGAGCTTGATGCTTAAATCACCACATCTTTCCATGGGCATGGGTATTTTTTGTGATGAAAAGTTCAAGTGTGGTTTCACTGGAGAGATTTAGGAGATTTTAGCCAGGTCTGGAGGTTTTCTTATGCCTCATTTCCACTGAGCCGTACGACACAGGTCGGTGTAGCTTGGTACATTGTTTTATGGTCATATTGGTGTATATGGCGCATTTAGGAGAGTGTTTCCACCACCAGTTAGACTCTCACTGGGCAGGTGGTGTTAAACCAAAATGCCTAATGCATTAGTATGTCTCATGCCTGTTGCAAAACTGTCCCCCAATCAGTGTGTGATTGGGGGACAGAATGGTGTGGTAACCTTACCATTGTCCTATGGCCCTACAACTGAAGGAGGCCCAGGAATGGTGTGGTGTGGGTCAGTTGTATGGGCCGTTTTTACAATGGAAGCAGACAAAATAGCATACCGAACCACACCCATCTGTGCCATTCCACACAGTGAAAATGAGGCATTGGAAAGAAAAGGCTTGTCTAATAACCCTGCTCTTTAGTCCAAACATATGGAGAATACAGAGGATTTTAACCACATGTAGAACGTAATCAGTGGTAATCATTAACCCAAGTCATACAGTTTGAAAGACAATTATCCCTGATACCGACCAAATGTATGTAAACTTCTTAATTTGAAGAAAATTACAGAAAAATCTCTTTAAAAAAATGTTCTCGCTAAGTTTTTTAACCTTTAGCCAATTTTGGTAATTCTACCTAAACTAAAACAATTTGGTCTGATTTTACTTCAGACAGTGAGAAAAAATGTGTATGTTTCTTTTTATTTGGTATATGTAAATATCTGGTTTGATTCCCTGTAACCTCTGTGCAATCCGTTAGGATATATGTCACATAAAAGGTGGAGAAAATTCTTAAATGGTTTTGGTTAAATTTTTGTTAAAAAAAAAAGAAAAAAAAAAAAAAAAAAAAGAAAGAAAATAGATTTTGCTAGATTCAGCTCTAAAATCAGCTTGCAGAAAGATTCTGAAAAAAAACAATGATTGTTTTCCAGAATTTTGATTTTGCTTAGCATTATCAATATATGTATTTAAACAAGTAACACTGTCAAACTGAGTTTCAAGTAAATCTGAGGTCCCATTTTGCATGTTCATACACCAATTTGACAGGCACTTTCTCCAAACACATATGTTTACCCTCTCTCCCTGCATGATTACAACTGGCAATGAGCGTGAAGTCTGACTGTAATTCAGCGGGCGACATGTTGACTGGGGGACTCAAGTGTAAGACGCAGGAAATTGTGTTGCCTCCGGAGAGTGAGCATCCCTCTAAATTTCCTGTGGAGAAAGAAAAGGAACAAAGTAAAGGAAGTAAATGCAGGGAGATGGATAGAATATGAATTTGCTCTGACATTTTAGAGTTAATAAAAGGGTGTCAGAGCAGCTTTGCCTCTTTCTGTCTTTACAAGTGGTGACCTCTATTACTATTCATGCGCTAAATGTACTGTACACAAGTACAGTTTTTAGTTTCAGGGACAGCTTCTGCTCTATCATACTTGACAGGAGGGGGCTTGGTTTGTCTATTTTGTGTGACATTAAAGAAGGACTGACCTTACCCAGAGCTGTCTCTGAGTGGTACACATAGTAAAATTAGAATTCACTGAAAATCTGCATACATTTCCTAATGGAGGGCAATTTTTTTATGTCTTGTTTTACAGAAGGAGGCCCAGGAATGGTGTGATATGGGTCAGTTGTATGGGCCGTTTTTACAATTGAAGCAGACAAAATAGCATACCGATGGATATAAAATCGCATACAAATGTAACCTTGTTGTGCACATGTTCATTTATTTCTGACAACACATACTCTGTACATCATTATATATATATATTTTCATAATGTATTTGTTTCCTGCATAATGTAAGTTCGAAGCTGGTCATCCATGTTCATCTCGGTGTGTGGGCTCTTTTTCCTTTTGCTGGCTGTCACACATGCACACAGCCTTTCAAGTCACTCGGCCTGTCTTGTTTCCCAAAGTCATTATCTGTATGATCAAGAGGTAGATTGAAAAAAGACCATGTGTGTTTAACCCTTGAGAGGGTAAAAGAGGAAAGAGACCAACCATGTCGTGTGCATTGGTGGGGATGACAAGGTTAGGTCGAGGTGTAGTCGATGTGCAAGCACAGCTGAAGTGACAGCTGGAACCTGGTTTCAGCCTCATCTGCCCTTTGTTGAAATGTGGGAGAGCTACTTTCTTTCATATACTCTCAGTTTATTCTCAGTTTATTATCTGGCTCTTATCCACTAAAACATTAACAGTTGTTTTAACAATATTTTCAGTCAACCAGAATAATGGAGTCCTGATGTGGAAACAAAAGTTAATTTCATGATGCCAAAAAAACCACAGTATTTTTATTTTTATATTTATTAAATGCGTAATTCTAGCCCAGGGGTCCCCAACTAAAATAGCAAGAGGTCCACTATCTCAATCATCCAAACAATCTGGGGTCCAAAGATTTTTAATCAACCGTCAAGACATATTTTCATATTTCATTTTTATTTAGCATTTAATTAACAATATAGATTTTATCTTTTTTTAGCTACTGATCAATGATTCATATGCCCATTAAATCATCTGCTGAACTGAAAAGTGCAATCCAATATTAAACTGGAAAAAAGAACAATGACATTATGCAATAATCTCGCAGTAAGCAATTGTATTCTTGCTATTGTGCTCTTAAGACTGTTATCAGCCGTGTATCTCACTCATAGTGTCCCCTAAGTTCATTTATCCTCCTTGTTCTACTGTCAGATGCAGGCAGATAACTGTGGTTGAAATAGCCTATGTTTGTTTCATAATATCTCTTTAGATTTCCACTCCTTGAGTCCAACTGACTCAGAACATATGAGGCAGACTGGCCTTACACCAAACCAGGGGTTGCATTAACCGAATATTTGATGGGGGGTTTTAAACAGTGATGGAAACATCTGAAGGCATTTTAACATATTACACACTCCTGACCTGGTGCAGTTGCGCAGATATTTTCAACTGTACACACAGAGTATATTGCAGAGGTAACTAAAATCAATTAATTTAAAAAAATTACATCTGAGTATCACCTCTGATCTGTACACTGAATTTAATGCATCTCACTATCTGGGAGATGAGCACGTTGAGGAGTTATGGAGGCTTTGGAGCGCATCTGCAGCAGCTGACTGGAGTCTTGGGGTTGGGGACCCCTGTTCTAGCCGATCCCTACTTCTTACTTGTATATACAGCTCATCCTCTTCCCTGAGTTATGTTTTACTTTGAGTGAAAAAAATTTTGGAACAGAGTTGATACCTACAGTTATAGTAAATGGTGTAGAATATGTGCTCTAATGCAGGCGATGATGGCAATGGTGGCGACGGTAGTAGAAGTTTGTCTCATAATGGTATGGCAGCCTTACCTCTGTTAGTTTGCCCCATGGCTACTATCCAGTAGCTTGCCATCATCAGTGTGTGAATGTGTGTGTGAATGGGTGAATGACTGAATGTAGTGTAAAGTGCCTCAGGGTCCTCTGGACTTGATAAAGCACTGTATAGGTACAGGTCCTTCACCATTTCTTTTACAGTATTAAAGATACTCTTGAAAATAACAACCATTCAAAAGCTATTAAACCTACTTTTTTATTAAGCCCACATTTCTATATTACATTATTTATTAAAAATATACTAATCGGAAATGTTGTGTTTTCATTCGCTGTGGACAGAGAATTAGAAGCCTTATTGGTTGTTCATTATGAGGATTTTAATTCTAAATCTAATTATGGCACAGTGTGCAACATACAAAATGTCTTATATCGTGTGTGAATTTTCATTTTCAGATCCACATGGATCTCCTAAAATGCTTTGAAGACTAAAATCAGAAGCCAGCCCTGATACCTCAAATGTGACATTCTAGGTCTTGGATGACAGACGCAGACATTAACAGTAACTTCATCTGCAGGACAGATTCACTTTTATCCTTTTATCCTTGCAAAGAACAGTTGGGACTGTATCTCAAAGATTAAAGTTGGAACTTTCTTTCATGTCTCAATAATAGGCAACACCTGCAGTGCATTTTAATTAAAAACACAATAGGAAGTATATCCATTTGGGTTGTAATGATACCCATGTGATGTGGATAAACTTATTAACTAACATATTTTTCCTCAAGTTTTCTTTGCTGCTTGTTAATTATGGCTACTCCTCTCTTTTCACATTTTCACAGAAAAAAATATATTAATCTTAGGTCTTAGGATGCATATTAGTGGCAGGTGAGTCCGATAAGGTCTCGGAAGGTATTCCAGCTTTCTCCCCCTTCCCAAAGAAACTTATGTGTTAGATTTATTGGTGATTCAGTATAGTGCAGTTTTTGTGAGTGCTTGTGTGTGGTTGTTTGTATGGTTGTATGGTTGTCTCTGTGTTCCCCTGTGACAGATTATGGCTTGTCCAGGCTGTTCAATGTTCTCAACCAGTAACTCTGGAGACAGAAACTAGGCCTCTGCCATCCCAAATAGACAAAGTGGGTAGGATGGATGGATGGCACTGGCACTTTGTAAAACTCTCAATGTATTTGGTCACAAAATGAATCAAAGAGACATAAAACCATTACACAAAACAAATATAATTATTAATTTCACCATAAAAAACAATTAACAAAACTAAAATGTATTAACTAACACTATTCATACAGAGACACCATGGTGGAGCACTGGTCAGCCCTGTTACTTTGCAGGAATAAGGTCCTCAGGCCATTCTGTGTGAAGTTTGAATGTTCTTTCTGTGCATATGTTGATTTTCCTCCCAGACTCCAAAAACATGAATGCTCAACTAATTGGAAAATCTAAATTAAAACCTTATATCCACTTACACTATTGCATTTTTGCCTTGCATTTTAGTAGCGTTGGAAGATAGGCCTCCTTGGACAAATAACAATTCTGCACCAGCTTCCTATGCAGCTGCCATGGCAGCATATGCAATTTCATCTGCAGATGAGCCCGTTGCAAGGGCTTTTTTAACATATCAAGAAATTCCATGGCATCAGCATTGCAATTTTGTAAAACAATGGATGCTGCATATATGGGCCTTTGCTACAGAACTGACACAAGTGCATCTGAAAAGTCGCAGCGACCTGATAATTGAATCCCATGCACTGCTATGTAGACACCAGGGCTGGACTGGTAATTGGGCATACCAGGCATTTGCCCGGTGGGCCAGAGCACTTTTGGGCTGATTAAAAGTGTTTATGATAACCGACAGGCCCATAAACATCTCTCATTCAATAATTTTCTGACATTGCAATGGCCCAATCTGTCAAACACAAACCGCTTGGGTTTTAGTTTTCTTCTGTTTGTTTTCTTATCATTTCTGGGTTGTTTATTGTTGTTAGTCAGGTTTTACCATATTCAGCTGTTTATTATTTCCATGAGGGTATTTCAATATTAGTTCATTCCTTGTGTTGAGTTTCTTATTTATTGTGTTCTATTCTCTTTGCATTTTGGTTTGATCTCATAGGTTAGTGTTTTTCCCTCTGGTTTGTACTTCCTTTAGTGTCTTGTTCTCAGGATGAATTTCATCCTGGCCAATCAGCAAACAGAATGAGGAGTTGAGAATGATGACACAGAGTTTCTGCCCTGTTTTTGAATTTTAGTCTGCCTATGGTTGTAGTTTGACAATGGCAGTGGAGGAAGTGAACGAAGTCGTTCAGTCCGTGTTGGCCACACTTCTAAATATTGAGCTATTAAAGTCAGAGCAAGAGGAATATATAAAACATTTTATTGCTAACAAAGAAGTTGTGGCCCTTCTCCCCACAGGGTTGTTTACAGCACACACAATTTCCGGGAAGCAGCAGCTTCCTTCGTAATCAAGCTGGCGCATTACATACATCATGGTCAAATGTTGGAGAGTGGGTAAAATCAGATCAAATTGTTTAAAACTTCAACAGAATCCATGCCTCCAGCAAGCAATCATTTCTCAATAGCCAAGGGTCCAGATCCTCTGTACGAAGCAAAGTATAGAACAAGGGGCTGGTTTTTACCAGGCTAGCTCCCTCAGGGTTTTCTGTGTTCCTTTCCCCAGTTTCACATGCTCTCCCTCAGCTGACAGTTGTGTGCAGTTGTGTGACAACATAAGATTCTATTTTTTTAGTCAGCATCATTATCAAGTCAAACATTGTGTTTTCTAACTTCATTGTCATTTTTAGAGAAATAATGGAACTGACTGTTACAATATTAATGTGCGAAAATGTATGCATACATGTAGTAAAGCCTGATGAGTTAAAAACTATAAAAAGAGACTTGCATCTCTTCTTACATTTTTTGTAGAATTGTTTACCATCTTGATACCAATGTATGAACACATATTTATAAAGATCATGTGTAATATATGTAATTTTCCATAATGGCCCTTGTTGGTACATGTTGACTCAAGGCAACAGTTGCATTTTAATAAATTTTCATTCAATAATTTGCAAATTAACATCTGAAGATGAAAAATTGAGGTTTGCTCTTATATTGGTATGAATGTTTTTTCCACACAGAAAAGGGTGAGAAAAGTATTGGTATTATATATTATTATTTTCACACTCTGTTCGTAAAGGACAATAGCAAGCTGTTTCTTTTGGGGGGAAAAAAATGTGTTATCTAGATCTGAATAAGACATCTTCAAGATCATGTGACAAATTTACAAAGTGATGCATGGTGGAGATGTGACAGGTCAAAAAAAAGTTTGTTTTCTCAAGGCAGTATGGTGCTATAGAAGGTTAGGGCAGTTCTGAATGCGAAATGGGATCCAACTTGGTACCAGCAAACTGTGGTTAGTCACTGTTTGCTGACACTTCTACAACATGTTATACGTAAGTCTAAATGTGAAGAAATTAATGACACATTTTTTGAAACATATAGTTCTGCCATGTCTAGGGAGTATATGTATGCTCATGATATGACCTATTAAGTGTGTGTATACTCGGATGAAGGGTCTAAAATTTCCATCAAGTTCAATGCTCTATTGCTCAATGTCTATGAGTAACTAAATGGCCAAGCTTTGTAAATGAAAATTGGTCAGACTGCTGCAGTATTGAGGCCACTTTAGGAATTCAGCATGTCGGGGGGGGGGTGAATCTTCATCAGTGCAAACAGAGCATCTGCATGAGATTAAGCAAGGTTACCAGTTCTCTGCAGAATTGTTTTCATAAAATTAACAAAAATCTTTGGGCAATGACATCAATGCCCAAACCATAGAATTTCTCAACATTTTCAAAACATCTGTGCCAGACTAGCTTATCTTAAAAGGAAATTACGTATGTTACAGTACCTGATGCATATAAAAACAATGTTGGATCATTATTTACAGGTACATCTGAAAAAAATATATATATGTTATGAAAAAATTCAGTATTTTTGACACTTGGTTCAGAAAGTGAAATTTGCATATTGTAGATTTATTACAAATAAAGTGAACTATTTCAAGCCTTCATTTCTTGTAATTTAGATGATTATGGCTTACAGATGATGAAAACCCAAAATTTTGGTGTCTTGGAAAATTAGAATTCCATGAAAGTTGAATATTAAAAACTCATGCTGTCACACTCCAATCAGCACATTAATAAGTTTTCCAGAGCCTCTAAATGGTCTCTGTCTGGATCAGTAGTCTACACAATCATAGAAAAGACTGCTGACATTGATACCCTCCACAGTAGAGTAAGCTTCAAAAGGTCATTGGTAAAGAAACTGGTTGTTCACTGAGCATATTCATAGATGGTTGAGTGGAAGGAAAATGTGTGTTAGGAAAAGGTGCACCAGCAATAGGGTAAACAAAAGCCTTCAGAGGATTTTTAAACAAAATCAATTCAAGAATTTGGGGGAGTTTTGCAAGGAGTGTACTGAGGCTGTATTCAGTGCATTAAGAACCACTACACACAGACAAATCCTACGCATGGGCTGCACATGTTGCATCCCTGTGTCAAGCCACTCCTGAACCAGAGACAATGTCAGACGCATCTTGCCTGGGCTAAGGAGAAAAAGAGTGAGAATGCTGTTCAGTGGTCCAATGTTCTCTTTTCAGATTAAAGTTTGCATTTTATTTGGAAATCAAGGTCCCAGAGTCAAACTCAAAATAGTGCTTGTATTTTCAGCAAGAAAACATATATCTCTCTTCATCCTCCATTGTTTATGTTTGTGTCATTGTGTGGTACTACACATGTTGCCCTTATGCTGTCACTCCCAGAGATGCAATAGGAACGCAAAAATATATCTTTTTAGTAAGTAAAATGACAAAAATAGTAACACGTCGTGACTTGGATAAGTAACTTTTATTACTCAACTGGAAATAGTAACACGTTAGATTACTTATTACTGAAAAAAGGGGTCCGATTAGAGTAATGCATTACTAAGTAAAAAGTTACTTAGTGATGTGAGTAACGTGTTATTGTCTGTAAGCCATAATCACTAAAATTAGAAGAAGTAAAGGCTTGAAATATTGGCAAATCAGATCTACCTGTACTCAAAGCTGAATATCTTCCTACACCATTAAAACACTTGGCAGATTTGCAATAGTGTGATGGGGATATTACCAGGTCTTTATGTGGAGGTATTTTCTGCTGCTAAGCTACTGACATCAAGAACAACTTATGCAGTGTATTTTTCTATTCAATATTAAAAACTAAATTTTTTAAACTAACTTTTTCCAGTATCACTTAGTGTTTTGCCACATCAGTTGACATGTATGTGTTCATATTATGAGGAAAGTGTAACTTTTATATCAAGATGATCATGAAAAAAACACCATTTAGGTTCAAATACTGGGTAGAACTACAGTGGTTGTATTGCAATAAAAGAAAATCTGATCTTGATGAATAAAGGTGAGTTTTTAGACAATTTAATATTCCTTTAAGAGTTGATTGGGCACTTTCTGACTCACATGCATGTATGTTCTACTTTTGAGTCAATTTCTATTCACACACAAACAAGCCTATTCATTTGTTCATTTGTTATATTCAAAACTACACAGTCAAATATGCTTTGTTTGGGACAAAAATATTTTGTGACTTTTTAAAGAAGGAAATTTGTTGCACAACAATAACTTTTGGAGGGACTGAAGATGATAAAAGCACAGCTTTGTTGCAACCACCTAGTTGGCAGGATTTATTCTAGTTTGTATCACTCTGCTTTAGTGCGATGCAGGTAACAAATAGATCAATTGAATTCTTATTCAATCAGATCCCAGAGAGCTACACAGGCTGCCTTTCTGTTTTGCCTCCTAATAAAGTACAAAATCTATTCAGTAACTTCAGGCTGCTGCTTTCCAATGTGTTTTAGTGCAGTTTGAAACAGTGTTTTCCTCATGTTAAAAAATGTTCACATTTATTCTTAGTCTTCCCCAGCTCATGCCTCTCAGCCATCTGTGTACTCTTGCTTTAAAATCTCGCCACTCGCTTAAGCAATAAATAACACGTGAAACATATGTAAGGCTGAATATTCACCGCTTGTCTGATTATGCAACCCTCCCCCTCATCTTTTGAGCATCAAAGTTCTCCTGCAAATTTACAGATAGTTTGGCACAAAGCCCTTTAGTGGCTTCACCTTTTCCTGTCCGTAACCACGGGACACTCTCCAAAGTTCAGAGTTTAAAGTGAGTCAATTTAGATCCAAAAAGCAGAGATGTATCCAGACCTCGCTTTCATCCTGTCCAGATACGTCGCGTGCCAGAGAGAAGTGCGTGGGAAGAAGGATGCATCAGGTCTCTGAATGTTTCTCAGACATGAGGAGGAAGAGAAGAAATGAAGTCTGTGGAGATAAATAAGAGTGCAAAAAATCAAAGAATGAAAAATAAAACAGCTCCCTGTAAACAGTGTGACTTACATATGTGATTATGTTCGCAGACATACAAATTTCAGCGGATTAAAAAGTGGAAACAAAGAAAAAATCCTGAGTCATGTTGTGTGAGACAGTAGGATTGCTAAGGGATTGTCTTCAATGAGAGCAAGCCACTAATGAGGAAGTAAGAAAAGAACGAGGGCAAGCAGGGGGGTCGCCAGACTAGGTCACATGTAGAGCTGATTACTATGCAGGTTGCAGGTTAAAGGGTTAGGTCTTGAACTCTGGATCTGATAACTTGAAGGTAATCTAATTAAAAAGTTCCTTTCTTTTCGTGCATTAGTTTATTTTAATAGGGACAAGGGTTTGGCATCAACAAATGCCTAACACTTGAACATTTATTGTCTACGCTAACTCACAATGCCTGACTTTGGACTTTTGTTTACATTTGTAACCCTGTACATACCTAAATTCTTGATGATAATGTCAACTTGGTAATAGTCTCTTAAAGTAAAGACCGCTTACTTGAACCATTGTGTTAACAAACCCAATTATGCATAGGACTTTCCAATGTGGTTAAATAAAACAGCAATGTTGAACTATAAAGTAGGAAATAGGTTGGATTGTGCTTCCTGTTGTGTTTCTGCAACAGTGTCAATGGCTGGGAGCCTGAAAAGATTTTGAATTCACACTGAACAGTTTGACAAATGCCTTAGTTATACATTTACTAACAAAAGAAACCTTTACCCTATTCATGAGGCCTTTCCAGATCATAGCTCTGACAATAAACAATCCCCCCTCGCCCCACTTTTATGATCACTTTGTCCTTTTACCTCAGAAGAAGTCATCGAGATCACAGGCCCTGTGTGATTTCAGAACATTCTATTGAGGTTAGCGAACCTTAAGGGCATGACTTATAACTTGCAGCATTCACCTGAACAATGTGTAAGATATGTGATATGTTTCCAGAGGTGGATTTCTCATGCAGACTTTTCACATCCATTCACTGCTTTAAATACAAGCAAAGCTGCTAGGCCCTATCCTCAATCTGTTATCCTCTCCATCAGATTCTGCTGAGCAACGTATTTCTCAGATCAGACGGACTCTGGAAAAGAATGTGGTGACTCTGCTCTCACTGTGCACCTTAGGCTCCTGCGGCTTCTACAGCTGTCTTCACTTTGTATCATATACTTCATTGTATTACTGTAATACACCTTGCAGTTCATAGAGGTTATGGGTTTGTGACTGCCTCTTAAGGAGGATCAGCAACATAATATTGGTGTGGTGACTGGAACACCCATTCCATGTCAGGACCTTTCAGCTAACCACGAGGCACAAAGAGTGATTATGTTCTCATGGAATATAAACGAGAGATTATGGAATGAGAGCATGATCTGAAAAGGTCTGCAGCTAAAAGCTAGTTTTATGTTTCTTGCTTCTTATTGAGCTTGGAAACATGTTATGCAAACTGTGATAGCCTTTTTTCCATGGTTGTTGTGAATGCAACATGAAATGATGAACACAAAATGTAAAAATTCAAAAAGAGAGAGAAAATGATCAAGTATGAATAGTGAGGTCATCTGTGCCATGTTGGCTAGAGAATTGAAATGGAAGTGGGCCCCTAAATGAAACTTTACTCAGGGCCTCATGAAACCTCGGACTGGCTGTGACAAATTATGTCATATTCAGTCCTCTTTGACGTTAGATCATTTGATGCTGCCCTCTTTCTCTGTCATTCTTGAAGTAAAGTGAAATTGACTCCTCAATTGATAAATGGACTGGATTGAAGTTGCGCTTCTCAAGTGTTTTTGGCCAATGAAAATGTTTTACACTACAACCCATATTCATCAATTCATACATGGGCTGCATTTCACAAACATCCAAGCATATGTGATCAAGAGTTTCGGCTTGTTTCCAGGTCTGTTTTTTTAATCCATGAATCATAAATCAAATACTAGATAAAGCTTCTGTATGGAGGAATGTGTGTACATTTGCACCATTGTACCATGTGCATAGTATAAAATGTGACTGTAAATATAAATATGCACTTTGAAGATATGCTTTGCAGTAAAACTGTGAACTCTATTTCCTTTAATGTTCTCAGCCTCTGTCATTTTCATAAATATAAACATAACTTTTAGATCCATACTGTATTTTTAACTGTTTTACTAACCGCAAAAAAGCCATAAGATGGTGGTGGAATGGTGTGCAGCAGAATTATACTGAGGATCATATATATGTTGCTGGAAAGGCCAACACCTGGCCTGCTTGTTATCTCCACTTTCTAAAGTTTCTGTCTAAATCAAACAAGAAGCCTAATCAGGGTTCTTGCTGAGATTGCATAGTGTTTCTACTGCTGCTGCAGCAACAAAGAATGTAGTTAACTGAGTGTTTGTGAATATGCAACGACGACCACTGATTGTACAGCAATGCAATAAATCCTTTAAGTAAAGATCATTTTTGATTATAACCATCTGAAATGGGCAGAATATGCTTCTAACAGCACAAAACATTTTCTCTGTGTATTTGAGGATTCAGACCTACATGGGGTTGTTTCAGATCATGGAGATAGTTTAACAGGCCAAAAAAATTGCAACTGTACAGTCATACGGTATTGACTATTATTAATATCATTATCAGTATTAAAAGTTGAGGATGTGGGGGTTTTTTTATTTGCTTTTAACTTCAGTTCATGGATTTTGTTTTTCTTTGATATTGGTGTGTTTAAGGTCATTAGTTTAATTTGCTGCCTTATTGTCACCTGAGTTGTGACTTATTTACTTTGTTCAGTGACATTTCCATTAATTATGCTGGTTACGCTTAATCTGTTTTTGCTGTAACTCTTGTCTTGGGGCTTTTATTCTTCATCAGACTTCAGTTTCATTTATAAAGAAATCTCAACTTATACAACAAATATATGTGTTCTCTCTGCTCTCTGCATTTGTGTCCTCAATCCAATCTTTATTTATTAAGTGCTTGAAAAACAAAAACACATGAAAACATGCAATACACAAGATAATATCCCTATATTAAAGCAATAAAAAACTAAATAAATCAACTAAAAAACAAAATGATCCAAAACCAACATCTCACAGGGTATCAAATGTTTTCAGAGGACATTTAAAACAGACACAGAAGACGCCTATCTAAGCTTCAAGTCTAAAACCTGTTTTGATGGCTTTATAACTGGATCAAAGCACTTCCAGAATATCAGAAACTATTTACCAATCTTCCTAATAAGCAGATGTACAGATATTGGGATTTTTGTAGTTCACCCATAGTATTTTTGGATATGTCTTGACCAGCTTTGCATATCTAGTGACTGTAATTTTTGTCTATTCTTTGCTTATTATCATTTAGACTGGAGAGGAAGCATCTGTGAACAACAATTTTTAAGTCTTCTCAATTGTATTTGGGTTTGAGCTTTGATTAAATATGCTTTGAACTAAACCATTGCAATGTAGTTCGGGCTTTATGTTTTGGCTTGTTAGCCTCCATCCCAGCCTCATGTCTTTTGCAGCTTTTAAATAGGTTTTCTGGATTTCCCTGCCTTCCATCCATCTTCCCATCAGGTCTGACCAACTTCCCTGTCCCAGCTGAAGAAATCACTCCCACATTATGACACTGCCAACACCATGTTTCACAATGGGAATGATGGGGGAATAAACATCGAAGGCCTACAACAAGCAACTGTATATTAACTGGGACAAAATTATACATAGGTGAACTTTAAATTACTTTTTTTAAGTAAATAGGTTTGTGGCTATTATTTCATCTGAATATGATTGACCATTTGTAGGAGCAATTAGAGGGATCAATACAGGCAAGTGGTTTTGATGTCATAGTTGTTATACCTGAAACAATAACTAAAACCTTAAAAAAGTGACCTAAGATTTCCAATTTTTTGCAAACTCTTGAATAAGTGTGTCTTCTTAACACTGCCAAGAATAAGGCAGCATAAAAAGTCCAACTGAGTCTGAGCAGTGGGAGCAGGTTTCTTACAGCAGTCGGAGAGCAGCATGTAGCCTGGAGACCTTGTTAGCCTCTCCCCTCTGATCAATGAAGAATGACAATGCCAAGGGCTAGGCAAAGTCCCGTAGGTGCCACAGTCAGCCGACACATGCCAGAAGCAGTAGCTGCCCAAAATAGAAAGACCAGCAGAAACATGAGGGCTGCTCAAATGTTCATGTTAAATCTCTAGCATGTCATGTTTAGTGTCTCTGTCTTATTCTCAATGTAGGTTTGTGTGTTGGAGAATCAAAACCACAGAGAATACAAATCAAGGTGAGTGCTCAAATAAACTAAATTATCAACTTGTGTAGACTTAAGAGTAGTATATTCATGTTTAAGTACGATTTTCTTCTACTGCAGTCAAATTTTACTTTTCAAGTAAAATTTTTTGGCTGTATAATGATGCTTTTCTGCCCATCCATTTAATACCAACATGAAGTATACAATATGAAATACAGATTTTTAACCACCCCTGAAAATAGCAGAGCCTTTAACCCTCTCAGAGAGCATGAAGTTTTTTTGTGCTAGCTTGCCCTCTAGTTGCAGTTTTAGGAAATTGTGAATAATAGTGGACTTGCATTATGTTCATTAAAAGAGGGCAACAAATGATATTCAAGTTTTCTATTTTTTTATCACTCAGAGCGTAACGATTAACAAAGAGAAGCTCATTTTGAAATTATTTGCTTTAATATCTAAACTGAGAAACGAGTTGCTCGTTATAAGTTCATGATTGTAAACAAAGAACAAGAAGCTTATTTAAAAGATCAATATCAACATAAGTTCCAAGCATTGACTAGTAAGCATCCCAGTGCAAATTAGTACTCATCTTATTCTCATTGGTTTGAGATCAGACAGTATTGTGTCTGCCTTTAATAAAGGAGTACAAAATATCATGAGAAAAATTTTAAAGATGAGGCAATGACCTTGTGTTTGAATCTTTAAAAGGTAGGGTTGTTTTGTCTTCCATCCAGAGGTAAATTTATTCAAATTGGGGCTCAATGCCAAAAGCAAGCATGAAGTCCACCACTTTCTTTTTTCTCACTATGTTCTTTCCTCACTTACTATTGCTCATTATTACAATTGTTGTCTTATTTATCTTGATTCACAGTTACAGTCTTTTTAAAAATCTATCTCTCGTCATTCATTTCAAGATCAATAAGATTTCAGTTTACTAGAGTTGTAGTTCATAAGGTTCATTTCTTGGAGCTTCTGGCTCAGGGTGATTTTTTTTACAGATACTATACTTTTTTGTTTACTCATGGAGAGGGTTACATATTATTGTTTACCAACTTGTTATTATTTTGAGATGAAAGAACAACAAATATCAGTTAAAAAAAAAGTGAAGTGATTGTTCTTTACGAAATTATGCTTAAGATATCAGATCATGATAAGTTAGGACTCTGACTTCTGTCACTGGAGAAGCAAAAGCTCAGGCATGGGAGAAACTGGAAGAGGCTATAAAGAAGGATTTTTGGCCAGTCTCAATAAAGCTCTGGAAAACCATTTCATAAAGAAAATAGGGTTTGGGCATGGGGGAGTAGGGGTTGTGGTTGGCTTCAAACCTAGACAAGAAGATAATGTTGGACAGTGAAAGGAATACTTTGCAAGGAGGACTACAGTAACCCCTGCAGGGTGGCAAACTGTGGTTTTTAGTCCCAGTCTTTTAAAAATGGGATTGGAGAGTGTATTACAACTAATAAAGGATCATACTTCTCAGACTCCCTGAGTAAGATTACCTCTAAGGCGTTGTACAGGGGGGTCCAACCAAACATTAGATTCAAGAGAAGCAGTGTGGCTTTCTTCCTGGCCACAGAACAGTTGTCATCATCTTTACCCTCTTGAAATAGATAAAGAGGTCATGGAAGTTTGGTTGTCCAGTCTACATGTTTCTTGTGGATTGGGAGATGGCTTCCAACTGTGTGCCATATGGCATTCTGTGAGGGGTTCTAGGAATGCCTTTAAAGGTTATTAGGTCCTTGGATAACCAGTGAAAGAGTTGTGTCCCATACATAGCTCAACTTCAGACTTGTGGTATTCATTGACAGAATGTGTTAAATTGACTTGCCATGTTGTTAGTGACACTGTGGCTTTTTTAGAGTAGGGATACAACACTTGCTATTGGCAATGCCTTAGGTACCATCTCTTCATTAGCATTGTCAACGCTAACACCAGTATTCAAGCCATGGCTTTTTCCCTTTTTATTCGTGGTTGTATTATTGGTGGACACATTAAAAATGAGCTCTTTTACCTTTGGTAGTTTTGCCAGAAGCATCACATCTTTTTTTTTTTCCTTTTTTATTTTATTTTCCACCACAACCAGCAGGCTTCTTTGCTGCACTGTGAAGTGTTTTTTTTTTTTTTTTTTCATCTGTATTGTCTGCGACACTATCAAAGTCAAATGTTCTAATAGGAATTGGGTATAAATTTGTCTTTTGGGGTTTCCAAGCTTTGGGGGGGTTTGACTTTCATTCAAAACACTTTTTTCAACATATTTCAGAGCAAAAATAAAAACCATGCTATTAGGTTATCAGATATGTCAATGGGCATATCGAGGGTTTGCAGCCAATTGCCTAACGGATAAGTTTGCATATGCACCCACTGAACTATTGAGAAAATATAAGGTATTAGACACTTTGTCTGTATATAGTCGTGTTGTACAGCAGATGAAAATTTAACTGCTTTGGACAAGGTTCTGACATTAGGGTCATTGCTGCATCAACTCTTCTCCATTATGACAAGCTGGGCTGTAACAGTAAGAGACACAGGTTAATTAGTGCAATTCCTTGCCACTGTTGCTCTGCACCAGTGACTAATTTAATGGTTTTATTACTCTGGCTTTCTGTCTAATTAAATTGCTCTAATCTTATTTGCAAAGTATTGTGAGGTGTAAGTTCAAGGTGTTCCCATCAGCTTTGGGTTTGTTGCAGCGAGAAGGCATACGGACTCACGTTCTATGCTTTTTGAATAGGTATCAATTGTTAAAAGAAATTAAACTTTCATAGAAGTTGCTTTTTTAGACAAGAACAAATCTCTGAGGTTTTAACAGAAGCTATATCAGTTGTTAACACTGCTCACTCTCCATCTGGCTAATGGTGGACTAAGATGTTTCAGAGGCAACTGCCAAATGGACTTTATTGTATGTTTTTTAAGTGGCTTTGAGAAAGATAGAAGCTGCTTTTTCAATCATTTTCAGTCCAGTGCTTATCCATTCTCAGAATATTGATCTATGGTTTGTGAAGCCACTTCAATCTGATCTATGAATCATTCAGGCATATAAAGGCTCTTAAACACAAGGGATGAATCATAGTTGTTTCTACACATAACATAAAATTTAGCAAAGAATAATTCTAAATAGTTTTTAGGCTCTTCATTAGCAGCAGTCTGTCAAAGAGACAACTGAGATAATTTCCCTGCACAGTTTGAAAAACATAAAACAGTATTTTAGCACCAATAAAAAGATTCCCAAAGAACTAGTTGAAAATGTGGCATAGAGTAAATGAAGAAGGAAAGGACCATACATCCTTCTGGTCTGGAGTCAGGTCTTCGCTGAATTTTGTATCCCTTCCCTTTTCAGAAGCTGCTTTTACTCTTTTCAACATGACATTTCCTTTCTTCCAATGGTGGACTTTCCATTTTTAATGAAACCTTTTAATACAAATTTGTTCTAGTTTTCCTTTTCTGTCCTCCTTAAATTTGTCAGCTCATTAAACAAGCTTTACTGTATATATTAAACAAAGATAACCAGAGTAAATACAAAAAGCATTTTTCAAATGATGATTTAATTTATTGAGGGATGAAAGGTATCCAAAATAATCTGGCCCCATGTGAAAATGCAATGGCACCTTAGTTAAACCATGAATTTACTTCAATTAAACCCATTTTTGTACAGTTTTATGAGCCACTCCCAGGACTGATGACTGTCAGATTTGTAAAATCAGAAAAATCACTTAAATAGTACCTTTCTGACAACATGAAGTGGGCTAAAGGTTTTGAAAATGCAGTACATCATTCCCCAATCTAAAGAGAAAATAGATGAGAAACAAAGTAACTGACTTATATCTGCCTAGGGAGGATTACAAAGTAATTTTTAGGGCTTTTGGACTCCAATGAATTAGAGTCAGATCCATTATCCACAAATGGATGATACATAGAATTGTGGTGAATGTTCCCTGGCATGTCTGGCCTTCCAAAGTCACTCCAAGGGGGCATCAACAAGTTAACCATGAAACCTATGAAAGATTTCCAAGCAGAAAACTCCTACTGGACTGAGGAGGCAGAGGTGGAACTTTCTGGAGGATGAGTGTCCCATTGTATCAACTGTAATACCAACACAGTATTTCAGAAAAATAATGTGCTGCTTCAGGACCTGGACAACTTGCCATAGTTGATAGAATCATTAATTCTGCTCTGAAGGAGAATACCTAGCTTGTCGAGTTATGACCTTAATCGTAAGTGTCCTTAGGTTATGCAGCAGGACAATGATCAAAGCACATCAGCAAATCTACCTTTGTGTGGCTGAAAAAACAGAATTGAGGTTTTGGAGGGGCCTTGTCTAAGTCCAGATTTAAATCTGATTGAGATGCTGTGGTGTAACTTTAAAAAAAGTTGTTCATGCAAATAAAATACATCCAAGGTTTCTAATTAAAACAATTTTGCAAAGAACTGTGGGTCAAAAGTTCTCCACAGAGATGTAAATGAACCGTTACCACCAATGCATGATAACAGTTGTCTTGCCAAGGTGGGCACAACCAATTACTGGGTTTACAGGCAATTACAATTTTCCATAGGGCGTAACTGATTTGGATAGATTTTTTTTCTTTCATAAATGATATCATCATTTGAAATTTGCTTGTTGCTTACTTCTCAGGGTATATGTCTGATCAATTCTGTTCGTTTCTTTGATCTGACATATTTACAATAAGACAAGCAAAAATGAGAAAATAAGAAAAGAAATCTGAGGGGAAAAACTCCTTTTCACAATACTACATGTGGTGTCACCAGGTGCAAGGACAAACTGAAAAGGAGTAAAAAAGTAGTCAATGTCCAATGAAATCTTTGACAGAACTGTAGAATGCCGAAAGAAATTGATGAAAGATTTCCATAAAATAGGAGCTTGTAGAAGGCAAAGTAGAAACTAGAAGAGGTATAACACTTTTATACATCTGTAGCTCTTTTAGTATTCTGTTTTCTTTCACCATTTGAATTCAGTTGGGAATACATGGTGAGCATTTAGAGTAACACCTGACTTTTTCAGCATCTCTGCACATTTATCCCCAGGATGAGTGCAGTTTAGTCAGGGACTCCCCATGTTCACCAATCACTGTATGCTGTATGTGTTAGATGACATACCTTTCAAAAGAAAACAGAGATTACATGTTTTTTTATATTTCATTATATGTTCTATCTGCCCTTACTTTCAGCTTCTGAAATCCAGTATCACTGGATGTTTACCATGGTTTGCTATCAGTTTAATAAAGAATAGCTAATTAAGTTATCATTTGAGTTTGCACCATGAAAGCAGTGCTAAATTAATCTGCTAGTGAAACAATTTCAGTAAATGACCTGTTTCAGACAAATGTCAGAAGTTATTGTTAGTTAATAAGTACTTACGCTAGTAAAATACAATATGCCGCTCAATTTTCATAAGGGGCTGCAGTTGGTAGCATGAGTGTCTTGAAGCAAGAGGGTCCTGAGTTCAAATCCCATCCTTGGATCTTTCGGCATGGCGTTTGCACATTCTCCTGGTGCATGTTAGGGTTCGCTCTCAGTACATCAGCTTCCTCCCACTGTCCAAAAACACGACTATTAGGTTATTTGGTCTTTCCAAATTGCCCTTAGGAATGAGTGTGTGGATGCATGATTCTTTGTCCTGTGTTGTCTATGTTGTCCTGTGACAGACTGACGACCTGTCCATGGTGTACCCCTCCTCTTGCCCAATGGAGATAGGCACCAGGCCCCCCTGTGACCCTCCAAATATAAGCAGGTATAGACAAAGGAATGATTTTCAAGAGCTATGTGAAATGGTGCAAGCATTCAACTAACTTCAGGTGCAATAAATCTTGCTTCACATGGTAATTATTCACTGCACTGTGAAAACATCAGTATTCACATGTGTGAGACCACCATTGTAAATGCTCCCAGAAGCTACATCAGGTATGAAAAAAATCCCTTTGTACTCAGTCTAACTAGCCACCAATTAGTCATATGATCTTTGTTTATTAAGAACAAGAATCATAACAGTATCCATATACTTTCAGACTTGAATACAGCAGAACACATATTTAAGGCATGGCACATTTTTTCGCCTTTGATTAATAACAACTGGAATATCATCAAGTGTAGTCTGTTTTTTAACCTGTCATCTTTTTCCTGTACTTTGCCACTGCACTGTAATGTTTTTTGCTTGTTTGTTGTTTTATTTTCCTTCTAATCATGTAAAGCACTTTGAATCACCTTGTTGCTGAAAATGTGCTTTGCAAAGAAAATTGCCTTGTCTTGCTTTTTAGACAACACAAAGGAATGGGCAGTGCACATAACTCCAGGTCAAAACAAAATGATGGGTTCATGGTTCAGAAGAATATGCAAAAGTTAATCAGCACCACACACTATGTATCTTTTTTTAACTTTCACCACACATTAAAAGTGAGTACAAAAGAGTACTGGTTAACAATTGTTGGACCTTTTCAGACAGTAAACAGAAATTGCTCTTTTCAGACACTGATGTTTAGACAGTGCCTTGCAAAAAAAAGTGTGGTGTCCATTTTTATTCAGCATTCTTCACTCTTTCACCCCTAAAAATGCAGTGCAACCAATTCTCTTCAGAAGTATCTTAATTTAGTAAATACAATTCACCTGTTTGTTATTTAATCTTAGTATCGATACTCCTGTTCTGTAAAGTCTCAGAGTGTTCTTAGAGGACATTAGACAACTAACAGCATAATAAAGACCAATAAATATGCCAGACTAGTCAGTAATAAAGTTGTGGAGCAGTTTATAGCAGAGCTGGGTTATAAAACAAAACCCAACTTTAAACATCTTGCAGTCCACCAATCAAAAATGGAAATAGTATGACAGAACTGCAAACCTACCAAGACTTAGCCGTCCCCTTAAACTAACAGGCCTTTCAGTCAGAGAAACAGCCAGTGGGTCCGTCATAACTCTAGAGGAGCTATACAAATCCACAGTTCAGCTTAGAGAATCTCCAAAAATGTGCCTTTATATCAAAGACTGTCAAGAAGAAATCCATTGGTTAAAAAAACCCATAAAAAGTCTTCTTTGTACTTTGCCACAAGCTGTGCAGGGTACAAATGTGCACAGATGTGTGCAAGAAGGTGCTCTGGTCAGATGAGACCAAAATCTAACCAATATAACCAATTAGCCAATATACAAAACACATTGTGCTAGAAACATTGCACATCACCCTGAACACACTACCCCCCTGGTGAAACATGGTGGTGGAAGCATCATGCTGTGGGGATTGTTTTCTTCAGCAGGGATGAGAAGCTGGTCATAATTGATGAGAAAATGGATGGAGGTTATTACAGGGCAATCCTGCGAGTCAAGCTGTTTGGAGGATGCAATGAGGTGCAGGTTCAACTTTCAGCAGCACAACAACCCTGAACATGCAGCCAGAGCTTTAATGGAATAATTTAGATCAAATTACATTCATGTGGAGTACAGACCTGAAAATCTGTGACAAAGCTTGGAAACTGGTGAAAATAGATTCTTTCATTCAAATATGTCTAAGATTGATTTAGTTTGCAAAGAGGAATAGGCAAAAAAAATTTAAAAAATTAGGAAAAGGATGTTCTACAAAAAATTGTAACAGAGCAAAATAGAAAAAGTTTAAAGGATAATACTAAAAAATACTTTTCCAAATGATTAAAAAAATGTTCCTGATGGCTTTGATAGCCCCCTATGATTTCATTCTAACAAATACAAAAATGAGAATTTGTAATAATTGTATGACCATTTCAAGACATGTTGTCATTTCTTAAAAAAAGATAAAATAGCCTTTGGGTTGAGTGCAAACATCTGCATTATGTTACCACATGCCAGACAGCCAGTTATGCATGTCTGAAAAATGTCTCACAACCAAGCTTATCCGTTTTGATTTGTTTATATATTTTATTCTTTTTTTTTTTTTTTCATAAATGTTGTTGTCAAAATATTTTTGAGGAAAAAAGTCCAGAAAAACAGCTTGTCAAAGTGTGTCTTTGAACTTTCATAACTTTAACAATTTATGCTTGTTTTTTTTCCAATTAGACTTTAGCTGTTATTGTGTTATAAATTATTAACAACCAAGGTGTTGTTTAGATCATTTTTTCTTCTTTTTTGCTAAAGCCAGATCAGACTCTGATCTCATTAGAGTGTGGCCCAGTATCAGCTTTGAACTGCAGATGGTGTCAGCTGGTCAACGATAAAATTACAAGAGGTTTGTCAGGAACAACATTCATTGTTGTTACTGAGGGTAATTTTTCTTTTCTTTTTTCTTGGATGTACTGAAGCCTTGCCATGCCCTTGTGGGGACGTTGCCACTCATCCTGATGGGACTGGCAACAACCAGCGACAGGTCTCATTGCTGACAGACACGGAGTGGAACACCTGAGACAGACGCGGGCGCCTCAAGTCAGAGTGATCCTATTTACTTTGAAGCTCTCGTCCCTTTCAACCAAACAAATAACGTGTATATAGCGAGTCAAGTAAAAAAAGCCAAAGAAGAGACATACAATGACAGCTTAGTACACCCACACAAAGAAGTCTTATGCAGTGTCTTCCACAAAACCTTCCACAAATTTATTTGGACTGGCAAAGAACTCTTTTGTTTAACAGTTTTCTTTTCAAGTCAAGTTCAAGTCAAGTTTATTTTTTATAGCACATTTCAGCAACAATGCAGTTCAAAATGCTTTACAAAATGCTTTATAACATAAAACAGAAACCAATTATGAAACAAACAACAAACATTACATTTTGTCAAATGCCATTATCAAAATCATTAAGAATAATTATCATTAAATATACATCAAATATACTGATCAGTGTTCCAGTTATTATTAATCAAAGGCAACTCTAAACAGGTGGGTTTTTAGCCTTGATTTAAAGGAACTCAGTGTTTTGGCTATTTTGCAGTTTTCTGGAAGTTTGTTCCAGATTTGTGGAGGATAAAAATTGAATGCTGCTTCTCCATGTTTGGTTCTGGTTCTGGGAATGAGGAGTAGACTTGAACCAGAAGACCTGAGTGGTCTGGAAGGTTGATACAATGACAACAGGTCTTTCATGTGTTTTAGTGCTAAGCTATTCAGCGATTTATAAACTAACTGAAGTATTTTAAAGTCTATTCTCTGAGCTACAGGGAGCCAGAGTAAGGACTTTAGAACTGGGGTGATGTGCTCTTTTTTCCTGGTCTTAGTGAGAACATGAGCAGCAGCGTTTTGGATCACCTGCAGCTGTCTGATTGATTTTTTTTTTAGGCAGACCTGTGAAGACACTGTTGCAGTGTTCAATATGATTAAAGATAAACACATGGATGAGTTTCTTTCATTTTTGCTGGGACATTAGTTCTTTAATCCTGGAAATGTTCTTCAGGTGATAGAAGCCCGACTTTGTAACTGTCTTTAAGTGTCTCTGAAGGTTCAGGTCTGAGTCCATCACTACACCCAGATTTCGTGCCTGATCACTACTTTCTAGCTGTAATAATTGAAGCTGCATGCTGACTCTTGATCATTCCTCTTTAGGTCCAAAGATAATACCTTCAGTTTATTTCTGTTCAGCCGAAGAAAATTATGGCATAAATTTTAACAAAGTACACATAATACAGTTTAGCATGAGTCCTCTACATTCAGTGTTAATATGGTTATGCTATTGCCACACACCTCTATGTCATTTGGCATGAGCATTTACCATAACATTCCCATACATATGTTTGTCAGACTACAACAGACTCATTTGCTTCTTATGCATTTTGAATGAAGTCATGCAGTGTTAAATTGAGCTATGAATCAGCTGCGCCACATCGTCAATTGTGAAAAACTGATGAATATTTCCAAATTAAAGAGCAGGAGTGAGACAGTCAAACTGCTGTTATACTTCATTGCTGATTTTCACAACATTATAAACATCAGGTTCATTCAACATTCACCATTCATGCTGTTGTCAAACTGTTTTCTATCTTACCATGTGGCAGATCTTTATGTATTATATGGTTCTAAATGTGAATTAATGGCACACATTTTGTGACATACTACTTTCTGAAATAATCAGAAAGTAGGTTGGGTTGCCATCAGTTGGAGCCACCTCTGGTATTCAGCATGCTGGAGTTAGTAAATCATCAGAAGAGTAGACACAGGATCAACATATTGTAGCATGAGATTAAGTACCATTATTATCACATTATTGCTTCACCATACTCAATTCAGCATATGTGTGGTATGGATGACATCTTTAAGTTGAGATCCTCATGCCACAGAGTTTTTCAACATGTCCAAAAAGTGGTTGGCGACTTGACTTGTCTGGAGATTCTGCTATGTATTCTACATGATCAAATATATAAGAAGGCAATAGTGATTTTTTTTTTTTTATTTATTTATTTTTTTTCCTTAAGAGTTCTAGATATTTTGAAGCAGAAAAAAAAGTTTAGTAGTTGTTGTGTTAAAGCTATTTATCTTGCTTTGCTATTAAAATGCAAAGCAGATATGCAATATTATTATTTATTATGTCCTTTTAAGCTCAAGAGACTAAAACATATTTCCATTATGGATGGATGCTAACTTCATCTAACCCAGGAGGCAAAAACTAATTTTGATATAAACTCACAAGGTCCTGCACAGAGATGCAACATAAATAATCTTTCAAGAAATTAATAAGAAAGTTGGTTTCCATGGAAGTGTGTATGAACTCTGTATTATACAAGACTCAGTCAATACTTTTAACACAAATAGTTTTGTTGAATTAAAAAAACTCAGAAGGATTTCTGCAGGAATGTATGGGCTCCTGGTTGAATTCCACACGTATTTGTGGAGATGATGTGTTGGATGTTTAATTGTAAAAACCAATTAAATGTGTTGCCAGTCAGTAAATGGAAATTACATTGTGTAATTTAAGGAGAAAAGATTTTGGTGGAATCAGAAGTTGATGTATGAAGTATTTGTTGCACATAATTTGGTAAATTCGAATACTCATATTCATGGCAATATTAATGTGACTACAGTTCTTTTTGGAGTAAGAACTTTTTCATTTCCCAGAATCCCACTACTTTGTTGCTGAAACACGGGTAATTTTGATTTTAACATGAAAGAAAATGGCATCGTTTTTAAAATCCAAGGTCATGTTTCCCCTTTGATTTCCAATTCTGTCTCCTTTTTTCCCCAAAAGAAGTTAACAACTTTTCACAAAACATTTGATGTAAATAATCTCTAATGAAATCACACATTTAACCTTGGCCTGGTTAAATAGTGAAAAGCTCTAATGAGTTTGTGTCAGACATTTGGCAAAAGATGTAACAATTATTATTATTTTTTTTTTTTTTTATTAGTTGCAATTTATTAAACCCAAGTTAAGGACAAAACTAATTAAATTGCTAAATTATGATTTGATAATTGACGTTCACTTTAAAATATTAATTCATTCGCTATTTAGAGCACTGAGAATGGTAAGTGGGTAGCCAGTAATTTGTTTTGCTCTTCAAACTCTACTTTGCTTGAGTGCTGCTGTACTTCATTAATAAACACCAGAATGCACTCTTCAGTCTGAGATGATGAACAGCATTACTTTACAGTTTTAGACTAAAAACTCCATGGTTATCTCAATAATTTGTTTTCCTAGCTCTGATATTAAATTTTATTTGTTTTATCCATTTGCACAAGCATGTACTGCAGCTGCAACTTTTCAATGGAATTGAAGTATTATCAATAAATAGCTGCCAAATGCTTTATACCAAACAGTTATTAGGAATTTGTAAATAAATGTAAAGCAAGCATAGTCTTGAAGAAAAGTTTGCTTTTTAAACTTCATTTATTACATATGTTGAACACATTTACTGTTTAAACTTGAGGCAGGAGTTCTTAATTTGGTTGCATGGTTAGCAAGCTTACTTGAGCAACACTGAAGTGCATTATAATCATCAAGTTTCAGGGATGAAGTGAGTACAATCTTTTATTCTTCTTTTAATGTTGCACCTGACAAGATTTTTGTGCTCCAAATAGTGAATAAAAATCACAGCAATAAAAAAACTGACTCATTTTATAGCTTTATAGTACACTATGTACTGAATGGGTGGACAATTTGAACAGTTTATTACTACTATCTGTAACATAGACCTGTCCTAGTACTCTGTGTCTGTGCATGGATAAATGGGTTTAGACAATAGATGGTTGAGTGAATATGTGCAACATAGTTTCACCTTTTGGCAAAACCCCAATGTTTGGCTTTATATATTTGTTCTGTTTATTTCACAAACTCTGCAGGCTTTCCACAATGTAGGTATTAAATTCATTGTGGAATACAACACAGTTAAAACCAGACATTAACAGACACTGTAAAAAAGAAAAAAGAAAAACAGACATAACCTTTTTTTCTTACTGTCTGCACAAAAAAATTAAATTAGACCAAATTACTACCGTTTTTGGTCAGTTGGCATAACCATTATTTTTTGTATTCGCTACATGCACTTACAGTAAAACTGGAAAAAAATAAAATCCTGACATCTGTGGGTATGATGTTTTTTTTTATTCTTATTGATCTGTTGTTTTTAATATCAAAGACACTGTTTGCAGGCCAAAACCTCAACTTTGGTTTCATAAGGCTATAACACATTCTCCCACTACATTTTGGAATATTTCAACCATATCTGGATATATATATATATATATATATATAAAAAATTCCCTTCTCACCCTCCACGGGTGGTCTTTCCCAACCTCTGAGCTCGGGTCCTCTACCAGAGGCCTGGGAGCTTGAGGGTTCTGCGTAGTATCTTGGCTGTGCCGAGAACTGCGCATTTCTGGACTGAGATGTCTGATGTTGTTCCTGGGATCTGTTTTAGCCACTGCTCCAGCTTGGGGGTGACTGCCCCGAGGGCCCCGATGACCACAGGCACCACTGTGGTCTTCACCTTCCAGGCCTTCTCCAGTTCCTCTCTGAGGCCCTGGTATTTCTCCAGTTTCTCGTGTTCCTTTTTCCTGATGTTGCAATCGCTTGGTATTGCTACATCCACCACAACGGCTTTCCTCTGTTGTTTATATCTGCATTCACATCTTCAATGAGACTTTCTGATGGTACTTCACTCAGCCGTTGTAATTGGCATCGGGATTGCCTGGTGTTCATTCGGGCCATGATCCTACCTCTCAGGTCAGTTGCTGCCTCGTTCAGCTGTGATGGTTCGTTCATTATTGGGGCTGCATACCCAATCTGCGGGTGGGGAGTTGAAGCTAACTCCCCTCTGACCTGGCGTCCTGGCTCCCCCTTGCCGTAGCATTTGTGTTGTACCTCGTCTATCTCAAGTTGTGACAGCATTTGCCGTTTGCGGATGTTGGAACACTGAGCTACTAGTTGTTTGGCAGTTAGTGTTGAATGGGGATGTCGACGTAACCATTCCTCCCGCATTCTTTGCATGTAACCCCTCTGACTAGGGTTACTTGAGTAGTAGCATTCCAACAGATCCAAGTTTTCACCTCTCGCCCAATTCCGTCTTGTTCCAGTAACCCATTTTTCGTGAAGGTGCCCTGGTTCCCCAGCACCTGACGCAGACCTTGTTTGGCCGGGCGACGTCTGAGCCGGCATGGCGTGTATTCCTTTATCACTCATCATGAGGTAGGCAGTAGCGCGAAGGATCTTGCCTAAGGACCCACACTGGATATCTCAACCAAGCGACCCGGCCTGGATTCGAACCCCGGTCTCCCGGGTGAAGGTCGGGTGACTTACCCATTGAGCTACCCAGCCGCGCTATATATATAATATGTATATATATATATAATAATATGTATATATATATATATATATATATATATATATATATATATATATATATATATATATATATATATATATATATATATATATATATATACACACACACACACACACACACACATCTTAATCTTCCATCCAGACATATGGATTTATAGGAGATTGATATGGAGAACTTAACCGGCAGACTTGGAAATTGGTGCAGGTCTTCCATAGTAAAAAATTGTTCTAGGATAATTAAACTGTATTTCAGGGTCAGCAGATTCAGTATATTTGATGGCACATGTAAACTCTGATGAGACTAAAATATTTCACCCTATGTGCAAAATGCTATGTGTGTTGATGGGAAGATGGATGGAGCTAAATACAAAGTAATTCTGGAAGAAAATATGTTGGAGACTGCAAATGTACGACAAGTTAGTAAGACAAAGACAAGAAGCAAGGAGAGAAAGAGTGACAGCAGTGCCACTTTGGCATGTAGCAATTAATGCATGGTCAGTACAAAATATGCTGTGGTAGATGGCACAATTTCATAGTGGGAAAAAGTTTGGAACACAAGGACCAAAACAACAAAAGGGTGAAATGTCCTTTCCATATAATAGCTTACATTTGACTAAATACTATATCAGTTATTTCAAGGGAAGATTTAAGGTCTCAGGGAAAATGTCATTTTTCAAGTACAATTAAAGTACTATTTTTTACAAATTCAATAAATAATTGTTCTTCATTTCATGATGGTTTCAGTATGGACTAAAATAATTATGATTCTATTTTTTTTTTTTTCTTTAATCAAGCAGCCATAGATGTAAATCTAGTGGAGACATATTCCAAAAGACCACTTGAAGCTGTAATTACAGCATAAAGTGGTTCTCGAAAGTGTTTACTCACAAGAGCTGAACACAGCACACTTTTGAGAATTGTATTCGTAAAAATTGTAAAGCCCATGTATAATTTTCTATTTTCTAATTGTACACTTTGGATTTATCTATATTTAAAAAACAATAAAATATGTAATGTAAAACCATTTGGAGCCAGTATCTATAACTTACAATCTGTAAGCGGCTCCTTGTAAATGTTTTTTGTTGTTTAAGCAGATCAGATCACACTTTAACAAGTGTTTTCTCATCTTTTCTTGGGATTTGTTTCCCAAGAAAAACTCCAATCTATGGAGAATGGAGACAGGGGTTGGATACAGAGGTTTCTGCAGGTCCCATTAGTCTAACTGCAATCTGTCCACTTGTAAAATGCCACTCCACATGTAACTATATATTTGATACTGGAGCTAGATGAGCTATTGAAAAAGAGTATTTAAAAATACAGCAAAAAAACCTCTCAAGAGGCCAGCTACCTAAAAGTTCACAATTGCCACATATAGAAAAACATTCATTGTTGGATTTCCATTGGACAAGGTGATGGTACTGGAACTTATTTTTCCTATTGTTGTGACGAGCTTCACAGCCAGACTATTCGTCCATCACAGAAGCTGATATGTGTATGCCAACATGCTGTTTGCATTGCATAACTGCAAAGAATTGCTGTTTTGGTGTCGTGGGACATATCCAGTGTACGTTCACTATTGTTCACATTGAATCTCTGTACAAACACTCAACTCATTTCTCTGCATGAGTGCCCTTTCCTGGACCAACAGGCTTGACATGAATTCTAAATGACTGTGTGTACCACCCACATTTTCTGTCTCAAACCACTCAGAAACAGTGCTTTCATGATAAATCTGTGTGCACATCTGCTAAACCGTCCCCATCTCCTTTCAGCCTCTCCTCCCATTCAAGCTCCAACCCAACCCACCACCCCTTCTTTCAGTCCCAGACTCATTTCATTTGGGGTGTAATCGCAGCTTTAGATCTGTGGAAGAGTGTGGAGAGGAGTGATTGTTGCGCTCCACTGAGTCCTGAGGATGAATTAGAAAGAAACTGAACTCAAGAGACACCACGGTGCTATAGATGGGTACAACATGGCTAAGTGCACCACCATAAGTTGAGATTGGCTTTGTTCCTAAAAGCATGAAACCCTGACATTAGATCTCACAGAGGTGTAAGCATAGTGATTTATCTATCTGTCTCAGAGTCAGTGTGTTCATGCATCAATCCATCAATTTATTGCATGTTTACAACTAGGAGGTCTCTAGCATGCTCACTGAATTTGATTAAACTTAGTTCCTGTACATTTCTCCTTGCATGGGCTCCAGTTATCAAAAACCTATCCATGTTTTTTACTTCTTTAGCAAGAAAGGGAAAACCAAATGTGCAAAAATTACACACCAAAAAGGGTAAAGTTGCTACTCTTCCAAGCTTAACCTAAGCAAGACATACATATATATATATATATATATATATATATATATATATATATATATATATATATATATATATATATATATATATAGATAGATAGATAGATAGATAGATAGATAGATAGATAGATACTCCAATTAGCCATTGTTTCAAAAGTCATTGATTTATCCAATATGGCAACTACTGGGCAGAACATTATTGTAGTCAATTAGGTTGAGTAAGTTTTAATATTGGTATTTATGGGGAACTTGCTGTAGTTGTCATAATGCTGGTTAATGGGACTCTTAAACAAGAATCCCATTCTCTTGCTTAAGAGACCGTCTCAATCAAGAACTTGATTGGGTGGGATGTTCACACTGTCCATTAGTTTGTGGGATGAGCAGGGTCTAACACCAAGCGCAGAGCATAAGTCCCTCCAGACCTGAGAAATGAACTGCTGTCCCCTATGTCCCCTATCAGAGACAATCTCTGTGGGAATTCCATGAAGGCGGAAGACGTGGTGGAAAATAAGTTTGAGGTTTCAGCTGCTGATGGGAGTTTGGTGAGGCCGATGAGATGACAAGCCTTGGAAAAGCGATCTATGATGGTGAGGATGACATTCTTATGTTTGGACGTGGGGAGGCCAGTAACAAAGTCCAGGGAGATATGGGACCAAGGATGGCTCGGGATGGAAAGTAGTTGAAGGAGACCAAAAGGTGCGCGATGGAACGTTTTGTTTCTGGCACAAACAGAACATGCAGAGATGTACTCAATAATGTCTTTGTTGAGTGATGGCCACCAGAAGTACAGACAGAGTAAACTGATGGCATGGCTTACTCCGGGATGACAACAGAAACGCGATGAGTGGGCCCAATGGATGGTGTGAGCACGGATGGCAGCAGGGACAAAGTGGCGGTTAGGTGTTCCCTCTGATGATTGGGGAGTGTCATTGAGGGAGTGAAGTCTGGAGAGATTATCTGGCTTGGTGTTCTTTGAACCTGGGTGGTAGGTGATGTTAAGATTGAAGTGGGAAAAGAAGAGTGACCAGCAATACTGGTGTAGGTAAAGCCACTTGGCAGATTGGAGATATTGCAGGTTTTTGTGGTCAGTCCAAATTATGACTGGGAGCTCAGTACCCTCAAGCCAGTGTCTCCACTCCTCAAGAGCAAGCTTTATGGCCAGAATCTCCTGATCACCAATGTTGTAATTACACTCGGTGAGGGTGAACTTCTTGGAGAAGAAAGCACATGTGTGGAGTTTGTTGTCACTGGGAGATCGCTGGGAAAGAATTGCAGCCACGTCAGTATCGGATGCAACAACCTCAACTATAAATTGAGCAGAGGGGTCAGGATGGATGAGAATAACCTTTTCTTTAGCTCACTAAAAGCGAGGTCTGCTTCCGGGGTCCTTTTGAAGGGTCGTTTGGTGGAGGTGAGAGCAGTGAGAGGAGTGGTGATGATACTGAAGTTCTGGATGAAACGGCAGTAGAGGTTAGCGAACCCCAAGAAGTGCTGGAGCTGCTTCCTGGAATCCGGGACAAGCCATTCCTCAATGGCCTTGATCTTGGCTGGGTCCGTCTTCACCTGTCCACCCTCAAAAACATAGCCAAGGAAGGTGATGGAAGAAACATGGAAATGACATTTTTCTGCCTTGACGAAGAGGCGGTTTTTCAACAGTCTTTGGAGGACCAGACTGACATGGTTGTAGTGTTCCTCTAGACTGTTGGAGAAGATTAGAATGTCATCAAGATACACAAAAACAAAGATGTTGAGAAAGTCACAAAGAATGTCATTGACCAGGTTCTGGAAAGTGGCAGGAGCATTGCAGAGTCCAAATGGCATGACCAAGTACTCGAAGTGACCAATATAGATTTTGAATGCAGTTCTCCATTCATCGCCCTCTCGAATGGGGACCAGGTGGTAGGCGTTGCGCAGGTCGCTTGATGGACTGGATGTAAAGCCAAGGACAGAAGAGGAAGAGAATGTTTATTCTTTATAGTGATTTGTTTGAGACCTCTATAATCAACATACGAGCAAAGGGTGTTGTCTTTTTTTGACACAAAGAAAAATCCAGCACCAAGGAGGAATGAGGAGTGACAAATGATACCCGCTCTGAGAGAATCATTTATGTAATGTTCCATGGATTGCCTCTCTTGTTTGGATAGATTAAATAAACAGCCAGAAGGAAGTGGGGCTCCAGGAAGGAGATCTATGCAACAGTCATAGGGGCAATGGAGAGGAAGAGATTTGGCGAGATCTTTACTGAACACCAGCTGGAGGTCATGGTATTCTTCTGGAACATTGGTTAAGTCTGGTTTGTAAATGGGCTGTGATGGTTCAGAGGCCAGAGATGGTTTAGCTGACTGGAGGCACTGGTTATAGTGGTAGTGGCTCCAGGAGTCAATTTGAGGATTGGACCAGTTTATCTGAAGATTATGTTTGCAGAGCCAGGGGAAACCATGGAAAACAGAGGGGCTTCCTTTGTGGGGAACACAAAGCACTGAATGAGTTCTTGATGATTGCCAGAAACATGGAGAGAGACAGGGTCAGTTTGGTGGGTTATGGTGGTCATGGGACTATTGTCTAAGGCAGTCACCAGAAGAGGAAAAAGTAATGCTTAGACTGGTATACAATATTGTTTAACTAGGTCAGGGTGTATGAGGTTCTGCTCAGAACCTGAGTCCACCAAAGCTTGGAGGGCATAGGAATTGTGTTGGACACCGAGAACTGCTGGGAGACTTAGCCGGAGGTTATCATTTTCTTTAAATCTGCCTGCCAGGACCCCCAGACTTACTGGCAGGCCTGGTCTTTTGGGTGAACCAGACAGAAGGAGATGTAATGTTGAGGTGATCCACAATAAAGGCAGCAACCTGACGCCATGTGATGCTGCCTTTCCTCCAAGCTTAGCCGAGCTCGGCCTACCTGCATGTGTTCTGGTTGTTTCTGGGCTGGAAGAATGGGTGGCTCAGGGCTAGGAGAAACCCTCCTAATGGAAGGCAGAGATGGACGGGGATTGAAGGGTCAGAATCTCTCTCTGATTCTATTATCCACTTTGATGGCTAGATTGATAAGTGCATCCAGGGAGTTTGGTTCATCATGGCACGCCAGATCATCTTTAAGTTTTTTTGTTCAAGAGATGTTGGAAGGCTCCTTTGAGGTTGGCTCATTCCAACCTAACTCTGAAGCAATGAAAATTCTAAACAATACCACCATGCTTTAGATTAACACATAATTATCTTTTGCTAATTCCATATGCTATATTATTGCTGCCAACAGCAATTGAAGGAAAAGTCGACTTCCCACGTGCCTGTATTGAAGATGTCAACTGTGCTCTGGACATCTACAACAAAATGAAAATGATATTTCCCTCTGCCACAGTGGATAACATTTAAGCCATGTCAAGTCTTTGTGTTGGAGGTCAGTAAACAAGTTCCTCAAACTGCATAATTACACCAGCAGCCAGTGTTGGACCCGTCAGCCACCTGTGGTTCTATATTAAACTGAGGTGTGGGCTATAATTATATTGAGGACACAGTGTATAAACTGAAGTGTCTGGGGACAGTGGAAGATATTAAGCTATCTCCCTGGTGTGCTTTGGTGTTAAGGATTGAATCTAAACACACAACAATATGTAGTGATTAGAGAGTCAGTTATAAAATTTAACTGTTGACACTGACTGGCAAAGCTTCCTCTAAATTGGGTCCCACAAGAAATTAATGAGAGTTCTGAGTGATAAATATTCTGAGTGAGTCTACTTTGGTGAGGTGATCCTACAGACTCAGCCTTATGCTCTGAGTCACAGCCTTGAGATCAGAGCTGCTGAGATTCAGGAGGGAGAAGCTTTGGAGTCAGGGAGCACTCACTCTGCAGGACACTCCAGGCCTTCACAGGAAATGATTTATTCAGTAAGCGAGCACAGCAGCGGGCCACAGGGCCTCCCATGCCATCATTTAGCTGCACCAGCCTGCTTCATTTATCCACACTTTTATTGATTAATTCATGGCAGTGATTAAAGTTTCAAAAGTTGCCAATTGTCCTTCCCAACGTCTGACTTCCTTGTCGATCTGAAGCCAGAAGGGATGACTACCCTCCCGATAATGGCGAGGAAAAGACGCCACCGCTCTGGACCATTTACTCCCTCATCACACATGGGACTAGTCCGAAAGAACCCTTCTCTAAATATTTCACAAATTGCAGCCCATTATATTCAGTCTTTTTTTCTTTTTTGTTACCCAGTGCGAGATTGCTTAAATATTGATGATATGGTAATTCATCAATAATTGTGGGCTGCTGGGATAACAGCCCACATATGTGCAGTGGAGATTATCAATTAAGCAGTCAATCATCTCTTGCTTAGAGTGTGCAACAATTCTGAACTAGGCACAGGTTTCTTTTTTGTTTGGGGGGTTTTTTTTCACTGTAAGTCAGGCCCAGCACAAAGTGTTATATAATAAAATGTCCAGTGTCTATAGACCAGATATGGATCTCATAATTCAGAAGACCTTGAAATAGTAGGAGAAAAGAAAACAATAGGGATCAAGAAGGCAATAAGAAAAAAATAATTATACAGTTGATGAAAATAAAATATTTCTGAAACTAATTGTGTACCAAGAAGCCAACTTCAGCAAACACAATCCCAGAAATCACTCTGTTATAGCTGTGCAAAGGCCAAGGATGCTTTACAGCATGTCATTACAATGTTCTATTTCACTTCCTTACAAATATAAATAAATCTTTGAAAAAAGGCTATTAATAAGTAAGAGTTAAATGTGTTTACTTCATAATGAGCCAACACTGCAGATCCAAAAAAACTAATGATGAACTGGGCAGGATCTTTTCTTTATTTATTAGTTATATGATTCAGAGAGACCATTGCTATTGATGGGGCCAAATTTTTTTTAAAAATCAGTCTTTTTCATAACAACATAGTTAAAGGAACACTATTCCTGTAATGTTAACTAATGCTGCACATCACCCTGAACTATCCCAACAGTGTAACATGGTAGTGGTAACATTATGCTCCTTGACAGGGAGGCTGATGGAAATATGGATGGAGATAAATACAGAGAAATCGTGGTTCTAAAAACTACACAGATGGTTCCAGATCCAAGGTCAGTGGGGAATTTGAGCAATTTGTCAAAGCACTATAGCAAACATGTCAGTATCTAGATGTGCAAAGTTGGTTTAGACATACTATAGATCAAAAGACTCAGCTCTAATTGCAGCAAAATGTGGCTATGCAAAGTATTGACTCAGGTGGGCTTGAATGCAGATGCATTTTGCCAAACCAGGATAGGTACATTAATCAAGAGAGTAGTGACCCATTTGATCAATGCAGGGTATAATAAAAATGAAATTCTTTATTCTTTACTACAAAAATACAATGTTGTAAAAGTATGGTGATCAAGGAGATAACATATAAACTGTCTATTTAGAAGGAAAATATTCACTCAACCTATTTGTACTTTTTGCTTAAAATTTAATTTTAATTTTAAAATTACAAATAAATTTTACCTCAAAATCTTATTTGTCTATTGCCCCTAACACTGTCAGTGTGTCTTTAGAATAAATTGGTTGACCAAGCTACTTGGAGATTTTATTTCCACAGCAGCACAAACTGATTAGATTTGCCTTTTCCACTGGATCTCACTCCTCATCTTACATTTTTTATAATTGGTTTTGGCTCAGTGTTTAAATAAGGATTAGTTTATTTACACTTCATAGCTTTAAATAATAAGCTTTAGCTTTGAAATGATTCAGGTTGTAACTTCTTTGAGCGATATGCAGGTCTTTCAGCACCTTTTTCTTTTTTTTTTCTTTTTTTTTTTTTTTTTTGCTCAAGAGAAAGTTCTGTATTGTGTGTATGTGATAAAAGACTCACCAGGATGCAAAATGAATACGCAAAGGTCAGTTGATCTTTTTATAATTATTAAAACCGTAACTAAAACATTGTAAAAGAAGAATAAAAGAACATCAAATGAAGCAGAATGAGAGCTAAGAACTAATGCAACAATATTAAAATCTCCCTGGGGAAGTCATTACAAATAAACAACTGGTGAGACGCAATCAGCAAAGACCAGATTTGTTATGGGCAGCAGTGGCTGGGCAAAGTCACAAAGTCAAGAAAGGTCTACTTCTGCACAATAAAACAGGAAATAAAGTAAGCCAAAGAGCATAAACTTATAATATGGTTAAAAGAAAAACAAGTCTAAAAAATCTACAAGAAGTCTTTCAGTTCCTACCAAGTACAGAGCTTTGATATTGCACTAATACGTGGAAAGTTTCACATACCCGTTGGTAAAAAAAATCAATCCGTTAACTGAAAAATAAATTACTGAAGCACAGGAGAACAGCAAAACCAACTGATTTGATTATAACGTCAGAGCCAGACATTCTTCTTACAGAGCAGAAGCAGACTGTTGTATTTATTTAGGATCAGGTATACAGCTTCACAGGAGTGACTGTTGATCTGATCCCAGAGCAGCCTAGAATACCAAACAGAAGCACGACAGGGTTTAAGTGGTAGATTATCATAAAATTCAGATCGTCCCCTCGTCAGACAATCGAATAAGATATGAAAGCAACTTGGATATCATTGAAAAGACGGAATTAATACATTGGTCAGTGTACAGTGCAAAGTGTACCGTGTTTTAAAAGCAAATCATAAAATGATTGTGTTGTTTCAGCTGCCTTTCATTTCCATCCTTAGACTTGCTTTTAAATGTTTTTATGGAACTAGTTCCTGGTTCGGAGCTTCAACCAGGAACAACTGAATTTAGGACTGTAGCCTCTGTATATGGTGCGCCTACTCTACCACTGAGCCATGTGGTACCCTATCATCCTTTGGCTTTCAGTTTTCAGTTCCTCATATATGCAATCAAAAAGCACATATACTGGATCAAAGGGCAATCCACACTGGACGCATCTTTTAAAATGTGTCAAATGACAATTTTAACACATTGGAAGCATCAAAACAGATCTGTGGATTTTCACAAAGTGCTGTAATCTATTTATGCCAGCAAGTGGCAAAACCCACAAAAAGAAAATTACTTGCAACACCAAAATGATTTTTCAGCACTTTAAAACATTTTTCCATTGTCCTTAAAATGACAAGATTGTGGGTTATATGTAAATTTTCCAACCTCAAAAATAAATCTGCCCATTCATTTTAAGCTGTTTTTCTCCAGCAAAAGCGATATGATGAAATCATACAAGAATTACAAAAGCAGCTCAGAAAACATCTGCAGGAGCCTGAATTTAGTGGCATTGATTTTTTCAGTAGAACATTCAAAAAGGATCATTGTCTTGGAATGTTGGCCGCTGACCAGATGCTGTGGGAGTCAGTTGCTTCATCAAAAATAATTGAGGCATATTATTTGAAGTGTGAAGTATAATAAATTTGTAGGTTTTCCATCTTCGATGAAACCGTTGGGTATCTTGATGAAGTTAACATAAAAAGGAAATTATGAAAGTAATTAGCTGTTTTCAAAGTTACCGGGTTCTGTTAACATAAAATTACAAGAAGACAAAAGATCTGGCAAAAGTTGACCAATTTTCATTCCAAGGCAGCAAATTATTGACATGCTGTTGAAGTGCATGAAATGTATGTCATATGGTATCTTTTGATATCAGCACTAGTATGCCAATCTTATCCAAATTACATTGCAGTAAACAGCAATGTAATTTGCTGCTTACAGTTGATTGCAGTGATAACTTCAATCAACCACTGGTGAGAACAGCAGTTGGTTACAATAGATTATAATTCCAATTGGAAAACTCATCAGACAGCATGGGATAAATTTCCCATGTTATGCTGATGATACTCAGCTATATCTATCCATAAATCCTGATGAATCCAATCTGTTAGGTAGATTACAGGCATGCATTGAGGACATTAAAACTTGGATGACACTAAATTTTCTGCTTTTAAATTTTGACAAGTCAGAAGTTGTTGTTTTTTTTACCAGAACCTCTGAAAAAGACACTGCTTAGTCAATCACTTGATCTGGATGGCAATAAACTGACCTCCAATAATAAAGTAAAGAACCTCTGTGTTATTTTTGACCAGAATATGTCATTTAAGTCCCATATTAAATAAGTTTCTAGAATTTCCTTCTTTCATCTCCGGAATATTGCCAAAATTAGAAATATCCTGTCTAGGAGTCAGGCTGAAAAACTAGTCCATGCACTTGTTACTTCAAGGCTGGACTACTGTAATTCTTCATTATCAGGAAGTCCATAGAATGGAGTTAAAAGTCTTCAGCTGATCCAAAATGTTGCAGCAAGAGTTCTGATATAAATTAAAAAGAGAGATCATATTTCTCCTATTTTAGCTTCCCTTCATTGGCTCCCTGCTAAATCCAGAATAGATCTTAAAATTGTCCTTCTCACATATAAAGCCCTTAACCAGGCTCCATAATACATCAGAGATGTCATTGTTCTATATGTTCCTAACAGAGCACTTTTCTCTCAGACTGCAGGTTTACTGGTGGTTCCTAGAATTTCTAAAAGTAGAATGGGAGGAAGATCCTTTAGTTATCAGGCTCGTCTCCTGTGGAACCAGCTCCCAGTTTTAGTCCGTGAGGCAGACACCCTGTCTACTTTTAAGACTAGGCTTAAAACTTTCCTTTTTGATAAAGCTTATAGTTAGACTGGCTTAGGTTATCCTGAACTATTTCTATAGCTATGCTGACATAGGCTTAGGCTACTGCAGGACAAACTGACCACTTTTTCTCACTTTCTTCTTCTACTACTCTCCAATTTTGCATTATTTGCTGTTATTTCAACTGTTAATTTATTTGTCCATAGAAGCTACTCCTGGTCTGGTGTTCTGTTTGGCTGTGATCAGTGGTGTCCCGATACCAATACTGGTATCGGTATCAGGCCCGATACCAGCATCAAGTACATACTCGTAAAAGCAAGCTGATTCTCCAAACTGATACCACGTTTTGGTTGGCTGCGCTGCTGTGCAACTCAATGGCCAAACCACACTTTATACTAGGTGACGGTAATATGTCAATAAAGTTATTTGCTAATCCTCATAAAAAAAAAATAAAAATAAAAAAAAATAAAATAAAAAAAACAAATGAAGATGGGAGACGTTAGATGGATGGATGAGGTGAAAATTTCTGTCGGAGCAGAGGTCGCGCTAGACTTTTTCCGTTGTCCATCATTTTGACTAACTGTCAAAAGAAGCCTGCCATTGTCTATTTTTACCCATCGATTTTTAAAATGACTGAAATGACAATTAATTGCGTTTCATTTTCATTCTGTTTAATTAATATTCAACAAGATGAACAGATAATCCACATCGTGATCATCATCAAGCTAAATACATTTAACTTTTTCTCTGCAGTGACAAAGTTTTTAAAGGTAACATTTCACCAGCTGAAGTGATAAGAAGTTAGCAAGACTTTCTGAATGTTACCTGATCCCACAAACACTCCCTTCAGGGGGAGAATAATCCCGCAGCAGTGTAAGTTGTTAGATGTGCTCTAAAGTCTCTTGTCCATAACTCTTCAATGCACCGCTGTCAGCTCTCAGATAGCATCCAGATCAGGAGTGATACTCTTACGGAAAGTTTTCTTATATTGATTGATTTATTGACCTTTGCGATGTTCTCTGTGCATAAAGTTGAAAGTGCGCGTCAGCACAAAGTGGTCAGGTGTGTGTAATCTGTCAAAATGAGGGACGGCTGTCAGATTTTTCCGTCACTGTTTAAAGAAATAATTATAATTATTAAATAAAAATAATTATTAAAAAAAAAATTCAGTTTACGCGAGCCCTGGTTTGAATATATTTCAAAGTAAAGATAGAGAATAAACAAGCAGACTGCCCTGTGTACTTGCTGTCAAGAGAAGGGGGCATGGGGTGCATATGAAGCTTTTACTGCTTTTGCTTTTAGACCACCATAAGAGTAAGCAGTGTAACTTCTCCCGTTTTAAGCTTTTGTCATCTGGGATGTGTGATTAATGGGAGCAGAGCAGGGTGAAACTGCGTGAGCATTTATTGCAGTGCAGCGCTTGTTACAGTCTAATGAACATCTTCATCTTACTTTCTTTCCTTCCTCAACAGGATAAGCTGCCTCCTCCTCTATTTAGACTATAAGTAGATTAACACAACTTTATTGCGCATTCGCTTTCGGCTTTCTCTGTGTATGTATTGCTTATTATATGCGCAACAAGAAGCCGCAGCCCGACCGGACCATCAAATAAATAATTTTTGCCCCCACCTGAATTTTGGCTCGGGCTATTGATCTAAATTCCAGTGAAAAATGCGTCTTTTAATGTGTAATTTGATAAAGCATTTGAAAACTAAACAATCTGTATGTCATGCTCTATTTATGATTTGTTAAAACAGTTGGAGGAAGTGTAGGCTTAAAAAGAAGAGCCGCCCTGATCAAAATAAAATAGTTTTGTTTTCAAAAGTTATTGCATGAAGTATAAGTAGGGCTTGTTAATTACTTGGTATTGGTGAGTACCTAAACTGAAGTACTTGTACTCATAGTCGGTCTTGAAAAAAACTGGTATCGGGACAACCCGAGCTGCAATACCTTCCTGGAGGGAGGCATGAGCTAAGCTACTGCATCCATCAACTAATCGTTCTCCTTCTCCTGGTTAACTTTTTACTTTTATGAACATTGAAAATAATCCTACATCACTTCATTTGTTTTTCTTGTGCATTCTGCTCTGTCTTCTCAAAGCCAATGTTGGTTGTGGTGGATGGCCTCTTGCACTGAACAAGGTTCTGCTGGAGGTTTCTTCCTGTTAAAGGGAGTTTTTCCTTTCCACTGTGGCTACATGCATGCTCGGTATGAGGAATTGCTGTAGAGCCATTCTTGTCCAGGAGGAGTGAATGCTCCAAGTCAATGACTCGATGCAATCTGCTGGGTTTCCTTAGAAACTTTTTGAACTACTTTGAATAATTAATTGAGCTGCTGTGCTGTTTGATAACTTGGATCAGTTGGAATGTACATACAATTGAATTAAAATGATTTTTTATAAAGTGCCTCAAGATGGCATTTGTTGTGAATTGGCACTATATAAATACACTGAATTGAATTGAATTGAACTGAATTGAATTGAATTGAATTGAATTGAGTAGATACTCTGGATGGAAGCTGGTGGACCAACATTACTGACCAAGGAATCGCTCATTGCTCTTTTGGGATCAAAACATGTGGTATGTGATGCTCCTACACCAAGTGCTGTTTGTTCCCCTACATCTGAAGGAAGACATTACTTTACCGATATCCTACAAACAAGACAAACACAATTTACTTTCATTATAAGGCTTGATGTGAAGTGATATAAGTCACAACTTCATGTAACAAGAGACCTGAGATTTTAAATAGTTTCTGGCGAGTGTATGTCTTATGTTTCATTAAATTTTCTTTTGCAGATTATTATCAGATTCACTTACTGCTTGGTTGTCGAAATCTAACTCAGATGTTTATAGGAAAACCGCTACACAAAAGCATAAAATGTTTTTCATCTGTCCAAGAAGAAATGCATTAATTTATGTTAAACGAGCTACTACAACTTATCTCATAAAGCTCTCATTTGTAACACTTTCCACACAGTACCGCAAACGTATTTGCATTTCTTTAGTTTGGGGGGCACGGGAAGTTGATGTTTCTCTGATATAAAAATGTTTTTTATCTGAAGCATTTGTGACAAAAAAAAGTAAAAAAGAGAAGGGATCTGTTAGAGGGGAAAATACTTTTTTTTTACAGCACTGTACAACAACAGGAAGAGCCAATCATCTGCATTTGCTGTAAAGTTTCAATATGCCTGACAGGAAAACTGTGTCATATGCTCCAGCTTAAGCATGTTAAACAACCTCCCTCTTGTTCAGAGAAGGCACAGCAGGGAAGTTGTCCAACGGGTATTTAATAATGTGAAGTGTTATCCAAAAAGCAACCCTAAAATTAGTCACCACTTTCAGTTGCCATGGAGAGTATCAGACAGGGCTTTGTCTATGTATCTCGGAGAAGCATAAATGCCACAGATCAGTGATAAAAACGATAGGTTAGTAACTGAATGTGCAGCACAAGGTGAGCATCTTTCCTGTCTCTGTCGGTCCCTTTTGCCTTGTTTACTCTGTTTCTTAAGTATTTTATTTCAATTTTTTTTTATTTTCCTTGCTAGCCCAAAAATTGACTTCACAAGTGGTTTTTTTTTCTTTTGTTGCCACAACGTCCTTCAGCATAACATTATTCCCACAAACCTTCCCTTTTTACTTTTTTTAATCTCTTATTTTCTATATTACCTTCTTACTTTGACCTCTATCTTGTTCTTCTTTGATTTCTCCTATCCTCCTTCAGTCCCTCCTTGGGCTGCTTGGCCGCACCCCTTGTGAAAGCAGCACCCCACTGTAAAAGAATGAGTCTGTCACACTGCAAACAATCTGCATTCATCATGCCTTATCTGCTAACGCCTCCGCGGCAGCAGTCATGATACCAGGGCCGAGTGAGTGTTTCTGGGCCCTCAGCGTGCAGGGTCAAGGTCTGCAGCTCAGGGAAATAGCGCTAAAGCTCAAGGCTTATTTGGCAAGCTGGTGTTGGATTTAAGCAGCAGGCTGTGGAGGACGGGAACAGCCGGCTTGACTTATCCTTGATCCAGGATAATATTCTTTTCTTTTTTTTGCTCCTTCCATTTGTCCAGGGATGGTTTGCTGACCATGCGTGCTCTTTTCCAGAAATGCTAGGCTTAACATTCATGCAGCCACGGTGCAGATATTAACATCTAACAGGATAATAGGATAACCACAGCCTTAAACCTAAACATAAACAAGTTTAAGTGCCTGTCGGAGAGCTTATCATAATTAATTGTTGAAATGAGGGAGGGAAGAGTGCTGCTTAATCACATTCCCCACCCTGAATCTCATCCAGTTATAACACTCTGGAGTATTTTGATTCGCATCCACCTTTACACCAGGCAGCTCTGAAGGATAAATAATGCCCTGAAAAGTTTCTGTGAGGAGAAATCTGGCTTACTAAAGAATAGTGTGAAGAAAAACTGGGTTTTATGTAATCTAACTGGGTCTACAGAATAGAATAGAATAGAATAGAATAGAATAGAATAGAATAGAATAGAATATCCTTTATTGTGCCTCAGTGGAAAAATTAATGTATATCCAAACATAAAAAAATAAATGCAACTTTAACAATTTCACCCGTATGTAATTTTAGCATTAATGTAATGTTTTTGAATTATCAGTGTAAAATGGGAAATGTGTAAAGTTTCCCATACAAGGACAGATTCACAAAATAGGGAAAAAAATGTACAGTTGTCAGAAATACCATACTCAGATTCAAAGAAATGTGCAATTGAGTAGGATATTTTTCCAGATTTTGTAGGTTTCTATTCTGGGGATAATTTGAGAAATGTACAAAATGAGCCTGAATATTTGTGCATTAAAAAACAAGGCAATACTACTTGCAATGAACAAATTTCCAATGAAGGCCTTACCAGGGGCCAAAGATGGTTGAGGACCATTCTCTCAAGGTTGTTCATCAGATGCTTGGTTAGTGCCTGCCTGGAGTTGCTTAGGTCCTTCAGATGTGTGGTCTTCGGCACTGGTACCACACAAGAGGTCTCCCTCAGCTGTGATACTTTCATCTGCTTCAGGTTTGAACATGTATCCCATGATGCCACACGGTTGATCTGCGCAGCACCTCAGGAGCCTGGAGCTGATGCAGTTCCTCCAGAGAAACCATGGGCTCTTGTCTGCATCTCTGATTACTGCCCTACTTGCCCAGCTTGTCAGTTCTGGTGGACAGTCATATCTATCTAAATTAGCAGTCGTGCCACAAGCTATCCAATTTAGGATGATTTACTCTGTGAACCATCCAAAGCTTGGAAATTTGTTTTATAATCAAACCCTGCTTTAAACTGCTCTACAACTTTATCCCTGACCTCTTTGTTTTTTTTCTACTGCAGGGTGGTAACCTATTTTCCAAATATCAGTCCACTTACATACAGTTCCAACAAACTGGGGGGAAAAAAATCTAACACAATTCTTGTGCCTACAATTCACCAAAAGAGTGTAAGAATTATCTGCCTGTTGCTCTAACTTTTGAGCTCATGAGGGTCCTGGACACAATCATCATCCCCCTCCACCCCACCTTTGTCATGTGAGTCAACAAACTGAACCCATACCAGTTTGCCAATAAGCAAATAGGCTTTAAATTGTTGTTGTTGTTGCTGTTTACAGATTCTTTTGCGTAACAGTGCAGAGTATCCTACCTGAAAGTGCAGTTTGGTTCCGGACATTAAGACTTCTTAATACTATATCTGTTCTAAGGTTGTGGGGGAGTCTTCTTTCTCAACATCAGCTCCAGACTTACTCTGCAGTTGGCTGAAAACATTAAAGCAGAACTTTTTCATGATCTGTGTGAGAAACACCAGCTATTAGGAAGTCGTTTTAGTGTGCCCCACTGTGGGAGGAACAAATATAAGCATTCATTCATCCCCCATTCCATTTCAATACTCAACTCAATAAAAATGAACACTCTTGGAGACTGAACAATCATAGAAGGAAGTTTTTAAAATGTAATGCTATATTTCAAGGTTTCTGTTTATGAATTTATCTATTTTACTGATGAAGTGTGCGGTTTCTGTTTGTTTGTGTCATGTTCTGTTAAGTTTGTCAAACTGGTGTTGCAAAAATTATTTTCTATGCAAACAGACAATATAAGTTCTTTTCTTATCGAGTAAAAATGGGCAATTTTTTTCCACTTTACAATGCTTTGCAATCTATTAGTCTATCTGACATAATTCCAACAGAATACTTTAAAGCATATGGTTGTAGCATGATGCATGAAAAACTGTTGAAGTTTAAAATGATGAACACTTTACAAGCACTGTCCAAAAAGCTGAAAAAAAATATTTCTTGTTTTTAATTGATAGCTGATTAAGACACATTTCCAAGAGTATTTTTGTCCTTGTTAGAAAGTCCAATTTTCAGCATCCAACTCAGGAAAAGAGTGTACCTAGAGCATGTGATGAAATAAGTCTAAACCATAGCACTGGTGTGAAGGTCATTGTGGCAGCACTGGTGGAGTCACTGACTCCTCTGGCAGCCTGACCGGTGTGTGGTTACTTGTCAGTCACACAGCTGCAGGATGGAGGAACCTGGGGTGAGTGGACAACAGCTCCCAGCCAGCCAACCCTCTCCATCACTGCCCTCAACACGTGCAAGAAGATACAGAGGGCATGCCGGAGTGTGTAGTCAAGTTCAGGACCCAAGTGTTCCATCAGGGGGCTGGTTAAAGGGGACCAGAGGAGTCAAAGGGCACATGGTTGGCTTTGAATGATGAAGAGATGAATCGACAGTGAAAATAACACCAGGAAAAGAGAAAACAGTTATTTTCAGTGTAATAATTGGAAATACTTTGATGAATGTCTGCAGCTTATCATGGAATACACAAAGATGCCAACACATATGTTTGTGTTTCTGTAATTAATACAATTTAACCAAGAAGGCTGAACAGTTGTGGCCGCAAGCTGTCTAATTGAAATCCCATTTAAGTGTTGCTTCTTAACCCACCATCGAAACAAAAACAAGAGAGGGGGGAAGAGGATTCTCTCCATGCACGTTTTTCGAATCAATTTTTCATTCCCCCCTCCCTTTGCCTCTGAGTAAATTATATATAATATCCTCGAAATACAAAGCCGGAGTTAATATAAGTGCTCTAGCTGTGATGTGATTATTTCTTTTGTTGTGTGCTCTCTTTTTTTAAAAACTGAAATGGCTGAAAGGAAGCATGACGCTGCAGGGGTGGTGGGGGGTCATGCAGCTTCGCACCAGGAGGCTTCCTGGCACAAGCTAATGAGTGCCTTGAACAATATTTGCCTAAACAAATTGAGTTAACTTGCATTTTAATTTGATTTGGCTTTTCACTGAGTTATCACGAGGTCTTTGTCCTACTGCAAGTAAACACACAAGAGAGAAGTATAACCCGAAAAAGCAACTTTTGTGTATTATGAAGTGCAAAATGATCCACTGATTAATCCACAATGAATGTCAATAAACACAAATAAACAATAGCTGCCACTGGAGTTGCTCCCTGCAAAAAAAAAAAAAAGGGCATACATCACAATTTTTGCCATTCCTATTTTTGTAGATATATATGTACATATATTTAGTTATGTTTATTTTCATGACTAAAAATGAGAATGTGTATGAAGAAGAAAAAAGTGAGCTCAAGGAAACTGAGATGACTCCACTGAAAGTTGCTGAAGAGTAATGATTTCATTACAAATGTGCACAACACAATATCCAGTCAAGATTAAAGTAGTGACAGCAAAGTCTCCAGCTCAATTCAGATTTTGCATTTTCTGCTCCAGTTCTGACCAGTATTGATACTTGTCTAAAGAGGTGAGATCAGCCCAGTACTTCTGGGGGAAAAGAGTTGCAGTAACATCAAGAACAAACTGAACTATGGGGCCTACGCTAATAACAAAATAGTCAATGTAATGGATGATTGTGATGTGATATTGTGTGTATTCAAATCATATGAAATTGGGTTAGTAAAAATAGGGCTTTTGAAGGCTAGCTGATGATAAGAAGTATAGGTGTTTTCCAGCAAAGGGAGGTGGCTGGAATTGCAAAATAACGGCCCAAAACTGTGTAAGGCGAAAATTGGAGAAGTCATGTACCAGCCATCTTATGCAGCTCCAGAGAATTAAGGAACGGAGCGTAGAATCTTCTGGGCCAATTCCTCTGCAGACTCTTTGTGTCGGGATTGGGAGCAGAGATCGGATTGGATTTTTACTTGCAGGGTTTAGAGAGTAGAGTTGAGCCTCAAACTGACCAAATATTTTTGCCTGAGTGAGGGAACGGCGTTGGGCCCAGAGGTCTGGGGTTTCGAATCTGAAATTTGCTCTCAAGATTCTATTCATGATAGGATTGCCTCCTCTATTTTTGCTGGTGAGAAGACCTCTTTTGGGTTCCGGCTGAATTCCAGTTCAAAGATCATTGGTGGATTGTGTCCTTGTTTCCATCCACCATGCAGGAGGAATTTTCCAATGAAAATTCAGCCTTGACGGCTCTCTCTCCTATTGCTAAAAGTTTTTACATCTAAGAGTAATTACAGTGTCAGTTTATAAGGAAAGATAGAATTGTTTGATGATTGGTGATTCAAAAGTTGTAAACAGGATCTTTTCTATGCTGCAGAGATTATTACTGTGTGCTGTTCCCGCCGGCTTTGCAATTTAAGAGCAGTTGAAAATCTTATTGAACATTGTGGAAATTAATTTATTGAGGTTGCCACTTTTAAGGTTTCTTGCTGATTGTAAAAAGTTTAGCCTCTCAGGTTCAACAGAATTTCTGAGAGGTTTTTGACTGGTTGTTCAGATAAAGAGCTCTATATAGAAAAATTAAATCCCTGAAGTCTACTTTTTCCAGATTTCTAAAATGACTCAGCCCAATTCCAAATGCAAGTTGTATAAGAGGGGAAGATGCCATTAACGGGGTTGTATGCGGGTTGCTTAGTCTGGCTGCGGGCTGCTTAGTCTGGCCAGGCCATCAGCTGAAGCGAGGACCGATGTTCGGAAAGTAGGCAGAGAGAAGGCTGAGTGTGTTCTCCTCTACACCAGCTTAAACAGACCCCTTGTTGACTGGCTTGGGATAAACCCATCAGGAGGTCCGGACCATTTGAACGGAGAAGCTGGCTGCAGGCTACTTTGCTTTAGTAAGGTTAGTCTGAAGACAACAGACATACTTTGTAGGGCATGTTGGAGAAGGGATGCATCTAAAGTTGCATGATACTAGCTCTCAAGGTGTGGAGTTGTGCCACCAGCCAGCAGCAGGACTTAAAAGTGTAAACAAGATTTAGAAATCATTTTCAATGAGAAAAGCAAAAAGGTAAGATGCATTTGTCCAGCTAAGAACAAGATCACTCCACTAAGTTTATCTGTCATTTGGTTTTGAAAACAATATGTCTCCACATATCATTCTTTTCAAAGCAAAATGATGAATCATACTAAATATTAACATCAGTTCTGCACTGTTTCTTGCACTGCAGTCATAATTTCTAACAGCTCACATCTGTGTTGGATATTATAAATGGTATGATGGTATAAGGCGGCTGATGAAGGGCCTTTTTAAGTTAAAAGTTTATTTTTGCATTTTCAAGCCCAACATGCAACCTGGTTTCAATCCACCAGCAGCAAATGCAAATACTTGTAAGTTCTTCCACAGTCTTAAGATTTTGATCAAGAACATCTGCACCCTAATGTATTATAATGTCTCCTGTTAAGGTTTGCATCTAGAATTAGGGCTGTGATGGTAGCCCTTTTAAAAAGGTAGCCCTTTTTTAATTGGTTTTCACCTCAACGAGCTCCATCTCACTGCACATGTGGACCAACTGCGGCTGTTGACAGTGAAACACATTCCTCCTGACTGAGAGGCATGCTGCTCCACTAATGCATATTTAATTTTGTGAGCCATAGCTATGCTGGAATATTTCAATTACTTGCATTAGACCTTCCTGGGAGGAACAGCTCTCCATTTAATTTGATTCTATATAATTACTGTAAAATGAATTTTAATTGTTATGGCCCGTCTTTAAAATAAATTGGTACATATCTTCCTGCTACCAGTTGATGCGGCTTTTCAATTATATTATGTCAGAAAAAAGGCTCCAATCAGAATATATTTGGCTAAATTAGGAAAATGAAGTCAGACTAGATAACTGTGAGAGCAGGTCATGAAGACACTGAGTGATCTTAATAACCCATTTTTACAGAGGCAGAACCAAACCTCGGAAAACTTATCACAGAGGGGTGCTGCTGCTTTGAGGTAATTTGAATGTTAAACAAGACTGCCAACCTTTTTGTTACATCAGCATCAGGCGGTGTTTCCAGATAAATCCTAACTAGCTACATTGTTCCTCTATCCAGACTTTGTTAGGAATATTATGGGTGTCACAGTAACCTTATTATCAGGCACATTTTTTACAGATGGTTGCCTATTCCTGTTTTCAAAGAACACCAGCACCTGGGTTTTTGTTGTTAACCGTGAACCCCACCACCCCCGTGCTTTTGAAAAATGAAATATGCATCACTCTCGCTCTCTGTCTCTCTTTCCCCATCAGTGGCTTCTGTTGTCCGAGTGGATCCAGCAGGTTCCGCTGGGTGGAGATGAGCTTCTCCTATTCGAAAATCAGGAGACACAGCCGCCTCATAATTAGATTTGCTTTCTGTGTGGCGCCGGTCCCTTCAATCTAATCTATTTATGCATTCCCTCTTTCAGGCCTCATTGAGATTCTATCGCCTTGTATTTGTACCCTGCCTGTCAAAACGGCCTTCTTTTCTTCACAATTTTGGGCTCATTTCACTGGCGGAGATGGGCGATGATTGCCCGCTGGTCTCATCGCGAATGCAATGTGGTGGAACTTAAGAGGCTTCTGTGTTCTCTTTAAAAGGTGGCTCTGTTTGTATGTGTGTATGTGTCCTTGTGTGTGTGTGTGTGTGTGTGTGTGCATGTGTGTGAGCGTGCATGTTTGTTTATGGGGATGACACATGTGGGATGTGTTTGTGTTTTTGTGCATGTGTGGTCATGTTCTTCTGTCTCTCTCATATTGATGTGGATGTCAATAAATAGTCTGTATATATCTGTGTGTGTTTAGTTTTGTGTGTGTGTGTGTGTGTGTGTGTGTGTGTGTGTGTGTGTGTGTGTGTGTGTGTGTGTGTGTGTGTGTGTGTGTGTGTGTGTGGTAGATGTGCAGGACTCTGAAGCCAGCAGGGAAGAGAAGGAGGGGGTGGAGTGTTAAACTAAGATTAACTTTATTGATCCATGAGAGACATAACTGGTTATTGTAGCCACAAACACCAGGCTATGGTTGAAAATGCAATAAGGTGAAGATGAAATATGTGTGATTCACACTAAACCACATTTCAGCTTGGCATAAATCAGATCTCAAATTTACAGACTTCTCTCATTCTTGGAATGTTGATATGCTCAGTTGTCGGGTTCAATTTTTGCTTTAAAGGTAATCTCTAATCAGCACAGTCTACATAACTGCTCACAACTTTGTAGTCTCTTAATAAAAAGTAAAGTGAAAGGACCAAACAAAAGGAAAGGTGAGTAAGGGCAAGAAGACCATGCTCACATAGGAATCAGTAAAAAGGTTTCTGATACATACAGTGGCTCTAAAAAGTATACAAACTCCTGATAAAATGGCAGATTTTTGAGATGCAAAAAAATGTCCTTTACTAAATTATTTCAAAACTTTTTTTTAGCTTTAAGCAAAATGAATTATGTCATGAGAACAACACTGTAAAATAAGATTGATGATGTTTGCATTGTTTTTGTGATCATTTGGTGCTAAAACTGAAGCTTTATCCTCTCTTCAGCTCTGATCTATGGGGATATTTTTCTGCTGAAGAAAAACGTCCCCGTAGACTGATGCCACTTCTACCATCTTTTACTGAGGTAGTGTATTCAGGATGATGTACAGTGTTAGTTTTCCACCACGTAGGGGCTCTTCTACAAAGGCCAGATCTGTGGAGTGCATGACAAATTTTCAAGCAAAATGTTACCATCAAGGCTGGAACAGAGACCCTGGTAAGACCTTGGACAGGAAATGTATTGCAGTCACCTGCTGCCTTAGTCTGAGCCAGCGGCTGTCACAATGTGTGGCAGAATCAGTCTGGTACAATTGAATGTATCCACTGCTTGCAGATAAACTACATTGCTCCAGTTTCTTTATAGTATTACCAACATTAGCTTATTTCTGACATGGCATTGATGAAGTACAGGTAGAAATAAATGGGACATTAGCTGTTTCTTTTATTTCCACACCTGAGAACACTACCAACAAAATCTAAATAACAATTGTGTTCAGGCCCTTTCAATGCTGTCTTTTTATGGACACAGTTTCCCTGCTGAATATGATTTGTTTGATTAAATCTGTCCTCTGCTCCTTCCATGTTCCTACAGAGGTTTGCCCCTACCATAATACAACCAACCAATCTCAGAAATCATGGATTTCAAAAATTTCAAAGCAACTTGCTGATCCTTTGTTTATTAAAATTATTTGTTTATTGGATTTTTTTTTTTTTTTTTTTTTTTTTTTTTTTTTTTTTTTTTTTTTAAGAAAAACAATTGCAGCTAATCCATATCCAACCACAAGGATTTGTATGACGAATTGTGATTAAAATGGTTATCATTTTAGAGTGCTCAAGATCTCTTCAGGCTCCATTAGCATTGTAATTCCCTTTAAGTGTTTTAATAATTATTATTATTATGATGTTGATTTTAGTTGTTTTAGTTTCATCAGTTAGAATGGTTTGGCTCAAATCTAAGCAAAGTGCTAACCTTGTTTACAAACAAAGTAAATGAAATCTATCAAAAATATCAAGCTCACATTCTTGCATATCGAAAGTGTTAAGCTTTAGGTTATTGTTTTGTGTGTTTTTCTTTTAGTATCTGATACCATGTCTCAATGAAGGTTGAGAGTAAACAAAATGCATATTTTTCTGTCTTCCATTCGATTTTCTATTTCTGTTGACTTCTTATTCACCCATTTACACAAACATTCATGCAGGATTTATTAAGTTTTATCACCTCTTTATGCTTAATAACAGATTGTTGTTTTTTTTTTCTTCTTTCATTTAAGCCTGGGTTCTCTCTGTATGGAGTTTGCGAGTTCAACCCATGCATGCATGTTTTCTCTCCAGGTACTCCGACTTCCTCCCACAGTCCAAAAAGATAACCGTTAGGCAAATTGATCGCTCTAAAATTGCCCTTATGTATGATTATGAGCATGGTTGTTTGTCCGGTGTGTTGCTATGTTTGTTTGTAAGTTTCTTTTTGATGAGCTGAATAAAAATGTCAGACACAGCTTTCTGATTTTAATTTTAGGATAATTTTTTTTAAACTGAAGTTTGAAATGTGACAAAATGTGGAAAAACTTAAGGTATATAAATACTTTTTCAAAACACTGCATGTTTAGGAAATTCCACACAGTTTATCCTCTATTCTTCTTTGTCTTTTAAATAATTTACACCTGTTGCTGTTGCTTGTGATGCACAGCTTTGTAGTTGTGCCTCTGAAAAACTGTACCAACTGGTCTTAGAAAAGAGTTCAATTTTGCTTTTAAAAATGGTTGGAAGTCCTGTATGGAGAAGCACTGAATGGGCCCCTTGCAGCTGAAATTATTGTGTTTTAAAACCAGGTAAGTAAAAAGGTTGAATTGAACCAAACTGCCACATCACCCATTAAGTGGAAGCAATGGTGCTGTTATTCTGAGAAATAAAATGGTTGTACGAGGCCTTGAAAATTCTGAAAAAAAATGAATTGTAGGTCTTAATGCTGGCTATTAGGGGTAATTACAAGTTTATACAATCTCGGACAGCACATTACTCTTTTTGACCTTGCCAGCTTCAAAGCTTGCCTCATCACTTAGTTTATGGAAGGAGACACAAACATAAGGTAATCACATACTTGGCAGTAAGTGCAACCATTATTCAAATGTAATGTGTGAAAGAGAGTACTCGGTTCTTCTTTCTATTACTTGACATCCATGTCAACACAGACATTTTTTTTTTTTTTTTTTTTTTTTTTGAATATTTGATCTCAGCTTCATCTGACTTTGCTTAGGGTTCTAAAGCTCTGAAAGACAAATGAAGATAAATTGTATGGATTTATTTTCTAAGTCTGATTAAATTGTCTTTCTGTGACGACTTTAGAATATATCTGCAAACAAAAAAAAACAATTCTAAACTAAAATATTTTTAAGCTTTTTGTTTGTTTTTCTGCCAGGAACTTTGTTTTTCTGAAATGTGGGCAAAAAAAAAAAGTTAAATCTCAAGTACAAAATCTGACCAACTGCACCTTTTCCATTAAGTCTTTCTGACTATGAAATGGATAAATGGATAATCAAAGGGCTGGTTTCCAAGAACCTATGTCCAGTGTTCTAAATGAAACTGTTTTTAAGTAATATAAAATACAATGAAGGAACATAAACTGTGTATTTGTTGGTTATGTAATGTTATAGTTTCAAGCATGTATATTCATATGCGCTACAGTATTAACTATAGTGCAGGAAGTAATTGAATATTTCAGCTAAATCTTTCATAGGTGGATACAAGTACCTAACTTGGCACAGATGTTCCCAGGGGCTTGCTTTTTTTAAATAAACTGTTAGCCAGACAACTGTTGGTTCCTTTAAATCAGGATTGCAAATATTTTTGTGTACAGCAGATTTTGAGCAAACACTATGACTAACAAACTGTTTGAAACATTTGCTTCTTTTATGCCTCAAATATCTGCATTTTAACATATTTTTTTGTTAATGCAATTGTTAAAGTCCTTGTGTCCCAAAATATCCCACAGCACGCACAACATATGGAGTCCAGAGAAGGTTATATTTAAACAGAGACTTTAATTAACCCTTGTCTGAACATAAATATGGAACTGGGAGTCTTGGCAAAACAAAACAAAAAGTGGGAGAAGTCTCAAACCTGCCAGCTGTTGGCCGTTGGATTCAGGATGCTCCAGGATGGTCCAGGATCTCACCCTACAACCAAAAACCAGAGAAAACCAGTACAGCCAGAGGCTCCCAGACTAAACAACAACAGTATGGCAGTAAGGTGCAAATACGGCATCCATCAAAGGAAGGAGCGAGAGCGAGGCTGGAGAGGAACACCAACAATCATCAGACTCATGTTTTTCCTCTGGGCTCCCTCTCTTGTTTGGTAGGTGGAACTTATCCCTTTTAAACCCCTTCCAGCCAATCAACTATAAAGAGAAGCCTCATCAATTAGTCAGGCACTCATTCAGAAAAGTGATACAGGGACACATCAAAGTAATGCTTTTAGACTCACGATTTGCTATTTTCTTTTTGTCTTCCTTTGATGTCCTGTAAAGCACTTTGATTGCCTTTCATGTGAATAGTTCTATATAAATAATCTTGTCTTGGATTTCCTTGTGTTTAATAGAATTTGAAGGATTAGGTTTTTGCTATTGTTTTGTGTTCACAACAAGACAGGGAATAAAGAAGATAGGCTATACAATGTAGCACAGAACCCACATTCAGAACATGAGTTGGGGACATTACAATTGGCTCATCGCATTATCTATTGACTACAGGACAGCACAGTTAATCGTATGATGGAGTATGATGAGATGGAGTGATTTGAAACCAAATACCAGCAACATGGTGGTATATGCAGTTTCTGCTCTTATCAGTAGGGACTATCATTGTGGGACCACTGCTGTCTCTGGCACCATAATACTTTTTATTAACAAGCCATGCTGCTACTGTTGTGTAAACCATAGAAGTAGTGAATGGAAGCAGCTGAAAGTCACCTTTTTTCTCATAATTATCTTTCTTTTTAACTCATGATGGTTCAACTGCTCTACAGTATTATAACTGTCAAAGATTGTCCACACAAGCTCTAGAAGTCCGGTCACATTTAAATTTCCTAATCAACATGCGTTAAGAGTCATTTCAAGATCTGCTCAGCATGTGGCTGAAGAAAGGGAGGTTAATATACTGAAATACAATCAGAAAGCTGTCATAGTTAAACACTCTTCTTCTGGAAAAACATACTGGAGTTGATTGAGGGAAATTATATACACAGCTTAGATAGACTGGTTATTTATTTATTCAATGAAATGCTCTGTGAAGGGATATTTTGTATTGATAGAAGACACTAAAAACATAAAGACAACTACTTTGAAGAAAAAAAAAGATTCTTGAAATATTTGTGTTAGTGCTGTCAAGTGGTAAATAGATGAAATACATCTTTTATAGATTAGAGATAGACCAAGCTTGAATTTGCACAAATCTGTTAAAACCATTCGAATGTCTCTTTACAGCATAATTAAATGAAAAAAAGCATTTCATAAAAATGTAAGGAAATTAATGTGCAGTCTTTGTACACTACAAAGACTTTGAGCCACCATCATCTTTATTCCTTCCAAGCCAGGCTTCCCATCCTTGTAATGAGTTGGACTGATCTTGATCAATAGTTCTCCAGGCTTTCAAAGTTTTACTGTGGACATTTTCTGTTTAATCGTTCATTTCCAGTCCTGTCCCCCTATCTGATGTGGACAGTGGGCTGTTGAGTGTGTCCTTAAGAAACTCTGACAAAATCGAAGAAGTGGAGGAGAAAATAGGAAGTGGCAGGTCTAAAACACTATCTAAAATAGATGAATAGAAACTGTAATGCATGTCCTTAAGAAATGTAAAAAAAAAAAAAATCAGCAAAGATGTGACACAGGGCTTAAAAGATGCATAATCCTGCAGTCGATATATTGCTGGGTTGTCAGCTAAAAGTCCTCTGGGATCATCCTGTTTGTCCAAAAATCTAACTTTAACTTTATATATAAAGATCTGTTATTTTTGTGGTTCGTTTTTAAATAAGTTAGTGGTAGTGTTGTTTTGAGCACTGTTATTTTTCTGTAACAGTCACTATTAAATTAGCCTCTGGGTTTGCAAGTGAAACTGATAACGCTGGATTTGCAAGTTTTAATTAGTCAACAGGATTTTCTTTCGCTGCAAAAAAGGACTAACACAGATATAAGAGAACCAAATTTGAATTCACAAAGAACACAAAAATAAAGTTAAGAAATTAAGCACAATGGAGTGAACCAACATGACAACACCATTCTAGCAATAATAAAAAGAAATGAACATAAATAAACAACAAGGAAATGCTTAAAACACTGAGACAAATGAAAACTAAATTTTGTGCGAGATTTGTGCAACTCCTTCAAAGTTCCATTTAACCTTCTTCTCTGATTAATGCTCTCCTTGCCCAGCCTGTCAGTTTAGGAGACCGACTATGTTCTAGAAGTTTTCCAGTTGTACAATCATCTTTCTATTTACAGACAATAGCTTGAACAGAGCTCTGTGGGGTCTTTAAAGCTTGCATTGTTGCTGCTTTAAAGCTCTTTATGACTTCATCCCTGATCTGTCTACGATGTCTCTTTGTCTTTCTAGCAAACATCTGAGGCCTTCATGGATCTGAGATTAAATTACACACATTTCAGCTCCATTTACTAATCAGTTCACTTTTGATGGAAATCAGATTCACTTAATTTTATTTAGTGGTATGAGATTAAGGGGCATGAATACAAACACACGCCAAAAATGTGTAAATCATTATCCTTCTACTTCCATTTGTCAATTATTAAAATCCTAGTAAAATACTTTGTGGTTTCCTGTTGTAATGTGGCAAAATGTGAAAAAATTCAAGGGTTTTTAAAAGACACTGTAGTCTTGACAAAGTACTGGGAATGTCTGCCTTACAACAGCTGAGAAAACACAAACATTCCCATATCATTTTAGTACAGAATAGAGAAAACGGGCAGACAGTCATACTGCACCTGAAAAACAAAGAGTGAAAAAGAAAAAGAGTTTTTATCCACAGTGAGGAGAAAGAGGGCAAAGGCTGTGTTATTCTTTGGAAGTAAAAAAGAAGAAGGAGGTGGGCAGAGAGCAAAGATAAGGTTCATTAGAGGAGTTACCTGGGAACAAAGCATAATCTCCGTTTTAACCTTACCTTTAGACGAAGGCCGCAGTTGCTGCTGTGATAAAGGACTAGTACAGCCCACAGGTATGCACAGCATACTGATTAATCCCTTACTGTTGTTATCAGGAGATGTTGGCTAATGCTGTGATGAGGAACGGCTCTTCTGCTGCGGTGCAGGAAATTTTTCTCCCCATACCCTTTCTGTTCCTCGTGGTTTTTTTCAAAGTCTGGGTCAATCCATCTTTCCTTTCACATGAGCGGAGAATAGCTGCCCGGGGCTTTTGATGGCATCAAGGGGCGTCTGTGTTTTGATAAGTATTGATATCAATCTTTTTAAATCTGAATTTAATGGCCCAATATGCCCGGACTGTGGACATTTGTCTTTCCAATTCTCATATGAGGAATCATGTTAAATAGGCTTTCTGTATTAGCATTAACTCATTTTTGACAGGAGGTTGCTTGCACATGCACACCAAACAGCGTGGTGCATTCGTTTGTCTCAGCATCTCACCCTCCAACCTCTCAAATATGCACTATAGAGCAGAAGGCACATTTTTTGTGCGCAGGGAGGAAGAAACCAGTCAAGGAAGGTGATGAAGTAAAAGCAATAAGATTTGTGAAAGAAGAAAAGTTTAAAAAAAAAAAAAAAAAAAAAAAAAAACGGAAGGAAAAATCCAATAGGAAGAGAAGCTGAGGCTCAGCAGGAGTTCATACCAACCTCCTGTGCTCCTTCTCCTCCTCCACCACCTCTTGCTCTTCTTCATCTTTGCTTCTCTCAACCTGTCTCCCTTGATGGATTGGCCCATCAGTTATAAATAATTAGGATGAGCTGTACTCTAGTCTTCCTGAATGCAGCATTACATGGGAACAGGGTCAAGCTTTAAAAGCAGGTCTCCATTCTGCCTTTATATTTCTATAAGCAGAGGACTGTGTACATTAAATCACATCATTCCATTTGATTGTTCTCATTCAGCTTATAAACATAAATATTGCAGTTGCATGGTGGAGGATTTAACCCTCTTCTGCTCCATGGAACTGCACATGACTTAAAAGAGTCCAAGATATTTATGTATTAATTTTGAAGTCATGTTGTCTTGTTTATGCCAAATTATAAAACCATCAGTGTTGTAGCAGTTGTTGAGTCACCACATCCCCCTCTCCCCATTCTGATCTATGGTTTAAAATTCAACACGCCCTCTTGTCCGCGTCCACATGCTCAATCCCTCTGAGCCCCTGTCATGATTGGCTGATAAGATATGTGCTTTAACAAGCCGTTGAACAGGTGTATAACTCCTGTCACAAAGTAAATTACCAAGCCTAGGGGCATAATCACGTATGCATTTTCCCTCCCTTCTCGGCTCTGTCTCATCATTATGGAGAGAATCGCTCTCTCTTCGGCAGATGCTCGTGTCCACCGGAGGCCGACACTCAATTCTGTGGATTGCTGATTAAATCCATTGTCATACTTATGCACCTCAAGTGTGTGCTGTTTATTAAACTCCATCATACCTGTGTGACTCATGAGGTGTGTGTTGAATATAGAACAAAAGATGAAGAAGGTGAAAAATATCTGAGCCATCTTGATCACCAAATCTTCTTTGTTCTCAGCTTGTTTATTTACAACTACGTGACTTAAAGGAACAGTGCAAACACCTGTTAGAAAAATTATATTACAGCTGATTACAGTAAAAAACAAAAAAATGGCTTATTATGAAAAGTGTATCCATCTCCTTTTATTGTGAAATGCCAAAATAAGAACCAGTGCATCCAGTTGCCTTTAGAATAAATCTGTGTTTACTCCCAGTGGACATAAGAGTCCACTGGGGTGCATCTTAATTTCAGCTTAAATCCAGTTGTTCTGTAAAGACCTCATAGGTTTGCAAACAAATGCAACATGAAGACCAAGGAACACAGCAAACAGGTCAGGGATAAAGTTGTGAAGACATTTAAAGCAGTGTTAGGTCATAAAATAATATCCCATATTCTGAAGATCTTTTGTTTAAAAACATAAACAGTGTTGCAGAGCTGCAAAGTCCTCCAGGACATGTCTGTTCACCTAAACAGTCAGGGTGGACATGGTCATCATTACACAGAGAAACAGCCAAAAGGCCCATAGTAACTTTGGTGAAGCCGCAGAAATCCAAAACTTGAGTGAGAGAATCTCTTAGTAGGACAACTAGAAGTGACACGCTTCTTAAATCTGGCCTTTATGGTACAATGGCAAGAACAAAATCAGAAGAAGTCCCTTTGGAAATTTTCCACAATCCATGAAGGGAACAAAGCAAACAATCAAAAGAAGTGATTATTGCTCTGGTGAGATGAAACATTTTTGAGCCACATACAAAAATTTATGAAGGAAACTTAGCATTGCACATCACACTGAACTTTCCTCTGGAATGGTGAAAAATGGTAGTGGCAAAGTCTTGTGGTGATGTTATTCTTCAGCAAAGACAGAGAAGCTGGTAGGAATTGATTGGAGAACGGATGGAGTTAAATGCAGGACAATCAGCAATTACGGAATAATTGCTCAAAAGACTTGAGACTGAGGTGGATATTAACCTTCCAGGAACAATCCTAAATACCTAGAGCTACAATGTTATGATTTAGATAAAAGCATATCCACGCGTTACATTGTTCCAGTCAATGTTTAGATCTAAATCCAATCTATGGCAAGACTTAAAAACTAATCCCTGCAGATGTTCTTCATCCAATCTGACTGAGTGTAAGCTATTTTGAAAAGAAGGATGGGTAATAGCTTCAGTCTCTAAATAAAATAAAAATAAAACATAAAAATAAAAATCATATTACTTTCCTTACTCAAATATCTACTACACTGTGTTGTCCTTTACATAAAATCTCAATAAAATACATTAAAGTTTATTGCTGTAATGTGACAAAATGATTAAAGTTCAAATGGTTTGATAAACATTGCAAGAGACAGTACAGTGCATGACTGAAAGCATTTTCCCCTTACTAAGACTACATCCAAAAACAACATAATGAAAGAAAATCATCCAAAGATATTTGTCTCATGTTAGTTTTTCTTATTTTTCTTTCATGTGTTTTTCAATGATTGTCATTTTATATTGTTAAAATTCCCATGGGAAAGTAGATGAGGTAGTCTACGAGCTAAATCTATAAAAAGGTCCTTGGTCTCCTGTATCCAGGAAGGAAGTGACAGTGCCATGTACCCATAAAGTGCATTTAATGCCTCATTATGTGCAGAAGTATCATCATCCCTCTCTCTCTCTCTCTCTCTCTCTATATATATATATATATATATATATATATATATATATATATATATATATATATATATATATATATATATATATATTTTTTTTTTTTTTTTTATTTTTTTTTTTTTTTTTTTTTTTTTATAAAATGTTAAAATGTTTCAAGGAGCCAGACTTCCTTGTAGTCTTTTAAAAATGTCCTTGCAGGATTTGGCTTCAGCTGTTGTCTGACTTTCTTGTTTTCTCCCACACAAGGGAAAGTGCATTGTGCAAACTTGGACTGAAGAGTTTTTTTCTTTTTTCTTTTTTTCCAAAACAAAAATCTGAAGAAATATAAATCCACTTAATCTTGAAATTAATAAAACTGAATTCATCACTAACCCCCTGAAGATGGAGCTCTTGCAGTGATGGTTCTCTTGACGAAACTTAAAACAAAACAACGCAGTGCTTTGTATGCACCGCTGGAGCTTGAGTCGTTTGCCCAAAGTCACATGGTCAGTAACATCCGAAGCTCTGTTGTTGGTAGTTCAGTACATGCTATAATGCATCAAAAGATAGTGGATCATTGGCTGGAATAGAGGCCTGCATTGGTGGTGAACAGACATAACATTATCTTTTAATGCCAACAAATATATATAGGAGCAATACAATGATATCAGGACAGAACTGTCACATGATAATTAAGCAGAAGCTAGCACTTGAACTCTGTAGAGTGCATAATCATAATGAAGTAGCTCATTAGTGGTACCAAAATATTAATACAACTATGCTGTAATGTAATATACATTTTTTGGTTTTTTGTTAGTTTTTTTATGTTGTGGTGAACACGAACATCCCTAGGTAGTCTGACTTAGAAAAACATATAAAGGTAAGATGGAAACAAACAACTCATAATGCCAACTTATCCTTTATATTACCATTATGTAACAAACAAGTCTCAAAGTCATTACATTCACAGTAGAGTACAATACAAACCTTGCAGCACAATTATGTAAACTGGCTGGAAGTCACAAAATAAAAAGAACTGTGAAAGCATTGTGATGGGTTGTTTACTTGAACTAAACTAAGCATAACATAAGCATTTACAAGCTATACAAAATGCTGCAGCCACATCATTAACATGTTCTAATAAGCAGAATGACATAAATCTTGTTTTATGTGCATTACACTGGTCTCCTGTGGTGTTCAGAATTTATTTCAAAGAAGTGAATTGTCAGGCATCAGCAAATTTATCCAATCTTCTGACTAAACATTTACTTTCTAGTATAAAAATAAAAATTTGTTAATTTTTCCAGGGACTGAGCACTAAAAGAGATCAAGCCTATCAGGTTGTGGCCTCAAGCTCTGGAGCAACCTGCCTCCCCAGCTGTGTTTGGATGAATCACTGGATTATACTAAAAAAAAACTGTTAAAAACCTCTTCTTAGTCAGGCACTTGCCAAGAGTTACTGGCAATAGGGCTTCTTTACATAAATTTTCTTATTCATGTTCCTATATTTTTCTGCCATACCTCTTTATATCTGCTTAGTTTTTTATTGCAATTCTTCACATTTTATGTCTTATGATTTTTTTTTTTTTTTTTATCTTTATTTTTTTATCCTTCATTTTATCTCCTATTCAGAGCTTTTTGACCATTTCTGTAAGTGGATTTTAAATAAATCATTCATTCAGCTCTGACCAGGGAATCTTTCAGGCATAAAAAGAATCTTATACTAAGGGGATATTTGACAGACAAACATATGGTTTTGTTTAAACCATATATATATATATATATATATATATATATATATATATATATATATATATATATATATATATATATATATATATATATATATATATATATATATATATATGGTTTTATCCTAAAAAGTACAAAACCATATATCTATATATATATATATATATATATATATATATATATATATATATATATATATATATATATATATATATATATATATAGATATATGGTTTTGTACTTTTTAGGATAAAACCATATATATATATATATATATATATATATATATATATATATATATATATATATATATATATATATGGTTTTGTATGGTATATGGTATGGTTTTGTGTGTGTGTGTGTGTGTGTGTGTACTATTATTATTATTATTATTATTATTAACTCATAAATTGAACATATTTTACTTTAGACTTCACTGTACAGTAGATAATAAACTGAAGGATGCTGAACATCTCAGGTCCTGTATCAGATCTTAACTTGAGCAAGACATTAATTTTATGTGTTGTTTATTTGCTAAAGAAAGTTTTTTTTCTGGCTTGGTTGGTTTATTTTTGGTCTGACCATCCGTCTTTCACCTCCACCTGTTCACCATCCTAATTTTCAAGCACATGCTGCACAATCTGCTGATAATCAGGAATAAGTTTTCGAGAAGCAATGAGTTAAAATGTTGTGTTGCCAAAATCCAAAAAACATTCAGAAAGCCTGGTGACCCACAATCAAGACAACTTTAAAGATTTAACAGTAAGTCAAGTTCTTTGTATTGGAAATATATACAAGTTAATGACAAATTTTGTAAACGAAGGCACCTTATAAAAAAAGACATCTTTGGCACTTAGAATGCTTGATAAATAATACTGAGTTGTCTCTCATTTGTCAGTGTAAATTACAAAGAACCTCATTTATAACCAGAATAGCTGTAAGCATTCAACTCTGATAAGAAATGTCTACCATGCATTTTCTTTTTTTCGGAAGTTAGTCAGAATTTCAAAAGCATTATGACTTATTTAGTAATATTTGCATATTAACACTGATTGCAATAATTTTATCCTAAAAAGTACAAAACACAGTGTAGGAAAGGTCTAGGCACCCCATGATATTGGAGCTCTCAGAAAGCTTTTGAATAGATTTAACTGAACAGAGCCCTAACTCTAACTATTTCATTAGACCACCAACAGACAGCAAACACTATTAGGAAAGGCTTGGATTTGCACATTTCTAATTACTCAGGCTGTTTTATTGGTAGCTATGAACCTGTCTGAACAGTTGTCACACAATGAAAGTAAAAAACGAAAAAAAGGAGTACTTTCAGGGAGATGTTTTTACTGTTTTTAATATGATTCAGAAGTCTAGCAAAAGCCACGAATGTGAGGTCAAGCACTGATGATGAATACTGAAAAGAACTCAAAGGCTCTGTTTGAGTTTAAAAGTCTCAGGGACAAAAAAAAAAAAACTATTTTCCTGCTGTGCTGTCCAATCTGAAAAGATTCTAACATTTTCTTTGCCCACAGCACACTATTTAGAACACATTTTGAAAAAGTGTGACACATTTTGGACACAGTCCCGTGGAGCAATGAAATGATGATGAACTATTTTAACATGTTGCATGCAGGGTTGCTCGAAGCAGAAGAAAGTGCAGAATTCAGTTCATGCTGGCTTATATTGCAACATGCAGCACAGAAAGCGTTGCGGGTATATTGTCATTTGCAGGAGTTGCTTATAGAATATTTCATCTGTGATCCTGTTGCATGTTATAGAGCACTGTGTAAATGATGAGTCAAGGCAAATTTTAATCCTTCAGTGACACTGTTATGTGTGCAAAAGTTTCTTGGAGAAAAAAATCTGTTGTGTTAAATACCAGAAATTTGTGTCAGAAAACATTACCCACCTGAGAAAAATAAAAAGCTTAGGAAGCAAATCTATGGCTTGTATAACAGAATTTGGATTGCCTTAAATGTAAGATCCTTCTCAAAAGCTGTAAGCCAAACATCCCTGAACGCCTGTAGACTAAAAACTGAAAGAGCAAGACGGAAGGAAAATGAAAGTCTTCTTTAAAAAGAATCAAACATGAACTGAAATGCTTTTAGCTGTCTTCCTAAACACATTTAAAAGAGACAGTGAAAGAACCAATCAAACCTTAGCTTCAGGTTCTATTCTTACTTTTTTCACATGAAAGGTGGAAATTAAAATAATCTTGCTTCCTAAATAAAGAAGAATATCAGCACTGTCAGAGTTTGTGCCTGCAGAGAGAATTTTGGACAGCCCTACTTATTTCTAATTACACCTGTCTCCAATTGTGTTATTGTCCTGGGGTCGCCTTGACCTGCCAACTATGTCTCTTGTCTGCAGCCTTCCTCTTTGTTTTTTTACAGTGATGAACTTGGAGCCCCGGGGATCTAATCTACCCTCACAGATAATAGCTTTTTTTGTCCAGGCAGAGGTGGGCTTTTGGCTCAGACTAGTGCCAGTCCTTAAAATCAAACATGTTCATCACAATCACAATCCCATTTCACTGCAAAGGTATTTAGCCCCCTTTACCCTGACATTCTGAAATAAAAATGAGTTAAATCTCAGGTAAATCTAGCTGTTCTGTGAATGTCTAAGAGGGTTTTAAGAGAACATCAATGATCAAACAGCATCATGAAAACCAAGGAACACAGCAGGGATAAAAGCTATGGGGAAGTTTGAAAAAGAATTAGGTTACAAAACAAAATCCCAAGTTTGGCAAAACTGCAAACCTAAAAACTAAAAAAAAAAAAAGAACATCCAGCAAAACTGACAAGCTGGCCAAAGAGAACATTAATCAGAGAAGCAGCCAAGAGGCACATTGTAACTGGAAGAGCTGCAGAGATCCACAGCATAGGTGTGAGAATCTGTCAACAGGCCAGCTACTGCATGAGTCAGGCACTCCATGAGTCCTTGTTGAAAAATAGCATGAAAAAAACTATTAATGAAAGAATTCTATAAGAAGTCCAATTCATAGTGTGTTGTATCAGGGACACAGTAAACAGGTGGCTGGAGATGTTCTGGTCAGATCAAATCAAAATTCTTTGCCTACATGCAAAGCACAATGTATGACAAAATGGCAACACGAAACATTCCCCTGAACACACCATCCCCCTCAGTGAAATATGGTGGGGGCAGTATCATGTTGTGGTTTTGTTTTTTTTCTCAACAGGGACGGAGATGTTGCTGTTCAAAGTTTTTTGGAATTTTGATGAAGCTAAGTACAGAACAAGAACTTGGAAGGTTCAGACTGACGGTAGTTAGTCTTCCAGCAGGACAGTTATGTGCTCTTTTGTCTATCACATAAAATCCCCGAAGTTTCTGGGTATCATGTGACAAACTCTGGAACAGTTCCAGGGCTAACAATACTTTCGCACAGCACTGTATTTCTCATTTTCTGTTATTTATTTATCATGGGAGAAGATGGAACATCTTTTTCGACATTTGTTTGGACCCATTATGCTGCTCCTCTTCTCTTTTCTAAGGATGTTTCCGACTATTGCTGACAGACACCAAACCAATGTTCACAGTCTCTCCAACTCAGACAGACACCGCAGCTGTAGTCCATTCCTCATATTCATTATTCAAACACGACCTTTCTCCCTCCTCCCTGTTCTCCTTTTAAAATGGTACCTGCATGAATTTAGTCAGATAGAAAGATTGGCTGGCACCCTGAAAAAATGCAAGGCGGTGGTGGTGCCGCAGACAATCTGCTCCTGGCACTTCACTGTTCTCCATTACCGAGATGAATGGGACCCATCAGAGCGGAGAAGAGATGGCAGGGAGCTGCCGTGTGTGAACTGTTTTGTGTTTTGAGCCCTTTTGGTGAAAAAAGGGGGGATGAATGTGTGCAGGATGAACACGTTAAATGAAAAACAGACTGTGTGAATGAGTGGCAAGCTTCTCTGAGAATGTGTTTGTTTCTGTTTGTTTTGCTTTTCATGTTCGCTGCATGGCACCTTGTTCCTGTCAGGCTCCGCTTGCTGATCAAACTCTGAGCCTGAGTGGCTCAGCTGTCTGCAGGGGACAGTGCAGGAAAGCTGTGCATAAAGAAAATGACTGGTCACAGCTCTCTGGGCTGCTTTAATGTCCCTTGGTTTTTGCACCAGGTGCAAACTCAGAGCACTCAGCAGATTTAACACACTTACACTTGATCTGTCAACTGCCCTCTTTCCCTCAGTTTGTCTTATCTTCCTCCAAGTGCATTCATCCAAAAGCATGTATGCTCAGAGGACAAAGGGAAAAGCCAACATTAAAGGGCCTGCACAGACCATGGAGTGTAGGAAATAAAACATTACAGCTTCATGTCTCACATTCAACCCACATATTGCATCTTCAGTCTCATTTAAGCTTTTCTGGGGAAGAGATCAGCCTAATAAAATCTTAGCAGTTGTATCATAAATACTAAATAACGGAACATGTTCCGTGATTGATAAATCCCCTCCTCTTTGCAGACGTGGTGCATTTTACATGGGCGAGATGGAGAAACCTGCACCATCCTGATGATGGAAGTGAAGGCAGGGAGCTCCATCTATTGAACTGAAACCCATTTTCAGTTACATAAAACCTCTCCTTCGATCTGAGTGCGTGTGTGTGTGCAAGGACTCTTGTATTTGAGTGACTTTTTGTGTTTTTGTAAACAAAAAGGGATTATTCTATGGTGCCACAGTATAAACATGAAAATGAAACATGGTCTGGACTTGGACTATGCCATTCTAACACATAAATGTGCTTTGATCTGAACCAGATCTGAACCAAATCAAAAACCACAAAAATTATTCAAAAAAGTGCAGAAAACTCATCAAGTTTAAGAATGACTATGATATAACATTTGCTACTTTTATTATAAAACTTAAGAATCATAATTTGATTTCTATTTTTCAGCTTTAAAAGAAAAGAAAAATATAAAGCTGTTATACTTCCTTAAGTAATTTCTCAATAGTCATGCAAAAGAGGGAAAAATATATTTTAAAAAGCACACAGTTTGTAGCCAACACCACAGAGTGTCACTCTGTGGTGGAAATTCCATTTGGATATTTCATGAGAGAATTTCTTTTTACCTTTATATATCAAAAAATTGCTCAATTCTACATTGACTTTGGCCTTAATAAGAGCCACATCTGGACCAGGAGCCACAGGTTACACAACTGTGATCTAAACTATTTCATTTTAGCTGTGGTTTTATGTCTCGAGTCATTGTCCTGTTGGAAGGACTTACCATGATTCTAGCCTGTCTTCTGCAGCCTCTAACAGGTTTTCTTCTAGGATTGCCCTGTATTGTTTGGCCATATATTTAAATTTTGGTGTCATCTTACCTCCATATGTCCCCTACATGACTTCTGGAAAAAAAAAAAAACCTTTAACAAGACTGATGACTCTTTCAAAAACAGGACATAAAATCCCAATAAAATACATTAAAGCTACTGGCTGCAGTGTGACAAACTGTGGGGGGGAAACATCTTGAAGCTGTTTTGTCTTGTGTTTACTTGACACACTTTTTAGGAAAAGTATCCATACCTTTTTCTATTAAAAGGAGAATAAAGATTTGCTTGAGCAGTATGGGGTGGAGTGTTTTATGAGATCAGACGGCTGTTAGTGCCAGTGCCGAGCTGAGTATGCTGCCATGGATTTAATGGAAGCTGATACAAGCACTGAATCACTTTTGCAGTCAAAGTACTTGATAAAATTGGCTTTTGCCAATTTCTTTGAGTCATCTGCTTGTGAGGTTAAATAAATCAAGCTCAAATAATGAGAAAATCAAACACATCACATTTGGAGTAATAATTTGAAATGATAAATGTGGCCATTTAATCCTCAAATACAGCTTCCTCAAAAAAAAAAAAAATCAAGGCTTACATCAAGTTGTACATATATAACATCAAAATGAGATCAAGCTATAAAAAACCCTCTAAATCTAAAGTAAATGGTTTTGACATGTGTTTTTCACTGTTATAAAGTGAAAAGTTCTCCTTCTGACTAAAACCATTCTGCAATCAGCTTTCACCTCACATCCCATCTTCACACTGAGAATTTCCATCAAAAACTGCTAGATTTTACACATGAAACTCAGTCTGACACACAAGTACTGAGTGACTCATTCAACCCAAGGTTCATAAAGGTAACGCTGTCTTTGGTGATGGATGTTTCATGTAAAAGCAGACAGAGAGCATGTTGTGTGTTTGAATGTGATCTTGACATCAGCCTGTCCAGCCCGCAGGCATCATAAGACAGAAGGCAATTCTGCTTGCAGACATGAATTTAATGTGTTTGAGAATGTGTGGCCACCTGTGAATATGGATCTGCTCATTTTATGCTACCCCTCTGCAACATTTCATCTTTTTAAGAGACTGACTGTGTAGAATGGGCATAAATAGCTTGTAGAGGTATTTGAATTTGCTCTAAATTTCAGATAAGTAGTATTTTTCTAACAGCTTCTAAAGGTGAAAAGAAAAACATCTAACAGATAATAAACAAAATGAAATATTAATGTTTCATCATGCTACAAACTTTAAACATTACGGTGGCTTGCAGAAGTGTTTCTATTCCCTCAACTTTTTATATATATATATATATATATATATATATATATATATATATATATATATATATATATATATATATATATATATTTTTTTTTTTATTTTTTTTTTGTATTTTTAAACTTCTGTTTATTTCCCTAGTGTTTTATGCAGCAGATAGCTGTGAAGAGGAAGGACAGCAATACACAAGGCATGTTTCTGCCATTTTTGTACATTAAAAGACAGAAAATCTTACGATATTTTTTTGCAAAATGACTCAAGCTCAGTGAGATTGAACATAGGGGATTTGATAACTGCATTTTTCATGTCTTGGCACTAAATTTCAATTAGATTTGCGTGTGGACTTCTGCTAGGCCTCCCAAACACTAATATGCTTTCATCCAAACCACTGCATTGTTGCACTGGCTGTATGTTTCATTGTTCTCTGCCATAATGTGAACTTCCTGCCCTGTCTCAAGGCTTTTGTAGCCTCGAACAGGTTTTCTTCCAGGATTTCCCTGTTTAGCTCCATCCATTTTCCCATCCACTCTGACCAGCTTACCTTGTCCCTGCTAAAAGCTTCAGCTCCTCCAGTGTTGCCGTAGACCTTTTGGATGCATCATCTCATTTGTCCTCGTTTTGTGAGTTTAGGTGGATGCCCAATATTTGGAAGGTTTGGTAGCTATTTCAGCTTTTTGACGATGGATTAAAAAGGATTCTGTGAGATGTTCATAGCTTGGGATATTGTTTTGTATCCTAACTCAGCTTTAAACATCTCCACATCTTTATTTCCTGACCTGTCTGCTGTGTTCTTTTGTCTTCATGATGCTGTCTGTTCACAAATCCTCTCTAACAAAACTGTGAAGCAGGAGCTGGACATATACTGAGATTTGATTACACACTTGTGGGTTAGATTTACTAAATTGGTAAATATAGGGCATTTTATTTTATTTGGGTTTCCAGAGTAAAAAGAGCTGAATAAAAATGCTGACTATTCCTTCCAGATTTTTGTTTTGTTTTGTAAAAATATTTCATAATCATGTATCATAAAATCATATATCATCTTCTTTCCTCTTCACTATCAGGTATTCAGTTGAATTGGTCTGTCACATAAAACCCCATTAAAGTACTTTGAAGTTTGCTGTTTCCTTGATAAAATGTGGAAAACTTCAAGAAGCATAGTGTTTCATTTTTGCAGCATGATAAAACACTACTTTCCATCTGGGGTGCAGTCATGATATGCTGCTGTAATTTCAAGATGACAGAGTTGGCTTGTAAGTAAAATGTTTTACTGTGCGTGCCCTCTATACCATTTGTAGAAAAACTGGGTTAAGAAGGAGCAGAAGAGAAGCAAAGTCAAGGCTAACTTTTCACAGCAGACCTAGGAAGCTGTATATCTGACAACGTTCTTGAAGGTGTGGGAACAAGCTGTGAACATTGCGGCCGGTGTGAAACCTCGGCGCAGTGCTGTGGAGGCTATCATGCAGTCCTGAAGCCTACTGCTAAACTGCAAACAGACAGCTTGGAGTGATGTGAGGAGACAAGAGTTCTGCGGAGAGTTTTTTGGAGCATGTGGCTCTGAAGTCTGTCCTTTTAAGCCCGGTGAGATATCAGACTGGGATCAGATCCAACAGAGACTTCAAAATCCATCTTTTCTCTTTGGTTTCTAATTAGCGGTGAACAGATGACGCATCCTGAAGAGACAGACGGGAAGAGGGCATGTAGCTGTGTACAACAAAGCCTCTGGTGGATGATATCAACCTTGTATGCCACCAAAATGTTCAGATTTTTTTCATTTTTTTTTTATCTTTCTAATACATTCCTTCCAAGTGAAATCTTTTTTTCTTAACCTTTGCCTTGGGCAGGCCAGGTTTCAGGTGATCTAAGGTAAACTTATAATAAGCCCCTATTTCACGACACATAGCCAAGAGATTAAATCTGACAGGGCAAGGCATTGGCTGGTACTGAGGCTGCAGATCTGCAAGCTAAGCTCTGGATTGGAAGCCTTCCAAAGCATGGAGCAGCTAGTTGGATGGAGAGCGCCGCTGCTGCATGATGATCACAGGCATGTGACTGTGAGAAACGACACGCTTCCCTTTTCACCAGCCCACCTGCTGCTGTGACACACTTTAACCCAGCCTTCGCTCTCCTCCCACAAGGCACAGCTCTGGCAGGAAAAGGTGTTATAGTTTATAAAAGAGAGGAAAAAAAAGAAAATGCTGAAACTTTCCTGCAGTTAGATGTTGGTGGAGTTTTCCCACTGCTGACCCAACATACTTTGCACTCTGCAAAGCTCCCTGAGGGGGAGGAAATGCAACTTCGTCTAAGGCGTGAGCTGTCAGCTTGAGCTGTTCCAGCATATGAATCGCACACTATAGCAAAGGACGTGTTCTTACAGCCCTGCTTGTGGGCAGGTGAATTGAGCTTGCCATATGGCTTAAAGGGAAGCTTATTAGGCTCAAAGCAGAAAACACATTATCCACAGTGGGCCAAGGCCACTGAGGGATGATTTCTATAAGAAAGCCTTTAATTCCGACTGTTGTACGTGTAAAGAGTCGGGATGAAAGAAAAGTTTCCCATTCTCTTGTTGGTTTGTGCTTTTTGTCAAGGAAAAAATTTAGGCTGATTTCTCCTTGTTAATTGAAGATGTTCAGCCAGTAATTACAGTGTTGAGAGTTCAAACTGAATGATCTTGTGTACTTTTTCCTTTTCTTTAACAGACTTCAGGTCTCCTACATTAGGTCAAGACAAGTTTATTTGTATAGCAAATTTCAGCAGTAAGGCCGTTCAAAGTGCTTCACATCATACAAAACATCAGTCAAGTATACAGCAAAATGATCAAAATCATCAAGCAAATATTGATGCATCAATTACAACACACACTGCTTTGTTTGTTTGTTTTTTTACAGGAAATACATATGCAAAATATCGTTTTGCAAATTCAATCAAACATACTTTATAGTTGGGCACCTATAGAACACATTCAGTGAGTTTATTAGTTTTGCAATTTTTTTCCTATGTTGTAATTTCCACTGACCCATCAGAATAAATGAACTGAGGTGTTCCAGTCCCTTTCATGACCAAAGGTGTATAAAATCCATTTCCTAAGTCTATAGACTTCTTCGACAATATATTGTTTAGGGAAGAACGGGTTGCTCTCCGGAGCAAGGCACATGGATGCTAGCAGTTCAATAAATTCAGTAAGTCAATCTCCATGCTTCTAAATACTCCACAGTCAACTATCAGTTGTATTATAACAAAAATGAAAGGAATCTAAATGACAGCAACAAGTGTTAGGCCACAGAGAGTGCAGGTGTTCAGTGGATGTTGTGTGGCGCAAAGGTCACCAACTTTCAGAAGTCAAAAGCTACAGACCTACAAACTTCATGTGGTCTTCAGATTACTTTAAGAACAGTGTTGAGAGCTTAATGGAAAGGGGTTTAATGGTCGAGTACTTGCTTTCAAGCCTCTAAGGAAGAGCAGACGTGTTCTCTGGCGTGACGGATCATGCCTCTTTGTCTGGCAGTGCAATGGACAACTCTGAAGAAGAAGGGCACATGTCTGATAACTTTGTGTCAAGTGTAAAGTTTGTTACAGAGAGGATTATGGCTTGCTGCTGTTTTTCAGGGCTTAGCCCCTTAGTTCCAGTAAGAGGAACTCCTAATTCTTCAGCCTACCGAGACATTTTTGACAATTTTATGCTTCCAATAATTTGAGAGCAGTTTGACACTTTTTGCTTTCTGCTCCAAAAGTGCAGAGAGTAAAGTCCTTAAAGGTATGAATGATTGAGTTTGGTGTTGAAGTACTTGACCAGCCTACACAAAATCCTGACATCAACTTGACTGAACACATTTAGGATGAATTAGAGCAGTGAATACAAGCCAGCCCTTCTCATCCACCACCAGTGTCTAACTTCATAAATGCGCTTTGGGAAAAATGGTCAAACATTTCCATAAGCACATTCCTACACCTTCTGTAAAGCCTTCCCAGAAGAGCTGAAGCTGTAAATGCTAACAGTGGGCCATCGTTATATTAAACCCTATGGATTACAAATGGGATCTCAATTCAAGTTCATGTGTGTTTGTAGGAAGAGAAGTGAATACTTTGGACAATTTAATACAGTGTACTTCATGTGACATCACATAAAGCAGAAAGTAACAGATCAGAGTCCTTCATAGTATGTCTATTTGTGTTTTTCTTGTTCTGGTTCTCTTATCTTTTTAATCAGTTTTCTCTTTTAAAGGTTTTTGCTCGTATTCAATACAGGTGCTGCAAAACTTTGAAGCATTATGCTAGAACACTGCATGAATTTCAGGAAATTTGACATCAATAAAACACATGGAGGCAGTTAATGAAGAGGATCAGGGCAGAGTGGAATGACTGGATTTCATTATCAAAGATCTTCAGCCACCATTTTGAGCAAAGATGCTAAGAAAAACATACAGTCTGTTTGATGTGTGACATAAATTTGATCTCTACAATCCAACAATGTTTCCTGCAGAACTACTCCATCATTTACTACTTCTGCTGTAAAAGATTGCCAGACAGACAGGCTTATAATGAACCCAATCCTGCCAGAGAGCCCCATCATGCCTGCACCTATCTATACCATCACCATCATTCCAGTCAGCACCAAAGGGAAAAGGAAAGAATTTCCATCGCTTGCAAGTCAGAAAGTGAGAGGCTGTTCTGGTTAGCAACAGTGGTGTTAGTTCAGTCTGTATGCAGTGCCACAAATCATCCAGCTGTTGAAGATGATACAAATGCATTACAGTATTTTCTTGTTTTATAATTCTTGTCCTCATCACCATTTGCTCCGGCTTGGCTAGCCATCACCACTTAGGGGTTATCAGATTCAAACTCTGAATATGTAAAGTTAAACCCCTCAAACCTCAAATGCAACACTAATACTTCAGAATGTTGAAATCTGTCAAAGGTCACCTGTCAGTCATTTTGTTGACTAATGCCAGCTGATCATCTTGGTTCCTGTGCGTCTTGTGATGTCATTGACCCAGTAACATTTAAAGTAAAATTAGCAGGGGTGTGTTTTTCAGGATGCTGTTCCATCCATACATCATTACCCTGTTTTGGTTCTTAGTGTACATTTGTTAATGAAATAAATACACCATTGGATTGTGTCTTTAATACAGGTTATGGTGATTATTATTGTTTTCAATAGCTAGGTGTGTAATGACCATTGTTCCTCCAGTCAAGCCTTGTTATAAACTGTGTAGACTGAAGCCCTGCAAAGCTATACCAAGAATGCGTAAACACTGACTCCTTGAGGTTTACAGTAGAAACTGCACTTCAACTAAATTTAATGGATTTATGTCACTCTTGTGGATCTTTAAATGCCAAAATAAAGCCTGTTTCATCATGTTTATCTCACAATGCATGAGTTTAAATTTGTGTAACTAAGAACAAGTCGAGAGATGCCTCTGAGAGGATGTGCATCACTTGTTTGTGTCAACTGCAGATGTGAAGAGCTCTCAGCTGCTGCCTCAAATTAGATCTCCCTCATTCTTGATCCCTCAGATCATTTGAGCTGTTCAGCTTTGCATACTAAAGAAATGCTTGTTTTGTAATATACTCGAGACGCTGACTATCACTGGTTGAATTACACAAATGTCGGTTTTAATCAGTTTGCTACCACTGTATTTATGTTCTGTGATAATCGTTGTAAAACTATGCTTTTTCCATACAATTTTAAATGTTATTTTAGCATGGGTAGCAGTTTAAAAATTCCAAGCAAGTGTTAATCCACAATACTATGACAAATGCAACTGCAGGTACCACTGAGCATAAGTTGTTTTTAATGGGAAGATACATAGATGGCCAAAGGTGCATGCAAGATGAGCTCATCTTAACCTAGAAGAAGTGTTCACTTTTTCTTGTTCTTGCTATCTGGCATTCAGATGACTAAAGTGAACAACAAGCAAGACTGTAAAGTTCTTATGTTTCTTGACATTTATTATTAAATGATGTACTTTGACACATGATCAATTTAAGTTGATTTCAATAATCTACTTATAGTCCTCTGCAAAGGAATTTTTGTTATGCTACTCTAATAAATCATATCCTCTCACAGGAGGTCGTTTACAGTGATTGTGGCATAAGACTGGTCAAAACAATTATTTTATTAAAGTCGGCTTGCTGAAATGGAGATCAGGACCAAAATGAATGAGAATAGAGTGTTTGACTACGTAGATTCTCACTTGTTACTCAAGCTTCCTCTCACAATCCAAAAACATCCATGTCACTCTAAGTGCGCATGCATAGGTTTGTCTATTCTGTGTTGCACCAGTCGCACATTGTCTTTTTGAGATAGGGATGGATGGATGAAATTGGGGCATTTTTATCATCCTTTACTTATAATTTCTGAAGTTCTTAACAACAACAAAAGAACTAACAGATTAGGCATGGATTAAATACTTAACTCTTGTTGCCACCTTTTTTTACAGGTGCCAAATGGAACCAAGGGACGAACAAAATGACATCACATGAAATGGGCTAAAAATTTGGGAATTGTGAGGGCTTGACATATTTTTCCTTCAACAGTTAAAAGATTGTTAGTAATCTGTTGGTTGATTTTTACTATGTGGCAAAGAGAGAGATAATTATTACAGTATAGCATGTAGTAGTGAGTGCTGTTTTCACACTCGATGTTGTACAATTTGTGACCATATTATTATTGGTGAAATTAGCCACTATAACAAAAGTTTAAATAGGATTGGGTCATATGCTGCCAAGTTAAGATTTCTTTGAAATTAATGTTGCTAACTTGGCTGAATGCCTGCCTTCTTGCCAGCCAACAAAGGCATAATAGCAAGTAGGAAGCTGAAATACAGCAGTCAGTGCATAGGGTTTAAAGAGTAGAATGGAGTACCTCAAACCAGAACAGAAAAAAAAAAAATTATTAAAGGGAAAGAATACATTAGATAAGAATGAAAGTTCCTGTATATGCCATGAATATGTGAAAGATGTAACCATAAAGAAAGCATCACATTATCAGAGGGCAGAAAAAAACGATACATTCAGTTGTGAGATTGGCTCTGCTAATGTCACATCATCACGGTTTGCACAGTTGTAACTATTTTCCCCACAACAAAAGAGAAAAAATGAGACCTGGGAGACTTCCTATAAAGATATAATTATCCCTCTCCTCTTGTTCTACCAGAGTCACTCTTGTTGCCTAGTAACCAACCTGGGTAAAAAAAAAAAAAAAAAAAGAAAAAAATAAAAAAAAAAAAAGAAAAAAACTCTGCACAGCCCTGTTCTGCAGCATGGTACAGTGTCTGCAAATCATCTTCATCATCTTGCTGCATTTCATGGCTACTGATAAACAGAAGCTAGCAGGAGCTGTAGCAAGGCATATTTCTTTTTCAAGCCTGATGTGTCACTGTTGGTGTATTAACTCTAGACTTCTTGCTGAGCAGTGGGGCCCGTGTAGAGAGGCAGGGTGATGCAACAACGATGAGGCCGACATGTTCACTCAAAGAGAGGTGCCAGGAGGCTGCAAACTGACAGAGAACAAGAGGCTCCTGCTAAACCCTGACTAAACATTAAACCTCATATTGAATGCAGCTTCAATATGGAGAGACAAACAGGATACCATATGGGAGAGATTTAGAAAAAAACAGATCAAGTGCAGATAATTTCTTTGGGAATGTGAATCTAAACTTAAAGTTAGTTCCAAACCCTGTTTCAAATATCTGCATGCTTGAATGCACCCCTTTCTGCACTTTTGTCTGAGCTTAAATATGTTTGGTCCTGATTTCTTCCAAACACACAAAGACACCTTGCTCAGCAGGCTTGTGAAAATTTCTAAACATTTACAATGAGCACATTTAGGTTCCATGAGATGGCGCTAATGCTCCTCAAACTCTTTACCAAATAAGATGGCAGAGATATTTTCAAGAATTGCAGAATTATATAAAGTAGTGAGTGTTTCATTTATGACAGTACCACAGATAAAGAGGAAATTTTCATTCACCTTCTGCATGTATGGACTTAAAGAGGCACATGGTTAGCTCAGCGACATGCCTGCAAAATGCGATGGCAATTCCTAAATTATTAATACTTTAAAATCATTGCGTTTGCATTCTGGTGGGCTAAAATAAGAAATCTGAATAATTGTACTACATTAGCATCTCATGCAGAGGCTGAAAAACAGTAGCACAATCTCATTTCAAAATTTAGAAAATTACAGCCTTTAATTTGATTACATTTATTCAGAAAAGGAAGATATAACATGCTAACATATGATTGTTTTAACAAAAATACTGGTGGCTCAGTTACATAATGAAACAAATGTATTTGATTTATTGTTTCCTTCTTGAAGCTGATCTGAATTTCTATGAACCTCTAGTTAGTAATCCACATCTTGCTGTTTTTCTGGAGTATAAATATGATGTGAGGCTATTTCTATCACCCACTGTGGTCACCAGAATGGACAAGGACTCATATTTTTCTGGCCACACACTGCCATCATGATTTTATGTAGCAAAGAGCAACATCTTGGGATCACCAAGTCTCCATAACAAGCATTTGATGCTTTCTGTGTGCCAGCTGACTGTATTGCATGTTTTCTAAGAAGCTCACTTTGTAACCAGTGGAAAAAATGTCTATACAAACAGAGACCTGAAACTGAAACTAAGCAGCTGAAAACTTATTTTGAGTGAGATTTTTTTTTCTCTTTAAAGATGAGATCAAGCAACAAAGCAACAAATGTTGCAGGCTTAAAATGTATCATAAAACTGAACTTCTAAGGAATACACAACATATTGCTCAGGCTCTCATGTATAAAATAACAGTGGAAGGTACATATAAACTCTAACTATTAATGGCAGGTGTTCTGGCAAAACATTTGTGAGACAAGACAAACCTTAACTGATTTTTGAATATTTAATATAGAGTAAGAAAACCACAGTCCAACAGCAGGATCTATCCAGAGATAAAGAGAGAAAAATAGCTTCTTACCACAATCTGTTTCCAATTAAAGGAAACAGGTGCTTTTCAAAGTCACAGAGAATTGATGTAACTGGAAAATAGGACTTCCAACAGAATATATTAAAAACAGCTTGCACATACTACAGAGATAAAAACATGTAGGAAGACATTTCATCCCAAAACGTATTTTTTTATGCACAGAGTTAATAAATAAACAAGGGGATTCTTCCAACATAGTCTCAAAAGTGTAAAATGAAATTAGGAACAGTGTTTATGTCTCTTGTAATAACTGATGAAAAACAGGAGCACACATTTTGATTTTTTGAGAGCATCTCAGGAAAAAAACTCCCTTGCTCCATTAGTTTAATTCTGTTCTGATGTTCTGTTTATTTTTATATCATTTTTGATCAATGTTGGTCAAATTGCGATGAAGGATCTGAAGAGACACATGAAACCCTGGTGCTGCAAGTGTCAACCCCACTGGTCTATTAATGACCAACACTACCATTTTACTCTGTGAAAAAGAAATATTCACCTACAGTTCAATACAATACAATGTATTGAACTGCTATATATATATATATATATATATATATATATATATATATATATATATATATATATATATATATATATATATATATATATCTTCATGTACAGTGCCTAGTGAAAGTATCACTCCAAGCCTGATGTCATTGAGCTGCAAATCTTGACCAACTTTGCAGACCTAGGGGGTTTTTTTTATTTTTTTCCTCAAAAAATAGCTGGGGTTCACTCAGATTTTATTGAAAATGTCAACGATCAGCAATTTTTAAGTCTTGCCACAGATGCACAGTTAGATTTAGTACTGGACTTTGACTGGGCCATTTTAACATATGAACTAAGAGTTGTGTTGAAGTCAGTTGAATTAATGTATAAAGTGAAAGGTGTATTGAGACATTCTTTACCTTATATTTGTGCAGTTGTTTTATACTGCCAGACATCACTTACTAATTGGAAATTTGTTGGGACACATATAAACCTAATAATAATTCAGTCTTTAGTCTTCAGAAAAGATTCATAACAAGTGTTACTAAAGTTATTTAAAGAAAGCCAACAAATGCATCTTTTTTTCAAATTAAACAAGTTAGAGTTATCAGGACTTGTTAGGTTTCTAAACATCCCAAATTACATGTAAAGTTAAACATAATTTGTTACTTCAAAGATGAAAATATTATTTAAAAACAGAAAGAGAATGACTGCAGATATTAATTTATGTTCCAATAGCCTCCAGTAAAGACAAATATTAAACAGCACTGTGCTTTAATTAAGGAAGTGAATCTATGGAATAATCTCAACAATGAAAGGAAAAGTTTGTAGGCTATATGAGTGTGCAGAAGGAAATGTTTGGAAAAATAACACAAAAAGAGTACGTGAACTTTTGTTCTGAATGTGTAAGTATTTTGTTTTGACTTATGCATCAGCCTCTAAGTTTTTTAGACTGTATTAAATGTAGTTATCTTGGCTTTTCAAGATTCTGTATATTTTTTCCTGTTGTATTTAATGGCAACAAGCATCACCGTTGTTTGATATTTGTCTCTCTCTCTGTGTGTGTGTGTGTGTGTGTGTGTGTGTGTGTGTGTGTGTGTGTGTGTGTGTGTGTGTGTGTGTGTGTGTTGATCTTCGCAGTTGAAATAGAATGAGAATACTCAAAGACAATGAATGTCACATGTCACTTTGGACATATTATCATATATCTGATACAAACTGTTTTCCTATGGAAAGAAAAGACCTGGGATACATAAATCAGCAGTATTAATGAAATATGGCATTCAATTAAAAGAAATGTCTTTGGTTTATTAAAAAAATCTTTACTCCTATCATTAATACACCAGTGACCGTGCAATCTTTTTCCACTAGGTGGCAGGGCAAACACAAAGAATTGCAACATAGGGAAGATAATATTAGAAATATCAAATAAAATCTAATCTAAAATCATAATATAATTTTAAAAATATTATACTGTAAAACAGGAAAAAATAAAATTGATAAAATAAAAAACTTTTTTTTTTTACAGCCTGTGGCTGTAAACATAACAATGAGATGTTAACACAAACTTATCCATTTGTCTTATATATTTGATATACCTATTTTAGTTAACACTTTAATGAACATAAAGTGATATATATAGTCACTGTGAGGTTTATTAAATCTAAACCTTTTAGGGTATGGTTTTTAAAGAGGCAGGACGTGAAGACATCCTCCTGAGTTCAGAGTTCACCAGCTCGCCTCTCAAAATGGCGGAGCCTACACGGGAGTGGAGCGAAGAGCAGCTCAAAAGTGATGATTTCCCTAAAAAAGACATAATAAAGTTCCTCCAGGACAATGCGGCCCACTCGGTAGGGTTACCACTTGAGTGTTGCCTCGGTTTCAGTCAGAATAGATACTTTGTAATTCCCCCACGTTGTACTGCAAGCATGCTGCAGAGTTAGCATAGGGGAGCAGCATGAGAAAGACGTGAGCGTCCAAAGCAAGCCATGAAGTAACATAAAGTGTGCTGATATTCTCTGTGGTGCGTGTTGTCTTTCAGTTCCTCAATGAACACAAATTGCTGGGAAATATTAAAAATGTGGCCAAAACTGCAAAGAAAGAGCAGCTGATTGTTGCTTACAATCAGCTCTTCGAGAGCAAAGTAAGTGATGCAAACAATGAACCTTCTCATGTTGTTGACTCTGCATCTTCCGCTGCCTGAGTTAAGGTAAAGGTAAAAGTTTTAACCCGTGTCTGGCAGAGGTTTAAAGGCACAGATCCGGTGGAGGACGTAACCGAGCAGGTAAAAGCTGTGAAGATTGAAGAAAAGCTCAAAGAAGTCAAAGCAGAAGTTGTGGATGAGGTGCTCAACTCATAGCTTATGAAAATGTACTTTCTAATACCTCCTAACTTGGTATAGAGCATCTTTAAAACTCATCTCCTTCAATGCTTGTTTCAGGGTCCACCAAAATACACCAAAGCAGTGCTGAAGAAAGGAGACAAGACGAACTTCCCAAAGAAGGGGGACACTGTGAGCTGCTGGTACACTGGTACCCTGGAAGATGGGACAGTCTTTGATACAAATATCCCCACAGGTATGACTGCATCCACATATAGAAGCTGACAGAAAACCACCCCTGCTAATGTCCAACAGAAGATTTTTAAACCGTCACTTTTATCTAACTGCAGCAGCAAAAAAGAAGAAGCAAGCCAAACCTCTGAGTTTTAAAGTGGGCATGGGCAAAGTCATCAGAGGGGTATGTCGTTACGTTTTATATTTACTTTGGCATACAGTTCCAGAGGTTTACATTTACTCATCACGTTGAGAAATATATTAATTTTGACAACGAAGAAAGAAACACCTGCTCCAAAATCAACTCAGATGTCTTCTGGAGACAAGTTTCGTGGTCAATGAGACAAAGGTTTAGCTGCACAGCCTCAATGACACACAAGGATGTTTGGAGTCGTCGAGGCTGAGGCTTTCAAACCTAAGAAGAGTGTGAAGCATAGTGGTGGCACCATCATGCTGAGGGGCTGTTTTGCTGCTAGGATCAGTTCCGATCTGGTCAAATCTGACTTCTTTGCAACTGAAATAAATATTTATCCAACATTAGTGGGAGTGTATTTCTCCATTTGAGCATGTATGTTTATGATTCAATGAATCATTGAAGTCGTCTAATCAACGTGCTCCAAAATAGAAGTCCATTAAATGCCTCCATCACAAGTTCAAAATCCATGACGATTATGCTGATGAGTGTATGGAAACCTCCCCTGGTTCTGAATGTGGACTATTAGAAGTGATCATTTCTCTCCTCACCGCAGTGGGATGAGGCCCTTCTGACGATGAGCAAGGGCGAAACAGCACGGCTGGAGATCGAGCCTGAATGGGCTTATGGTAAAAAGGGCGTTCCTGAGTCCAAGTATCCTTTTCTCTTTATTTATCTGCGAGGTTTGGACAGAAGAGGTTCAGTGTTGACCCATTTGGCTGTGAATTTGTGCAGCTGGTTTATTTCCTTTGTTGATGTTATGCAAATGTTTCCTTAATTTCTGTTCCATCAGAATTCCACCCAATGCAAAGCTGATTTTTGAAGTGGAGCTGGTGTCTGTGGATTGAATGTTTCCCAACACGCATGAAGCTTTGCACTGCTTTTGTCGGTTTACTTTAAGAACAAATAATTGCTGGCCATTTCAAATACTGAATAAAAATGGATGACATTTTAACACTTATATTAAAAGGGTTGTGAAACAAGTTTGGTTTTTTTTTGTTGTTGTTGTTGCATGTATAATAAACCTGTTTCAATCAACTCTTGAGGTTTTTTTTCAGATGTTACCAAATTACTTTCAGATTAAAAAGGATGTGCCATAGTCCTCTCACCAAACTAGCAATAGTTCTGCAAAATGGTCAGCTCTTTGTGATTTAACATGCATCCATGTAAAAACTGGTCAGATTTTGGGACGCAAACCCGATCTTTGAAGAGTGAGACCAGATTAGCTGGTAACGCTAACCCAGTTTTCCAATCTTTAATGGCAATTTAATGACATTCTAGACTGAGAAACTACTGCCATGTAAACAGCTGTTTTATTCCATAGTTAAGTCAGCCATTTGTCCCAAACATAAGGCACTATTTCAAGTTTAAACTTTAACTTTTAAGGCCATTGAAAGGAACGTGTTAAAAATACCTGGTGTTTTTTGGCTCCAAGTTCGTTGCCTTTATCACATTGTTACTCATCTTCAAGGCTTTCCCACAAGCTCTTTTTGGTGACAAGTTCAAACCAACTAATGAAATTCTGCTTTTCCAGGCTAACTCTTACTATACAGTCACAATGGACCACAGGTAGTGGACAGGGTAACAAACGTATTGATTTTAATTTCCTAAAGAAAAATCTGCTTCAGGAGCAGAAAATAGTTGTGGATTTATAGGAAGGAAAAACGCTCAACGTTCAAAGATAAATTCCTTCAGACAAGTATTTTCTGCTAATGTAATAAACCCATAATTCTTCATTTAGAATGTGAAATAAATACTACTGCAGCATTATATTAAGTTGCCATAAAGAGCAACAGATGTAAAAGTTGTAACTATAGGAAACTGAAGACTTTACAACAATGGAAAACTTTCATCTAAGACCACAAAGAAACCCAGTAAAGAGCAGCTGGTTTGCTTGTGAGCCAGGTTTGTGTTAAAGACATTACTAGATGAAGCCAAGTCAAATATCCTTTATTCTGTACAAGACAACGTTTAACTTGGTAAAACTGGTAGACTCGTGCGTTGATGGTGTTATTTCTCCATTGAGAGCATTGAAGCAATTAGGAGTTGGCGTTGGGTCCCTTCTTCTTTCCAAAGGTGGGCACAACGTTCACAAAGCGCCTGTTGTACTGGATGCGGCGCTTGGCACGGCCAGTCTTCTTCTTCTTCTTCTCCTGCTTGTCAACCTGGAAAAAGGGGAAAAATATATATATATCTCTGAATTTCCTAAGATACTGTTTAATAAATTATTACAGTGACTTCTGCAGCAAAATGGAGAAAAAAAAAAATAATACAGGATACTTTACCTTAGGAGTCTGTCCTCTCACTTTTCCAGCACGGGCAAGAGAACCGTGCACCTTACCTGGAAGAAACAACAGTCAGAGATGCTCCCAAAAGCCTCAACATTAGATTTTACTTGGTGTTTCAACAGCTACAACAAATGTCCCTAAAAATTTTAAATTGCCTAAATGCCACTGTAACAACTACTGAGTTAAATTTATACAAAAATTCAAACAGTATTACACTTTAAATGCTTTTTCAAAACCAGTTACTGTGGTTCAGCATTTGAAGTCATGCTTTCATAATGCACGAAAACGTTTGGCAACCATGTACTGACCTCCGAGCAGCCTGCCAGCCACCTCCAGAGTACAGTGCTCAGTCACACCACAGGTTGCCAGGGAGGCATCATCCTCCAGTGGGCAGCCAGCGAGCAGCAGCACCTGGTCCTCAACCAGGAGTCCTTCCAGAGCCTGGACATGGGCCTGCAAGACACCGGAGTCAAGACGTCTTTAAAATACTGCTCAATAAAACCCTTTAGACTCAAGTTCATAACAAATCCATCTCAAGTCTTGAGCAATTCTCCTTTCAGCTTGTATTTAATATTTTTTTTTTGTCGTCGTTTACCTTGATCTGGCCAACAGTCTCCTGTCCGGTCACCTCAAGAGTGTGAGTGTTCTGGGCACGCAAGAAGAGCTGCATCTTGACGCTGGAAGAGGGGAAGAAAGCCCAAAGGTTAAGTAATGGTTGTGTTACTAGCAACGAATCTGCAGTTGCCATTTTTGTGCGAGTCACTGGATTTGCAATTAAGCTGCTGATTGTGCCGTCTCCTCAAACTGCATCATATTTGCTGGTGAAGTTTCTATAATCGTTGTTTTATATTATAGTTTGAGACTGTCTACAATTCAGAAATCTGCTTATTTAAATATGCAAGCACATGGCTTTGCCAACCCCAGAAAATTTTTTTTAAAAGTGTCCATGTTAAACTAGCTGTAAATAATATGAGTGGGGTTGCTAAATTCTGACCCTCACACTGTTTTGAGTGCATTTACCACTGCTATGGTAATATGTAAAAAAATCTTAATTACTTATTGTTTCAAAAAGCATCCAAACTGAATGTATTGTTCCTTCCTAATGTTCTGTTTTTTTAAAGGTGAAAATATTTACTTTTCTACAATGAAACACTTTACCTTTCTGCTGAATAAAGGAGTCAGTTAATATTAATTGTAACAGAAAAAATAAAACATTTAACGCATCATGTTGCTGACAGTAAACATTTCTGATCACAAATTATAATAGTTTTTGAGATAAATATTATGGGGTCCATTTTTTTTTTTTTTTTTTTTTTTTTTTTTTTGTAAATTGAGGCATATAACTTGCCCCCGATTTTCGGATTTTAAGATTCCATTACTTTTTTAATCATTAACAATAATACATGATCTTTGTACTGTTTGTAAGGCCATTTAACGACAAACAGTTTACCCTTTTTTATTTCACTTTCATACATACGAAAAAGCTTACATATCAGTGTTTCGTTAAAATAATTTTTATTGCTGAATAAAACTAAAGCCAATTTTAAAACAGCTGAGATAGCCTAACGAGTTCCAAGTTTCCATCTTGGCTTTTCGGTGCAATTTATGGATAATCTGAGACACCTGAATTTATTTGTTTCAGCTTTACATCGCGTCCAAAAATCAACATGTCGGCCTTTCGTTCGGAAGCCACTTGTGTAGTGCCGCTATGTCTAATACCGGAGACAAACGTCGATTTCACTACAACACTAAATCTCCATATTTGTGTTTATTTAATCGAGGGCAAAGCATATCCTCTTCGAAACTTCAGGTAATTAAACTAGAGGTTTTAAGCTTCTAGCAAACTCTGTGCTAGCTTAGCTTAGCCACATGGTACATGCGTTTTGGAGAAGTCGTTTTAAAATATGCCAAATAAAGATTCGGAACATCGATTTCACTGCAACACTAAATCTCCATATTTGTGTTTTTTTTAATCGAGGGCAAAGCATATCCTCTTCGAAACTTCAGGTAATTAAACTAGAGGTTTTGAGGTTTTAAGCTTCTAGCAAACTCTGTGCTAGCTTAGCTTAGCCACATGGTACATGCGTTTAGGATAAATCGTTTTAAAATATGCCAAATAAAGATTCGGAACACAAAACTAACCACGACACATTGTGGCTATTTATTAAATGGCTGAATTTGCAGAGAAATGTGTCAACGGCTACTTCATAAGAAGAAATTATGGTAGAAACTGAAGGCCACTCACCTCGTTTGATGCTAGTCGTTCCACGCTAAGCATAAAAAGGAATGTCTGAGGGGCAGCACGGCGCATGTGCAGATTTACCTAAGGTTTAGCGGAAGCAACTGTTACGCGCATGACACTCAGCAGGGAGAAAAGTTAATGAATAACTTGAAACCAGCAAGAAAACACTAACAAAAAAAAAAAAAAAACAAAAAAAATCACCCCTTAAAATTCCAAAATACTTATAATTACAAATTCCGCAAACTGCAAGCTTGTTGGCAATTGCGAGGTTGTCGTTTATCATGTGGTGGGCAATATTTCTAAGTGATAAAGGTTACCAGTATAATTTAATTATATAGTGAGATGAGCTGGTTTTTGCTTTTATTTAATTTGATTCATCACGTGACTTCAACTGAAAGAATTTTTACACCACCAAAATTACAATCATTACACTGTGTTTATTCCAGCTCATAATGAACTCAAATTTCCCTTCCATAGACGAATATGCTTGACAAGAGGACTGCATGTGTATTGTAAACAGCTCATGACATGGTTATATCAGTACTTCAAACTTATTACTTCATGACATGAAACAGGGAGTCTTGAGGATATCAATCTCTTTATTAGGAAACCAGGTCAAAATAAAAAAAGACAAGGAGCTCTTCATGGAAACTATCATGAATTTTTTACAAGTTGTATTTTTTGGAAAGAAGAAACATGACTCAAAAGAAACATACAGAAATGTTTCTCTACAACTTTAAAGCCAGAACACAAAGAAAAAAACCAAACTAAGTCATTCAATCTAAAAAATTAAAAAGCTTTTGTCTTATACAAGACAACAAAAAAAAGAAAGAAAAAAAATTGATTTGCCTTCAACATTTATTAAATCAAAACAAGATTGCTTAGACAATATATATCTAGCAATAGCTGTTTCAAAACCCAGCTGATTTACATTCCTACCACTGTGAACCAAATTTGTTCTAACACAGGGATGTAACATGAAATTCAATTAGCAAATAGTAAATAACAGTAGTGGAAGAAGAACAAAATAAAGGTTATCCTGCTCAGTGTGTGGCTGAATTAAAATCTTCTTGACACCCAGGTAACTTGCTCTCCTCCAAGATTTAAAGTCAGGAAAGGATGCATCGCCATCTTCAAGTCCATCATGTAGGAGGAGGAGGGTAGTATTGGTTGTACTGGGCATACTGGCTGTACTGTCCCCAGGAATTTTGTCCCCAACCACCATATTGTTGCTGATAAAGAAACAGAAATACATTAACTACTTATTTTTTGGATTGCATAAACTGTTCCAACAAAGCATTCCACACAAACCCACCTGGTACCAGTTGTAGTTGTATGCAGAGTTGTTTGCCTGCATGTCCGTCATTGCACTTGCTGCAACTGCAGAAGCATCATCTACTCTCTGCCTTTTGGCATCAGGTTCTTGAGAGCTTGAGAAGAAGCTTTGAATTAGAGAATTCTTATGGTTTTAAGACCATCAAGGCATAACATTTCTAGCTTTAGTTGTTAAACAATGCTTGATGTTTGAGAACAACATGAAAACGCAATTTGTTAATGCATGATCCAAGCCCCGTTTCCTCACCCACCTGTCATATCCGTTCTCAGCCTTCCTCTTCAAAGCGTCGCTTTCTTTCTGTAGTTTTTGTTGTTCCTCATATGCAGCCACAAGCCTACGCAGGGAATTAAAGAAACATTGATGAGACAGAAACTTTAACATGTCAGTAACTGTCTACTCTTAGCTCATTTAACTTACATATTGATGTCACTGCCAAAGTCTTCTAAGAATTCAACTTTGCGCTGGGAAAAAACAATGCGGGATTCCAGTGGCAATGGGCCCCTTAGAGCCCGGTCAAAACAAGCCAAGATCTCCGCCTCATTCTGTGTCACATCTCCACTGAATTCCAGCTCCAGCAGGTTTAGATATAGTCTTGAACTGGTCTGCAAAGGTAGACATACATATATTACATTTAACACTATACCACTGATACAGCAAGTGACATATGTCATCCTGAAAAAGAAAATGTTCAACAAAAAAAAAAAATATTAAATAAAAATAATAATTTCCATATGCACTGTCATACAGCATCAACCAATCCTCACCTGGTCTTTCTCAATAGCATCAAGAAGCACCTTCTTTGCCTTGCTCAGACTTCTCTGCACCTTCACCAGGTGTCTCGCCAGCTTCACAGCATAGAATGAGGACTCTGTAGCATTCTTCGCAGACTCCATTGCCTCCTTCAACAGCGCCTCTGCTTCCTCCAAATTGCCGCGGCGACGCTCCAGACTGACCCTCCGAAGACGAACCATGGCCAAACTCGGGATCGTTTCCTCCAAGGCCTTCAGGATTCCACGAGCCTCTTCCACATTGCCTAAACAAAGATTAGCACAATACTTTGACCCAAGTTCATTTACTCACATCCCATTACTTTAAATGTGGTGAGACAGCACTTTTAAAAATTTTAAATGACATTTTGTCTTTTACTGATTTATGGAATTGTGTCATTTTCGTGTTCATGGTGCTTTTGATACGTTAGACCATATTATTCTTATTTCTTGCTTAGAGAATACAGTTGGGATTAAAGGATCACCATTGCAATAGTTTAAATGTTATTTGAGGGACAGAATTTTCTGAGTTAGACTGAAGGATGCATTATCTTCAAGTTCTTATCTCTCTTGTGTGTCTCTCAGGGATCAATTCTTGGATCTGTCCTTTTTGGGTTTTAGTTTTAAGTAGCAGATTTCACGGCTACTTAGATGACATTCAGGTTTGCATACATACATAAAGTATGCTGCGAGTACTCCTTTAAAATACCTTCTTCAGTGGAAATTAAGGCACGGATAGCACTAAATCTTCTAAAACTTACAGACACTTTTAGAATGGATAAAGCCATCCAACATCTAACCCTATTAAAAGTTTGCGGACTGTGCAGAACCCTAATCCAACCCCAAAAGACATTTATCCAAATATTAGTGGTAAATGTACATGTATATATTTGAGCCAATGTGAATTTGTTAAATGAATTCTTGTTTGAAAAAAAAAAATTGTCAAAAATGAATGGTTTAAACTCGTGATTAAAAGCTGCCAATGAATATAACGTTCATGTGATTAAACTGCAGACGACAGATCAATGAAGTCAAAGTTTTTCTTAATGAAGTGCTCACCTTGCTGCTCCTCAAAGGCTGCCCACAGAAGGTGGATGGAAGGTTTCTTGGGCAGATGTATGGAGCACGCCTTCTTGTACACATGTCTCGCACCGTCAGTACTGAAGCCTTCTAGATATTTAGCATACTTTAGAATGGAAAAAAAGGAAAGCAAGTTGGGAGAAAGGCAAGAGGACAGAGGAAAAAAAAAAAAAAAAGAAAAGAAAAGAAGAAGAAAGGCAAAAGAGACAAAACATTTTTAACCTGTAAATACAGTTCATACACACAGTGAATTGCTTCATAGACAAGATCGTTTTTAGAAATTTTCTGTGTAAACCCATCAGCACCTTCATGGAACCAATTAGATAAGTTTCTGTAAGGTAGTGGGAGACGAAGAAGATGCAACGTAGTAGTTGGCAAATGCTGCAGTCAAATCTTGTGTGGCAAGCTGGCCATCCCCTAATACAACAGATACAGTCACATATCAACGTTACACGCAAAGAGAGTGCAGGACGTTTTTTTTTTTTTCTTGTTGTTGTTTTTTTTTTTTCTTGTTGTTGTTTTTCTCTTTTTTTTTTTCTTTTTTTTTTTTTTTTTACTGAGTCCATGTGATTATCAACGTTGATGGGGAAGTGCAGGGAGGCAGCAGCAACGAGACGCGAGTTCAAGCCCAAAATACCTTGATCCAGAACTCCTCGTAGAGGGCACACGCGATGAGGCATCGTTCAAAGAGGACCACCACGCGCTCCGGGGTCCCATTTTCAATTTCGAAGTCCAGGTACTCCTTCCAGTTGTTTAGCTGCGTCTTCTCCAAGGCTTTGACGTGGAAGTAAGGTCGCTTAATCTGAAAGGACAGAAACTACTTAGAAAATGTTGCATCCTGAAACACACTTTTACAGAAATATAGAAAGAAAGAAAACATACCCCTTCTTCAAAGGACCAACGCTTGCTGACTTCATGCTCGTTGTGGTTGAACACTTCCTGCCGAACCTCAATCACCTTGTGACGCATGTTTTCAATTTCTGTCACCCTCTGCATAAAAACACATAAAAAACTAGATCAGCACTTTTATGGTTTCTTTGCAGCACAACATTGTCCACTTGATGAATACTGCTAGTCCTGCAACCAAGGATTTACATCACCATGATGTTGCCAGAGACAAGAAGCCTGTAGAAGGGACAGGAAAGTTTGCACCCTGCACAGCTGGGTTCAAAGGAGCCCCGGTTGATCCTTTTAGTTTAAGGGCGAGTCCCTTACTGGATCTCCTGGCTTGGCTGGTGACATAGAAAAACTTCTTCAAACCTGAGCATTTTTTTACCCTACGTTATCATGGACAACAGGAAAGCTCCTGCTAAACCTGCAAGTAGAATGTTGTCAGTTTTCTCCCTTACCAGTAAAGGCGATCACATTCTTACCTTAGCAGGATCAGCGAGGTCCTCAGTACCCGGTGGCAGCTCCTCCTGAGGAACGTTTGACTCTCCATCTTCACCGACCATTCCAGACAGGCTAGATTTAGAGAGCTCGAGTCTAAGCTGGACAAACTCCTCTTCTGACAAAAAGTATTTGGGGTGGTTGCCCTGAACATGATCTTTGAACCTGAACAAACAAAAATCAAATTTCATTATTTAAGTGTAGTTAAACAGAGATGAGGCATGACTGAAAGAGTTAAACCAAAAAAAAAAAAAAAAAAAAAAAAAAAAAAAAAAAAAAAAAAAAAAAAAAAAAAAAAAACCCTGTGTACCTCTGAAAGTGCTGGGAATACAACTGTGTTGGGATGCCTAAGACGCGATCATAGATGGTGGTGACATTAGCCAGCTTCTGCTGCTCTGTTTCCCAGCTTATGTAGGATTCCCAAAGGCGGTCAGATCGGAAATCTGTGCCTGCTGCAAGCACTGCATGTTCATACGAGCTATTTAAAAAAAAAAAAAAAGAAAAAAAAAAAAAGGATGTTTATCGTTAACGTCAGGGGTTTTAAGTAGGTAACATGTTGGGTAAAGAATGCTTTACTCACGCTCGAATTCGTCCCTCCGTCTCTGGATCAGTGAGGTCCGAGTTCTCTTTTATAAAGGTGAGGTAGTGAAGCCAAAGGTCCACACTAAGAGGGATAGCCTGCAAGCCTCTTCTATACACCTTCGTAGAAAAGAATTTGAAAAATGTTTCTCAGAAGCTGAAACTGTTTTATGATGCTCTATAAAGGTTGAACGCCTTTGGCAAGCACACTGGATAAAGATCTGAGTGCAACCACAAAGTTCAGTTTGTCGACTTTTATTGTGCGACAGTATTTTCCAGTCCTGGTCTTCGAAGTACTATCCAGTATGTTTTAGGTTTGTCCCCACTTCTAAACACTTGATTCATGTAATCAATTACCCCAAGAGCTCAATGTCACAACCAGCGTAATTACTAAACTGGGTATTTTAGTTAAACATCTACTAGGTGCAAGGCATCACGGCCTGCAGACTAGGGTGGGGAGAAACTAGTATGATACACTGTGACGATAAAACCTCTGTCTAGCTGCTCCTCTGATCAATACCAAATAGTCAAGAAAATCATCAAGACATTTACCTCTTCTGCAACTTGTATGTTGCCATGCTTCTTCTCAAGATCTGCATATTTCTTCCAGTAGCCATAGCAGTAGGGATAACGTAGGAAGAACACGTCAAATGATCTTCTTGCAGGTAAGAGAAGATTCTGAAAAACACACACAGCGAAAACAGACATTACAATTCTGGTTCTAAATGAAAAACTCAGGCACATATAAATGATAGAGCTGAGTTGAAATGTTTCTGTACTGCATTTCATGGATGTACAATAATTTGCATTTTCTTACTTCTTGCTCAACATATTGCAGAAGTGCAACCCAGGCGTTGAAGTCTTCCGGGCTGTCTTCACAGATCTTAAAAAGCTTTTCAAACTCTGAAGGTAGGGTTGGTTCGGTTGGAACAGATGGTTCCTGTGAACTTTCTCTGGCTGGTTCTTCCAGCTCCATGCCATCCTCTAACTGTGGTACTTCGGTTCCATCTAGAGAGGATACAGAAACAGAGAAAAAAATATCACAACAGAAAAAGAAATACCCAGTTCCAATGTGACGGTACTTTCATTTGACCCTAAGCTAGCTGTCTTTTACTAAAAATCTAATGTTAAACTTAGATTAGGTATTATTAGTTACCTTGACTTCCATCCTGCCCAACAACCTCTGGCTGAGGCTCAGATGCATATTGCACTGCTTGGTCTGGCTCCTCTGTAGGTGGTGGTGGAGGTGGTGGCGGTGGAGGAGGATGCTCTTCTTGGAAAAGAGAAGCACTGGCAAGCTGAAACTGCTCCACAGCCTTCTCCACAGATCCCAAATCAGAAGAGTTCGTCTGTTGGTTTATCTGCTGCTCTTGCCCCAGACCCTCCAGAGAAGAATCTGAGCCCTCTGGCACTACGTTAGCAACTGGTTGTGGAGGAACTTGGTCCAAAGACCAGTCTGCTGCTTGAGCAGGAAGGTCAGGAAGAAATGCATTCCCATTACTCTCCATTGTAGTGGACTCAGTGTCCAGCATTCCAGTAAAAGTGGCGCCTTTAGAATCACAGGCCTGTTGAAACATCATACCGGTTATTTTATGAATATTATGAACATATAAAGTACCTCTTATTTTACAAATTAAATCCAGTTTAAAAAAAAAAAAAAAAAAAAAAAAAAAAAAAAAAAAAAAAAAAACTTTTATCTGAATTTACATTTCAACTTAAAATGTCATAACCGATGTGCTGATGGTAAAAGTACTGTGCAGAAATGGCATTTAAAATAGTACCAGGACAAAATCAGAGGATAGGTTCTTAATAGAAAATGATTACATCACCTTGATTATTGATCAAGAAAAGTAGTTTAAAGTAGCCAATGAAAATTTCTGAGAAGTCGTTTGACGACATGTCTTTCTTCCTGATAAACAAAAACCTAAACTGAATTCCAGCACCAGTCATTAAATCTGAAAAAACACTGAGTTTCAATTTAGGTAAACATTTACATTAAGATGAAGGATTACTTTTTAAATGACTGACCGCCGAAAATAAACCTAAGCAAACAGTTGGCAGAAGCGCCAGCTGGTGGTGCAACAAGATACTTCCTAGTTCTAAATTCAATTTCAACACAAGGTTCGAGCTGATCTGCTAAAAATAATAGCGCGGTAATGTGTTACATATACAATTCCTTGACATAAGCAAAATAAGAACTTCATGTTTTAAAAAAAGATGGTGGAGTTACGATCGATAAGGTTTGCTTAAATGAGGCGATGTCTCATCCGGGTGATCATTTGCTCAAAGTTCAACGATAAATTAGGCCTGTAAGCCTGTCTACTTGATGTGAACGTTAAGCTAGCTAGCTAGCTAGTTAGCGCAGCTATTTTTCCGAGTGAGTGATTTTTCTAATTGTTTTTTTTACATAAGCAAATAGCATTTCCACTTACAGAACTAAAATATTGAGCTAACCAATTAGTGCAACTATAAGTAAGCAAAATGTTCCCTTTTGCTTTCGTCCTCAGTTGGTACTACTCACAAGACAGGCTAGCCGGTTATCGTCTCCAGAAGCGTGGCTAGCATTAGCACAATATCGAATTGTGGCCATTTATTGCAAAGTAAGCTCAAAAACGTGGTTGAAAATCTTACCTCCAGCTCACAAGCCACCGAGGTCAATCTTATGAAACGGTAATTACTCTCAAAAGTTATATCCCAACCACCGACAGGCGCGCGTCATCTACCATACCTATCAACTTGGAGGAAGAACAAACTTACAGTGCGCATGCCTGCTCAGAAAACCATGGAGACACGCTAAACGGGGTTACCAGGCGAAAGTGCAGGGGCAGACTTTTTTTTTTTTTTTTTTTTTAACAAACTTTATTGAACAAAAATGTGTCTTCAATAATATTAACACGTAAGTACATCATTTAACATTAAATAAATAAATAAAAATAGAAAAACAAGACAGGAAAATAAGCTCAAACAACTACATTGCGAGGGGCTTAGGCAAAGCATCAATCAGTACATGAAGAGCTCAAGCCATTACAGCATAGTAAGACAAAACGCCTGGTGGAATCACTGAAAAACACTGCTCTTCAAGCGGCCAGGAAATTCCCGCTTTCTATATTTCACAGCTGACCTACCGACAGAATATAATTTTTGAAACTGTTGTGAAAAAAAAACAAACAATTGTTTTCAAAACAAAAATATTCCTGTTCCAAACTAAATATTTAGCTGGAGAGAAACTGTACTTGTAGATAAGAGACCAGGCCAATAACACTTCTTTGTGGAGATTTGAGATGAATAACATATAAAAATAATTGTTTAATGTCAGTTTCACAATGTTCAATTCAAATTTTGATTAAATAAAGTCTTTCAAATTGTTAGTTTCATTAAAAACTTTGAAAAAAAATGTTAGTGTCTTTAAAAAAAATGTTCTAATAGTTTGAATTTTATTTTTATCATTAGTGAAAGAGTAAAAAGAGATTTGAGCACAATTTCAACTACAATCAAGCAAAACAGCTCGTTATAGTTCACAACTAAAAGTCAGTATTAGCCACAGAATAACCAAATGTGTGTTGAATTGCATTAACTTATATGATTTATATACTTTATAATAATAAAATGTATTATTGTTATTGGACATAACTTCAGATCATGTGTGCATATATATATATATATATATATATATATATATATATATATATATATATATATATATATATATATATATATATATATGGAATTACAATATGCCTTGATCTACATTTTTTACTCTAAAAAATTAATCCAGATGGTTTCAGAGGACCAACAATTTTTTTTTCCCCCATCTTGACATTTCTAAATGTCTTTTTACTTTTTACTACCATTCAGTTGATTATACCATTTGGAAAGACGTAGCATAAAAAAAAAAAACAACCTAATTCGAAAATATTAACCTGTTCATTAACAAAATATCACACAAGGAAACAATCTGTATACTCTCACTATACTGATTTACATGTAAACTTTTACATGTAAACTTTTAAATAAATCAAGCATCAAAGGTTTTGTTTTGCCAAATTATCTCTGATGTGTCATTTGTACAAAATGTTACATTTGTATTCTTGACTTGTGTGACATTTCCAGTACTTTGTGCCCCATGTTGACCTTACTTAGTTTGCGTGTACCCTGGGCCTGCTTTATTTGTGATTATTTGCCAGGGTGTTTTTTTTAGATGAAAGAGATCATGAAGTGAGAGGACCTTGTTTTTCATCCCTACACATAGAAATAAAGTGGAAAGGGAAGGAGATATAAAATACTGAGCATGGAAAACCCACAAAAACATAAAAAGTCTATAATGGATCATAGAGTGAACACCAAAGACAGACACAATTACTACAAAGACACAAAACAATGCCATATGAATCACAGAATGACTTAAATGATCACTAAAATAGTTGCCAACATATCAAAATGAAATGTAAAACATGTAATCTGTGTAAAAGAAACACTAAGATGCAATCTGCTGCTTTCCTTAGATAGAAAACTTTTTTTTTTTAAACCAATTTGAAAAATAAACTGAACATGACTGGATTTTTTGATAACTGGGAACAAGTGTAATGTATGTGCTTGACTTGTAAGCTGTCTGTATGATTCACTTGTGTTTACTTTTTTTTTTTTTCTTTTTCTTGTAAAGCAACTTGAGACAACATGTGTTATGAATTAGCACAACTACAACTACAAATCTTTTGGGGTATGTCTTTAGCAACTTTGTACCTGTTGAGACTGAAAACCTTTGTCCCTTCTGTTTTGTGAAACATGGGGCTGCATGGCAGTATGCATGACATTACTGCCATGCAGCAAGAATTTGTTGGGTTCAAATCCAAGCCTGGATTTTGATTCTGCATGGAGTTTGCCTGTTCTCTACGTTCATGCATCGGTTCTCTCGGGGTACTCTGGCTTCCTCCCATAATCCATAAACATGTCTATTTGGTTAATTAGTTTCTCTAAATTTTTCTAAATTGGATAGTCTTGACTTTGACTGGGCTGTTTTAACTTTGATCTAAACAACTCCATTGTAGCTTTAGCTTCATCTCAATGGTCATTGTTCTCGGGTGGAAGGGGAACCACTCCCGAGTATCAAGTCTAGCAGGTGTGTTCCATGCCCTGTGTTTAGCTCCATCCATCACTCTAGATCTTAACTCAGATCATCTGTCTCTGCTGGTGCCACAGTTTTCCATAAGGTGAAATACAGTGTTAGTTTTCCACCATGCAACAAAACAGTTAAATATGGGTCTCAACTGAGCAGTGCACCTTTTGTTTCAAAAAACTTTGTCAGCTACATAGCTATTGACAAACTTTAATGAGGGCTTATTATGGATTTGTGGAATTCATTACTAATAGCTTTTATGCCCAAAGATTCACACCCCTGAGCTCTGCACCTCTGTAGCTAATACTCTCCTTGCCCAGTTTGTTCTAAAAGACTATGTCTTTATAGCTTTGGAATTTTGCCATATGCTTTTCATTTTCAGATGATGGACTGAACAGTGCAATGAAACATATTCAAAGTTTGGGATATTTTTTTATAACCTAACTCTGCTTTACACCTCTCTACAACACTATCTCTGCCCTTTCTGGTGTATTATTTGATCTTCATGATGTTGTTTGTTCACTAATATTCTCTACCAAACAAACTATTGGAAGCACTGAATTTTATTTTGGGTATCATAGTAAAGAGGATATTAAATCAAAAATTCTAATAAAATATATCAAGATGTTAGGGCAAAATCTGTCAGGGTTTGAGGAGAATTTAGCAGTGCTGTCTGGTTCTAGACAGGGGCCAACAGGGGCCAGTGCCCCTGTAGAATTGGTCCTGGCTCCTATTGTGGACCAAACTAAATCAATTTCTTGTGGTGACGTGCTGGCACAGAAAACTGAACTAAATGATCCCTTGGACCAATTGAATTTCTTTTACCTTCATAGTTTTACTTTAATAATTCATACAAATTAGGGTGTTGCACTTTTTGTTTCAGCCATACTGAGATAGGATCACGGTTTTCATCTGCTAGATCAGGGTTCTGCAACCTGCAGCTCCAAAGCCACAAGCTCTTTGGCTCACATAATATATTAACCGATACAATATTACCCTGTTTTGGGGTTGTTGTTTTTTTTGTTTTTGTTTGTTTGTTTGTTTTTTGTTTTGTTTGTTTCATTCTTTTGTTCTGTGTCCCCATGAAAAAACACTGGCCCTACAGTAAATAGCCAAGAACCGCCACTGGCCTTTTGACAGAACAGCAGCGCCGTAGTTTCCCTCACTCATCCCCCGCCCATCTCATGAACAGCCTCCACGTCACGCACTAATCAAACGGAAACTGTTTGAATGAATGATCAGACATGTCGAAAGAACCGTATGTGAAACCTGTCTTGAGATCCTTGCTCCCCATTAACAGTTTCAGTAGTCATTTTAATAAAGTTACACGTCACATTGGAGGTGATTGTGTTTGAAATGAACGCTCTAATGGCGGCAACACGAGCTAATGGGCCGACTTGTAACTGAGCGTTTTTTTTTTCTTTTCTTTTTTTTTCCTTGCGCGCATGCGAAATGGCTACGGTGCCTTTAGGGGTAATCGGAAACATTTCTTTCCCATGTTCACATGGGACACTGTACATGCTACAGTTGGTATAGAGCTGTAAATAAATTGTTTATTATATAAAAGAATTAACACATATTCTGAAATATTGTTTCAGTCTAAGTGTGTGAATTTATCCTAAACAAAAAACAAAACAAAACAAAACAAAAAAAAAATGCACTGATTTTGACAAATAATATTTATCTTGATCTAAACGTTAGTTTTCATATTTGGACCTTGTAAATGTATTGCTTGCGCATGAACATAATTGTGGGCCCCTGCTTTTGAAAAGTGCTTGATTTAATTTAGTAATTTTCCGAAATTACAAAAAAAAAAAAAAAAAAACACTTTGGGAAGAATAAAAAAATAAAATGTGGTTAACGTCTAAAAGGCTAACCAGGGACTGGGCCTGGATAATCAGCCTTTGACTAGAGGTACTATAGACAGGACAGTTGTGTTCCTGCTCAAATAAATTTGAAATAATAAATAAAAGTGAAAACAAAAATAACATCTAAATTTCTTTAAATAACAATAAGATTTCATAAATAAATCAATAAAAATATATGCATCCAAACTTAACTTTTTAAAGGTCACCAGCAAACAGGTAATAGTTATTGATCATTTCAAATTGAATTTATTTCACTTTTGAAGGTATTGACCACTTTGTATAGGCTATATAAAAAGATATACTTGTCTGGATTTATTTTTCTCATATGAAAAACACGTACTTTACAAACTATTATAAATTTAATTTTCACACCTTTATTACCCAGTGGCGACTTGTATGCTAGACAAATTAGCTTGGATCTTTGAATTACTTAGTTTGTTTTGTATCAGATAAAGTGAAATTGCTTTGCTCCATTATGTTCCTTGTCTTACCGTGATGTTTTAACAAGTATTTATTTATTTTCGAAGGCCATGCTATTGCTCTTAGTGTTATTGCTAAACTATGTCAGATGTCGCAGCTTTACTCATGTTCCTGAACGCAGCACTTGTCTGTGTATGAGAGTGCGCGGTGCAGAGGAAGTGGCGGCTGATCTGGGTCCGCACCTTTTCCGGTAACAGCCCCGCCACCGCTGTGCCTGACTGAACGGCTGGAGACACAGAGGGAGGAAGACAAATCAAGAGCGGCAAGAGTGGGGGAGAAACGGCCCGGGGGACTGGGGAATGGTCGCCGCAGACGCAGGTATTTATCCCGCTTTCAGTCTTTTTCATTTGGTTTCCGTTGAGCTTTTAGGTTTTAGCAACGAGAATATATATATATTTTTTGTCGGATTCAAAGTTGTCCTCTAACACCCCTCCCTTCTTCGGACCGCTCCTATGTCACAGGGGGAAGGAAGAGAAGAAAGTCGGATGAATCAATGACCTTTTGAGCGGTCCTCCTGTGGATACCCCGGTACTGAAGCGGACTGGGAAGGCTCTGAATTGTCTCCGCCTGTTCGCGAAGAAAATCGGCGTGCTTCGAAATTCATCGAGGGGGAATAAGCTAAGTGTGGAGAGCCGGCGGCCAAGAAGGAAGTGGGATCCCCCGGCTTGGCCTGGGCCTGATTTATATTGTCTTCGTCTGGTTCAAAGAACTCCTTAAACCAGACTCTGCTCGGTCACCTGGGAGGAAAAGGATCTTGTAAGCAGAGTCGACCCTTATTTGGTTGGTTTTTGGAGGGAGTGTGTGCTTTAAGCCGACTTTTAAAGAAGGGAATGTCATTTTTTCTTCTTACATTGGAGGGCAGTGGATCATGAAAATATATCCCCACCCATATCTACAGAAGCTCCCCATGAACTCCATCTGATTGCTCAGGCCATATTACCTCAATCCAGCTAATTGTACTGTAAAGACCTAAAAGCTGCTGCCCCCTTTCAGATTTTTTGACACTTGTGTCAACCCACTGTCATCACGTGTGTAGCTTCAAGTTGAAACCGGGACTTCTGTTGTCATAAAAACAAACTTTCCTCTAATTAGGGTTTTTCTTCTTCTTCTAACAAAGTATTTATGCACAGTAAACAAGATGGGGAAGATGCTGTCAAAGATCTTTGGCAACAAGGAGATGAGAATATTGATGCTTGGACTTGATGCTGCTGGGAAAACCACCATCCTGTACAAGCTGAAACTGGGACAGTCGGTCACCACTATCCCCACGGTGGGGTTCAATGTGGAGACCGTCACCTATAAGAACGTGAAGTTCAATGTGTGGGACGTGGGTGGCCAGGACAAGATCCGGCCGCTCTGGAGACATTACTACACGGGAACGCAGGGCCTCATTTTTGTGGTGGACTGCGCCGACAGGGACCGGATCGACGAGGCCAGGCAGGAGCTCCACCGGATCATCAACGACCGGGAGATGAGGGATGCCATCATCCTGATCTTCGCCAACAAGCAGGACCTCCCGGATGCCATGAAGCCCCACGAGATCCAGGAGAAGCTGGGCCTGACCCGGATCCGGGATAGGAATTGGTACGTTCAGCCCTCGTGTGCGACAACAGGGGATGGACTATATGAGGGCCTGACCTGGCTTACCTCAAATTACAAATCCTAATGTTTCCTCCACCCACCAGCCTGGACGTTTCGAGACACAAAAAAGTAGCAGAAAATAAAAAGAGAGGAGAAAAAAAAAGGATGCAATTTGAAGCAATTAATTCAATGATCTCTTTGCTTAATATGTATAAAAGAGAGTCACAATTTACTTATTGGTTTATTCTTCTTTTTGATAATTACTTCACTTTAATCCCAAATTTTCAGTTAAGCAAAAAAAAAAAAAAAGTCTGTTTTCTTTAGTAATCAATTCTGTTAATCTACACATCTTACTTTTGTGCTTTTACTGCATTTGCTTTTGTTTCCTCCTTATTGTATCATTTCTTTTAGGGGACTTACCTCAACGGTGTCACCCCAACTTAGTTCTTGTTCTGCATTCTCACAACCCAGCTACATATCCAAAGGATGGGAAAGTCCAGAAACCATTTCCTAGATCAGCATATCACTTTGAAGGCTCGAAAAAATGCCTGTTTTATGTAAGAATGTGTACTATGGATGTGTTAGGACCTTAAAAATTCAACTGATTGTACTGGGATGAATGAGATGTGGAAGTTCCTTCTCTCCTGTGCAGTGATTCCATCCATAATGTTTAATGTGGACGCTGGATATTCACACACTGTGATATGGATATATATATTTTCTTGGTTGTTTCAGGGTCAGAATCTGTTACCACCAGTCTCATCATCTCCACTCTTGTTTCTCTCAGAGCTTCCATTAAGTGTTTTGTAGTTTTCAGCTGCCTTAGGCCGGACCAGGGTTCCAGGTGGCCCCCTGAAACTGAGACAGTCACAACGGCGAAGGGTATTCTCAGCCGCTGAGTTTGCACTTTGAATGGGAGAAGGAGGGGGTTGAGCGACTTGCTGGTAGTGCGTATTTTTGATTTTCTTTAACTGACTTTTGGACTCCAGCGAGGTTTACGAAGTTCCCAACCCCCCACCGCCTCCAAAACAGGTGCTTTTTTTTTTTTTTTTTTAAAACATCACCAGCCCTTTTGAGGTCCTGCAGTCAATTCTGTTAATAGTTTAAAACCATATTGCTGTTTAATCCCCCCCTTTTTTTTTCCTTATGCTATGCTGTTGAAATAATAAAAGAAATATATATCCAGATCATTATGGAAGTGGTGCCTTTTCAATGACTGGTTGCTACTTTCACATTAAAAAAAACAAAAAAGTAATATTTCCCTTCTGAAAAAGGTTGAATTCATAAAAGAGGAAATGAGAGCTTAGGGCGTTATGATAGTTGAAAGAAGGACAAACTGAAGAGAAGTGAGCCTCGGCTTGTTTCCTTTCTGCTCCTGTGAGTCATTTGTTGTGAATAAATGATGAGAGCTCCAGTTTCCGAGTAGTGATTGTGAGGTAAACCGTGCTCCGTCAAAGGTCTCCAAGTATCGCTTCGTCCGCCGGGGTGCAGACTCTGCAGTGGTTCTCATGTTTAACCTCACCTTCTTACTACAGACCTTATTACAAAACGAGCGTCACCATTAAAACTTAAGTGCAGTCGAGAGGAAATTACACGAAGTTTATTTGTCACCATCCTGCCGCCTTGCCTTTGAGTAAGCGACTAACCCCCGAGGCACAGATCTGAAATCAGGCTACTATTTCAAAACCATTCATTCTTTGTTTCCTTCTACTTTTTTGCTCGATATCACTGCTTGGAGCTTCATGTGTCGCCAGGCCATTCAAATCAGGAATAAAGTTGCTCGTGAAATGCCATCTAAGAAAGACGGTATGCAATGAAAGCCAGGAAACTCTTCAACAAAGCTGATTGTTGGCATAGAGATCTGTGGTTTAGAAGTGAGTCACCAGAAAGTGAACAAAGATCAACTTCAACAAAGGACAGGTGAAATCCTATAAAGTGTTTTTATGTGAGTCTATCCTGTAAAAAATAACTTCCCAAAGACTCAGAAGTCCAGGGATTCCTGTTCAGGAATGCTTACTTTCTGTCTCTGCAGGTTTTTGCTCTGTTTGCTTTTGTTGTGTTTGCTCTGCAGCTGTCGATGTGAAGTTTGACCCGCCGCGGAGTTGAAAGCAGTACTCCGCATGTGTCCGGCTTGAAGGACAGAGCTGTTCAGCTGAGATAGTTACACAAATGCGACGGCCCATTATCTGTCATGGAACTGCTGTCGCTTCTCCAGTGTTTTTGTTTAAAGTAGGATCACCAGACACAAGAATTTCCTGCCTTGTCAGAGCAGTCGAGGGCCAGAAGTGTCAAGTATGCCCCTGTTTGCTGCACATTTTTCCATTCACGACCCTTTTGATTTTGGATGTGGAAATTTTGACTCAAAATGTGTCTCAGAAGAGGAACCCGGGAGAGGAAATGTGTAAAGGGAGAGGAGTTTGAAACGGCTTCTGATATTGCATCAGTGCTGAGCCGGTGAATCATGCTGCATGTGTCACAGGGCTTTTGGACAGCTGTCAATGTGCTCACCGGCACATTCTCTGCACACACTAGCTGGTGTCAAACGCTGTCAGGCTCACCTGTGGCTCCTCAGTTAAACAAATAATTTAAAATTTGGCATTGTCAGAAGTACCTTTCAGGAGTCCTCAAAATGTGTCCTCTTCTACTTCTTTTGTTTTCTCTTTTTTTTTTTTTTTTTTTTTTTTTGCCCAGAGCTCTGACATTGTACCCTGCAGGATGGGGGTTGATTACGCTATTGTACGCCTGTGACGGGGTTGGCTTCAAATAAAGCTCAAAAACCAAGTTCACTGGTAGTTCCTCTGTCAACTGTTTACTCAGGCGTTCCTCTTTGATTTTAATCTCCCTTCAGTTCTTCATTCGGTTAAGCAGAAAACCACCAGTTTAACAATAAACTGTACAATTGAACATAAAAGAGAGCTAATACCAAATTAAAACACAAATGTAACATTTTTAACAAGATATGTGATCACTTGTGATTTGATGCGGGCAATAAACTGAGGATGCAAAAGACAAATGAGCAAACAGTGTGATGAGCAGATAGGCTTCTTTTCTCACACCTCTTACACTCACTGTCTATATCTTCCCACAGCTGTTTCCAAAGCGCCAAGGAGTTTACACATGGTATGCTCAGAGTCAGAGGCCATAGTAAAAGCCCTTAAAGTTTCACTCCTGAGATTTTACTTCCAAATTTTACTGCCAACTCGGTATAGGGTTGTTTGAAATTCTTACAGTATGATAACCTTAGCTAAAATTCTAGTTATTACTACATATATATAATGATTTCAAACAAAACTGTAAATAATCGCTCTGATTTAAAATGGAACAGCAATAGTTACTCCTGTTGATTCAGAGATATTATAGCTATAATGTTATCTATACCATGTAATTAGTTATTTTGATAAAGTAGAAAGTAAAAATTGAGAATACACTTATTAAATTTAGTAGTAGTCTATTCAATTAAATTTTCGCACAGAATATTATCCCTTCTTGCCATCACGGTCCTTGCTTGATAAGTATTGGCCTACAGGCTACAGTGACGTTAATAGTTGTTTGCTTTACAGATGTAAAATGTGTAGCTTGTCAACTGCAGTGTTAAAAAGGCGTCACCTTAAGAGTGAGGTGTCATTTTCTCTTTGTTTCAACATCATGACTGTCTATGCTTTCTGTAACAGGAAATATCTTCAAAATACACACTTAATTTTTCTAAAAAGTTTGGGGAAAGTGTAATATCCTCTTCAGCCTGCTTTCCAGCAGTGTGTAGCAACAGGTGGAGGGGAAGGGGTGCTATGTTGCTCTAGAAAATCCATTTATATATTTCTTTCTTTTTGTTTGTTTTGTTTTTTTTTGTTTTTGACATGTCGTGTACGGCAGTGTGGCACTCAGAATTATTGTCTGAGTGCCAAGGAGAAGGCCAGCAGATTTAAAAGTGAAGCATTACGGCTTTTGCTATATTGCCCCACTTGCTATATATAGAAAAAACTTTTATTAGAAATTGCTTTGGGTCAAATGCAATGGGCATGAAGATTGAAAAGAAAGGGGGGGAGGGGAAAGAGAGCTGGGGCACCATTATATGAGGGAAAGAGGGAGATAAGAATAGAGGAGAGAAAGAAGGATGAAGAGAATACAAGAAACAATAGTCTGCTTCTACACCTGCAGAAAGAGAGAGAAAAATAGAACTGAGAAACCAAAGCGACAAAAAACATACACATATGTAACATCAATAACGTCAGTGAAAAGCACACGGTACTAATTCATGCAAGATATATTTAGTGGCTACCATAGCCCAAGATGGAGTGCATCTGTAAACACCTGAATCCAAATATCTATATATTTTTTAATTGAGTTATAAGAAACATAGGTTTATTAATTATAATTATAGTTCTTTTTTTGTTTGTTTTTTATAAGACTGACTGTAAAAATTATGTATTTATTCAAATGAATAGAGATACCCTTATCCAGAAATCAAGAAATGCAGAAATCAAGGCCCTTTTAAGTGCTTGGGATCAGTATCTCTGATAACACTCAACTCCCAATACCTGCTGTTGGTGTACTGTACCATCATTCTAGTAGCTGAGTAGTTGGATTATAATTCATTTGGTAACTCTGAAAAATAATCATCCAAACCCCTGCAGCACACGCTGTTGATCATCAGGCAAACATTTGCTGTGTGAAATTAATAGGCTGCTTTGCAGTTGTTCTTTCTTCTCTTTGCATCCTGATGCTTGTATTTCTCTGGGTCTTTAAGCTAAAAATGAATCCTTTGTCACAAGCTACAGTTCCAATAAAATTCTTATACATTGACATAATTATTCTTTCCAGCAGATTCTGCTTAAAAGGACAACAGCTGTGCTATTATTGGATGGGCCACAGCTTCAGCTCAAAAAAGCTTCAGCGTCACAGTTACAGCATAAAGGCCACTGCTTAAACGGCGTCATTAAAGCAGCATACAGGGTGGCATTCAGCTTGCAGGCAGTTTGAGAGCTCCTCAGAATCTGTTGCACGCTCCGTTTCCTTCTGTTGCGGACAATGTGCTAATAATTATAGGGAGCCCAAAGTCTGCATTCGCCTTTTGCAAAAAAGCTGGACGTACTCTGCTGCAGGCAGCCCTGTGCAACACCAACGATTTAGGCAAACAGTTGTAATTAAAGGAGGTGGTGCATTAGAAGCAGTGTTTGTGAGATGAAGTCCATCTCATTTAATTTTTATTGAATGAAATATATAATTAGATGCAAGGCAGAGAAAGGTCCAGAAGTATTTATACCCCATTTTGTCTTATTCGTATACTGCAATAAGATTTTATATTGTACACCAACACAAAGTACTGCATAACTGAGAATTGGAAGGAAAACTATATATGGTTTTCTTAAAGTTTTATCGATAAAAAATGTGAAGTGTGGCATGCATTTGTATGTAACTGCTTTATTCTGATACCCCTAAATAAACTCCATCTTGTGAGAATTGTTTAATTCATCTGAACATAAAAAAAGTATGTCATAGCTGCAAACCTACTAAGACCACCCATCTATATTACCAAACTGGACAGAAAGATAAATGATCAGAGCACAAACCCAGAGGCCCATCATGACTCTGGAGGAGCTGTTGAGAATCCATCTAATTTTTTCTACAAAGGATAAATAGCAAACATGTGAAAGAAGGTGTTCTGATCAAAAAAGAACAACACAAAACTTTTTGACCTAAGCTCAAAAAGTATCACCCAGAACGCACCATAATGATGGTGAAACATGGTGGTGACCCTATCATGCTGTGCGTAGGCTTTCCTTCAGCAAGGGCATGGAAGCTGTTTAGAGCTGATAATCGTTGGTAATCTTGGAAGAGATCCACCTTCCAGCAGGACAACAACCCAAATCTCAAAAGACTTGGAGTTTTAATTGTGGCAAAGGGTGGTTGTACAAAGTATTGACTCAAACTTGATAAATGCAAATGCTTGCCACACTTTTCAGATTTTAAGAAGTATGTAATCTATTCCTTCTGCAATTACAACTGTTCACACAATTCTGTAGGGCTATCACATAAAAGCACATTAAAATAAATAGAAATCTGTGATATCAGCATGACAAAATGTAAAAAAGGTTAAGAGGAGTAAATACTTTAGCAAAGCACTGTATTTGTTTTGTTCAAAAACTGTTATAAGGCAGCTGAAGAAGGTAAGGAAAGTAAAATACCTCAGAAACATAGCAGTGATGGTTACCTCTAGTGATGTCTATCTGATATAATAGGAAGCGATGAGGTTTTTTTAATTACACTGAATTCTTTTGTCCTCTATAGATGAAGGCTCAATGGGGTGAGTAAATGTTGAGTTGTGCTTTCGTTTGTGACAGGAAGTGACATGTGCTGCAACCTTCCTGTGTGACACATGGCACACCACGACAGTGACAGATGGACAAACTGAGATCATAAAAGGAGAAGGCAATATCAATAAAAGAAAAAGACTCGTTATTAAGGCATGGGCCTGAAAGAGAACAGAGAGATATGTGCAGTATTTACCTGCGTTGGCTTTATACAAGTGGTTGCAGAAAAAATAAACTAAGTTTATATTGAATTGATTCCAGTCCACAATGTCACTGAAACAACCAATCATGCTTCAGCACACTTTTTTTTAAACCAGAAGGAATAAATCTTGACAGACTTATGTCAAAAATGATAGTTTATGTTCCATGTAATTATTAAAATATCTGCTGTCGAGATGTTGACAGACAAGGCAGGTTTCTGTCTCTGGTTTCTGTTGTGTGTTATTTACATCCCTAAATAACACATAGCACAAAATCCCAAAATAACCCACCCCACAAACACACATACACACACACACAGAGCCTCCCCGCTGCTTCTTACAAACGTCCTGTCTGAAGAGCCATCTGCTTTAATGTGAAGCACTTAGCAAAGCTCAGACCAGCAGCTGTGTGTGTAGTCTCTGTGCTTGGGTCATGTACGTGTACAGCAGGTTGTTAGCAGGTGCCATATTAAATTTTTTAAACAGTTGTAGAAAGGCTCAACAGCTCAGGATTAGAGGCCTTCTACTCCTCCAGTAAAACCAATTCAGTGTACCACAGATTATTTTAATTAGGTGATAAAAATAGATCTCCTTGCATGTGTTCCTCTTTTTAAGAGTCTACACTAACTTGAACTACTGCTTTGTGCTCTGCTCTTTCCCCCTGAATACAAAAGTTAATCCTGTCACATGTTTATGAGCTTTATTTGGTCTGTTTTGGCTATGATTTCTTTTTATGAAAGCTCTCAGCAGCATCCTTATCTCTGGTTTCTCACATGATCTCATATAATCTTCAGTTTTATGCTGAGATATAGCGTGCCCATATCTCAAAACTGCCTGCGTGTGCAGGAATCTGCTGAAGCTATTACATGCAGCATAGACAGTCATTTGCTACAACATTTGTTTATTTTCTGTAAAGTGACAAAACTTGCTTGAGTATACAATTAGACTGCTCCCCAGGGGGCTGAAATCACTAGCAGTAGCAGAGCCTGGCACGTCTGAGCTCCCAGAGAATGGGAATATGCTGAGCCATCTGTAGCATCACGCCTGCTCATAAAATACATTTCTCCTGTACACACGCACAGACACACCTAACAGGTATACACTCATGCAGAATCATTTGTTGCAGCCATGTTTGGTGTGCGTTATGTTTAAATATCTCAAGTTCTGCTTCGTTGATGCCTCCAAGTTTTCAGCAAAAACAGCGGAGACAGTTTGTTTAATGACAGACATACCTTTTCTTTGTTTGCTGCTGTCTCTATGGCAACTATGACAAAGACCCAGCAGCAGATGGCTGGAGCGTATTAGTGCTCTAAAATGACTGTCTTGACTCCCTTTTTTTTTTTTTTTAACCATTCCCCCACCAAATATCTGGGGAAATCTTTAATATCAGCATAGAATTCAAATTTGGTCTGATTTAAACATTTTTTGTTTACTTAACATTCAAAAGGATATATATTCTTATACAGTCGCATAAATATGTTTGGGTTGGAAAACCTTATCAGTAATATAATTTAAAGGATGACACATGTTAACAGGCAGGTGAGTATAAATGCACAAATTCCTCTTCCACAGTTTATATATTGGTTTAGTCACAGTTTATGCAATGATAAAAAAAACTTGTTTTATGTTGTTCCAGGAATTCCAGTTTTAGATGTTCAATTATTGTTTTCATTATATTGCATTAGCTGACAGGGTGGATGCATATGGAGGTAAATCTGTCTCAGTATTATTCAATCAAACAAAAACTAATCTCAATCAAAAAACAAATAAATTGTGGTCAAAACTTTTGGAATTGTAATGAAATAGTTTTTTGTAATCAATAGGGACACTTTTCGTGTTTAGGCCCCGCCCAGGATGTTCATGTTCCCAGCACTCAAAACTCTTTGAGTTCAACCAAAATCAAGGAGTATCAAAACCAGAAGTTTGAGAACCATAACCATTTCTGACATGCGCAAATAAAAGTTTATGTTTTGCAAATAACATTTTCTCTTCGTGAGAAAAGATGAGTGATTTGGAAAAAAAAGTTTTTTAGACAAAACTTTTTTTTCCAAAATAAAATATTCCTTTACAAAAAATATTTCATTACAATTCCAAAAGTTTTGACCACAATTTATTTTTTTGATTGAGATTAGTTTTTGTTTGATTGAATAATTTTGAGACAAATTTACCTCCATAGATGCACAGAGGTGCAGTTGGTGACACTGATGCCACATAGCAAGAAGGTCCTGGGTTCAAATTCTGGACTGAAACTTTTTGCATGGAATTTGCATGTTCTCCCTGTGGATGTGTGTTCTCTCCAGGTACTCCAGCTTTCCCCCTCAGTTCAAAAATATGACTGTTAGTTTAATTTGTCTCTCTAAATTGTCCCTAATTGTGAGTGTGTGTATATTTGCCCCCCTGTGATGGACTGATGACCTGTCCAGGGTGTACCCTGCCTCATGCCCAGTGACTGGATGAGATAAACACCAGCCCCTCTGAGAACCTGCAAGAATAAGTGGGTATAGACAATAAATGGATGGATAACTGATACCAGGCTATAAAAACTTTTGATGCAAAAGTGATTGCAGAAAGAACTAAAATAAATAAATAAATAAATAAATAAAGTAAACTTAAAAAAAAGTTACACCAGCAGGAGATAAATTTTGAAGGTGTTATTGTTGTCTAGAGAGAAAAAATGGATGAGAACAAACAGCTCAGTTGTGACCCTAAAAAAACTGCATTCTCTCTGGATATGTATTACACACAAGTAAAGTTATCCCTGAAATATCCATATTTGTGTTCATTCTCCAAAAATTCTTCTCTAGATAACCTAGTCTTCGCTAGGTTTAGCTTTATGTGGTTGCGTAAATAATGCATCCCACATGCTCACAATAAGACAAACAATCTAACCTGTGATTAGTTTATTAAATATGGCTTCTGGGTATCTTGGAGAATTTAAAATAGCTGTTTGTTTCTATACACTGTGCAGCAGATTTATTTCCAGTTTTGCTGTTTCAATGCTGTTTGGAGAAAGTGCTGGAGACATTCAATCCCTTATTATTATCAAAACTTACACTTACAGCATAAACGTCAAGGCATGCAAACTATGAAAACAATCACAACTGAGAAGTAGCCATGATGCCATCTTGTCATTGACAGATAAGGCACTAACACTTCCACCCACATGTTTTGCTAAAAAGCTGCATGGACATTAAAAACTAAAACACAGTGCCAACATGATTACCAACAACAGCAACAGCAACTCAATCACTTCTTTGTCAAGACCACTGCTCTGGCCAAATATATAGTCAGACAGAGGGCAGATGTTGCGTACACAAATCATAGTACTGTACAGATGTTCTAAAAACAGCTGGTCCAGATGGAACTGCACGGTGGACATAGCCAAGGTTTTGTCACCATCCTTTGCATGATCTGCCTCAGCAACTGGAAAGCATAGCTGTAACATCAATTATAAAGAGGCTACACACCCTTAAACACCAATCTAAAACTCTTTGTTTTCATACAGAGCAAAGACGGTTGATACTATCACAGTGATCCCTGTGTGCAGTTGCCCTTGTATTACAGCTCTGCATTCCCATCAAACAGTACAAAATAGTCATAAAGTTTAGCCAAAAATTAATCATATGCCAGGCAGTATTAGATTCAAATTATTTTCTTTCAACCAAAAAGTTTGTTATTGGTACTGTGATTCTTGCTAGGGCACTCCAAAACATTAATATTACCTCCAGTCAGAAGAAACATGTTGGTAAAAAAAATAAATAAATACTTTAAACCTTTATCTGACGAGGGTTTGAGTACATTTGGGCTCAACTATCAGGACTGGTCCTCATAGCTCTTACACGGGGCTGTAATGTACGTTCTAAATATTCCTAGAGCTGCTGGATTAAAAACACTCCTAACTGTATTATTTTAACAAACATGTCCTGGTCTAAATATGAAGAGATTGGGTTGATTTACCACAACATGTTGGGTTATGTGTTTGACCCAGCATACTGGGTAAGCCCAAAAAATGTGTTAAAGTGACTAAATCAAATGTAAATCTTACCAAACAGTGGTTTGAAAAGAATAACCCATAATCTACACTAAAAAGTACTTTTTGGGTTAAAATGAATTTTAACTTACTTTTTTTTTATTCTTTTTTTTTTTTTTTTTTTAAAGAAATGATTCAATTTAAACATTATTACTGCCCTTCAAATATGTAATGGAACTTTTGTTGACAAAAAAATAAAATTGATATAAAAAATTATATACCTGACACTACATAAAAATTAATGATGTTTTTGTTTTCCTCCAAAGTTAAATTAAATATTAAACTGATACCGCTAAAACTGCTGCACAATATATGAACTGCAGTTGTAATCTCTGCATATGTGTGTAATTTCACAATTGCAAAGGGATGCTTGGATGCCATTTTTGGACAGATTCTGTAATGTATAACATATTTCAAGCATGCTCTATGCATGAATCTTGGGTTTGATGGACTCCAATTGATCTTAAAACCCTGAGATGTTAGAGGCTGAGATGTTAAAGCTCACAGAAAGTGCTGGAGACATTGTAGAGTGGTAAAGAAAGAAAACATTTCCCTGATATTGTGCAATCTTAGCCATACTGACATCCTGACTATGTCTTTGATCAGTGTGAATGTAGCTAGAACCAGCTGGCGCTAACTACTTAAAGGCTCAGTAAATTAACTGGTTTTCTATGGTGTTAACTAAAGTCATTCCTGCAAACCTGATATATTATTAGTTTCGTATATTTCATCCTGTGGAAGAGGTTCTGAAAGATCTGATCTGTTCTTTGTTAAAATCAAAATGGGGGAGTCCTTTTAGTCTCTTCTTTAACCAAACAAAATGCTGAATAATAAACTCCTTCTATAGGTGAAAGAAACAACCCAGCAGGTTTTTGTGTGTGCCCTCAAATGTGTTTGTTCTCATACCACAAACCCCATTACTGAGTTGTCGGAAAACACAAAAGAAGTCGGACTGGTCAATGAGGGAAGCGGGTCTCCTAAGAGAGAGAAGGTTAAGAGGCTAAAAGACCTGAGCATTAAAAACATCTCTGCTTTAAAAGAGTAAAAAGCTGATAATTGATTTTAGGGCAAAATGAAATGTTCACTTGCCACTGAATATTAGCACAGAAAAATGGGAGGAAATACCAAGCTTTAGCTTCGGGTATATACATTTCAAAAAACATTCAATCATAAAAAAAAAAGCCCAACAGACACTGAATTTCCTGAGAAGTCTGAGAAAAAAACAACTCTCCCAAGAGTTGTTTATGTCATTCTACTGCTGCACCAATGGGAGTATCCTGTCAGATCAGCATCCTGTTAAGGCATGCAGCTCTGCAGCTGATAATAGAAGGCACTGTAGAAAGGTGCAGGAGTCTGCTTTAACGACATTATCAGCTGTCTGCTCTTTAAGACAAATACACATCCCTGTGGCCTGCAGAAAAGACCCTGCGCTTACTGCCCCATTCATCAGTTGTCTAAACTCCAGCACCAAGGCAAACCTCCCAGGTCCAGCAGAGCCTGTACTGCAAAATAAGGAAAGAGTTTCCACTCCCAATCAGCTCTGAAATCATTACAGAAATGTTACACTGTGGATCAATATTTTTTGCTCTTGATGTGCCTGTTTCTTCTTTACCACACAAACGCATTCTTAAGCAAAAAATATTTCTATTGATTAAAAGAAACTACATCAGTGGATTGTTCATAAATAAACACATAGGCCTAATGTTTATTCTTAATTTGTGTGCCTGACATCCATTTTAGAAAGCAGACTGAATTTGAATAGGTTCTTTCCACAGTGACATCCGAGGTTATTGTGACTCATAACTTTTTCTTATTGGGTCATCTCTGCACAATGAGTCTATTAATCAAAAAGTCAAATTTTTGACATTTTTCTGATCATCTGCACAAAGAACAAGGCGATGGAAATAATTGTGCAATCCTCACAGCGTCCTTGGCTTTTTTGTGGTTTTGGAGGACATTTTGAGGAGAACGATGGTTTCCTAACAGACTTTTTATGGCCATCTATGACAGCAAGGATTGGTTCTGCACTAAATGCCACTCCACAAGCCAATAAGTTCTTCATACTGTTTTTCTGTGTGTTTGTTTTCTAAATAGGCTCTTCAACAAAAACAGGAAGTTTTGATGCGCAAAGCAAAAGGAAAATTTCCCTCTTGGGATTACTGCATAATCTTTCCATAGTCTGTCCAGTTTGTCATCCAGCAGAGAGTCCATATATTCGTTCATCTCATACTTTAAATTCCTGAACAGACAAGTGAAATAAACAACTCCAGCTGTCTAAATTGGATCTTTGTCCTCATGTCTGAACAATATAGCTATAAACTTCATTGATTAAAAGCTTGAAAGATTGTTTTCTTCTTTGTGCTGAAATTCAGCCTCATAAGGACAGCCAGAGAAAAGCAGACAGAGACTTTAAGGCAGAGTAACAGAGGGTGTGACCTTAATCCCACAGTGGGAAAGAAAGGCACACTTACTCAAGCACACACACACACACACACACACACACACACACACACACACACACCACACACACACACCACACATCTGGTCTATCCAGTTTCTACTTTGTATCTCATAGGAAAACTATGCTGGAGGTTAAACAAGTGATAGACACAAGGCAGCTTGTATAATCTACTGCTTTATTCTCGAGAAGAAGTGAGTCATCATTAAAGCCAGTTGCTTTCTCTGCAGGAGGTTGTCATTCATGAAATAAAGGTGTGGATCCCTGTTTGATTTGTCCTGGGATCACCGATGAGTCATCATCCGTTACCCTCTTTCCGGGGAGGAAGCAGCACTTAGTTAAATGTTTGAGCAAGAGCACGCTATAGTCCAATTCTCAGATTAACATCTATAAATTTTCATAGACAAGTATTTTACAGTAGGTAATATTACCCACATGCTGCAGAGTCATTGCAGAGGACTGTACAGGGCATACAAGCTCTTACATGTTTGCACCAGGCCACCAGAGCACATATTTAAGGCCTCTGTTTCAGATAAAGGTAACTACAGAGCTGGTAGACTGAAGAGATTCTGTTACTGAAACTTTGGATTCTGTCCAAATAGTCTGTAGTCAAAGCTGAACACCGGAGCCCTCAGAGGCAAAACACGGGACGTACTCACAACAATAAAACTTTTCATATATAGTCTGTTGCAAAAGCAGTTCAAACCATGTGAACTTTCTCCCATTCTTGCATTCATTATCCAAACATAACTTGTTAGAGAACATTGGTGAACAAAAAGACTCATGAAGACCAAGGAAACACCAGATAGGTTGGGGATACAGTTGCGAGAGGCTGAAATCAGTGTTAGGTTATAAAACAACCATCCTAAGCTTTGAACATCTCACAAGGTACTGTTCAAACCATCAGCTAAGACAAAAGAATGTGGTATAACAGGAAACCTACCCACGAACAATAGCCATCCTCCGAAAACTGACAGGTTGGTAAAAGTGTGGTAATCAGAGAAGCAGCAAAGAGGCCCCATGGTAACTCTGGAGGAGCTGCAGAGATTTGAAACTCACATGGGAGAATCTGTTTGATAGGACAACTGTTTAGTCTTGCACTCCACAAATCTGACCTTAATAAAAGATCTAAGGAGGGAAAAAAACAGAATTCTCTTGCTATGTTGATCCCAGTTCCAGCGAGAGCTTCAGCTATTTGCAGGTGTGTGTTGCTGCTCTTTCTCAGTTTTCTTTTAAAATTTTCTGTCTTCCTTTAAGACTTAGACACAAGTAATGGCTCAGATAGTTTCAAAATTACATAAGTAAACCAATAAATAAATAAACCAATACATATCTACAATGACATAAAACAAAGGCATAAATGTTGTCAAATTTAAGAGGAAAAACTGCATAATCTTAGAAGAACATTTTTTAAAACACATTGACAGAAATGTTAACTCACACAAATATGCTAAATGAAAAAATATAATTTTATATAATGGCAGTTGTTACAAGTATATAGTACTTGTTTAATAAATCAAGAAACAAACAAAAATAAATAAATAAATAACAATAAAATGACTAAACCAAATGCTTCTAATGTTAAAATTTAACAGGAAAACTACAACAGAAGACAAATTTCCAATAAACAATTACAGAAATGTTAACTTACATAAACATTATTATTGTATAATTATATTTTAGATCATGTTAATTGCAAGTGAAAATAAGATAGAAGATAAAAAAAAATATATAAAAAAACTTGAGAAAACGTTATCTTTGAATAGTTTAATAATAATAATAATAATAATAATAATAATAATAATAATAATAATAATAATAATAATAATGGAGCATGACAGAAAAATACAATTTAAAAAATCATGGAGTAGCTGGAGAAGGCAATCAAAGGTTAAAAAAATACTTAAGTAAAAAAAAAAAAATTTTAAAAAATATTATTATTATTATTATTATTATTATTATTATTATTATTATTATTATTATTACCTGTTATTTGTAATAAGGATCAACTAATTTCATAGACTGGATTATGTATTTTGCCTCTACACTGCCCTCATGTGGTTACAATGTTATAGTTTACTACACTTTCTGAGCATGAGTGATGTGAGTGTGCGTGAGGAGGAAAGAGAAGACAGAGGTTTAAAGCCTCAAGCTGGTTTATGTTTGTGACTCAGCTCTCATATGAAATACAGCGAAAATGTTCTTCTGTCTGGGGCCCGGTAACGCTGACCCACATCTTGCCTCTACCCGCAAAGAATCTCATTACGTCAGACTTTATAATGAGCCACAACACTATCACCACTGTATGTTCTGATATTAAATCGGAAGATGTATACCAGCACTTTAAAAACATCAGGATCCATCAGCGTGCCTTGGTATACAAGCACTTCCTGTGAATTTCCAAACGCCTCATTTTATTCTATCAGCGGGAGACAGCGTCTTTTGATGGAAGAAACCATTTGGACGGGAAGGGGCCGTTCGCTCTTCAGCTTACTCATTTTTAAATTAGCAGCCCGTCTTTCTTTAATTTATGTGAGGTAGTATCATCTAAACAAGTTGTAAGAAAGGTGGACTTAAAATTCATATATAAAACTATGGTTTATCAAATATTTAATATACATTGTGAATTCCCACTCCCCTGAAAAAGTTGGTACGTCTTACACCCTGCCGTTAGCCGTTGTTGTACCCTATGCTACTGAACAGATTTACCGCGATACAAACTAGCTTCCCACTGGCCTTAACCGCCAGAAAAGATGCTTCTCCACGGGATTAACGCAATAAAACAAACACCAGGACGTCTGGGAAAACTTTACCCAACTGTGCCCAAACTTTGATAAGACCACAAGCCAAATATAGTTTCGAGTGTGTTAGCATTGTTTTATTATCTACCCACTATTTTTTCCACTGATCGAGGTTTTCTTCTCTTTTTCCTTTTCTTTTCTTATTTTTTCCTTTTCATTGGAGGAGTCCAGTCTGATGAATTCGCCGAAAAAAGACGGAGACGATGATGTGCCCGTTAAAGACCCGGTGAAATACGGAGAGCTGGTCATTTTAGGGTAAGTCTCTGTAACATAACGGTTGGGCGAAAAACGCTCCAGCGGAAAATCATATTAGACGTGTGGGAGCTCCATTAACCCAATAACCCGTGATGTTGAATCCGGTTTTGCTCACAATTTATCGCTCTTAATTTAGTTTTTTCGACACCAACTGTATTGTAGTAACATAGTTAGTCTCATTTATTACGCATGCCCGTCGGTTCTACCAACAGCCTGACAGCATAGTAGTGATATAAAGTAGGTTTAGCGACTAAACCAAACAGCATTTATAAATAATATCCTAGCACTTAATTTGAAAAACAGAGTTTAGTGTAAATGATGCATAATCTGCTGTTGCTGTACTACATGAGAAAGCTACTACGGAGGTAGCCGCTTATTCATCAATGGTTGTAGTGGGGCTGAGCAGGCTGAAAATCCCAATGATGTCATCCACTGCTGGATCCGTGACTGCTAAAAGTAGGTCTGAGGAGGAAACCATTGTCTGACATATACATGCGCCTCACTTATATGTGGACATATTTTATTATTTATTGGGATCTGGTTATTAAGAATTAATATAACGTCTCAGTCTGATTCATGCCAGAGATGAAGGCGGAGGTGAAGGTGGAGTAGGAGGATGAGGAGGAGGAGGAGAAAAGCCCCTTTACATCACTAGCACTAGCACACATGCATGCAGTGGGCAGGATGTGTTGATGACAGCCACCAGCTTCCACAGCAGCTCCAGCCCCTACAGCTCCACGCTGTGCGGAGGTCTGCAGGGACCATAAATGCCACAACACACACACACACACACACACACAGATGCACCATCATATGCAGGTTTAGACAAACCGTCCTCTCACAATGCAGAGCTTCCTGGGACTGCCAAAGATAAGTGACCTAATGGCCTACCCCTTCCTTCTCTTTGGATGAACATAGAGAGGCTGTGGTTGCGCTCATCAGAATACCGATTAGTTGCCTCCCCTTGTTATGTGTCTGTTTGAACAGAGCACTCCTTTACATCCTAAGTTCAGAATAAGTAACAAGCGAAAGCCCTTTTCAGTTCGAGCATGGTTATCTGCATCTCATAATTTAACACTAGAGAAGGAGAAATCAGGCTTTTGTTGAGTGATACCAACTTCCAGTGGTCTTTAACATTTGAGTGGTAAATTATTATTATTATTTTTTTTTTTCTAAGGGACTATAACACAAAAGTTGAGAAATATGATTCAGGTTCTTAGATCACAGAGAGTAGATTTACTAATTTTTTAGTCTTTTTATTCCTCTACAAAATAAAGATACCAATGTTCACAACTAATCTGAACTGAGTGTAGGATACTCTGGTCCTCAATGATAAATCCTTACAAGTTCAAGAGTTGTATGGAGGAATAGAGGAAATTGCAGGAAATTGAGGTGCTTGCCTCTCCAGAACCTGTGGCTGCACACTGCTGGTCAGCTGGCTAAAAGAATGGTGTTACTCTTGCCTACAAAAAACAAATTAAGCTTTCTGAAACCATTCGTTGTCACAAAAATGACAGTAACACAGTTTTAAAACTAAGAACATGTAATAATATATATGTGATTACGTTATGTTATGCATTTTTAGTTTTAAAATTTTTTGTGAATACAGTATTCACAGGTATTTTTACTTAAGTTATGCTACTATGAGATTTTAATATTGGTCAGTTACCGATCCTTCTGTCTTTCATTCAGTGATCATAATCTAAATATACTAGGAAAAGAAGCATTTGTAGCATCGGTATTAATGTTATTACTAAACCAATCCTATAATATGTTTTAGTGGGACTTGATATGGATCCTCTGTTCCCAAACATACAGCTGGCCCCCTTTAGAAATCAGATTAGATATGTTTAAATAGGCCTTTCATTCTTCTGCTTCCTGTCTGGTATCATTATTCCAAGGCCTGTTTTGTACATGTGTGGTTTTACATGAATAGGTCAGCCCTGATGATCACATGCCCTCTGCAGCTGATGTCTGCCTCACTGCGGGCCACGTGCTCTGTGCAGTCGCAGCCTGCCAACACTCGTTGCCTTTATTAGTCTCCATACGATGCACCATGTCCAGCAAAACCAAGCTCGCCCACCACCCGCACTCGTCAGCATGCAAACATCAGCTTCCACATGTGTTCTCATCCATAACCCGTGGTTTCTTCCTCTGTTTTCGACCCGGTCCCCTCGCTGCTGGCCCTCCTGTATTCTGCTGAGTATCAACTTTGAGGGAAGCAGGCTCCCAGTCTGAAGTGACTTGCCCTCAACAAAAATAAACCCTGTGTTGAGGGGCAGAAGGAGTGAATATTTCATGTGGTGTTCTACGATATGTGCACATGCGTGTTGCACGCCAGAAGTGTCCACAGTTGTACTCTGGGGAGCTGGATCTCCAGGCAGCGCACCTTTTGACCCTGTTTGGTGTTGTTTTTCAGCTTTAGGTCCAGCTTGTGCATTAAGCTTTATGTTTCTGGTTCTGATACGCATATTTGACTCTGGCTGCTTTTTATTCAGTTTCCGTCGAAGTGCTCCATTTCCTTTTCTCCTCTGAGATCTTTACCATTGTGATCTCCAATATTCTGCCTTGTTTCACATATTTAGCTTGTTAATCAGACCCCATAGAACTTTGTCCTTTTGTGTCCTGTTTTATCCTGACCCAGATTAGTTTGATCTGTCAGGCCTGAACATGAAGACCTCCTTGTCCAGCTTTCAGTCATGCTCCTTGATGAGATGCTTTGTTTAAACAATGCTACACTACTGGTGGGTTGTTCTAAATGTTGTTTTGGTACAATCTCTTTAAATGGTCTGGCTAAAATTTGTTCAATTTGGAAAAAAATTAGAAGATATAAGACAATTTGACATGTAGTTGCACTGATTTGAGGGCATATATTTGTGTTTAGGTGAGGTTCTTTTTAGTTCCTTGTCATATGATAAAATCATACTTGCACCAGCTCTGGAAATGAGGAATTTCAGTCACCTTCCAAAACTCACAACAGTGTAATTAAATTAATTATCATTCCCATGTCAAACCCCGCCCTAACTGATTAATCTGACAGGACAAAAGTATTCTCCCCACTTAAACTTTTTCATGTTTTGCCACGTTTAAACCAAAAATTTCTTTATATTGTTTCGGGATTTTATGTGATAAACCAACCCAAAACAGTGCATAATTGTTCAGTAAAAGAAAATGACACTTGAATTTCCAAATTTATTACACATAGAAGCACAAAAAGTTGGTATCCATTTGTATTCAGCCCCCTGATTCAGTACTTTGCTGAACCATCTTCTTGCTTTTTAACCTGTAGTTGTAATCTACCAGCTTCATGCATCAGGAGACTGAAATGCTTTTCACATTGTTCCTTACAGTTAAAATTAAGGAAGACCATCTGTATACAGCAATTTCAAAACATTTCCATAGACGCTCAAATGTTTTTACTTTTACTCCGCCATTCTAACACAGGAATATGCTTTGACTTAAACCATTTCATTAGAACTCTGATTGTATGTTTAGTGTCTTTACCCATATAGACAGTGAACCTCTGTGCCAGCCTCCAGTCCTTTGTAGCCACTAACAAGTTCAGGTTTGCCTGTATTTAGCTTCATCCATCTTCCCATCAACTTGAAACTGCTTCCCTGTCCCTGGGGATGAAAAGCATTCTCACAATATGATGCTGCAAACGCCATGTTTTTTTTAGTGAGGTGGTTTCCTCAGGGTCATGTCAGTGTTAGATTTCATCCACTGATAGCATTTTGCATGTTGGCCAAAATTCTTAGTTTTCATCTCATCTGATTAGAGCAACTTTTTCCACATGCTTGCTATGTACCCCTTCATGGCTTGGGGCACAACTTTAAACTTGGCTCGCTTTTAGCAATGGCTTTCTTCTTTCTTGCTGGCTGCTTCTCTGATTAATGCTCTCCTTTGCTCGTCCATTTCAGTGGACATTCATGTCCTGATAGCTGTTCAGTTATGCCATTCTTTTCCCCTTTTTGGATGCTGGATCGAACAGTTCTCCATGAGATCTCCAAAGCTTGGAATATTTTTTTAGTAACCTTACCTTCCTTTATCCCTGACTCCTGTCATGTGTTCCTTGAACTTCATGATTCTGTTTGTTCCCTAATGTTTTTCAATAAGCCTCTGAGGTCTTTACTAAACAGCTGGATTTATACCAGGATTCAGTTACACAGAGGTTTATTTAGTGATTAAGTGACTTCTGAAGACAATGGGTTGCACTGGACTTTATTTGAGGGTGTCAGAGTAAATGGGGCTGAATATAAATGCACACCACACTTTTAAGATGTTTATTTGTAAGAACATATGGAAAACATGTATTGTTTTCCTTCCACTTCACAGTTATTCTCTGCTTTTTGTTGGTTTATCCAATAAAATACTGAAAATATGACAGAGTGCAAGAAGCATGAATACTTTCACTAGGCACTGTATATGCTTGTATCTGTGGGCCAGTATGGACAGTTGATGTCTGTTTTGACAATCTTCTGGTCTGCTAGGTTTCTTCCAAGTGGTTTTAATAATGATCACATTCTGCTGATTTGCGAAAGTGGCATAGTGCCTTCTGTGTGAACCCAAACCGTGAAAATGGTGTTTTACGCAGCTTAAAAACTGCGAGAACCACTTTAGATTAGTCCTTGGTAACGCTCAAAAACGTTTAATATCACTCCAGACTGGCTTACATTTAAACAAATGTACTTTTATCATGATATATAACTTAGATACCAAGAATCAAACCCTTTTTAGACAGCTGTAATCAGGCAAAAGTAACAGTTGTGATCACAATTTCAGTTAAAGCGCATCTTCATGATTTTATTGGCATTGAGACTGTGTTTCAGATGGCTGATTTGCTGTTCCAGCTTAATGACTCATTGCAACAGCTAGCTGTTTGTCTCATTTAATTAATTTCAAGGGAGTAAAAAATATACTAGTACCTCCAAAGATCCGTATGATTACACAAAGTCAGCAGCATCACGTACATAGATGCGGTGAGAAAACTTCTTTCAGTCACAAATATGTTTGAAACTACATTATAATTGATCAATGACCTGGCTAAACTGTATGTTTGGCCTCTTTTGTATCCTTTACCACTATAGATCGCTATAAAACCTCAACTATTTATTGCAATATTCTGATTTTTTTTGTTCGTCTACAGGTACAATGGCTCTCTGCCAAGCGGAGACCGCGGGCGCAGAAAGAGCCGCTTTGCTCTTTACCGAAGGGCCAAGGCCAACGGCGTCAAACCCAGTGCTGTGCACATCCTCAACACGCCGCAGGACAGCAAGGTATGCCTGTATGCACGCTAAAGCAGCTTGTAAGTTTCCTGCCTTTGATCGTCTGTTGATCTTTGTTTGCCTGTCAGAGGGAGGATGTGAACTCATGAAGAAGAGCGTTTTGTGCTTTGTCCATTATGTGCATAAGTCTTTCTACTTGGGTTTCTCTGATTTCCTTATGAACATAGATACTAAAAGGTTTACCATTATCAGGTCAAAGTCAAGTTTATTCTTTTTTTAGCAAACTGAAACTGTTAATTTTGTTTTCAATAATGAAAATAAAAGTAAAAGACAAATGAGTGCATTTATGCTGCTTTGATGTTACAGGCGGTCCACAGCAGGGGGCAGCACAGCATTTCTTTCACACTGTCCCGTAACCAGACTGTGGTGGTGGAGTACTGCCATGACAACAGTACAGACATGTTCCAGGTAAAACACACAAAATAATCAATAAGACAGAATCACGCTTTGTTTTAAACGTCCTCCTGATACCCCCCCCCATCATGTGCAGGTTTCTCCTCAGATGCACTGTTATGTAATGTCATCAAAGTAATATGAAAGTCGGTAGATTATTTCAGTTCAAAGTTGCGACGATTCAGTGTTAAAAATAATTTTCAAAGAAAATCTATTTTTGTCTGAAAAGTTACGACTCTTTCGCCTTGTTTCCTGCAAATGATGATCTGTATATCCAGTTCCTTTCAAGAATTAAAAACATAAACAATCACGCTTAAAATTCTCAGTAAGCTTCGGAGAGCCAGGTACAGACAATTACAGATCATTTGTTAACCGATTCAGCAGCCATATCACCCAGCCCTTCTGTGTAAATCATTTTTGATAATGACATCAGTAGTAGTAGTACGTTTTTTTAACACTATAATGAAATGTTGCTGCAACGCCTCCTGCAGATCGGACGGTCCACAGAAAGTCCCATTGACTTTGTGGTGACGGACACCTCTGGAGGGGGAACAGAAGGAGAGGACCCCTCCATCGCTCCCAGCACTATCTCCCGTTTTGCCTGCAGAGTGGTGTGTGAGCGCAGCCCACCCTATACCGCACGCATTTACGCCGCAGGCTTCGACTCGTCCAAAAATATCTTTCTCGGGGTGAGTGTGATAATAATACACAGAGATTGTTTCTGCTTGGAAATGCTAAAGCTGCTTTCTTATTATTAGGAGAAAGCAACCAAATGGAAAAATCCTGATGGTCACATGGATGGCCTCACCACCAACGGGGTGCTGGTGATGCACCCGGAAGGTTTCCCACAGGATCCCAAGCAGGGTCTGTGGCGGGAGATCTCTGTGTGCGGAGATGTTTATGCACTGCGAGAAACACGCTCTGGGCCCAGCCGGGGCAAACTGGTCAGTCACGGCAACCACCTTGCTTCCTTCGATCCTGTTAGGGTTGAATTGTAAGCATATCCCTGTCTCTGTGTCCCTCGTAGGCAGAAGGGGAGAGCAGCGCCCTGCGTGATGGCTCCCTGGTTGATCTTTGTGGTGCCACTCTGCTGTGGCGCACAGGAGAAGGACTCATGCGCGCTCCCACTCTGCGCCACCTGGAGGCGCTTCGTCAGGAACTGAATGCGTCCCGTCCTCAGTGTCCTGTAGGCCTCAGCACGCTGGCCTTCCCAAGCTTACCACGCAGCCACAGGTGAGGGGAGAGCCACTTCATTTAGTGTTGAAAATGTTTATCAGGCGTTATTATTGGCTGTCCCGTTCGCAAAAGATGTTTGCAGGAACGTTGCTTCAAACACACAAGGAACTGCATGACGTTACGACGATTTGATTTGTTCCCACAGCCTCGAAGAGCGTCAGCCCTGGGTCTACCTCACCTGCGGCCACGTCCACGGACGCCACGACTGGGGCCAGAGATCTGAGAGGGACGAGGATCCCGGAGAGGGCGAGGGCTCCACGAAGCGCAGAGAATGTCCCCTGTGCAGAAGCGTGGGTCCCTATGTGCCGCTGTGGCTGGGCTCTGAGCCTGCGGTGTACGCAGACGCCGGAGCTCCCAGTCATGCTTTCGTTCCGTGCGGCCACGTCTGCTCAGAGAGGACAGCCAAATACTGGGCCGAGACCCCTCTGCCCCATGGGACGCACGCATTCAGGCCCGTCTGCCCCTTCTGCTCCGCTGCCCTCAACACCCCCGGCTGGATACGGCTCATCTTCCAGGGCCCCATCGACTAGCCGCGCCTCAGTAACCACGCTCCCAACCACAGGAAGCTACTTGAACTTCATTCTTGTGGCAAAGTTAATGAGTAATGAAAGGTAATTAATTCAGTGTTGAGCATAGCTGTCATTACAGCATATGCGTTCTGAGTTTTCGACTATGCGCTCCAACGTTGGGCTACAGAATGTAGCTCAGTGCTGAAGAATCCGTCCCCTTGTTTATCCTTCAGAGCTTCAAGATCAGGAGGACATGACAGACTAATCAGTGCTAACAGGTAGATAGTAATTCGCCTAAACTAACAAAAACAGCATGAGCTGATTTTCGTTACGTTGAACAGAGATAGAATCTTAGGTGATGCTGCTTGACCTTTAAGAAATGCATTTTCCTCACTATTATAAGACGACTCAGCCCCGTTGTACTGTAACTAAACACTTTATCAGGTTCAAACACCCTTCTAATCCTCTGAGATGACAGAGTGTGACATCACGAGTAGCTTTTTTTGCACATACAAAATGAATGGCCTTGACTGTCTCTTTGCCAGCATTAATTGCAGACGTGTACGTTCAGAGTCCACGAGGACTTCTCCCGCTGATCCTATACAAGTTGCCACATTCTAAAGTTCTTTTTTACAGAAATGGTCTCAGCTTCAGCTTGATCGTAACTTTACTGCTTTCAATTACTTTCACCATCTCCCCCAGTTTTTCACGTTAGTGCCACGCTTTGGGCCCGAAGCGGAAGGCTTACGCGTTGCCCACACTAAAAGATGAACGTTCCAACCGATCCATATAATTGTGCATCTTGTTCTCTTTTGTCTTCACAAATCCTTTTAGTGTTAAATCTATGCACAGACACTCCTGTAAACGAAACCCCTTGGTTACCTCTCAAGCGCCAGAGTGAGCGTTGCATTACAGCGCCTTTCAAAAGTATTCACACCCGTTGAACTTATTCCACATTTTGTCATTTGTCAGTCGGGGAGTGGAGGAAATCAAAATCTGAAAAAGTGCAGTGTGCATTTGTATTGAGCCCCGTTTACTCTGATACCCCTATCGAAAGTCCAGTGCAACCAAGTGCCTCCAGAAGTCATCGAACTGATAAATACGGTTTAGCTAAGAGATTCTGTCGACTACACAACTATTTGTGTACTCCAAATCTGATCTTTACTGAAGAATGTCAAGAAGGAAAGTGTTGCTTGTTTTGTTCTTTAAGATTTTTTTGTTGTGGTAGTGGCCTTTATTGACAGTAATCAAACAGAGAGAGCAGGGAGGAAGAAAAGCAATAAAGGTCTCAAGGCTGGGAATTTTCAAGAACTCTGTCAGTGACTAAAGGCGCGATAAAGTCTCTAATACTAAATAGTCAAAGGGGCGCCTGCTCTACCTCTTCACACGCTGCCCCTGAAACCCCGCTATAGAAAGACACAGTTTGCAAATGTCGAAGGAGGCGCTCTGGTCAAATACGACCAGTCAACCTTTCATAGAAAACGCTAGAAGTGGCAAAAAAAAAAAAAAAAAAAAAAAAAAATTAAACCAACCCTTAATACATCATCCTCCTTCCATTCTAACTGAGCTTGAGCTGCGTTTTTTGCGAAGATGAATGTGGACAAATGCAGGTGTGTAGATATGCAAAGCTGACAGAGAGCTGTCCCAACAGAGCTGCAGCTGTAACTGCAGCGGATGGTGGTTCTACAGAGTATTTACGCAGGGGGGGGGGTAAATACAAATGCATACCACATTTTTAATTTTTTTAAAAGAAGTTTCAAAAAAACTTCTTTTTTTAAAAAGCTTTACCTTCCGCTCTTGAACCATGTTTTGTGCTGGTCTTTCACTTAAAACCCCAGTGAAGTACAATGAAGCTTGTGGTTGCAACGTTGCAAATTGTGGAGAAGATGAAAGGGTATTAATACATTTGCAAGAAGCTGTACAAGTAACCTCAATTACGAAGCAAAACGAGGATAAACAAAGGCAGGGAATAAAACTAGGTTAACTTCACTTCACAACTCTCCAAAGCAATAATAGCACTTCCATAGATAAGCTACGTGTTTTGCTACGTTTAGCCAGGTGTTAGGTCGGCTGCCCCTGGAAGCGTGAGGGAAAAGGTCTCCAGGTTTAGAGCTTAATCGGAGGTATGTCCAGTTCACCAGATCATGTGTAGCATCCTTATCTTAAAGGAGGCCAACATGTGTGGCCCTCGAGTCATGCTCCACCTCCTCTGTTGTGAACACACCTCCGGCTGCTGAGCTCCTTCGAACAGGGTCCGTGTTGGTGTGACGGAGGGGCGGCATGGTTTGTTCTTGTACGACCTCAAGAAGAAAAACTTTTGATTTCAAAGAAAACTATTTTGTTAAGAAAAGGGGAGGGTTTTATTTTGGGGGAAGCGGGAGGAAATCTTTTAGATGTTCACTGTTAAAAAAACAAAACAAAAACTCTAATAACTATTTTTCTATTTGCAGTCGGTCTAGTTAATTATTCCTATGTTGTGTGAGCAAGTTGTGCCCAGCTAGAACTGTGTGGTAGATTAGGAGAGCCCGTGAATGAGAAGACATTACCAACACTGTGTCCACTTCCACACTGCTACCATAAAACATTGCCCAGACAATGAATGTAGCCAAATACTCGGGCTATGTTTAGCCTTCGCTGGTGCTCATACTGAATGGTCTATATTGTGATACTATTTTTGTAACTGAATATTACGGTGTAGCTTGGTGAACTAGCTTGAAAAGGTGTGGTGATTTCAATAATAGCCTCAAGACATGAAGAAATCAGTGACACACGCTCACGTTGTTGAACCGTGTCCAGCTCGCATGTGCTGAACATACACATACAGTATTTATGCTACATGGACACTTATTCAGAAACTTTGCACGGCGGTTTGCGAGCTCGTTACTCACGCTGAGCGAGTATCTCGTCTTCCGAGTCCTGAGTTAAAGCCACTATTTTTCTTGTTTTGTGCTGTTGTTTTGAGGGAAAAATAAAGAAAAAGACTCAGAAAAAACATAATACTTGATATAACTTCGTAAATGACACCTCTTGTACTACTATGCTAATATTTTCCAATAATTCTTCTGCAGGACGTTGATCGACTTGGGCACATGTTTACATTCAGCTGGCAAAACGCATCCTAAAATACTTTGAAGTGTACTGTTTTCGGAATGTGACGTGTTTTTCCCTCCCCCATTTGAAGCCTGAATGCAGAATTTATTGTGGTGGATAAGTGATGTTGTGGTGATAATAACAGTAGCTCAGGATTAGTGATCTCAGACTCACATCTGGCAGGACAACTCTAGTAAAACATATGTGAAGTCAGGAAGTTTGTGAAAATATTCAACGTTACGCAGCAGCTGTTTAAGGTAAAGAAGGCATGATGACCAGTGGTGTCCAGAAGACTAGAGGCTGAAATACTTGTGCAATGTGCATTTTTAAACAATTATATCTCATCTGTAATTTTATGTAATAATTGGCTTATCAGCTGCTGAGGCATAAATCGAACAAGGCGTCAAGCACTAGGATGTCCAAGTCATGCCCAGCTGGACTACACCTGTGCCATTCCAATGAGAGTGACTTGGACTTGTATCTCTTGACTGTCTCATGTCAAATCTAAGGAGAGGGTGTCCAAAGTTCAGCTTGCAGGCAGTTTGTGACCCTTGGAATAATTTTGTGCAGCCTGCGTTTTCATATCCCGTTTGAATACAGACTTAAAATAATTTCAAGAACAGAAAAATAGAAAACAACTAAAAAATCTGGGAAATTTTTCTGCCTTTGTGTTTCTGGTCATTCGTTTAGCTTTTTAATTAAATAGAAGTTGCTGAACTTGAACATTGTAGTCTGTGTGGCAAAACGTTTGGACATCCCTGATCCAAGTTGATTTGATTTGTGCTGGTCTCATCCAGTGCCAGCTGAAGTTCATATTATATAGTCATAAATAAACTCTTACTTGCATATAGTTTACTGTATCACACTGGTCATGATGGCCAAAGGTCTGTTATATACCGGTATTTATACAGCGCCATCCTCAGTTATTGGCACCTCTGATAAAACTGTGTGTAAATCCTTAAATTATGCAGTTGCTATGGAGACTTAGCTGAAGACACCGCTCTTTGCTGCATTTAGCTCTGGAGGTTTTGTTTTTTTTTTTTTTTTTTTACTTCTCTTACCATCTTGCCTACTGTGCACGGTGGCAAGCTAATCTTGGGTCCCCATCAAGCCTTGTTAGTTACAATTCCAGTTATGTAAAAGCTTCCTAATTATTGCTTTGACTGTAAAGATGACTAATTATTTTGTTTTAGCCACCCCCTAATCTATGAAGATCAATACACCTGCCTTGCTTGACTGGTATGGTCTCTCGTTTTTCCTGTTTTGAAGAGCGGCTTATAGAAACAGGCCTCTGTGTCACAACCAATTTATACCCCAGAGAATCAGAAAGTCATAAATTACTAATTAAAAGGTTCCTGGAGTGTAAATGATCAAACTGTTTCAGTAACATTCATTTTACAGGAATCCTTCGGGGTCCGATAAATGTGTTACCTAAAAAAAAATAAAAAAAAAAATCAAAAGAAGTAAGAACTTTGGTGGATTTATTTTAAGGCTTTCTGCACATCTATGCCAACAAGTGTGCCAATAGGTGTGGAGAGTGCTGTAATTAAAAAAGAGGAAAACCGACTCCGACAAGCAAGGACACCTATCAGCTGCTCTTTATGAATTGTGTCAACCTCAATGAATTGTGCTCAAGATCTACACTTGTAACAGCATTGGCATGTGGATGGATGAACTGTTGCAGCACCCTCATTTTGCTTTTTCTTTGCTCCTTTTTCTCTTCTGCAATATTTGCTTACTTTTAGTTTACCTTGATTTATAGATGTTCATTATTTTTTTTTAGACCTTAGTTATTGAGAAACCTCACACAGTACTTTAGCACAGCATTAATTTGTTCAATACCACCAGTGATATCATAAGCTCTTCACAAATGTAGTTGTTTTTATTATGTGTATTCACTGTCCCTTATTCCAGATGGTGAAACCGCACACTCCTCAACTTCTAAACTCTCCTTAATATAGGTGAGTGAGTAGCTGACATGTCTAATACAGCGGAAAACCTCACAAATAACAATGCATTCCTTTGACTATATCTTATGTACAACTATTTTGTATTATTTTATATCATGTTCTTCTGTAATTGTCCGGTGCACAGACAATCGCTATACACATGTCAATAAACTAGATTAAAAAGAAAACTCTTTTTCTCTTATTTTTCTTTTCATAAACTGTTTTTCAAACCAAAAGCCAACAGATATGCGGTTCCAGCAGAGGGCGCTCTCTGCCAGCGCTGAGGCTGAGTCAGCCATGCATTTGGCTGCCAGCGTTGCTTTGAATTGCATCACCGCTTTAAAATACTCATCTGCTTTAATGAGCAGTTTTTGGCAGTCAAATACGGTACATCGGCATGGAAATAATGATAAGAAGCTGGAAATTACAGAACGCTCGATTCTCAAAAAGCTATTGAAAAGACTGCAAAGAATCCAAGAAGTGAAAGAGTTGATGCGAGCCGTGTCTTTCAGAAGTTTGTTCAGAAATTATGACTTTTAAAGCCTGAGGAGGAGTCTTTTCATTCAGCAAGGAGTGTGTCATGGTATCGCAGTGATCCATTTAAAATGTTTTAAAGCCTTCTCAATCTACGTATAGGAGCGACTATCTTTGTTTTGCCAGGGTTAGTACATGGATCCAGTCTGACCTATTTTGTAGCTGTAGATCAATGAGTGCAGACTGTTGAACAGGTGTCCATTTTGTTAGATTTACTCCTAAATTATGGTGCAAGCACTCTATTTCCCTACAGAGATTGCTTCTAAAAGATAAACACAACATAGAGATCGTTTGGATTTTTATAAGGAAGAGACTGTGGTGAAAACCCGAAGATCAAGAATTATAAAGCTGCTTGGAAAACTTTTTTAAAAAAATCAACCAAACTGTTTTCAGATGTAGCTGCTATGATAGAAATAAATCCAGTGATCAGTTTTTATATTTGTCTTGCTATTTTGCTGTAATACACCTTTTATCTTAAAATACAGACAGATGAATGGATGAATGAAATGTACCCTCCCTCCCAAAAAAAAGTTACAAATAGGCCTAAATGCCTCTAGTGACATAACAAAAGGCATCTAAACAGTTTTTTAAAGTACTATTTATATTTCTCTTGCTTTTCCAATTTATTTGCTGGTTTTTAAATCAATGTCACCTTCAAATGTGTTTTAACTTGTATTCTGTGTGGCTGTAACAAAAAGCTTGAGTTGTATTGTGGAGGAGTATGAAAGACGACACAGGAGCTAGGTTTGATCACCTCATTTACTCCAACTGAGATCAACAGAGTAATGGTACACAGAGGGATTGTAAGCACACACAAAAAAATCATATTTTTTTAATCCAAACATCCGCTCATCTGGGTGTGAATGGAGCCCCCTAGTGGTCCGCCACACCCCCGAACACCCAGTAGGGTCAGTAACTAGTCCAGGACCCTGGGTTTCAGGAAACGGCTAGAACGGCTGAACTTGGACGCTTTAGAACAAGCCCAGAACATCGTCCACGAGGACGAGGTTGAGGGCGACAAGGAGGGGGCAAAGAAGGGTTGAGCTCTAACAGCTGATGATGGTCTCTGGAGGGAGGACAGGGGTCCATTAACACTGTGGAGAGAGGTCTTCTGCGAGCAGGCTGGGCTGTTACCACCTGATCATCAGCCAGAACATGAGCAGGTTTGAGCTTATCAATACAGACTTCCTCTTTACGCCCCTCCCCCCCACAAATCTAAAAGAAAATGTTCAGGACCTGGATCAAGGACCCTGGAAGGGCCATCATACAAAGGCTGTAGTGGTGTTCTGTGTGTGTCGTGTTGAAAAAAAAAACAAATTTCGAGGTTTCTAAGCTCTTTGGGGGAAATGTCTGGGGCAAACAATGGTGTACAGGGCTTGAAACACAAAAAGAGTCACCCTGAGGTAAAAAATGTTGCACAGGTTGACTGAACTGTGGTGAGGGGACCTCAGGCAAAAACTCCCTAGGGACACGCACAGGCTGACCAAAACCAGCTCAGCTGGGGAAGGGCCAAGGTTCTCTTTAGCTGCTGAACGTAAACCAAGCATGAGCCATGGAAGATGGTCAACCCAGTTGCCATCAGTCAAAGCAGCAAGCAAACTCGGCTTTTAATGACCCATGAAACCGCTCACACAACCCATTAGCCTGCAGATTGTATGGAGTAGTGCAGTGGATCTTGACCCCCAGACCTTTGGCCATGGTGGACCAAAGCTCTGAAACAAACTCTGGGCCTCTGTCAGATGTAATGTCTGAAGGGGGGCCAAAATGTGCAACCCAGGTCAACAAAAATGCTTGGCCCACCACTGCAGATGTTGTGGATGCTAGGGGAACCACTTCTGGCCATTGGGTGGTACGATCGATCATGGTCAAGAGATGTGTGAAACCTTGTGATGGAGGCAGAGGACCCACCAGGTCTATGTGCACATGATCAAACTGCTGACTTGGAATGGGGAATGGCTCAAACAGTGCTTTAGTATCCCTGTGGACCTTGGCACGCTGGCATGGGACACATGCCACAGCCCACTCCCAAACTATTTTGCATAGTCCAGGCCAAACAAACTTAGAACCAACCAGTTTCACGGAGGGCCTAACATCAAAATGCGAAACGGAATGCAAAGAATCAAAAACTGCTGCCACCACCGATGGACATTCAACCTCTGAGGATGTCACCGGAGGGTCGAAAAATACCACTGAAGATTCTTGAACCAGCAACTGGACTGTTAAGCTCTTTGTAGCCAGAAGGATGCGATTGGCCTCTTCAGCGAGCCAGCGGTAGTCCTTCTTCAAGAGCAGCAGAGAGTTGGCGAGGACGGCCCGCACTGGAACTGAGAGCTGTCAGAGGAAAAGGGTGGGTAAAGAAGAACCCACCATCGTTTGTACCCAGCAGGGATAACATGCTCTCTTTCAGCTCAAGAGCTGTGCCATCTCCTTAGCCTGAAAGAGAGAGCAGCTTCTTGACCCATTCTGCATCAGAGAGGGAGTAGCAACGCAGAAGCAGCTGCTTGAGAGTAGTGTATTTTCCTTGGACTGGAGGGTCCCGAAGCAGGGTCATTGCTTGCTGGGTAAACAGCGGATCCACCGAGGCAACCACATGATGGTACTTTGTGTCATCTGAGGAAATCCCACGAAGAGCAAATTGCACTTTGATGTGGACGAACCATGAGGGCAGATCTTACCAGCTACAGAAAAGAAGCCGGGAATGCCAGTGGAGGTTCCACAGGAGCAGGCATCACCTGAGAACAGCTGGCTGCATCCTCAGACGTCAACACGTCGGCTTTCGGGGTCACCAATATGGAGGAATAAGAAAGACGACACAAGAGCTAGGTTTAATCACCTCGGTTACTCGACTCCAACTGAGATCAACAAAATAATTGCACACAGAGTAATGGTAAGCACCAAGAAAAGAAAAAAAAAAAAATCATATTTTTTTTTCATATTTTTTGAATCCAAGCTTCCTGTGTGTGAGTGGAGCCCCCTACTGGTCCGCCACAGTATTCCAAAAAACGGAATTTCTTTTTTTCTTTTTTCTTTTCTTTTCTTTTTCTTTCTTTCTTTTTTTTTTAAATTGAATTTTAAAAACATTAGCCAACAAGAAAACACTTCAATATGAGGACCAGGTCAGATCCAAATGCAACTCGAATGTTTTAGAATGCATTTCGAAAGCTGTCAAAAAGTTATTCATCTGTTACAGTGAACAAGAACTGATCAGCTCAGTTCTCGTGCCCTTTGTGATGTCATTACCTTTTTTTAAAGTGTGTTTTGTGAAACCCTGCAATTGGAATCGATGCTTCATTACCCAACTGTGTTTTTATTGTCAGCATACATTTGTCGGAGACTAAAATTACACTGTTGTTACACTTCGCTGTTGAGAAATCATATTAACTGCCCAGGTACTATACTAGTCAGTTTAAGCACTGCTAATAAATATCATGTCAAAAATGTTAACTGTGTTGTTTCAGATCAAACTAAATTGTTTAAGTAAAACCTTACTGAGCTTGAATAGTGTAGATTAAATAAATCGATCATGAACCTTTTTGATATCCTAATTTTTAAGGCCTAGCATGCACACCTCTAGATGTTAGCTGCTCTACCACTTGCACAATTGTGAAGGATAAAGGTCATTCTCATTGAATCAATAATATGCTATGTATTTGTTGATTAAAACTGGACAGCATGCATCATCTCAGAGCCCACACAGCAGTCTGGGAGAGACTCCAAGCACTTTTTTCCTTTATAGCAAAGTGGATGTGGTGGATGTCCTACATTATCGTCATTTATCCTCTGTTAGCTATAAAAAAGCTGGTTGCACCCTTGTTTAGAACATGAACCTTTACATACCTAAGTAGGAACACAACTTTGTTTAAGGCCATGACTAGATCTCCTAGCATGAAAGAAGTCAATCATTAACAAAATTATCCTTTAAATTTTAATTCTCAATTTGCAATAGATTTGCCAGCACTAATGGTCAGACATTTCTGGCAAAATTAAAAAAAAAACTGGTGTGTGGATTTTGTGTTTGGATAACTTCACAGATCTTTTATTTAGACAATAAATGATCAAATAATTTTTTAGAGGTTTACATATTATTTACTGAATGACATCAATATTAGTATCTAAATCAATTTTTTAAAATTATTTTTAAAAGTTTTCCTTTTTCGTATACATTATCTGACCCTACACAACCCATGTGACGTACCATTACACACTACTTATTTTAACGCCTGGCCCCCTCTTATAGTCACACTAGGAAATATGTTGCAGCTTTAATGTGTGATGGATGCATAACAGCTGAAGTCTCAGTGGACGGATTCTTTGGTTTTGATCCTAGCTAATTATTGTGAATCCCTTATTGAGAGCAATGGAATGTAGAAGGTTTCTGTTGTGGGGACTCTTCTCTCTCTGCATGCAAAAACAAACCCCAAAAACATTGTGTTCTTTAATAGCTATGTTGTGTATGTGTGTGTTAATCAAAGGCTCTAAAATCTGAACTCTCAGTGGACTCTACTCTGTTACAGAGGTAGCAAGGGAGGGCATTCCAGCAATTGTTTCACCTATCCCCCATTACCTCCAAACACTGGGAAACTTTAATTAAGCTGGGGTCGGAGACGATTAATTAACTTTAATACTTTCACATCCTTTTTTTTTTCTTTGCTTCTATGTATTTCACTGAGCCATTGGAAGAAATTAGCTGCGTAATTTCCAAATCCAATTAATGCCAATATTAATGCGCCACAATCTGTTTTCCTGTGTTCTCTTGTCTTAGGAAGCTATTCTCTTTTGTGGCTCGACTATTAGAAGATACCAGACCAAGTAAGCTGAGTTGGATGTATTAAACAAGGGTTAGGTTGTAATAAGTTTGATTATTTTAAGGAGTTTATTATGCTGTGTTATCCTGTTAGGGTGATGGTGTTGTGGCTCCGGAGCTGTAGTCTCATAGCTCAACAAATGAAGTTTCCCCCTGCGGTCGCTGTCCCATATCATCATTTATGTTGGACAGGTCCAGCATGGATGTAGGTGAATGAGATTATTACAGACAAGGTAATCTGTTCAACACCTGTCATACATGGCTTATCCACTGCCAAGGAGATACCTGCTCACTGAGACAGTTATGGGAACCTAAACCTGCGCTGACCCATCATCTCTCTGTTTCCTTTAACCTCTCAGATTTTATATATATAGGAAAACATATTTAAAGGCATTAAGATTCCAAGAAAATACACTTGAAATCCTTTTATATTGTAGGAAGTCTGAAGTACACTTGCATTTAGTATTTTTTTCTGAGAATTTTTTTCAGCATTTACTTTGTGAAAAGATGACATACATTCACAATATATGTATTTACAGTGCAGAAAATAAATATTTGATACACCACCTTTTTTTTGAGTTTTTCCACTTACAAAGAATGGACTGGCTTGTATATTTATTGTAGGTACAACACAACTGTGAGATACAGAATCTAAAAAAAAATAATCCAGAAAATTACATTGTATAATTTTTAAATTATTTAGCATTTTATTACATGAAATAAGTATTTAATACAATAAAAAATATATATATATAACTATTTGGTACATAAACCTTTGTTTACAGTTACAGAGGTCAGATGTTTCCCGTAGTTGTTGACCAGTTTGATTACATTGCAGCAGGGATTTTGGCTCACTCCACCATGCAGCTCTTCTACAGAGCATTCAGATTTTGGAGTTGTCACTGGGCAACACAGTTTCAGCTCGCTCTGAAGATTTTCTATTGGGTTCTGGTATAGAGACTGGCCAGGCCACTCCAGGACCTCAAAATGTGGTTAGAATCGTCTCCATTTGCAGATCCTGTGCAATTCCTCCCCATTTTTTTGGAACCACCTGAGGGGTGGTATGAGCCGGGCCTAGGTGGCTATTGCATGCAATCAGTATGATTGGCAGGAGATTGCGTTTGTTGATTGGCTCTTGGATTTACGTCTCTGGATGAGCAAAGGCAGTACTTTCAAACTCCTCGAAAATTATCTCAACCACCATTTTCAATCTGTGACAAGACTGTAGTAGTTGGCAAGATGGCAAGCTGCAAATTGATAATTCCTTGGTCAAACTTTAAGGTCCAAACCTTTTTATCAGTTGTGGTGGAAGAGTGCATACACCATCAAATGGAAGTGGAACTGCAACAAAAAATATAATGAGAGATTTCAGAGAAACTGGCCACACAAAATGAAATTATCAGAGCGTCAACCACAGCTCCTGTGCACTCACGGTTCACCCACATTCCTTCCCATAGTTATGTCCCCATAGTTAGGAACACACTGCCAATGAAGACACACCCAACTTGGTTAGAACCGAATCAGACATTAACCAGCTAGAGTCAAACTTGACAATGGAGAAGGGGCTTTAGAAAGCTCTTACGAGTGCGGGACTTGGGTAGCTAGATTAATGATCTATGAATTGCCAGAGGCTGCTTAGAAAGAGACCTTGTCTTTGCAGGTTTATTACAGAACTGTTTTGCAAACAAGACAAGTGGTTCTCATCTGGCTACCCCTGTGAAAACTTTCAGCAGGCGCCCCTTCGGCGGAAACTAAGTGAATTCAGGCCAAAGTGAGCCTCTGTTCTCACATCTTTCCCTCTCTTCCCCAACGCCTCTCTCGCTGCGTGACCGATAACTGCCTCGAGGTGCTGTCGCTGTAATTCTCTGTAAATGACAGCTAATGAAGATGGTACATCCTCTCATTACTTTATGTCTTTGAGGGCTGTCAGATGATGCAAGCACATGTTCCAGCTTTGCTTTCCCTTGTTTGGGGAAAACTCCTTTTTCATCCCGCAGGCACCTTCAGCGGTCAGGGATGATAGCGCTTCTCTCTCCTCTTCTGCTGTATCAAGCACACACTCAATTAACACAGCGTGAAAGGTGAGAGCCGTTTTGAAAACATTTCTCATTACACCTTATCGCGGGGCCACAGAGGGGGGCAACATGAAGCAAATTAGAGGGGTGGGATGAGAGATGGAGAGCAAAGAAAGGAGGGAGAGTGCCGGAGACATCAAAGAGTTCCTGCTCTATTTAAATTGAGTGATCTTGTGTGAAAAGATCCACACTACACAAAGATTAACCCCATCCACCCTCCCACTTGCACACACAGCTAATAACGCACCCACGTACCCTTGGATTTATGTGTCAGGGGTTAATAGCTGTGAGCAGGAGGACACTGGGGGGTTTGTGTGGGGTGTTACTGCAAAATGCATATGTGTGCTTACATCGAATGTGTTCATGTGCAGGAAGAGATGTTTGTGTGTGAGAGAGAGAAGAGTTGGAGATCAAACAGAGAGAGCATGAGAGGCTCAGTTTCATCATGGAGTGACAGACTGACACCAATCCCACGAGCAGCGCCGCTGGAGCAGACCTGCCAGGGCTCTTACAGGGAACACACACAAACACTCACAGAGGCTGGGAGCTGATCTGTCGCCCGTTTTCTGCCAGTTTCATCATGTCCTTTACCGAGATGCAAATTTGACTCATTTTCATTACATTGCAGAAGTGTTAAGCTTGTGGAATATTTGCATATGTGGGCTTTTTGTTTGTCCTTCTATTGGGATATGTTACCTGTTGTGCAGCTCATAAAGAAAGAGTGTGAGTGCCCCTACTGTCTTGCCCCAAGTTGTCTTCCGCTGTAGGTGTGAGCCTGCTCAATCCCACCCAGTGGATTAGTGACGTCGGAAGAGCTCACCCTCTCGCTCTGATAAGGGCGTGCGCCGTTGCCTCCCGCTCCCTGCTCCCCATGCTCAATTTCAGATAGAGCTAATGGAATCTGTCCCGCGCGATTGTAATGCGAACGAGACTCATTTTCCATGGAGCTTGGAACTGTCAACTTGGCAGGGTGGTGTAGGGTGGATGGTGGGCAGTGGGGAGGTTGGAGATGAGGAATGGAGTACCAACAAGGAAAGGGTTGATGGGATGGGGCTGTAGGAGGTAGGACAGGATGAGGTGGTGTAATTGTGGTGAGTCTCTTTCTTGCTAAAGCACAGTGGCGCCTCCAGAAAGTTTTTGAAGGGGTGACAGGATGCATTTCAACGATGATCCAGGGGAGCCACATCAAACGCTTATAGACCCCTTGGATAACATGATAAATTAACTTGGTTGTGTTCTTTTCTGTGGTGCACACTAAGAAATGGACGAAGAATTTTCCCAAGAGGAAAAGAAAGTCTAGGTATTCCACAGTATGTTGCTGGCTCTATATTCAAAGTTGTTTCTAAATTTTTGGGACTCCAGTGAAGCACAATGAGAACCCATCCAGATATCCATTATCCATCATGCTTATCCTTGCAGGATCGCAAGGATAAGCATGATGGCTGGTGTCTACTTCCAGCAGTCATCGGGCAAGAGGCAGAGTACATGCTGGACAGGTCGCCAGTCCATCACAGCACAATGAGAACCATTATCCACAAATGGAGAAAAGATGTAACAGTTGTAAACTGTGGCCAGACCTACCCAGGTTACTCCAAAAGTGCATCATCGACTTACCAAGGAGGTCACTAAGAGCCCAGGACAATATCTAAGGGTCTGCAGGCCTATTATCTATTAAACAGAAAAATAAATCAACATTTTAAGCAAAATATAGAGCAAAAATTAAGTCTAACACACTAGTAACCAACAATCAACTTGACAACAGATAGCTAATGTCGCTCAAGTAAATTAAAGATAAGAAGGAAACTAAAGCTATCCAAAGAATACTGGTCTCTCAGATGAATGAAAAAAAAAAAAAATGTTCAAGTTTATTTTTAAAAATGGGACCTGAGCCAGACTTTAGAAAGGGCTCAAAGGAGAAGTAGTCTAGGTCCCCAATTTTTGGTGGTCCCAAAATTTTTTTCTTTTCTTTTTTTTTTTTTTTTTTCATGAATGGGTGTTTTGCAAACATTGCACTTTATATAAAACTCATAGACTCAAATCATGTGAGTTGTATTATTTTCGGATTTTTATGAATATAAACAATTTTCAAATATTTGAAATTTATGAAGTTATAGTTGATTTCTTTGGAAACAACATGGAGTTATTGGCTAGGGGACATATTAAACCTAGAATGCATAAGTTCATACCTGTTCAGTATACATTACTTTACCAAGGTTTGCAAAATGAAGATTGAGCACTTTGGGAACACTGCAAGTAGAGCCAAGCTTCAGAGGAGCCAGCATATGCCATACCTTCTCATACAGAGCTCTGTTGATATTTTGCTTCAACTAGTCCACTTCTACTATCCGGTTTTTCTATCATCAGGCAACATGAATACAGAATGTTTATCTTCCGTGGTGAGGAATTATATTAATTTTTTTAATTAGTCTTTACTAAATAACTACAAAGACTATCAAATGGCTAAAAACTCCTGGATGGAAATTGCTGCACCGTTTCCACTGAGGAGGCTGTCTCCAGAAAGGTGTGGTGCTCTCCCTGTGACTGGTTTCTAAAAGCAAAATGGAGGATGCAGGGACGAAGCAATTCCATCTAAGCATTGATTGATATTTAAAACTTTATAAATGTGAAAACTTTAATGTCTTTTTGTCATTCTGCCTTGCAAAGCAGACTGGAGTAGATCATGTCGATCCTTTGCACATGTATAGACTGAAGCAGAAAACGTTATGAATAATCATTTTGAATTGAAAATCGATTATGAATCATGTCCTGGCCCCAAAAATCGGAACCAAATTGAATCGTGAGATGATAAAAGATTCCCACCAGATGTGTTGTGTGTGTGTGGTCTGATGAGAACAAAACACAATTATTTTTGCCCACGTGCAAAATTCTATGTGTAGCAGAAAACTAACGTGCCGCATTGCCATGAAAACACCATCCCCAGAGTGAAACATGGTGGTGGCAGTATTATGCTGTGGAGAGGAGCTTCCTCATCAGGGAGAGGAAAGTTGGTCAAAGCCGATGGGAAGATGGATCAATATCGGAGTCATCCTGGAGGAAACCTGATCAAAACCTGTGAGAGATTGCAAAACATTGGAGAGTGCAGCAGAGGTTCTACTTTCAACAAGGCAATGAGCCCAAACGTACAGAGATACAACATATCATGTGCTAAAATGGCTAAATACTTTCTTCTGCTGTATAATTTTTGATTATTAAACTAATTCTCTGCATGTTTTGATGATTTTATCATTCTGTTTAATGAGCATTTTAAACTTTGTTTTCTACGCCAAGGAAAGCGTTTTTTTAATGTTGCAGGAACTGTTCATTTTAAGGAGTAACCACTTCAAATCGCACACCCTAATGAGATGGATAAATACAGTATCTAGAGGTTTTTGCAACGTAACCTTGGAGGGAACAGAAGACTTAAGTTAAAGGTGAATTTGTTTCTACTGTGATATGCACAGACAGATTTTGCAATAATAATTATAACTAAATTTCACTGTAATCAACAAAACTTTTAGTCTTACTACATTTAATTTCATTGTCAGTCTGTCTACCTACTAGACACACATTAAGGGTCGTTGTTTAATGTTTTTATACTCGCTAAGTTATCCGTCTCGTTTATCATCAGTGGTGGAGCTCAAGGCTGTGTGTTTTTCATAGCCGCCTGTAGGTGGCAATGTTTCCACAATGAACTCTTCAAGAAAAAGACCGTTTGCTGACCATTTCTCATTCTAAGACCTCTTTCGTGCAGGCAGTGTTGGTCTACTTCCCTTCTGTTACTGTTTGATCACTTTATTTTGTTTCTCTTATTTATTCTATTATGGTTGATTTTTATTAAGGGTCTGTATTTATTCACAAAAGCACATTTGCCAATTTGCTTGTCCACCTGTGGGATGACAAAATTGCACAGTTCCCTATCATTTAAATTATTTGAAGCTATTTTCTTTCATAATTTAGAGCAAATCTTGCGTTTTGGTGAAATACCAAATAAATGAACTTACACAGTGGAGAGATTCAAGCCGGACCAATGCTCTTTGAAACCCTCTCAATCTCTGTGATGCTCAATTCAGCAAAGGGAAAGGAAGGAAATACCAATTTGGCAGCATTACAGGGATTACAGTGGCTGGCCTCTTTAATCTGGGACAGACTGTGGCATTTGTCGGCACTTAAAGCTGTCATCAGTTGCCCTCTCCCATCCAGTAAAATCACCAAATGCTGCTGGTGCTGATTAGACTCTGAAATAAATAAATGACCAAATACCAAAAGCTCACAGCCAGGCTTTAAACAGTTTGAGATGCACACTCCTCTTAATTGTACAGCGCTTTGCAAATGCATTCATACCCATTGTAATTTTTCACATTTTGTTTGGCTAAAAGACTGAAAGCAACCACTGTATTTTATTGGTAACTAATGTTGTAAACCAGTGCAATGAAAACAATAATTGTTGGGGGAACGAAAACAACGATGGTTTTCAACATTTGTTATAAATGAAAATCTGAAAAGTGTGGCATTCATTTATATCCAGTCCCCTGTGTTAATACTTTTTAGAATCACCTTTCACTGCAAGCACAGATCCATGTCTTTTGGGGTGTGTCTCTACCAGCTTTGCATGTCTGTAGACTGACATATTTGTCCAGTCTTTTTTTCTTCTTCTTTTTTTTTTTTTTAAGAAAAATAGCTCAAACTCTGTCTGAGTGGATGTAGAGCGTCTATGAAAATATATTCCCATATTGCCACAGACTCTCAGTTTTAGGCCTGGGCTATGACTAACACATGCTTTAATCTAAACCATTATATTACAGTTCTGGATGTATGTTCAAGGTGGTTGTCCAGCTGGAACTAGAACCTCTGTCCCAGTCTCAAGTTCTTTGCAGCCTCTGACAGTATTTCTTTCCAGTACTGACAAACTTCTTGTTCCACCTGTGGTGCTTTTTGTTGTCTAATGTTCTCTAACCAACCTCTGAGGCCTTCATAGAACAGCTGAATTCATACTGAGATCAGATCCAGTGACTTCTGAAGGCAATCGGTTCCACTGGATTTCATTTAGGGGTGTCACTGAAATATTTTGAATGGTTGTAACATGACAAAATAGGAAAGAGTTGATGGGGTATACAGACTTTTGCAAGGAACTACATGAACAGTTAGATCACTATTAGATCATTTTTCCCTTAAACAAACTGCAGCCCTCCTGTGTTCTAATAGACTTTGAAGAAGAAGAAGATGAATGTAAATATGCTTCTGCAAACACATATACTTCTGCTGCACAAATGCAGGTAAACCTATTCTTAATCACTGCTGGAGTTTCCCAGGAAATATTAAAATAACTTACTGGATTAAATTCTTTAAACTAAACATTAAAGAAACTCAAAGTTCAGCTTTTATAAAAAATAAAAGGCAAGTCATAATATTCCAGAGCGCGGAGGGAAGAATCAGAGGCTGAAGGTGGCAGGCTGTGATATCAAGGAGGAGAAGCGTAACGTCGCAAGGAAGACAGACTGATAAAAGAACGAAACCATTAGTGGAGAAAGAGAGAAAGGCCCTCACAAATTGGCAAAGGGAAGTCAGGGTCTCTCTGCTTTGCATTTCATTTACATGGCTGGCCGTATCGACCAATCGGATTGGGAGCAGAGCCCGAGGCTTAGGAAAGCGAATAAAGACTCCAAATGCCTTCACTGCTCTCATCCCTCTCGCTCATAATACCCTGTCTGCCCTTCTTTTTTGTCGCTCCCTCTCTTTCCTCCCCTTGCTGTCATAATACCCTTTCTCTCCCCATTCTCTTCTCCCTGGCGTGGTACTATAAGTAGACCCTGTCCGATGTGATAGCGGGATGAGAAGAGGTGACGAGGAAGAGGGGAGGAGGAAGTGCTGCAGAGATGACTTTTTCAGCCACCCATCGTAGGTGAAAAGCAAAACAGAGTGGGGTGGTTATTTAATTTTTTTCATGTAGAAACTGTCTCCACGATGTTCTTCTTGTTTTATAATATTTTTTCACTTGATCAAGATGTACTCTTCTTCTGCAGCAGCTCTTAAACAAATCCTAGACACTACAATGACCTCAGCTCCCCTCACTATCCTCCGCAAGGTCTCATTGTCTATCATGTGGCAGCTGCAGTACCAGGCCAAGATGCAGAACATCAACACAGCAGGGTTTCTGCTCAGTGTTCCTGTCAAAATTCCATACTTTTCCACACTCATATTTCTAAAGCTCTCCATGCTTTTAATATCAACACAAAACATTCCACTGTGACTTCATCACACATAACTGTACTGTGATAAGTGAAGCCTGGAAGAAAGACACTGCCATGATAGACTGATTTACAGGCACATCTTAAAAAATTAGAATATTGTTAATAAATTCAATACTTTTTGGTCTCTTATTTCAGAAAGTGAAACATGATATACAGATTCATTACCTTATTTCTTGTGCTTTGGATGATCATGGTTTTCAAGACGTTGCTTTTCTGGACACATGTGCTCCTGAAGTTTGAACAGAGCAAACTTCCTTCAAAATGTTGAGTAACATTGTTCTTTTCATGTGTATCTGATGTAATAAGCCTGTGTTTGATTTTAGCCATTTTAAATAGGAATAAATGTGTGTCCTAATTTACTCATTGCCACATTTTTTTAAGACTACATTCTACAGAAAAAAGTACAAGGTGTTTTCTTTATATTTTTGTTTATTTATATCACTTGAGTTTTTAGTATTTTTAAAATAAATACTAAATTTCCATAGAGTGAAATGTGTTAGAAACATGGACAGGCTATCACAGGGTGTCCTAATTTATTTCTGATGTGTACAACCTTTTTCCCATACTTATTCAGATTTGAAAAATGCTCCGGGCTGAAGTTTAATTAAATAAATGATACTGAAATAAAACGTCACATTAAAAAAATCTCTAAATTACACAGTCTGCCAAAACTTTGTGGCACCCTGTTTTCTACAGATGGTATTTGGTTTTTGCCCAGAACAACACTCTACTAACATTTTTTTTGTCACTCATCAATCTGTTGATGCAAGAATTTAAACGATCCAAACATCCAAAAGTGTGTTGTCTGTCAATTTCACACAGAACAAAGCTTGATTTATGATGAGGAAGGATTTTTTCGAACATGCAGTATTTATTCATTTGGGATGTTGTAACATGCACACATACATACACATTCATACGTTCATGAAAGTGTGTTCAAGCTACACACTTTGACCCCAGGCATGTCTTACAAGACAAATGCCAAACACATACATGCAACCTTAGAGAACTCATTTTGAGGCACATTACAATTCCAGCAATTTACCTCCCATCCATGCGTGACAGGCGAGTCAAATGGAAATTTGAAGGAAAGACTTGAAGAAAGAGCTAGAAACTGATTCATGCCTTTCATAGTCATGCATACCTATATCTGCCACATCATTGCTGAGCATGTAGATGTTGTCTTTTTGCAGTGGTAGAGCAAGAAGTAGAGTTTTTATTTCTATGATCAGAAATATTGATATCTCCTATTTCTATCTATCTATCTATCTATCTATCTATCTATCTATCTATCTATCTATCTATCTATCTATCTATCTATCTAACTATTGAAAAGAAGCTTAGGGGGCAAAAAGATTCTAAGATATCTCAAAAGGATTCAGGTACTATGTAACATCATCAGTGACATCATATTTTAAGTATGTAGCCCCGCCCACACAATGCTCTGACAACCCTGTGAGGGTCCTACCGCCCCTCATTGTCCCGACACACACCCCACCATCTTCATTTACCGTTAATCATCCATTACAATGCCTTATTTGTCGGTGAGCAATATCTACAATAGGATCTCCCACCCCCTCAAACTGTCAGCACCTCCCCCGACACCACAGTGAGTCAGTATGCCACCAATTACTGAGTGCAAACTGAATGAGGTCATAACGGGATGGGGTCATTCGCAAAACAAACCCGCTGACCTCATGGAGCAAAAGGGAGCAAAGAAGTGAGGGACGGTTGTAGAAAGTCTACATCCTATCATGATAAAACTTACTCACATAGCACAAGGCCAGTAGGAGTTTTAAAAACACATCCAACAATTAATACATGTAATCTTTGCAAAACATGCTGAAAATCTGATGTGTTGGTTGGGTTTTACATCTGGGTCCTAGTATCCATCAAGAGCCATCAAAATCTGACAACCTATCAGAGAATTAAGATATATTGGAACTTAGCCGATCAGTGAGAGGTTAAATTCAGATGTCCCTTGATTATAAAGAACTGAATTACCTCTTACAAATAACAGAAACTGATGAATTATCTTGAACTTCTGCGTATGTGTGAATCATCTTCTCACCTGTAATATTTTATATTCTTCATCCAAAATTGTGTTTTTACACATTCAAACACTAAAGAGACATGTTAACAAAGAGGTAATGTACAGTACTATGTGCATCAGTTGTTTAAGGAGCTGCAAACCTTCAGATGTAGAAGTAGGAGGTTTATCACTATGACTAAAGCTGTTTTCTATGACCAGTTGCCATATTGGATTTTGAGATAATGGATCATGAGATGCCTCGGTTTTACAAGTAAAACTACTGAATGCAATCCATTCAGTAGGCTTTTCTCAGTAGGATGTGTCTTTGTCCCCCTTCATAAGACAATTAAAAGAGTGCCACTCACTTTTCTCCTTGATTGTAGTGGTACTTTTTTATGTGGGCTATTAGGGCGGTTGCCCAGGGTGGCATAGAAGGACGGCAAAAGAGAGACACTAAATTTATTTATTCTATTTATAGCTCAGTTACACACTGAAAATATTTCTATCCCTTATTTGCATGTGCAGTCAATAGGGAATGGTGTCATCCCTGCGTTGAGTGGGCAACCTACAACCCTTTACGAATATGAATAACATCCCTGCCTTGTGCAGGACTGCCCTGCACTTCCCCCCCACCCTACAGTCCGAGATGATTTTTGCTTTTCAAGCTGCATTTGCTGTCAGTCAGACTGCATCTCAGATAGAGCAGCTCATCTAGGCTGACATTAATACAAGAACTGCCACCGGTTGGTTAATTTACATTTTCACGGTTTCAATACATCAGGACCACAATCTATTAAAATAGGATGTAGCATAAAACCTTCAAAAAATATAACATTAAAATAAATTATACATGACATTTGACGATTTCTTTGATTATTTCCCTCCATAATTCATCAAAAAAACAGCCACGATAAATAAACTGATGCAACTGTTAAGTACTTATGTACAAACTGGTTTGTTTACAGGTATGAAGTGAAAGTAGGCTGGGACAAAATGACAGCACACTGATAAGGAATGGGGGTATGAATCGGAAAACAGACGAACTGGCCCGTTGCCAAGTGACAAACTACTTGTTTATGCTGTCTTTTCTGTTTATTATGATTGTGTTTTGTTTTGTTCAGGACTGCCTATCGGTTTCTCCTTCTTAACATCAGTGTGTTTCTATGGTTAAAAACTGGGACAGCAGATCTGCTCTGGGTCACAACAGGCATGACAAAACAACTCTCTTAACAGCTCTCAAAGCCACATTCGAACCCTCCTCTGTTATGTCAAAAAGTAACTCTAAACCAAAAATAAATAACCAAGAATATCTTCATGTTCACCTAAAAATGCTGCTTTTTAGCTCAGGTTGTAGATTGTTACCTAGAGATGTTATCCTAAACTTTGAAAGCATTGGTGAAGCTAAAAGCGATTAGCAGAGAAGCTGTCTGGTGCGAGAGTGTCCTTTGTTGGCCGGGAGCATATTTGTATTTGTGTATCTTCATTGTGACGCGTGTAATCCGTATGCTCTCTAATCCCAGAGCAGGTGGTCAGGCGTTTGCTGGCTGCAGGGGGGTGTGGAGAGGGCACACTTTTCCCGGTCTCTTAAACACACACAGATATTTGCAGACACTCACACACATATGACTGATCCACACGCTGTCTCTGTGGAGATTAAACACACAAAGGTACACCCACCTGTCTATCCCTCCCAATATTCAAAGGGTTGCAATGGGAGAGAACCCTGTGAGGAAGCATGTGCTACTATTTCCATTCTAACATTCTCTGGACAGCCACTCTCTCTGTGTGTCCACAACAGACACGCTCCCCTAAGGGAGCTTACTCACCACTCTGAACAGGTGGACTAAGACAGGGTGGTGCAGGGAATGAGGCATCTGTCAACAAACTGTGCTGCCATCTCCTCTGCTGTACCTTCCCATGCACAAAAAGAGGGGCTGAAAGGATGACAGCAAATGAAACCAATGACTTAGCAGCCCCAAGAAGGCTTTCCCTCTAGTTGTGGAGTTCCTGATCCCCTTAATTAAAGTGTCCAAGTTGTTACAATGGGTGTTAAAAAAGATAGGCTGGTGTGAGACCTTTTGAGACTTTTAATGTTTCTATCTTTAAAAAAGAATTTCAGATCTGCTGGCCAACTTTGTTGTCCCTGTAAAAACATACTGTGATGTTATTACTCCATTTTGAATATAGGTTCTTTAAAACGTGATCTGGGCCACCTCAGGTCAGGCACAGTTTGATTAGAAAAGATTTTGTATTCAGGATAATCTTGAACAGAAACAGGAACTTCAATTTTTTTTTTTTTTTTTTTTTTTTTTTTAGCTGATTTATGTAAATCTACATTTAGAAAGGAAAAACTAAAAGCGATTTCAAAAAGTACTTAATTCAACTGATAAATCAGGTGCAACAAAACAGAAATCAATTATAGCATCATCATTTAGAAGGCAGTTTAAGTTTGATGTAGTGTGAACTGTGACTCAAGGTAAAATTAACAAAAGGTTAGTTTTTAGCCTTAAACATTTTGTACAGTTTACTTTGGATTTTTGATTGTGGCTTTTATATTGATATTGACTCAAGAAACAGCAAGGTTAAGAATTGGAAAGGTCTAATATCCAGGAGGTTTTACCAGAACTTTTGCACCATCAAAATCCTAAATTGTAAAAAGGGGTGCAATTTATATAATAATGAGTGCTGTACTTATAGTACATTAATATAAATGGGATATCTAAGTGTGAAGTCTTTTAAGTGATATTTTTTGTCACTTACAGATAGGAAAGTATTTAAAATTGATTGAAAATAGGACTTTCTAACATGTTTAGAAGTGTTTTAAACCTGATGTTATGAAAGCTAATTTCAGTCTGTTTGATACAATCATTTATGCTGCTATGCTTATGTTGACTTTCTCAGTCAAACACTACAAACGTATTACAGTGATATCATTACAAGTATATCTGTGTGAATACAAATCAGAAAAAACTTGTTTACGATAAGATAAATTGGTGGGTTTTGTTACTAGTTGCTACTAATTTACCGCTAGGAGGATTGAATACTACAGGCCACAAAATGTTATTTGACCTCAGCTAAACCTTTGTTTATGTTTTACGCAGCTTCTGTCCCTGTTGTCTTCTATACCCTCACTTCCTTGATAGAGCTCCTCTCAATCATCTCTTTGCATCAAATGCTTTTAATTTAAGCCTGTGCATGTAAATGTGCCCATTAAATGCTCATAATCTGTTATTAAAACCTTTCTTTTTTTGCTTTATAGGGAGATTTACAGTTTTTTTCTAATGATCTGTTTTCAAAAAGGCAAAATTGCTTTGCTGGCTGAATGTCCACTTTTGGCATAATCCAGGATGCTGTGGTCTCAAGCTAAATGGATGCTTTGGAAAAAAAGGAAAACACATTAGAATGGCTTTAAATTTATATGCAGCACTAATATCTTAATGGAAAATCATTCTTTTACATATGCTGTATTTTATGTAAAATCTGTAATCAGCTTTGTGCTTAATGTGATATATATAACATATGTGCTGGAATTTATAGAAATATGCTTAAAAAAAATAACAGTTTTCTAGCATTATGAGTATTTTTGATTGCATGTGTCTTGCTCCCAATAAAATGTGTTATTTTTGATATTTTGCTTTTTTTTTTTTTTTTGCTTTTTTCCCCACCCTGTTTTAATTTGTCTTGATTTTAATAACAACCAAAGATAACCTGAGTAAACAAGAAAAAAATTAAATGATGAGTAAAAAAATTGCTTAACTGTAACTAACCACATTTTCGCTACTGCACCGAAAGCCTGACTTCTGTCAGACCTGTGGAATCATGAAATTACTTAAATAGAACCTGTCTCACGGCACGATTAAAAGATCCTAGAAAGCACACACATCTAAAGTAAGTCAAGAACCGATAAGAAACAAAGTCACTGATATCTACTGGTCTAGAAAGAGTTTCAATTATTTTCTAAAACTTTGAGACTCCACTGAACTATAGTGATATCCATTATGCACAATGGAGAAAACGGGGGACAGCAGTGAACATTCCCAGAAGAGGTCAGCCTTCCAAAATTACAGGGAGCTTATCAGCGACTCATTCATGAGGCCAATAAAGAATCCAGAAAAACATCTAAATCACTCCAGGCCTCACTTTCCTCAGTTAAAGTCAGCGATCTTGATTCTTGATTCAACCAAAAGAAAGAGACTGGACTTAGGGGTTACTATAACTGCTGTTTCTCATAGGGCCTAACATAAAATGGATTAAAACCAAAGAGATATTTTGTGTTATGTCTAGAAGCATGAGTGTTGGACCTTTTTATTATAGGCAAAAAAAAGCCAAGATATACAGTAAGAAGCTGGAGAAAATTTTGTGTCTTATAAAAGTAAGCATACCTTTGAGCTTTTTTACACAAACATGAGCACAATTTGTTGGAATTTTACCTGATAGACCAACACAAAGTAGTGTATAACTATAAAGTGGAAGAAACTGGAGACAGTTTTTATCATTTTATTACATTTAATATGTGTGGCATACAATTTTATTCAGACCCCTTTATTATAGTATCTTAAAAGAAAATCAAGAGCAACCAATCGCCTTCAGAAAGCATCTAACCTATGAACAGATTCCATAATGTGTCATTTAATATAAAAATAAAGTGACCTGTTCTGTGAAGGCCTCAGATGTTTGTTAGAGAACATTAGTGAAAAAACAGCCTCATAAAGACCAAGGTACAGACAGGTCAGGAAGAAAGTTTTGGAGAAGTGAAAAGCAGGATTGTTTTCTAGAATGATGTCTCAAGCTTTAAACATCTCACAGAGTGCCATTCATCATCTAAAAATGGCACAACTGCAAATTTAAAAGAACTTAGTCATCCACCTAAACTAACAAGGCAGGTAAGAATTTCATCAGAGAGGCAGTGAAGAGACTCATGGTAAATCTGGAAGACCTACAAAGATCCACAGCTCAGATGGGAGAATCTATTGACAGAAATTTTTTTAGTGGTGCACACCATAACTCTGCCCTTTATGTCAGGGTTGTATGAAGCAAACCACTGTTGAAAGAGGTCCTGTTAAAAGTTTGTCACAAAGCATGAAAGGGATGTAGGGCAAACATGGTGTTCTGGTCAGATTAGACTGATGCTTTTTTTTTTTTTTTTTTTTTTTTTTTTTTTTTTTTTTTTTTTTTTTTTGACCTACATGCTAAAAGCTGTGTTATATGAGCAACAAACACTCCACATCAGATTGAACACACCATCCCTATTCTGACAAAAAGTGGTGGCAGCATTATGCTATGGGGCACTTTTCTTCAGCAGGGACAAGAAAGCTGGTCAGAGCGGATGAAAAGACGGACACTGAAAAACAACGATTTCACTTTCCCTTCTTTTTGAAACAAAAATGTTACACCTTGTGCTCAATGATTTATTTCAGCAGAAAAACACGGTGGAGCTTTTCACATCGACTTTGTTGGTCATGTGAAACACAGCAGGATTGGCTTCCTAGGGTTTCTGGACTCATTTCTGTGGTTATACCCAAATAAATGTTAGTCTCATAGAGATGCAAAATGACCCAGTTGGATTTCTGGGTGAAGACTCATTAGTGATGTGACAATATCTTGAGCTTTAACTTTAAGACTGGAACTATCTTAAAAACAAATAATAACCAGAAAAATGCAAAAGTAAAATTCAGCTCTTCTGCAAACTGGGATTGATCTCTAAGGCATGTGCAGGTAAAAGCGAAATCAAACGTGCACCTTTAACTACTTGTTGATTTTTGGTGCAATTACCCGAACATTTGCCCTGCTCTAAGTCTTATTAAACCATTGCACCGCATCATTTAGTGCTTGCATGATAGAATTTAGCTTAAGCTCATCCAACAGCCTAATCCATGATCCAAAGTAAACATTTTGCATTTTAACATGGTCAGTGAGGATGAGGAGGAGTTAACGCCTGTCTGATGAGAGTACAGAAACACTATTGTTTCAATTATTTAAATGAGATTCCATGACTGCTGCTCTTGCTGCAGATGAATTATGTATGTGTTACTGTGCTTATATGTGATAGGCATCGGCTCCCTGAGAATGTAGGACACATGCTTATGCATAACAATGGTATTCAGTTATATTCTCACCAATTGGCCATTAATCAGAAATGATCTTGTGTTTATTTTAAAAAAGGAAGTCCATTCTGATTATCCTGAGCTACAGTAAGCTATCTGTCCTACAACTGCTGTTGATTTATCAGGTCAATATCTGAAATGGCAGATGCAGAGTATACACAGAGGAGACGGGACCCCCAGCACTTTTACTTGCTCTTTATTCTTAAAGAATCAGTAAACAGCTGCCTTTCAGGGCTGAACATAATGGGTTAATGGCACAGTTTGGGATCAGTTTTGTCTGTCTGGACAGAAACGGGTGCTAACATCAAGTCTGGACAATTTCTATTATGTGCAGCAAGCAAATTTGAGATAGATTTGAGATGATTAACACTAACTGGTATGAAAACTTTGTGATCAAATATTCTCAGCCTGATCCCCTCTCCTCCGGCTGAGAGGAAATCCCGGAAATCCCTGGTCTAGCTGAAGTGATGCCGCTTGGGGAAAGCCTCGCCTCAGGGCCATGATCGACAAAAAACGTGGTCTAATCGGCCGAAAAGAGGGTCTCTCTCTCTCTCTTTCTCTCTCTCTCTCTCTCTCTCTCTCTCTCTCTCTGTCTCTCTCTCTCTCTCTCTCTCTCTCCCTTTTTTTCTTTATTATTGTTTAACATCCTCAAATGCGATGAGAGGATTAATAAAGCGCGTCTGCCTGGCCCATATGTCCTCTTTAGGGCCACTTGTGTTTAATTAAAGGACACTTGGGAGGGCCCCCGCTTGAAATGCTGCAGGACATCTGACTTACTGCTCTTTACTGACATATCAGAAAACCTGTCGACAGCTTAAGAAGCCATGTAAATACTAAGTGATGCAAATCTACGGATATTTTCTTCTGCATTTGGTGGTGGAGCCATATTTCTTATAACATGATATTGAAATTTTCACATTCCTTTTTTATCAGTACAGTTTACTGGTAAAATTATCTCACCCAATTCGACTTTTATTATTTATCTATTATTTTATTATTACTTGTAGCTACTATATCGATTAATTTGTCTATTATTTATTTATTATTAATGCTATTTAAAAACGCCAAATGTTCGATGATATATTAAGCTGCTGATATTATAACTTCAACTTCAGTTCATTTGAAAGGGTGTTTGTCTGCCGCAGCATAACTGGGTCAATTGTGGCTAATTTGCGGTCAGAGGAACAATGCAAAGCCCTTCAACTGCAGCAAAAAGTCACGGCTCATTTCTGAGAGGACTCTCTCACATTTCCTGTTCGGTCCTAATTAAAGCAATATCATGTTCTGCTTTAATCTATCGGTGAAGCTGTTTGGGCCATATGTTCTGCAAAACTAATAACGCCTCAGATTGGATTTATCTTGATTTCGATAACATAAAATTAAGAAATATTATTACAAACATTTTTTTTTTATTGTAGATTTGTCTTTCCAAATGAAGACCCCAGAGGATTCAATGTGTTCCGTGCGCTTTTGCTGCGTCATTTTACGCATAAACTGTTCCAACAGCATGGGCAACAATTCCACGTATTAATTGGAAATGTTAAATTGTAAGTGAGTTAGGATTACCATACCCCTTTGATCAGTCACACTTTCTTATTATTTTTGTGGATGCTGTCACAGAAAGTCCAGGTTTCGAGGCAGAAAATTAAATGTGAAGGATTCAAGGTGCGTCAAAACGATTTGCATAAAAATGTAAATTGAAGGCAAACTTCAATTTACTGACATTTTGAGCTGTGATAAATAGACAAAAACATAAAATCAGAGTCAAATGGTCTTTATTGTTTCATAGTGGTTTTTGTCGCTCTATACAGTTTTAAATGGACCTTCAAATGAAAGATGTACACTGCTGTTCCTGATTTTTCATTAAAACTAATAAATCCTTCTTTCAATTAACACTTGTAACATGGAAATAAAAATATGAAATTCACAGCTTGCTTTTTCCGCGCATTTTACGCAAAGCAGAATTGCATACAGGTTATACAAAAAAAAAAAAAAAAAAAAATCACAAGTCGGGTAAAAAAAAGAAGAAATTTTACAAGGGGAGAAATGAAAATTTAAAAACACACAAAAGACATTTCTGCTCACACGCAAACCGACTGATTGTCAAATATTCGTTGTTTTTTTTTTTTTTTGTTTTTTTTTTCATAAATTAAGTAGTGCATCTAGGTTCGCGTCAGAGCTGCTTTCACACTCTCTCACACACGCTCTTTACAACACAGACACTCATGCACATCGCTTTGATCAAAGGGAGGCCCATTCAGCGTGCCAACAAAAAGCAAAAGAAAAAGGAGAGTCTTTAAGGAGCTTAGAGGAAAAACCTGACCAATCCTTCAAACTCCTCCAAGTTAGTCCCTCTTGATCCTTTTCTCCTCTCTTCTTTTCTGGTCAACAGATTTGTTCCGTGCCCATGATCAAAGTTGAGTCTCGATGGTCAATAAGTTAGTCCAACAAGTGTGAGACAGTCCTGTGCTGCTCGACCCGAGGTAGAAGTTAGGGCCTGAATTCTTGGGAAGGGAAATTAAAAAAAACCCGCCACACTTTATTTTGCATGAATGCAGAGCCGGGTCAAGGCAAGAGCAGCTGAACTGCTGGCGTAGGACCCCCCCCCCAAGCCAGCACGCCACCCCAAGAGTACCTGACTTTTCACTCAGAACATAGATCCAAAAACCGCAGTTAATCGAGAATGAACCTCCTTTTAAATTTGACCGGTGATTTCTATAACATTTAAAGAGTTAAATAATTGTCTCCATAATGTACTTGTTGGTATATATCCTTTTATTCAAATAAATATTGTGAAATATTATGTCATAATTAAGCAATATGGTCAATATAACTGTTAAGTTACTAGCAAACTGTGTAAGTAGGAATAAAAAATGCCCAATAAGTTAATATGGGTTGTGCTGTGGTTGCTGGTGGTGCCCCCCCCCCCCCTCCAAATCAATTTCCGCTCAGGACCCCATTCAATCTTAGGCCGGCTCTGCATGGATTAATAAAAGTTCTCAATTTCTTCCATTTTTCTTCCCTCACAACACTTGAAATTTCCAAGCTGCCTGGTCCTTATAATCCAAACATTCTGAATTGAAATTTAGCTTCCACGAGGAGGCAGTTTGGTCCTTATAGTCCAGACAGTCCGCGGCACCGGTGAAGCCGAGCCCCGTCGCGCCATACGCCGACGAGGACAGTGTCGACGCCGGACTCAGGTGGCTGGACACCCCGTTGCCGCCCATGGGGCTCATGGTGGAGCCCGCGGCGGACAGCTGGTGGTGCATGGGCGACAGGTAGGAGCCGCAGTCCATCCCGGTGAAGTAGGACGAGGAACTGGTGTAACCCTGGTTGTACCCCGTCGCCTGGGTGTAGGTCATCGGGTATGATCGCTGCATGCATGAGGAGGAGGCGGAGGTTGTGGAGAGCGGGTCGGAGAGCGGGGAGATGGAGGCCGGGCTCCAGATGGAGACAGGCGCCGCGCTGCTGTTGCTGTTGCTGCTGCTGCTGCTGCTACTCGCAGCCGGCACAGAGGTGCTGGAGGGCGGCGTGAACTGGCCGCTGGCTCCGCTCTCTGAGCTGCCGTCTCTAACCGGGGAGCCTTTCTTTTTCACCGGCCTGCTGACGGATTTGTTCTGCACGCCAGTCTGGGTCTGCTGGGCCTGCTGGCGATGTTTGGCTCGCCTGTTTTTAAACCAGACCTAAAAGCAAACGTATGAAAATTATAACAGACATTACATGAAATATAATTTAACCTGCAAAAAGTTGCACAATCAGTTTAAAATCTTTGGATGACCATCACAACAAAAGAGTAAAACATGTCTTGGTGCTCAAAGGAGATCAGAAAATTCCAGACAGATTCAACGTGAAAAAAAAACTCAATTAAAGAAAGTTGTGTTTCATATATTATATTTTATCTATTTTATTATATAATCGTGTAATTTTCGGACTTACTTGCACTCTGGATTCAGGAAGGTTGATCTTTAAAGCCACTTCTTCCCTCATGAAGATATCAGGATAGCGGGTCTTAGAGAACAAGTTCTCCAGCACATCGAGCTGAGCCCGGGTGAAAGTGGTCCTCTCCCTCCTCTGTTTGCGAGGGGTCGCTAATAATGACACGAAAACAAAAGGGTATTATAGGGCGACATATTGCAACTTGAAGCCAACATAACTGGAGTAACACGATAGAAAATCTTTTAGACTGGAACAGCAAATGACGGAAATTAAAATAAAAAAGGTTAGGTACTTTTTTCCAATTAAATAAGCTCTTTTTAAAATCAGTCTGTTACCTTGGTATCCCACTGAAGGATGCAGTAAATCCACCCCTGAGGTAGATAAGCTCAATCCGTTCACCGTGTACGGCGGTTGTTTCAAATAGGACATCATGCTTGCCTCCGGTGCCCCGGTCCAAAAAAGTAGTTAAAAAAAAAAATGAAATTGCACAAATAATAGTGTTTCCCCCTCCCTCTGGCGTCTCCGAATTCTGGAATGATCCAGATGAATCTGAAGGAAAATATAAAAATATTAATAATATTCAGATCGGCCTATGTCCGCCAGTTTTTACGCGCAGCCTTTACGCACAGCAACGGGTTTCAAAAAAGTGGGCGTCCTCAAACTCGCAGGGCTCTTAAAGCCGAATGGAGACCCCCAGCTATCCCCTCTGGACTGAAGACGCTCTGTCTGGCTGACAGGCTCTTACGCCATCAACCCCACCGCCCCTCCCTCCAACCATCACGCTAACAGCTTCCTTAACCCCGCCTAAAAATCTCTCCCACCCGCTCCTTCTTTTCTTGCGCCACCAAAAAAAAAAAAAAAAAAAAAAAAACATTGTCGTTAAAATGCGCACTCTCGCCGGGCCCCAACTGAGCACTCAATTAGCATAAACACCCACAGGTTGGAAACGAAGCTAAATAGACAGCTGATTGGGGGGCCATTTGCAGAAACAAAGCCTAGTGTTGACTGATAAGTAATGCTGATAACAAAAGACTTTAAGGGAACCAACAATAAGGCTGGAAACTGAGTGCGCATTTAATCATACCTCAACATCTTCATTACTACGTTTGGGTGCGTTTGTTTGTTACTTTAAAAAAAAAGAAAAAAAAAATCCTAAAAGATTTAAACTGGAAACTGGATGAAAACTTTAGGGAAAAGTTTGAAACATGAAGATCTTCCCTGAAACTACTCATTCTGGCGCACCCTATTTCTAATGAATTGCTCCCGGTAATTAGATTTAAAATGCGACACTCTGGAGAAGTGTTGATTCGAGAAGAGTGGCAAAACGCGGAGATTGACCCCTATTTATCTTCGAGTATAACAGGAAACCGTCATATGCAATGTTTTAAAAACTGATTTCATAGCATTAGTTGAAGATCGAGAGAAAACAACTGCAGTATAATTAAAACCAGTAAAACAAATGACAAAGACCAACTATCGATCTCATAAAGACGACAGTTTTTCTTGGATTATATGATGAACAGAAGTTGTGTGAATGAGCATAAATTAATCACTCCAAACTGGATTTTGAAGCATTTTAAAAGCTTTAATTGCACAGTATAATTGTAACATTTCATTGTTGAGTACACTGTTAAAACAAACTGTTAGAACACTTAATATGAATCTGTGTAACAATTTGCATGCATTTTGTTTCAAAATATAATTTATGGTCATTTAACTACTAAAAGAGGTGAAAATAAATTAGTTTCATTCTAACCAATTGTTAAAATGTGCTAATAATTTAGCCAATTTTGCTTATAGTGTAGGCTAAAGGAATGCAAACAATAACAATCTATAAGAATTTAACCTGTGAAACTGGTGCAGCAATTTGCATACATTTTTATTTGGACTATTTTAATAGTTTTTTTTCTGAGTAGAAAGTTCAACAGACAAAAGACTTAAAATTTGCAAAAGTCCAACTAATCATAAAGATAATTTTGCTAACTGATCGTCCCATTATAAAACTAAACAAACAACTTTACTAAAAGACTTGGTTTGTGATAAAGACATCCAATGTTAAAGAAATGGTATAAAAAAAAAAAAAAAAATGTAAATAAATAAAAAAACATTCATTGTTAACGACTAAGTTAGGTTTAAGAAGTTCCGCTTGCAAGTTTGAATGAACATTAGCGTTGTTGCTATCAGTTAAAGCTGTATGCAAATTAAACATCTCGCTTTAACACAGGAACTTCCTCAACCACAAGTCTTAGAAAATTCTTTTACTGAGCTAAAGCTTACAGTTCTTTCTAACTGTAAGCCTAACAGCTAATGGTTAGCTAAATTATATTCAAAATGTTGGTACTGTAGGGTTGGTGTGCTATGCTTAATTAAAATGTACATAATTTTAAAGACTAATATTTAGTACCCTCCAAAATAACTTTTTATAGTACATTATTAAAATATCAAGCCCTGAATTGTTTATCATTTAAACAACTTTTTAAACGACTTTTTCTTAACATCCGCTCAGGGACCTACCTGCCATGCAAGTGTGCAGTCCCCTATTAATAATATAATAATAATGATAGTACAGACGGACTCTTCGTTTTTTTTTTTGTTTTTTTTTTGTTTTGTTTTTTCAAAGCCAATAACGGCCGCTCCTGTTCATCCTAAACTCAATCTGTCACTTTTCTCCTCCTCAATTGCTCCACATCCGTTCAATAATAAACACACCCCCGCCCCGCTATAGGCTATTAATTATCATTGGCTCAAATCTTTTTTAACCTCCCCCCTCTTCTCCTCCTTTCTGTGAGAAATTAACGCGATAATCCGGACGGCACGCGCTGGCCTGATTACAGGACGCCGTGAAGCCACGGCTCCGCGTTCGGACCTCCAGAATGTTCTGCGTCATGAAAATAAAACAAAGAGTGGCACTGTGTTTATAGGACCAGCTGACTGCCAGACGACCAGCACAGACCCCGAACCCCCTCTCTAAAAAACAGACACAGGAGGATATATTATTATTATTATTATTATTATTATTATTATTATTATTATTATTATTATTATTATTATTATTATTATTATTATTATCTGTCCTGGAACCAAAATAATAATTCAAAGGGGAAAAAAAATCTCTAATTATTGAGAATCTTTTAAAACAAAACATCTTCTGTCTTTCATTTTCCAAAAATAAATAACAAAATAAAATAATTTACAAATGTATAATGTTGTTTAATTTATTTTAAAATGTTATTATTTTTAAACGAACAAGTGATAGCCGTAATACTACTTAAATACAGCATATGGAATTTGCGAAGAACTGAATAGACCCAAAGCAAATTATAAACTGACTGCGCGGCCTGACCTCCCTTCATCATGACTACATCCATCTGAAGTTGTGAATCCGTGCGCTGTCCTGTAATTCATTGCCTGAATGCTCCTTTAGTTGGAAAAGGGGAGAAAAATCCCCCCACCTCCTCTCAAACACGCCTCCTCAATTATCTCCCTGCAAGCTGCCGAGTTTGACTGTAAATTAAAGGAAAATCCTAAAAAGAAAAAAAAAAATCAACAACAACAACAAAAAAATCCTACTTACTTCAGTCTTCTGTTTATATAAAACGATCCTTTGGTTGGGTTTATAGACCCATCAAGCGGCTTTGATTTGTTTCCTTCCGGATAACCTCGTTGGATGCGGATTAAACTGAGAGATGCTCAGTATATATTGAGAGAGAGGGAGGGAGAGAGAGAGAGAGAGAGAGAGAGAGAGAGAGAGAGAGAAAGTGTGTGAGTGTGTTTGAGAGGGAGGAGAAGAATTTTAGCAACCAATCGAAATGAAAGTGAAATTTGATTTGCAGAGGTGAGAGGACAGAAACATGTGGTGGCAAAAAGCAATGAAAAATTTGATAAAGATATTGTTAAGAAGAAAACCTATGAATCTTTTGTCTCTTTAACCATAATTCATCCTATCAAATACAAATCATCTGCAAACTACAACTTAAAATGCATTTATTCCAGTCATATTTTATGTGATTGTTTCTTTGCATGAAATGAGAATAGTGATTTTTGTAGGACCTACACACAAAAAGAACAGCTTCAGTTTGAGATTTTTTAAAAGATGTTCAATAAGGAACTTAAAATAAAAGTGTTCATCAGTTAAAATACCAATAAATTTATAACAAGGCAAAACTGAAAGGGATACCATGTGTGGACTAAGAAGAGGTGAATCAATGAAAGCCTGACTCACCTATAAATGCAAATTTTAAAAAGTATTGGCCCTATTAAAGAGCCAAGTGGGACACCTTTTGACTAACAGGAAGAAAGGCCTGAGTTTAACACATCTGAAAGATCTTTAGTTTTCCCTTTTGGCTGGAGAAGATGACTGAGATAATTCTGACCTGTTAGTTCATTTAGCCATTAGGGAAGTAAGCTGCTGCAGGGCCTCTAGAGTAGCAGTGTTCCCCCAAGAGCACCTGACATCTTCAGCAGAACTCAAGAGATCTCAAAACATCTATACATTTTTATTTAAGCTAATTATACATGAGAAAATATTAAGAATTTAATGCAATATTAGCAGTTACATTTCATTGACACTGTTACTGCAAACTAATCAGTAAATACAATGAAAACTTGCCCCTCTTTCCTGACTCTTTTGACTACAATTTATCTTACAAATGCAAACTGGAATTTAAGGCCAAATCAAATTCCCAAAAATACCAAAGGCTGATGAAAGGGGTTACATGGTTAGAGTTTGTGTTACCAAGAGGGAGCAAGGAACTCTGGTCTGAAATGTATAAATAAAGTTTAAAGTTTAAAAAGTCAATAAAATAATCTATAAAAAAGATACAAAGGTTAGGCTAGTCTGTCAAAAATCTCATTCATTGTTACAATAAAAAGCAAAATATCCAAAGAAGCTAAAAATTTAAATTAGATTTATTTAGACTTTATGAGAAAAACCTAGATCAGTTGGTTCACAACTTTCTCTGAGTTAAAAAAAAAAAAACTAAACTAAAATACAGTTCATGTTCCATTGTCCCTTTACATCACTCACTTTGTTTTGCTTCTCAGGATTATAAACGCATGCACTGGATTGTCAGAAGCTAATTCAACTCTTCTCCTTTCACAGATCTTCACTGCTCTGGTTTAATCCAGGTTCAGTCTGATTTAGATATTTTTTGCTTCTGTTTAATTCTACTCAGCCACAGCTTCAGCTTCGACGACAGTTTTTACTCTTGCTCTCCAACAAGCAGCAGGTTAGGGAACTAATTAGGAGTCTGAATCTGCCAGATGAACAGACTGTGAGGCTGTTGGCCTTTTAGTCAAGATGAAAATCAATGAGACCTTTATATCCAGTCTGTATTCCATACAATCTAATCCTCAAAACTTCAGATTTATTTTATTTTAATTTAATCTATCTTTATTAAAAGTTTAAACAAGATGTATGATACAAAATAATGAAGATATAGGAGAATAGGTACAAAAAACACATTAATCTGATAGTTTAGAGCAAATACACATTTTTGGTACAAATAAACAAAAAATAAAAATAAGTTTTAATTAAGGCATAAGATATCACTGAAATAGTAATCAACTTTTCAAATTTATTCTAACGATGTGGCATTTAACTCTTTTTTCTGAGAGCCACAGTTAATGTGCTGCTCATTGGCAATTACTGCCTCAGTATTAAGACCTTAAGCTGTCACTAACCTAGTCGAAATAGGTACAAAGTTAAATTCTTGGACCATCAAAGGCACTACCTCAACCACAAGTCTTTTGACACTATAACTTGTGTCAAGCTTACATGTTAATTCATAACACAACCCTTTATAACACATTAGCCTGAATGTTCCCTGTTAGACATCACACCCAGCGAATAATAGAAGCGAGCAGCTGACTGAACCGTCTTCTCTTTAAGTCTAGTCAAAATGAATGCACTTTTATTGAATTAGCTGCATAAGAAGGAATAGCTTCCTCAGCGTTGCTTGCAAGTTTGACTTCAGCATTAGCTTTCAACACTTTATTAGCTCAAACTGGACACAAACTCAAATTTTTGCTTCAGCAAAGAAACTTTCTCAACCACAAGTCTTATAGTTCTTAATTTCTCGCTAAGTTGACATAGTCATTCGTAATACACTCCATATAAATCTATTAGCTTGTGACGGAACATGGCATAGTGGTAGAGAAGGCACAGGTACAGAGATTTTTAGTCCTCCAGGGTTTGATTCCCAACCTTGGGACCTTTGTTGCATGTCTTCCCTCCTTCTCTGAGTGCTCATTTCCTGTCTGATTGCTGTGACTAAATGCCACAAGTGCAATAAAAAAAAAAAAAAAAAAAAAAAAATTCCTTTGCCGTTATTTCCTGTACACAGTGCCTTATGAATGAGAATATGTTGATTTAACCAATCCAAATATTTAGAGGGTAAATATTAAATAAAGTGGCAAGTGTTAGAATTAACTAATTATCAAACATTACATTTATAAATTAATGTGTTTGGTTAAAAAGGTCATAATTGTGATAGCTAATATTTAATACCATTCAAAATTCCTTTTTATAGTATAATTTTTATAGTGTAATGATCCTAATATTTCTCCTGATTGCAGTTTTACTGTAGCCTCTGAGTGGAGTTTTCCCATTTTCCCTGAACGATCAGAAAACAAACAGCCTAACCAGGCTTAAAAATCTGCTCCCCTTGTTGTCCCCCAGCTATGTTCTTGGCTCACACTGAGTGCTTTCATCTTCACCCTCTGATATATAATTCATCGGAAAATATCTAATAGCCCAGGGGAGCGTTTCAGCTAAACGGGGCCGTGCTTGTTAAAAGGTGAAGACGCTTGTTAATGTCTGTGGCAATGTGCCCTCCCTCTGTCTCCCGGCGAATCGACAGAGTCACGCTTCTCCTGCTGTCAGAGAGATGAACCGAAGGCTAAGAATCGTGGGACTGACTCTGCCCCTAAAGAGCACGCCTGGCTGCTGAGGAAGAAGTTCTCCACTTGTCTGTTCATCCACAACAACTGTTTTGTTAAAGACTTTATTTACCATATTTGATCATTTCCTCAAATTTATTAAAAATACACAACGGCAACTAATTAAATCAAAAAGCTAAGATCAGGACAGATAGTGACTGTGGAGTGTAGCTTTATGAGACTTTTCCCGAGTCAAGTTTTTCCTTCATTCATTTCAAGCTCAGCTGTCTGCATCAAGGTCAAATCAATGGCTTGGCCTGCCTTACAGAGCCCATCTGTTACACGCTGACACTCTCAGAACTGTATTGGACAAAAGCTTTTTCTTTAGCCATATGCACCTAACACTGATAGATTTATTGATACAAGCATGCTGGAAGAAGCTGTATCAACCAGAGGATGCTGACTTATTGTGTATCTGGAAGTGCTACTATAGCTCTGGAGAGCAGGTGCTTCAGATGAAAACCTCAGGGTCAAAGCTATGTACATTTTACCAAAAGCTGTGATTTGGAATATTTTAATGGACTGCACATAATTCATGCACATATGAATTACAACAGACTCATAACTATCAAACAGGACCTATGCATCACTGTTAATAACTGTGTGTCTTTAATGGTTTGGCAGAGATGGCTTGGTCTACCTCAGGGAGTCGTCCTCAGTCTCTTTCAGTTCCCAATTTCTTCTTCAGACTAAAGGGCAAACCTGAATTATTTATGGAAAGAGAACATTCTAAGCTTTGAGATGTAATTCTAATAGATTTTTGGATAAATTCTTGTGGTTTCATTTTTGGAAGAGAAATCATCATCTTCCTCCCCAATTTTCCCAGTTGCTCAGATCTGGACTACTGGTAGGATAGTTTAGCTGACATGTGCTCTGACAATGTCCATCAAGCCAGGCTGTTTTAAGTCCTCCTGCAAGAACCAGCTGAATTAATCTCAAAACCTCGCAGACTAAGATGCTCCCATGAAATTCTAGCCTGGTCAAAACCAGCCCTTTGTTCTACACTTTGGTTTGTACAGAGTGCCAGGACCCTTAGCTATTGAGAAATGATTACTTGCTTTTAGGCGTGGACTCTGTTGAAGTTTTTTAATTTTACCCAATCGCTAATGTTTGGCTGTGACGTATAAAATGCGCCAGTTCAACTTTATGAAGCTCACCAGAAATTGCCTGCACTGTAAACAACCATCCTCCACTGCGAAGAGAGAAGTGCCAAGCCGAACGAGATGTCTGTTAATGTTAAATCAGTGTTTGGAAGCGTAGCCGACACGGACTGATGGGCTTCTTTCACTTCCTCTGCTGCCATTGCCAAACTACAGGCAGACTACAATTCTAAAACAGCACAGAAAATCGATGTCATTGTTCACAACATTTCCTTCTGTTCGCTGATTGGCTCGGTTGAAATTTTGCCGGAGAAATCCAGCTCAATAGGAGAAATCCCAGACAGAGTATTGAAGGGAGATGAGAATCGACCAGAATTGTGTAGGAATGCAATGGTGAGGCTACTGAAAATCCCTTCAAAATCCAAATCTCTACAGTAAACAGTTTTTAAAAAGGATTTCATGTCAAGCAGTGTTTGTCTTTAAGTCAGTTCTTGCTTAGTCATTTGCAGCTGATCCTCTTATTATCCCAAAGTATAAGATGTCCAGCTAGACTCTCCACCTCTGCCAAATTGTACCATCTTGGTCATGGTAAACAAGAGCCTCCTTGTTGTGATTTAGTAACAAGTCACTTGATCCTTGTTTCTGTGTGGCCTATATTCTCAAACCTGAGACTTGCTTTCCAAGACATCATTATCTTTATTCACTTTTCTTTATAAACCCTTTTTTCCCCATCTTTATGGTGAGTTCATACATGTTAGTTACAGAAGCAAACCATCAACTTAACAGTGAAATGTTAGAAGAAAGAGAGCATGAGGAGGTTCATTTCTAAAGGCATTTGTTGAAGCCATTAAATCCTAAAAAGATACTGCAAAAATACAGATACAGAATTACCGCAGTGACTATGAATCAAACAGAAATTAAAACTTCATTGTTGTGTATTTGTAAGAATGATGCACTACTGGTAGAATTTCTTCTTCCGTTTTTGACGTGTCACCTCATTCAGTAGTCACCTAAGATGATTTTGTCCAGCCTCAGTGTGATTTGTACACCAACAGAGGTTGCATGCTGGGTTAAAGTTGAGCTACTGTTGTTATACTCTGAGTCAGATGCTTTGGAACACATGTATATTGACAGCAGGAATAGTCAGCTTGTGGAAGGGTGTGGTGTAGTGATGATGTATGGGTACAATGTCACACATCATGTGTTATATGACAGTGCCTATGAGTTAAACACCCCTTTGGTTTGCACATATCGATGCCAGGCCTAGCTGGAGATAATTTTGCATTTGTCAATGGCTAAAGGTATCTTAAAGACAGACAGTTTTGGGGGCAATGTTGCAGAACTATATTGTAAGAAGGCCTTTTTTTGCTCAGAAACAACATCTTGCACTAAAATCACACTGCAGTGATTCTAATCTATCTTAAATCCCTTTATAAAAAGAGCCTTGAAATCCCAGTTTGATTACCCATTGACCCCTACAGTAGAAGCAAAGGAGTAAGGCATGCTTAAACCTACTGCAAGACTCATCAAACACTTATTTAGTGCAATCATATACTGTATTAGTTAAGACATTTTTTTAAAGTGAAATATCAGACTTCATCTTATTATTTATAAAGAAAAGTCCCTTATTAAATGACTTGGTGGAGGATTATCTCTAACAACTCTGTATTTTCTGCACTATGCACTCACTACTGCTATCTTATATCTTATTCATGCCCTTCATTGAGATACATCCACCACTTGTAGTTTGCCCATGGGAGGGTTTAATGTCTTGTGGCTGCTGGTACATCGTTAACCTCCCACAGCCTGTGGCTAGTGTTAGCCAAACCGATAAGCCTTATACCTGGGTACTGGTCAGCAGGGACACACCCCAGGAGCCTGGGACCCCCCACCGACCAGCGGGAGGGAAGCAGGCGGGACAGAGGAGGGCCAAACAAAAACACAACCTGGCATCCCCACACCAAACAGCCCACCTACTGTCAGCCAGCATCTGGGGCACAGCACACATCTCCTCTATTCAAATTCTGCCAATGGCAAATACTCAACAGCACACACACACACACACACACACACACACACACACACACACAACAGCACACACACACACACACACACACACACACACACACACACACACACACACACACACACACTGGTGCGCACATACAGGTTTGCCTGCAAAATACGTTTGTATATAAATAATCATCACAGGAAAAAATGTATTGTTTTTAGTTTAACATAATTAAGTTGCTTTTTCTACAGCTGCTGCTCATAAAGGATTTTGCTCAAAGCTTATCGCAAAAACCTCTACAGATGTAGCTTTTTGGGGCCCATCTAAATTCTTTGAATGCATACTTTCAAGAGAGTAAATTGCATGTGGAGAGTAAAGTTCGGAAACTCCACAATAGAAAGAGATTGTGGAGAGAGAGACAGAAATAAGGGGGAGGAGTGTAAAGTTAATCCCGTCTGAATTGCTGGGCTGGGCTGCAGGACTGCCACTGAAAACAGTTTTTCTTTTCTTTCTTTTCTCTGCAAATTTGCTTTCCCCTCTCCCTCTCTCTTTGCTTCCTCCCGTGCCTCTCGCTATTTCTCTGCCTTCTTATCCTTTTTAATTAGAGGGGCTATTCTGCTGCACAGAGGACCTTAATCCCCAACTGACCAACATATAAAAAGCCAGCCTTTGAACAGCCGACCCGCTCCCCTCTAGCCTTGATTGTCCACCACCACTAACACCATGGCCGCCAATCATTGCACTGCCCAAACCCTCAGCTCCCGTTGCTGTTGGGAAAACATGGCTTTCCACTGTTTCCAACATCTTGGACATAGCATTTGAAGAACTACTGCAAAATAGCTTGAGCATTCCTATTTCCACTTAAATCCTAAGAGATTTGGTTTGAAATAGAAACAAAGCAATGGCTGAGTGGCAGGTGATCTACTCAGTCAGAGATACAGAAATTACAATCTAACATCTAAAGTGAAGGGAGCTAAGATTGTTCTTAAGTGGATAGAAAAAACAACTATAGAAGCTGATATACAGCACTATTCACATTAACAAAATAAAAGACTGCTTTACATGAATGGGTACATACTGTACCAGGTCAAAGAGCCTGTGATGTCTTCTAGATTAAGGTTATTTATGGCTACAAATGTGAGAGGTAAGATTTTAAAATCAATATTGACTCTAACAAGGAGGCAGCACTAGGAGGCAAGCCTGGGGGGAAATGTTTTTGTGTCTTCAAATATCAGTCATAAGTCTGGTACAGGGGGATTGAACCTAACAAAAGCGACAGAGGGTGTCCTGACTGATACCCGCTGTGCCGTTCCCTTCGCCTCAGAACTTGATCTTAAAAATAGGGCCATACCTATATTACTAGTGTTCTAGCTGCAAAATGAAAAACGAGTGGAATTTGGTAATTGTTGTGCCCAGTTACTAGGGTGATTTACCTATGTCATTACATAGCGATGTATTTCTTTGCATTTTAAATATTTAAGCACTGTAGCAACACAAAGACTCACATAGGTTGTGCAGAGCTCACTGTGCAAATGTTTTAAAACATCAACATCCAACACGCAGCAGCCATATTAGATTTCAATATCAGGGTTAGAGAGATTTTTTTAGGGTCGGTTCAGGTATTTACCTTCAGATGCTTTTCAGGAGTTGCAAGTTGTAAATTCTGTCTCCTAACGTTCTCAGTGAATTACTGCAGACAAAGTTTTAAAAAAAGGAAAAAAAACGTGGAAACTTTTTGTAGATTAATAGTTAAAATAAGTTACTTTGAAATGGAGACTGTCTTTAAACTGAATATGTTTTACTTGAGCATCACAGCTGAGGGTGGAATCACATTTCTAACATCTCTGAGTGATATTATCTTAAACCAATAACACAAAAATAGGGGGGAGCAAACAGACCTCAGACTTTTCATTGAAATGGTGGACATTCTAGACTATCCAAGATTTATTAAAAAGGCAACCTGCAAATGTGTAGTTTTGGCAGAATCTATGTGCAGAACATCAAACATGTGGGAGACAGTACTCTGGCCAAAGGAGATGTTAGTTTAGCATAATAGCCTGTGTGCAAAACATGATATGTTGTCAGAAAACTAACATTAAAACCCTGGAAACACATCCCAACATTTAATTGTTAGTGACAGCGTCATGCTTTTCCTGAGCAGGGGCAATAAAGAATATACTCAGAGTTGATGGGAAAATGGATGGAGGTGAATACTTTGCTGAAAGAAATCATTTTGGAAGCTGCAAAAGACCTAAGACTGAGGAAGAGGTTCATCTTCCTGCAGACCAACATAAAGTCAGATATACAAAGGAATAGTTTAGATCACGTGTCAAACTCAAGACCTGCGGGCCAAATCCAGCCCGCCATAGCTATTTATGCGGCCCTTTCGACTCTAGGGAGGCACATAAATACAATTTCAAGATAACAGTTGTGTGCTTCAGTATTATTGAATCAGTCAAATCAAATCAGTTTTATTTGCATAGTGCCAAATTACAATGTGAAAAGATGTTAAATATTATTTTATTTTAAGGAGTACTTATCAAATGCAGAGAAAGCTATAATACTTTAACAGTTTGTTAGTAGGTACTTTTATCAGTACATTTTGCCACAACCGGCCCTTTGAGGACATTCATGATCTTGATATGGCCCGAAATGAAAATGAGTTTGACACCCCTGATTTGATTAAAGTACATTCATATCTTATAATTCCTTAGTTAAAGTCCAGACCTAAATACAACTGAGGATCTGTGGCCAGATTTGAAAACTGACGTCCACAAATGCTTTCCATCCAATTTAGTCAAGCTTGTGTTATTTTGCAGCAATGAATAGGCAAAAATGCTAATCTCTATATGTGCAAAGCTGGTAGAAACCTATCCCCAAAAGACTTGTAGTTGTAATTGATGAGAAAGATGGTTCTAGAAGGTATCCAGTAGCTCACAAGACTAAATACAGAAAAAAGCTAAACTTTTCAGACTTGTGTTTGTAAAACAAAATGAAAGCAATATATCATTTTCCTTCTACTTCACAATTTGAAAATACATTCTGTTGATCTATCACATATTATACCAATAAAACACATTGATGTTAAAGTAACGGGCTGAGGGCTTCTCCCTGAGGTACACCATAACTCTGTCGAGCTATTCTATGCACATGGTTAATGATGGAGGCTCTATTTAAGAAGTATAAGGTTCTTGTGATTTATAATGCATGAATTGCATGAAGTCCATCAAAAGATTCCTATTGTCTTGTTAGATGACAAGACGCAGCTGCTGTTTATAAATTACCAAACAACTGGGTTATTCATCAGAGTGAGGGAGACCATAACAAAGACTTGGAGAAGACTCATCATAGATAACAACTTTTACCTGAATAAAAATTAAACAGCCAGTAATGATGATTCACTTAGTCAATAAAACTGGCAGCACAGATGTTCAAATTGCTACAAACACAATAGATTTGCTTCTAATACTGACAACATCTAAATGCGGGGAAAGCAGCTGGGACAAATTTACCTGTGACTTCACTCAATGTCAATATTTTGAACCAGCACCGCATTCCGAAAGCTTGCTTCCAGAGCACAATGACAGTCCACACGGTTACATCTCTACTCTTTGCCCAAATGAATTTCCTTTTACTGCTGCTGTTTTCTATTTTTACAACACCGGTTCAACAGTTCCCCTCTTACAGACAGAGGGAAATGCAGGCCAGCCAAACCCAGTGCCTGGGTAATCACAGGCCCAATATTTCCATAGCAAGCAATTAGCATCTTGCTTTTATGTGTGAAATGACTGAGGCGAGAAGAGGACTGAGTCGGAGAGAAAGGCACTGTAGAAACACAGAGAGAATAAAAGAGCAATTAAGATGTTGGGTGAGCGGAGGACAGCGACAGACTGTCTGCTGCCGTGTGATTTGAGGCTTGCAGACCCAGTAATTAGCCCTTCATTGTGAGATAATGGACTTGGCCGATCTTCCTGGTTCCTTGAGCTGCCTAGCTTGTGTCGACCCGTGAAAGGTCAAAGGCCACAATGTGCAGTTTGCTCCTGCATTGTTGCATGTCTGACTGAGGCACACACCATTTGATATTAAAGTTCATCTTGGAAAAGCTTGGTACAGTTTGCAAAAGCATGTTTGTATTCAGGTAAATAAGTTATCTGCAAAGGAAGCAGTCAAAGCAGCTTTGAAGCATTGGATCCATCACTTTCTTAGCCTATCACTCCATTCTCCCAGAAATCTTTAAAAAAGCAGTAATCTGTGAACCCTGAATCATCAGCTTTGGGCAAATCTATGTAATACGGCTAATTCGATGAAGCAGTATTTTCCTGGTGAGAGGCAAAATCCTGTTGACTATTCAGGGATTGAATCATCCAACAGTAATGCCATTAGACCAGAGCCACGGATTCCTCAGAAAATGCTGTTTAATTGCCAGTAACCAGCCATTGTTCGGTGACGGGTAAACACTGGCCGGGGGACGTGGGGGTGGTGGTGGTCGGGTGGTGAGTGTTGAAGCGTGTGAAAATAAAAAAGATGGCCGCTGAGAGACGGATTTACTCAGGCTGGAAGAGGCCCGCGCTGCAAAGTGGCAGCAGCACCAGCTTAACCAAAATCTTCAAGAGTATAAATACAGAGTAACCCTTTGCTTTTAATACAGGATTTGCTCAACAATGCGATTTAGGGGGCTGTCTATTCAAGACAGACATTTATTTTCTGCAGTGGCAAGGTTTTTAAAGATCAAGCCTTGTTACTCACGTTTATTAGCACAGGACTATGCAGCTCAGGGATTTTTTGATATAATCACTGTGCAGTTTATCCGTGTTTGTGTCCTTATGTATGTACCCTGACAAAAAGTCTCATTCTTGAGAATCTTAAAGCACAATGCCACTACCTACACTCCGCTGTTTATCCTCAGTCATAAGAACTCCGGCTTTTGAGCAACACAGACTTGATAATATCCGTCAAAATCAACATGAGTCTATGTAAAGATACTGAAGGGTGTTTTTTTTGGATGTTTTTTTTTTTTTTTTTTTTTTTTACTTTTTCCAGCTAATCCAATTCTCACCACCCGGGGACTTTTATGAGAATGCGAAAAATCTGTGCCGCTTTCAGGCCTGTCCTGGAGGAGGCAGATTGGAAGCGAGAGGTGTAGCGGCCGAGGTTCGGCTCCATTGTGAGCCGGAGCCTGGGAGACGAGCAGCAGTGCCAGAACAGACACTGATTGGGTTTGACACTGCGTCCAGGAGGCGAGAAGAGGCTTATCTTTTGCTCTTTTTTTAATTCTCCAAAACTAAAAGAACTTCTTCTTTTTTTTGGAAGAATTGCTCCTCCTCTGAATCCCCCTGCCTCTGTTGTGTTTCTCGCCCTCCTCCTTAGCCCTCTTTCTTTCACTCCCCTCTTTACATTCCTACAACTACCTCATTTTCAATTCCCAGATTAAGTCCGGGGCACTTCTGTTTCTTTTGTCTTCCTTCTTCATTGTCCCTCTCACATGGATTTGGACAATAAATTTGATCTCCGAATCTCGACACCACAAAACTTTTTAGTTTTGTCTCTCATTCCTAACCCAACATTGTAACTTCGTATGTCTGTCTTGGGTAATATTCTAAAACGAGTGCCGCATCCTTGGATGATCGCTTTGCTAAAGTGCAGTTTCAAGACTCCCTGTTCTCAATACATGCCACTTTTACCAGCAATGCAGCATTTTTTTCTCCTATATTATTTGTTTGTTCATGTGTTTGTCCTTTTCAAAATTTTCACTGACAGATTATTGGAGAATGAATTAATTGACACAACTTTTACATGGACATGGTCATAAAAAGAAGCTGGACTGGATATTTGTTTCATGCAGATCACCAAAGGAGAACACAAAGATCTCAATCCTCCTAATAGAGCCACTAATGATGGCCTCCATTAGTTTAATATAAGCTCTTATCGCCTCGCCCTAAGATGACTGTAGCGTTTCATTAGACATGTCTGCCTCATATCTCACTTTACACCCAGAGGAAACTGTGAAGGGATTAATTTTTTGATAGACCCCCTGCTTCTTTCTGCCCTCCACCCCTCCTCCTTCTCCTCCCTCCTTCCCTCCATCCCACTCCACTCTCCTGTCCTCTCCTCTCCTCCGCTCAGTTCAGCTCAGCTCAGCTCAGCTCAGCTCGCAGCTACATCCAGGGGGGACCTGGGAGGAATAAGTGTCTTTGTCGTCCTGCCGTTTTTTCGGAGTTGAGGAACAAGAGGAGTTTAATCCTCATTGTCCAGGAGACTGCAGAGGGTGAAGGGGGGTCCTCCGGCTGTAAAATGATCCAACTGGCCTCCGCTAATCCCTTTCTAGCCCCCCTACTCCCTTCCCTGACCCCCCTCCTGGCCTTAATTCACGCCCCACAGTAGCACACTGGAAACACACAGATCTGTGCATATAAAACTAGGCTTGGACCACTTTGTCTCTCTTCTGCACATGTATATAAGCTAATAGTGTCATTCTCAGTTATGCACGTTTAAGCGGGATTTACCTTTAATCACCTGCAGGAACCACACCAGTGCAGCTGTCTGATCAACTCAGCTCCTACACACATATAACAACCTGAGTGTGCAGATAAGTGTGAATTACAGTGTTGTTTCACATGTCAAAAAGCTTCATTTTGCCAGGTTTGACACTTGCACACATGTGACAGGAAGCAAACAGCCTTGTGTCTCCATTTGCTCGATAAGGAGTCATGTGGCAGGATGCAAAACGTGGGCTGAAGCACATAAAACCAAGCAGCCTGGTTTTTTATTATTCCTCCCATTAACCGGGGGATTATTCGGAGATCAGAAGGGACAGGGCCGGACATCTAGTTGACGTTAAGTCTTTAACAAGAATCTGCCACAATCTTCTCCTTTCACTGTTCCTACCTTGTACAGACCCCCCCTCCCTTTCCTTCATTTTTCCACGTCTCCAGCTCTCTCCCGTTCTGTCTTAATTTCTCCTCTGTTTCCCCTCCTCTCTTTTTCTGTCTCCATGCTCCTCCCTGAGTGACAGTTCAATGCACAGCTCTCCCAGGCTTATCTAGCCCCAGCAGATGGTTGACTTGGATCACTGTTCGTACGCCACGATCTGGGCTGGCGATAAAGGCTGCTACAGAGGGAAATATACGCTATCTATCCTTCACTGGCGCTTTCTTTCCTTTTACTACTTCTCTCTTCACCTCCTCTTGATTGTTTCTCCATCCGTCCCTGATTCAGCACTCTTCCTGCTCCTGCCTAGACCTTTCCTCACCTCTGCCCCAGGCTCTCCTTTCTACTCCCCCCTCAATATTACTCCTCATCTCAACACATCCCTCCATCACTGTGCATTGAATCTGGTGCTGTGTGATTGTCTCTGGTTCCCTGCTGGGCTGGCGCCTGTCTAAAGGGCCCTAGGATTCTCAACCACTGAGGGGGCTCCAGCCATGCCAGAGCGCCCTCCTCTCCTTCCCCTCTCCTCGGCTCTGATATCTCATCTCATCTGGTCCCTCATCATCTTTGCACGACAGATTAAAAGGTCAAATTGTATCTCTTTTTACCTTACTCTCTTCTCTGAGCACATACCCCATCTCTGCATTGCAAATACATTTGAGAAGAAGAACAAATAATCCTCAAAGTGCAGCAGCATTTCATTTCTGTGATCACTTCACTTGTGCAACTGATGTATACTTCACAGGCTGCTGTCACCCATTTTATGTACACTTCACTAGCTTGGATTGCTCACATGTGGGCTTTTTTCCCCCTTTTTGCAGGAGCCAGGGAACAAAGGAGAGAAGAAGCGTTTAGCTGCCACTCGAAGATGAAGAAGGGAGCTGGTAGAGATGTGAGCAAAAGAACACCTTGCATGGTGATGAGAAAGTGGACCAAACGTTCCACAGATCCACTCTGTGATGTGAGCCGGTGTGATATGAGAGAGAAATGTGTGAAAGCAAGCTTGAGTCGGGATGACTGTGATACGGCCTCTTCTGAGAAATGAGAAGAAAGACTGTTGAAGCTCATCTTGTGATAGGAATGGCCATGACAGCATGGATGCTCCTCTGCCTTTGACTGGTGACTGCAAAGCCTTGTAAAAGTTTTCATTCTCCTTTAATTTTTTTCATATTTTGTGATGTTACAACCACAAATTTCAAAATATTTTATTTGGTTGTTATGGGACAGGCCAACACAAAACAGCGCGTAGCTGTGAAGTGGAAGAGAGAGATTACCTCTGTTCCTCTAATACCCCGAATTAGTGCAACCAATTGCCTTCAGAAAAGCACTGAATAAATAAATACAGTCCATCTAAATCATATAATCTTTATAGATATGTACTGATAAAGGCCTCAGAGGTTTGCTGGACAACATTAATGAACAAACAGCATCATGAAAACCAAGAAATACAGCAGAGAGGCCAGGGAGAAAGTAGTAGAGAGGTTTGAAACAGGGTTAGGTGATTACACAGTTTCCCAAAGCTTGAACATCTGAACAGAGAATTCAATAATCCACCATCTGAAAATGAAAAGTTGGTAACATTGGAGGAGCTGCTGCTGCTGAGATCAACAACTCAGGTGGGACAATTTTTAGCTGCCAACCCCAAAAGTATGGTCTTATGAAAGGTTGCAACGAAGAAAGCTATTGTTGAAAGAAGGCCAGATGATGTCCAGTTTGCAGTTTGCAACAAGCCATAGAGAACACAACAAATACGTGGAAGAAGGTGTTCTGGTCAGATGAGACCGAATCTGCCCAGCTTTCTGACCTGCATGCAAAATGTCATATTTGAATATAAATCTGTGCTACATTTCACCCTGAAGAGATCAATCCCACTGTGATTTACAGTGGTAGTGGCATCATGCTGTGGAGATGCCCCTCTTTAGCTGGAAAGCTAGTCAGAGTTAATGGGAAGACTGATGGAGCTAATTACAGGACAATCCTGGGAGAAAACCTGTCAGAGGCTGCAGAAGACATCCAGCAGGACAGCAACCCTAAACAAACAGCCAAAGGTGCAATGGAATAGTTCAGGTGAAAGCATAACCATGTGTTAGAATGGTCAAGTCAAAGTCCAGACCTAAATCCGATTGATACGCTGCAGCAAGACTTGAAAGTGATGAACACAGATGCTCTCCCATCCAGTCTGCCTAAGGTTGAGGGATTTTGCAAAGTAGTATGAGTTCAGTCTTTAGATGTGCAAAGCTGGTGGTGACTCAGTAAAATACTGGCTCAGGAAGGATGCATCCACGCCACACTGTCCTGAACTTTATTTAGAGTAAGCTGAAAATCATATATCGTTTTCCTTCCATTTCACAGTTATGTACTTTGTGTTAGTCCATCCCATAAAGTCCCAATAAAATACATACAAGTTTGTGTTTGTAATGTGACAAAATGGAGGAAAGTTCAAGTATACTTTTTAATGCTATTGTATTTCTCCAATACCCCAGATAATCTGCAGCCATCTTAATCTGAACTGTGGAACCTGGCAGCCGCTCACGGGCACCTGGATCCGTCCAGCCTGACCCGCTTTTGTTCTGGTGTGACCTCCACCCCCCAACTTTGTCCCTAATTAACCCAACAGAAACTAATTAACTACAGCTCTAGTGGACCAGATGTCCAAGTGAGGAAAAGAAAAAGGAACAACAGGAGGACACTGGGAGATGAGGAGACTAGACCAGCATCACAGGCAGAGGAGGTGGAAACTCAAAAACCTGGCCTCCAGCTCCTGAGAGGCAAAAAGACAGAAATCCAAAATAAGAAACTCGGGTGCAGAGTCAGTCTATGTTCCAACCATGTTCTGACTCTCCTCCGAGCTCCTCACTGACCTCATACCCCTTCACAGGCTTTTGTTGTTCAAGGTATTTTCGGTTCTTGCTCGCATACAAACACGTCTGCCAAAAAGCTGTAATCACAAGCGCACCAGTCACATGATGCAACTGACACCCCGGAGATATTTGGAAAAGGGTAGAGACGGTATATGGAGAGAGCAGCAAATAGAGACAAGAGCGATGTATAATGAAAGGGAGGGGGGAGGTTAGGAAAAGGCATAGGATGGGCATGTGAGAAAGAAGATAGGCCTAAATAAATATAGGCTCAAAGCAGCCAAATGACTCTGGCAAGACACTTCTGCTCTTAGTCCCAAGCAAGCGCAGCTCTCTAAGTGACAGAGAAAGTAATTAAGAGAGGCCTGCTCAAGTAGATAGGCCTGCAAAGAAGATTTGAAGGGGAACTGATTGTGCATGTCTGATTCCAGCTCTTCAGTTAGTTTTCAGCCCCCAGGCTTAGCCTTTTAAAGAGCCACCTCTCTCCCATTCTTTCGCTTCGTCTCTGTCTTTGTAATAATTCTTTAGAAACACTATGTTACTTTTATTTTCTCAAAATATCCTATTGTAGATATGCAAGAACATGTCAGCATTGGTTGAGAAATTTTTCAATCTAGACTTTTTTTTCTATTATACGCCAAATGTGCCATGTAGACATGGGCGTTTGGCTTTGAGGCTTGAAAGTTTTCACAATGTCTTTACCGAACTAAACCAAAGCAAACCACCTACAGGGACCTGGACCAACCTGAGGACAAGATAGAGCAACACTGCCACCCAGGAAAAATGACGTTATGCTGTGGATAAACTGAAAGCCAGATGAACTGAGGTGTTAAAATGAAGAATATCTTCTATGATGTACTCGCTGTGCTTGATAAATCCAACAACGACACCAAAAAATGTACTTTTGTGCTTCTGTGCTGTAGAAAAGCCACAGTTTATATCCAAGTTGCAATGAATAAAGATAAACATCTGGTCATGTTTTAAGAAGCATAGCACCTTTAGAAATGTGTAGAACTGTCAGGGGACATACAGCTCAAAAGTCTGAGAGTTGTCAGCATTTTATAAATTAAAAAAAATATATATCAAAAAATTGCTACTATTATCAAATAAAAACCCAAAAGCTGTGGCATGGAGCTAAATTTTGTTCTGACAAAATTATCTTCTTCCATATGTTCGCTGTGTCCCCTACATGGTGTGTAGAAAATTACAAATGGTGCTCCTAATGCCTTCATTCAGCACTGGCTTTCGCTCTAAAAAGTCCATATTTGTGGAGTCTGTGAGCAATAGTTGTGCTCCAGCTAAGAAGAAGATTAAGAGGTATGAAAAGCCTCTGTATCGATTCATTTGTTGTTAGCTATGACCACAACAAAAAGCTGGGTCAATTAAATTTTTAGTTTTATACTTGGCAAGGCTGTAGTAGCTGTTCCCCAGATAGTACTGGTGAAATCATGTACTTATTGTGTATACTTTTTTAGACTTTAATCTGTGAAGTTGTGTATTTAAAAGCTGTGACACTGCTTCAGATACAGTAGACTCTACGGTAAAGTAAACTTTAAACATATAATTGTGAAGCCTTTCGAGGTTGGTAATGTCAAACTAATCTACTGGTGCCATCTGCTGGAGAAACTGGGGTATTGGAGTCATGAAACTTACAGCATCAACTTTGCGCCCTCTTGTGGTATAAAGAGGGATACCAAGAGGGATACACCGATTTTTAATCCTCTGAAAAGCTTGATCCTCTAGATTTATGTAATGGCAAATAGTTATTCTTCTCGAGGGCCAAAAGTTCTACAATTAAAAACATAAACAAGTAATTAAAAAATATTAAATTAAAGAATGGCATTTAATCCCTTTGCTTTATTGTATATATATTTTACAAAAATCTATGGTTGAGATTGCAAAAAAAGAAAAAAATAACCCCAAAATTCATCAATCCAAATACTGGGCAATGGATATGTGAAGGGAAACAAATTTAACATTTTCTCCATATCAGCCCCTTCTAATTTGGTTTGTGACATCTCTAAATAGAGAACTGACACTAGTGTTTGAGTAAATATTGTTATTTTATTGAAAAAAAATATCTCCTTTATGCAAGAAAATAGGAGAAATTTATTCAAAAACAAGCTCAGTTGAAATTCTCTTCAATAATGCTATTGACACTGATACATATCAACCTGTAAAAAGTGTGTGAAAAAGAAAAGTATTTATTTCTGTTCTATCTGGAATAATGCGATTTTTTGTTTGTTTAGTTTTTACTTTAGAGAGATTCCAATGTTGTCAAAAATGAGTTTGTATCTTTATCTAGAGAAACACAGCATGAAAGAAAACATTTCAATATCGCAAATCTTTTTTTTTTTTTTTTTTTTTTAATCAAGGAATGAAAACTACAACTCCCATAGGTTACGCAACTGTCGTAAAACGTCTTTTACTGTTGCAATGGCGTTTGCGGCAGCAGGGAAATCGAGGGGAGAGCAGTGACAAACGTCGCCAACGGTCACATTATCTCCTCAGAATTGCTCGGATTTTTACAATATTCGGCTAACGGTCTTAGATATTGGTTGTGTAATTCTTCTCTTTGTGGATGAGATTGTGTTGGACGTTTCCGAAGCGCGTCTCTTCACTTTAATGCGGTGGGATGGCCACAGTGCCGCCTGGGCCTAGTAACGCACTGTCTTCATCCCCGGCTGAAGTTGCTCCTTTCTCCGGGGCAGGGAGAGAGGAGCCGGCGGTGGAAGTCGGAGAGACTACCTACCGAGGGGAGGACAGCGTGTCCGCTGGTACGGGCAAGAAGTCGCAGCCAGTTAACGAGGTCAAAGGGTCGGCCAAGAAGAAGCATAAAAACATGCTAGCCCGGGCTAGCCCGGCGGCGCTCCACTTGAAAATGCAAGCCGGAGAGCAGCAGCAGCAGCTAAACGGCTTGGTCAGCCCCTCGGAGGACCTTGACGACCACCAGCGCGCTGGGGGCCGACCTGACAATCTCAAACCGTGCGAGGACAACTGTGACAGCAGCTGTGGCAGCGAGGCTGCGGCCGCCATAAACAGCACGGAGCACTGTCAGCACGAAGGCCACAGTCCCTTCTCCAAAAACGGCAACCACTCTCCTGTGACTAACAGCAGCGTGAACGGGATGCCGGCTTTCACGAGAACCGAGGCGGCCCACGAAGGTGAGAACCAGTTTGACCACTCGCAGCCCAAAAGAGCACCGGGTGACAGCGACGGGCCCCGCGGAGAGGAGAGTTCGGCCGAGCAGCAGCTGCAGCCGCCGACCGCGGAGCTGGCCCGGCTTAACCTGAGCGGCTCTCCCGGCAGAGCAGAGGGAGACAGCCACGGCATCCGCTATGTCCGCTACGAGTCCGAGCTCCAGATGCCGTGGATCATGAGACTAATCACCAAGGACTTGTCTGAGCCTTATTCAATTTACACGTACAGGTACTTCATCCACAACTGGCCGCAGCTTTGCTTTCTGGTGAGTACAACCCTGAAACCTTCTACTGAGATTTTGTCCTCAAGTCACAAATGTCTAATGTCCTGTTGTTGCTGAGCATTTATTACCTGTCAGTTTGTCCCATAAGAAGCATCAGAAGTGAAAATTAAACAGATAAACCACCAAATTTGATTCACTTTGTTTTGAAAACATATATAGGTTGGTCAATATAAAGTTAATGTTTTATTAATACACACACACACACACACACACACACACACACACACACATATATATATATATATATATATATATATATATATATATATATATATATATATAATGCTTTGTCTGTTGCGTGGAGTCTTGATACTAGACACTAAAAACACTAAAGATCCCTGAGTGTTTGTAACATTGTAATTACAAATGAGACAGGATGGAGAGGAATGTGAATTTATGGCATCTGATAGCATAATTGTCATGTTTACCAATTTATTATTATTTTTTTTTTAATATCTTGTAGTTTTTAACTTTTCTTTTGATATTGGCCATAGAGAAAAATCACAATTGGTTAAAATATGCAGATCAAGAAAACCAGAATAAAATTATTATAAACACCTTTTAAAAAAAAAAAATAATAAATGTTGATCTGCTAAAAAATTTTACTAAAATTTATTAGTGATTTTGAAGTGCTTATTATTAAGGATTTTATAGCTTACTTTTTTCCCATTTTGCTCTGTGCAGAGTGACATAAGTGCAGTGAGGTGATATTAGTTGGTTAATTAGGCTTTCTGTTTGGGTACAGCTGATCCTATAATTTTCTGCAGACAGTTTGAGATTGTCAGGCTGGTTTCCTGCATGCTGGTGGCCGTCAGGGTCCGCCAAGAGGCTGACCAAGCCGTTCAGCTGCTGCTTAACAGATGTGCTGCTAGTAGCTTGCTAGCCGTTGCGCTAAAACACTGTTACTGTATTGAGTTTGACAGGTGGTGCTCTTTTAATTCCTTCACCATGATAGTTGTGAAATATCTCCAAACAACTGAAACTGTCATTCTTTTCCAGGAGTGAAAGCTGTCTTTGACTCATTTCAGTCAGCTGACTGGCAGTGCACAGTTAAGGAAGCAAAAAAAAAAAAAAAAAAAAAAAATCAAACATACAAACAAAAAAAGACATCTTTATTACAAGCTGGAAGTCAGGTAGTTGGTTCCTCAGAAGTCCCATGAGACTCCAGGTTATAACACATGAGCTGCTAGAGGAAGTATGATGAAATGAGAGTCAGAAGGCGGCTCGGGAAGCCAGCAGATCTGACCGGATGACTGATCTGTTGGCGTCCTGCCGCTAACCTCGGCTGACACTCAGAGGAGCGAAGTGCTGAGTTTGTGCCTCTGTTACAGGCCATGGTGGAGCAGGAGTGCGTCGGGGCCATTGTTTGTAAGCTTGACATGCATAAGAAGATGTTTCGTCGTGGCTACATTGCCATGCTGGCCGTGGACTCAAAACACAGAAGGAAAAGTATTGGTGAGTGGCATGAAACGCGCAAAAAAGGCTTTTGTAAACTACGTCCAGACTGTAGTCGCTGTTTATGTTTTAAAAATTGAGTTGTAATCAGGTTTTTGTTTTTACCTCACTGACTTTCTCTGTTGGCTCTCTCCTGTTTTGCTTAAGGTACGAATTTGGTGAAAAAGGCCATCTATGCCATGGTGGAGGGGGACTGTGATGAGGTAACACAAGCCAAGCAACTCAGTATCATCTCTCTTCTTGTTTATGAACCCAAATTAAAAAAATAAAAATAAAAAATTGCAGTTTTGATTGACCTAAAGCACATTTATTATATTTGTTTAGAGCATAGATAAAGCAACACATGGAAAGTATGATTTTTATAAGTTTTCTTATGAATTTATTTAGGATTTGTTTCTGCTGGAGCCTATTTCTAAAATAGAACAAAATATGGAGGAAAACATTGCTGTTCATTTTATATCTAGGCACACTTCGTCGGTATTACTGAAAGCCTTCGTCATCCCATCAGAGGTGTTTTTCTCTCTTTCTTGAAATAATCAAATATCATAATTCTATCACAGTCCCAACTTCAGACTCCCTGAAAAACATCTTTGAGACATCTTTTGTTGTAATTCATGGCACATAAATGAGAATAGTTGAGAAAGTTGATCAAATGACAAAAAAAAGCAGAAAAAATATCTCATTTTAGTGTTATTAAAACACATTGAAAAACTGCTAAGACAATCGTTATTTCTTACCACACTTTGCATTTCTATGTTTATGTGGCCAAAGCTATCTCAAGCCACAGTGATCCACAGTTTGCGGACCCCTGATCTGAACCATTCCACCGTAGTTCTGGTGTTCAGGGTAGCTGTCCTGCTGCTCAGGTTTTCTCCCAGGATTGCCCTGTTTACCTTCATGCATCCTCCCATCAATTTTTCCCAGCTTCTCTGTCCCTGTTGAAGACTCGCATTCCCACAGCATGATGCTGCCATCCCTATGCTTCACTGTTGGGATGGTGTGCACAGAGTGTTCGTATGTACTAATTTGTGTTGGTCTTATCACTGATAATCCCAGTAAAATATACTTCAGAATGTGATGTGAATGTTGAGAAAATTCTAAAACGTTGATTGGGGGAAGTGTGTGGATACTTAACATCGCGCTGTATTTGTTAAAAATCAATTCAGCTTTTACCTTTTAAAAGCCTCTGCTTACTCACGCGATCTCCTGTGTATCCCCAGGTTGTACTGGAGACCGAGATCACCAATAAATCCGCCCTGAAGCTGTACGAGAACTTGGGTTTTGTCAGAGACAAGCGGCTGTTCAGATACTACCTGAACGGGGTGGACGCGCTGCGGCTCAAACTGTGGCTCCGCTAGAGGCAAGCAGAAGGGACTGAGGGGGGAGGCGTGTCTCCAGGTGCTGTTCACCTCCAACACTAGAAGCTCAACAGCCTGAGCTCTGCCCTTGGTCATTTCGCTCCTACACACACACACACACACAAATGCACACACACCCAAACCCCCGTGTTGAAACGTGAGGAGTTTGCGTCGACACAGACACACCTTCCTTTCCTCCTCGACGTCCGAACAAGCTTTGTCGTAGGTGGAGAAAGACTGAAACGCCAACAGACGTGTTTTATTTTTTACGAAGAGGGCGGCCGCTGGGGTGAACCTGGCACCTCCCCGCACTGTGACGTGACAGAATCCAAGAGGACATGGGGCACCACACCAAATCGTCCTGCAGAACACTGGACCAAACAGACCTGCAGGAAATGACACGCAGGGACACAGGAAAGCAGGAAGCGCGGCTGCAAACAGCAACCGGGAGGAAAATATTTGTGAAATTTTTTTTTTTTTTTTTTTTTTTTTTTTTTTTTTTTTTTTTTTTTTAAGCTTTCTTTGGTTGGGGAGGGTTAAAGATCTAGTCTGACGCATGTGTTTGTACTGCCACATGATCTTCTTTTGGGGTGTGTGTGATTTTGATTGTACGTGCTGCTGTTGGTTTCACTGAGATTTAAGCGAACATGTTTTTTGGGTGACTGCTTGGATGCGCACTGTATGTTTTTTTTTTTGTTTGTTTGTTTGTTTCTCGTTCAATCCACTGGGCGTGGCGCCCCTCCCCTGCTGTCTCTCTCATCATCTGGACCAGAGCCCGTAAACACTCGTGTTTCAGTTTGTTTTAATGTGAGAGCCGGAGGAGAAAAACGAAGCTCCTTCTTCCTCTTTTTGGTCCAGAGCAGTTGTTCAACACAAATCAATCCACAATCACCTCAAACCTCAAACGTCGCCCAACTTGGGGATCAACCCCGCAACTTTTTTTTTTTTTTTTTTTTTTTTTTCTTCCATTTTGATGTCTTTCACTATATTCAACCCTTTCAGGGTGATGTTTAAGGAGTTTATTTCTGTTTGTTTTTGTTTTGTTTTTTTTCTTCAGTACACTGCCAGCCTCTGCAAACCCCCCCCCCCAAGAGAGACTCTTTGCCAAGGATGGTGTGGTCATATATGTCCAAGCTGTCTCTGTTTACTAATTGACATGAGCAGTCCCATTCTCAAGTGCCACTCTATCCATTAGGACTGACTGGAGTTAGATCTGGACTTCTGTTCCCTATGCTGGATTCCTGTTTGAGTATGCTGTGTGTATTTAAACTGTTGATAAAAAAAAAAAAAAAAAGAAAAAAAAATAGACAAGTATTCTTAGCAGATAATATTTTATTCCTATTGTTTAAGCTCAGTTTATTTAGGATTTGTCCACAGTACACGTCAAAAAGCAGCTGGGTCCACAGTACACTTCTCGGACGCTCTAAACTCAATGCACGACCCGCCTTCAGAGAACTCTCCACTTAATTGGCAAAGAAATACTGCTTCAGCTGCTTTGGGTTTATTTTTTATTATTTTTTTTTCTTTAAAAGTAAAATGAACAAGGTCAGATGCACTTCTTTTGAAATGGCTGCAGTGTGTACGAGTAAAGAGTGCGTGTTCTGCGACTTTAACAGCAATGTGGATCGGTTCTGTTCAGAGTTTCTGCATGGCTTTCAGTGCTTGTTATGCCTTGGCTTCTGCAGTTTAGTCGATAGTATTCAAAGCACTGCAGGATGCTGGCATGTGGCACTACTGGGAATGTTTTACCTGTTATTAACTAGTAGGCATGGGCTGGTTTCCAGTTTTTCAAGCTATGCCACGGTATTAAACAGTTGAGGTTCTAAAACCACTTAAATTTTCCTAGTCTAAATTCCCCTAAATTAGACACCATGGCATTTGACAGAGTCAGTCAGCGCTGCCCCTCCTGCACTTGCTGCTGCTGAAAGGGTGCTACAATTTTCTCTCGCTTACAAGAAAGACGAATTTGTCTCTTGGGGAAATATTTCTGACCACAAAACACACACACATATATACACAAATAGGCATGGTTGGGAAGTTAGAAAGACATCACCGATATCTAATTAAGTTAAAGGTATTTTAAAACTACAGTTTGCTAACTTCTACTGAGACACAATTTCAACTGGGAGAGTTGGGAGGCCACCAAGTAGCCCAGAGGTGACTATCCAGTGTGGCTAGTCACATAAAACATAGCAGAAGTTGCATAGAAGAGGTTTATTAGCATTTCAGACAGTCTGTATCTCATTACGTACGTTGTGTCTGTACTGAGCAAAGTCGGATTCTTCCACGTTTCGAAAATGAGGACATTCCGTGACGAGCTCAGAGTTTGGTTTCCAGTATAGCTGTGCGCATTTAAACTATAGTAAAGGTTGCGATATGTGTTGGCTCTCTTGATTTGTATCTGGTTTAACCAGTGCTGTCAACAGTTTAATTTTGTGTTGGAACACATCAGATAGGGAGAGATACACGGTCAGGGTACGTTGCTAGTTGTCCTTAGCAGCACAGTCGTTGGCGAATCTCGCCGCTTTTCAGAATTGCATCTGGAACGCGGTCAACTCAGGTCATTGTCATTCCCACATCCAAGCTCCAATTTCCGAGGGTAATTGAAGGAGCCAGCTAATACCAGCTTGTTGTACTCATGTTACGCTATAAATAGCAGAACAGCAAAAATAGATGTAATATCCTGTGCACCAGGAGCATTTGGAGCCTACTACTAAATCTAGCAAATGTTTGTTTAAAAATTTTTTTTGACTAATTCTATGTATCAAAATTTAAAACTATTAATGTCCTAATGAGTAATCTACATCATATAGCGATAGCATTTTAGCAGGAGAAGGAATGATAAAAGGCATCAAAACATTTATAGGTGCAGTGAAGGGCTGACTCGACATGCTGCGGGACTCTCAGACCGGCCCATGCCTATTAACAGAACACACACGTGATCATTTCAAGCTGTCATGATGGGATGGCTGAGCGCCTCTTTGCAATTTACACTACATGCGTTTGTTGACGTTTGGGGTCTATTCTAGACAAGATCTCAGTATAAGGAGCCGAGGAACAGAGCTGCCACCCTGTCTGTGTGAGTTTGTGTCTGTGTGTATTTGAAGCCACTGATTGGATTACCTATTTTCCTTTATTCAGATTTGTATAATGGTGTTTTTTTTTTTTTGTTTTTTTTAATTATTATTATTTTAATTTTTTTATCATGTGTGGGGTTGGGACTGAGTTATTTGACTAGATTTTTGTTTTGTTTTTTGTTTTTTTGTTTTTTTTAATTTCTGTGCTACTTTTACTCATTCAGAGGTTCAGTGGGAATGATGAGCAAAACAAAAAAACAATCTAGACCCCCCCACCCAAGAAGCAAAGTGTTCCTGCTCATCTGACGTCCTGCAGAGTTTTATTGTGACGCTGTTAGCTCCTGCTTCATTCTGAAGGTTTGAAATGAGAGCAAAGGGGAACGTCATGTTGTCAACCTTTCTCAGTCTTTCCCACCGGTTGGTGTTGCTTTGGAAGGAAATGATCTACAACTCTCAGTTCTGCAAAGATTGGTCACTTCCTGGAATTTTAAGGGCATTACAGCCAGCCAAACCCTCCATTCAGGTCATGGTCACAGACTGAAGGGCTTTGTCATCATCAATTCACAGCCACTGACTGGCGTTGCTTTCGAGTCGTAAAATAACTTGCCTACAAGCTGGTGTTTTAAAGTGCCAGCCAGGCGAACTAGCAGCCGGCTACCACCCAACAGTTCTGGCTATAAATTCCCAGCTTATAAAAAAAAAAAAAAAAAACATGCCCCTCAGATTATTATTGGCACAACCACGCAGAGGTTCCTGCAGTCTTTCAGAGGTGGGCCGCACCACCTCCAACAAGACCCACGTGGCAGGAGAAGGGGGAGAGCAAAACGTTTATTTTTGCATGTCTGTCCCCCCCCTCCCCCAGTTCCTCTCCCCTCTCAACTCCCCTCTCTTCTTCATTTTTGATCTGGAAATGTCCAATAGCTTTTATTTAATGTGGAAAAAGAACGCAGAAATAAATTATTTGATTTCTTTTTTTAATGCTGTAAAACTGAATTGTCTTGTGTGCTGTCTGGAGCGGGGATTTAAAACATAACACACACATACAGTGCCGGTCAGCTGTTTAAATGAATGTCATAATTTGGGTCTTTTTCAAAAATGCATTAAGCTGTTCTTTTTTTTTTTTTTTTTTTTTTTACATAGTCGAATCAACATATGACATAACATTAATGATTTTTAGAAACAACAATTGGTTGCACAAGTCGCAGGGTTTCTCTGATACACAAAATTATGCATGCAAGCTCATATCTATACATACAACCCTGTTTATATTTGGATAAATGTCCCTAATTAAATTACCATCAACAACCTTTAGACTTATTTCTTGCTGAATATTTGACCACTCTTATTAGAAGTTGTATAGCTCTTTCTGGCATAATCCCTAAACATTTAACAGCATTGAGTTGAGAACTATGGGGAGATCACTCATAAGTCTTCCATAACTAGTCTTAATTTATGTTCTGAATGTCCAACTGTTGAGGTTTCAACAATCTCACTAAAGGCTACCATGACCTGGAAACTGCTGGAGCACCACTGCCCTCCACGGTCTGGGAGCATACTAAACAAAAAAAATAAGCCCTTCCAGAAAACTAGCTTCTTCAAGCACAACTGAAATGTACAGTTTTCACACAGGTTAGCCTAATTTCTCTTGGATATTGCCGTATAGGCAAGATAAAAACTGAGCTGTTTGGTAATGATCTAGAACATTTAGAAGAAACTGAATTTTTCTTAAAACCTTAACACTACCCATGGTCAAGCATGGTGGTGGTGTGTCTTCCTGCCATTGGTACTGAAACTTGGACATAACTGGGTGTTTTGAATGGAAAAAATGATTTCAGACACCCATCAAAACTCATTTTGGACTAGATGGATATGATGTAAATCATTGACACCATGGGAAAAACAAAACAAAAAAAGGATAGTTGAAATGCATCAATAAAGGCCCATCTTCATGATAAATATGACCGGACCGTTTTTTGTTTGTTTGTTTTTTTTTTTGTTTCGTTTGTTTGTTTTTTTTACATACATAAATTTTATTTATATAGCACATTTTATATAACATTGTTTGCTTTTTGACATTAAAACACTTTAAAAAGGCAGCACTAATTAAAGAGTCAAAGATTTTCTTTTTTATTAAAATCAGATTACACATATACAACAGGTTATTTGTGGTTAATAGAATCCGACATCTACAAGAAATGTTCATTTGATCACAACTTTTCATATTTACAGGCCATAAACATTTTACATTACACCCACATGAACACAGTAATATTGCATATAAACAAGCAGGAAGCAGGTCACACTGATGAAACGTTTCAGATGATGTTTTAATCAGACCTTATTGGTTATTGCTTAAAGTCTTCCCAGATCCTTTATAATCTTCAACAAAGTTCATAATTCTGCTCTTTGAAGGCAGTTATGTGTCTGTTTTTCCAAGCAAGATTTATCCAAAAATGGATCATAGACGTTAAAGAAAAGGAAACAGTCCAGTGGAGATGAGTTTATATAGGAGTTATTTTGTACATCAGAGTGTATGTTAAGCTACATGTTTTAAATAGGATGATGGTGTTCGGTATGTGCTTTATTTCAGCAACCTCTGTCAAAAAACTGATATAAATTTCCTTTAAAATAACATTTAAACTTGACATCTTTTCCTTAAAATAGAATGTCATTTACATAACTGCAATGCACAATGAATGTTATCCAGTCCCACTAAATCTTCACTTAAAATCTCCCTATCATGAACAGCAAGCCACAGAGAGCACCAAAGAATTTTGCTTCTACTGGAGATAAAATTAGCCTATTTTCCTCTTTAAGAGTTGAAAGATTAAAAACGATATCAAACCTAGTTATATGTAAAGCTTTTTACAGCAAGTTTGCTCCAGGTAGTTACAACTCACCAAGAATTTGATCCCCATAAAACAGTGAATATTTATTTTTACAGTGTATTCTGCAGATTGAACCAGAATTTGGCTCCCTTTACTTCCTTTGTGCAGCTCCCGTTAGCAACGTCAGCCAGTTGGGACGACGTTCTCTTGCCCCAAACGATTTACTTTCATATAAGAGTTTAGATATGTGGCAAGGAAAACAAACAGTATGTATACATACAGTGCCTTGCAAAAGTATTCACACCCCTTGAGCTTTTTCACAGTTTGTCACATTACTGACTCAAATGTCATTGTGTTTTACCGGGGTTGTATGTGATAGACCAACACACAGTAGTGCATAATCATGACTTGAAATGGATACATGGCTATCAACATGTTCTGGAAATAAAAATCTGAAAAGTGTGGCATGTGTTTGTATTCAGCCCCACCCCCTTGAGTCAATACTCCAGTCTTTCATAGCATCTAACTGGTTGCCTCCCAGCATTGCCCTGTATTTACCTCAGTTTATTTCCCCATTATCTCTGACCTGCTTCTCTGTCGCTCCTGGGGAAAAGCGATCCCACAGCATGATGTTGCCACTGTCATGCCATACGTTGGGAATGGTGAATACTCCACACACAGAGGTTTTAGCATGTTGTTCAGATAGTTCATCTGGTCTAATCTGAGCAGAGCACCTTCATATGTCCAGTTTATGGTTTGTCAAAGTGTTACTCCAACCTGGATTTCTGGTTGCTTTGGATTTTATCTGGGGGTGCTAGATTATAGTTGGCTGAACACACATGCAAATCTCTCTCTTTAAAAAAAAAAAATTATTTGTTAAAAAAATGAAACCATTCATATCTGTTTTAATCTATTGTGTAAAGTCCCAGTAATATGAATTGAGGTTTGTGGCTGAAACATGACAAAGTGTAAAAAAGTACATGGTTCGTATACCTTTACAAGGCACTGCATGTGCACATTAGTGTGAAACTGATCTTATCCTCACTAAATTGGTCTTAATAAGGACTTCATACCTTGGGAAATAGATTTCTAGTGTTTAAATATGTGTTCATACAATGACGCAAATTAATTGAAACTTCTGTTCATAGTTGAACAAGTGGCCAGGTGAGCTATTTACAGTCAGTTTAACGTTCTTACTTCTTTTATAAACACATATATAAAACCAAACACAATAAAAGATGAAAACTGACTAGAGAAGTTCTTCAGTTTTTCTCATACAAAAATGATAGGATTAAAGCAGCTGTAAAAATATCATTTTTTTAAAATGTGTTTAGTTATTTCTTGACTGCTTCGGTTCTTAGCTGTTAAACATCTGAACTTTTTGGAGGCCTCCTGAGGTTTTCAGCATCCAAGCCCCAAAGGTCACCACCAAGGCCTTCCCAATGAATCCGAGCGGCTTGTGTGAACTCTTGTTTTTGGTGTCAGCATCTCAAGGCTTTGACTGCAGCACGCTCTTCATCAGGCTTATCTGTAAACTGGATGCCAGCCAAGGAGACCTCTATTCCTCTCAGTAAGGCAAACAAAATCTCACCTCGAGTTCTGAAAGTCTTATCAGGGCAAATAGAAGAGTGTTTGCTCATCAGTTCTGAGCAGTTGTTTTGGACACAAGACTGTTGCGTAAACCCTGTCAAAGAAAATGCTATATCACAAGATTCTGGACGTAAACATCACACTGTGTGCAGAAATGCTTAGTTTGGGGCTTTCTTTAACAAAACAATAATTACAAACATGCAAAAGTAAAAAAAAAAACAAACAAACAAACAAAAAAAAAAAATCAAGTTGGACATTGAGAAAAGCCATAAATAATTCTGAACTAACTACATGCAAAAAAGGACATTTTTTTTTAAAAAGTCTCCTTTTTGCCACTGCTTTTTCACATTTCTAATCAACAGAAATATATTCTACAAATAGTTCTTAATAAATAATATGAGTATGAATAACTTTGAACTCAACTGTGCAAGACTGTCAGTCATATTTTCCGGGGTCTCAGCCTTTGACACGTACAAGCCTACAATCATGTTAAAAAGAAAGTTTGCTTTCTTTCACAACCAGGACTTTATCTATCAGAGCATAATAGAAATCATCAGGTCTTTATGAGATTCAAAAATGATCTCCAGTTGCACATAAAATGTTTGCAACCCCCGCTTCATATTACATTTATTGGCAAACTGAACAAACTAGCTGCCTTTTGTAATGAGCAAAGGAAAAATGAGCAATTCAAACAGCTGAATTGAAGTGCCATACCCAAATAAAAGGCAAAATGCCACTTTTAATAATGGCTGCATTCTAAAAAAAATATTCAATCCCTTCACAACAAGCATCTTTACTCCTTTGCAGAGCTCCCATTTGTTTTTATGATCTGTTGCAAACATGATTTATAGCCAGACACCAGCCTGTAAACTTGCCGTCTGTGCCTCCAAGAGTGTCTCTCGCAACATTTAAGTTCGTTGCTGTTATTTTGTGTCTTTTTTTCTTATTTGCACAAAGCAATTTCCTCACTAAGCCTTTTTGGGCAAATCTCCCGACTTTCTAACATGCAGTTAAACACCTCAACAATCAAGAGTGGAGGTGTTCTATCTTAAGCACCACTGATGCAGCCAATGATGCCTTGTCAGGTGTGCTTGAAACCACACCTGATTTGCAAATATGTGCTTTCATAAAGAGTTCTCTTCGAGGGTCAAATAATTTTGGGACTGCAGCCATCATTGAAAGTGAAATTTCATGCTGAATTATTTTTTTTTTTTGGTAATTTGTTTATTGCAAACACTTGCAAAAGTTGCGCCAGTGAACCTAATTTGCAATGGAGGTGAAATCCTTTTAGGTACAGCGGCAAAGCCAACTTCAAGGGTACAAAAAGAGACAACAGATTCCAAATTTTATTTTTTTATTTATCAAAGATAAGGACAAAGGGAGTCGTGTGTTGAGTCTGAAAAACTAAGAACATCCTCGTTGCTTCCATAACAGATGGAAAATAATTAGTTAAGTGCTCGTAATTTAAATTTGTATAATTGATCATCAGCAAATTTTCCTGCTGCAGTGTTTTGGTTTGGAGCTTTCAGGAGTGTTTTAACACAATGCCAAGAAGGCATTGAGAAGGCATCGACAACCTTAGAGAAGCAACCATGTTTTTTGTTGAGACCAAATTAGAGATTCTTGGCAATCATGAAAAACACATATTCCGTAAAAGCCGAACACACCATATCAAGACAAACACTTCCTACCAACTGTTAAGCACGGCGGTGGAAGGGTGGTGATTTTGGATTGTTTTATACTCGCAGAATCTGAACACCTTGAAGTCACTGAGTGGATAACAAACTCATCTCTTTATCCAGAAGTATTCTCGAATGCATGAGGCGACCTGTCCACAAGTTAAAGTTCATGTGAACGAGTGATCGAGCATTCCCTTGTGATTCTATTTTAGATTCATCTTTGCTTTAAAAAACTGGGACAGTGTGGAATCTGTTGCGTGTTTCTGTACACTTGAGCAAAATGATTTTACAACCTGGGAAACATGATCATTTTTGTCCCAATATGTAAATATCTTCTACTATGGCTGTATATATCTTGAGGAACTTTCAGAGTAGTGTTTACATTGCAAACAGAAGGGGGGTTAAAGCAGACCGATGTGCCACATGTCCACATTGCGCACTCCACTCAAATGGGATTTTGTATATCAGATGAGCCGCTATAGCTATAAATGATCGAGACGTTTTCCAGACCACTCCTGCAGGAGCATCTGCTAAAGATCGCTCACAAAAAGAAGCCTGAAAACTTATCCTCAGAATTCATCCTCAGAGCTGTCAGCTAGCAGCATGGCTTGATCCTGACAGCTGGTGCCAGGCTCCCGAGGTTGCTGTGCAGGGAGAAATGTTAGAGGCTCACTGTGAGAGAAAAGATGAACTCAACCAGAACAAGTGACTGGAATACTGACCTCTGGCTGTCTGGCCTTCCTCCTTTGGTGTTTGAAGCTGTTCCTTCTCTTGCGGTGGAGCATTCGGATGCTGTAGAGGGCACCGACAATCAACAGGGCCCCAGTGATGCCGATCCCTACAGGGGCCAACATCCCAGACACATAACCAGCCTGAAGGAGAATAGAGACTTAAATATTTGCCCACTCTTTTTGGTAAAAAAAAAAAAAAAAAAAAAAAAAAAAACTCTCAGTCAGATTGAATGGAGATAGTCTGTGAACTTTAATTTTCTAGTGTTTCCTCTGATTCTCATTTGGATTAAGGTTTAGACTTTAATTAGGCCATTCTGACACCTGAATACACTTTGAGCTAAACCGCTTCCTTGCAGCTCTGGCTGTATTTTTACAGTTGTCCTCGTGGAAGATGAAGCTCTGCTCCAGTGTCAAGTCTTTTGGAAAGGTTTTCTCTCTAGGTTGCCCTTTAAATAACTCTATCCATCATCTCATCTCACCAGCTTCTCTATCCTAGCTGAAGAAAAGTATCCCCTAAGCATGATGCTGCCACCACTAAGCTTCAGTGTAGGATTGGTGTGTTCAGTATATTATTTTTATTTCCCACCAAATTTTATATATTATTTAAAATGTCTATGCATTGAGAGCAAAGTGGAACTGAAGTCATATTCCTTGTTTGAGAGCACAAATTTGGCCTATAAAATTTATCCTGGTTCTGATATACTGTTAGCTTTTTGTGTTTGACACATAGGCTAAAAAAGTTCATTTTTGGTCTCATTTAGCTGTAACACCTTCTTCCACGTGTCTTCGGTGTCCCTACATGGCTCGTGGCAAACCCCCCATGGCTGTGTTTCAACAGGGGCTTTCTTCTTGCCACTCTGCCATGGAAGTCATCATGCTGTTTAATGTTTAATGTTCTCTAACAAACCTCTAAAGGGCCTTTACAGAAAAGCTGGGTTTATACTGAAATGCAGCAACATACAGGTGGACTCAGTCTTTCCATTGGGTTACTTTTGAAAGCAATCAATTGCACTGGATTTTGTATAGGGGTAGTATTAGATTAGGGGTATTGGAAGAAAGAAGTTAATTTTGAGAACATGCATGAAGATGTAAAACCAGGAGACATATGAAGACAGCAGGGGGCAGTCTTACCTTTTCTCTGATTAGCTCTGCCCAGCTACGCACTAGGATACAAAAGAACATCATGCTTACATGATAAACACATCTTGGGACCGTTTTCAGTTCTGAAGAGATGTTATTGTGTGCTCATACTCAGCCTTTGGTTGCGTGGAACCCAGACCGGCGGTGGAGGGATGAGATTGTACGGTGGCTGAGTGGAGGACGTTTCTGGTGCTTCTGTTAAGTCTTCTTCACTGTCTTCTTCCACCGATTCCTCAGAGTTCTCATCGTCTTCATCCTCATCCAGCTCCTCTGAGGAAAGAAAAAAAAAAACAAAGACTAACAGTTTTTTTAAAAAACTGTCAATTAAAAACATAACTTTAGATGTAAAGATAAATATATCATGTCTTACCCTCAGACTCCATCTCCTCTATCCCTGTTCTTGATTTGTGCAGGAGCTGATGGCTCGCCATGGTTGTTATTGTATTATGGGGGGATGGGATGGATGTTCCTGCTGAGCGCATGTTCGCTTCAGAGTTTGTGTTCCTCACAGCATCTACATGCATATGATGTTAAACGTAAACCAGATGGACATTGTTTAATGTATGTGCCCTGAAAGGGGGCAGTTCATCTTAAAGTATCTGCTCTTGCTCTGAATATTTTGGAAGATTTTACAAGAAGTATAATTTACTACAAACTAGCGTTACATCCTTTCAGCAGTTAAGTTATTATTCCATGTAGAAGTTTGGTGACCTTCAGATTAATTTATCACACTGCTGCTGTCAGATCACTTTCCTCACCTATGCCTGGATGCTCTTCATGCTCAGTTTGGACCTGCTGCTGTGAAGAAGAGGTACCCGAGGTGCTGACTGGTTCCAGCAGCTCGGAGCCAGATGCCTGCCAAGGTGAGGTCCAGTCAGATAGAAGAGCCGGTGGTTCTCTAGAGGGGCCGTTGCTGTCAGTGTTCATTGCAACCAGTTGGTCCGGGTCCACCTTTGACGTAGGTGGCAGCCTGGTTGCCATGGCACCAGGAGACCTGACTGGTGCCTGGGAGACCACCGTGACCGCTGCTGCTCTGGCTGGTCCCTCCTCTGTGACATCTTCAAATGGCTCAAAGATCAGAGGAAGGGCCTCTGATGACATGGTAGCTTCTGTGGCTTCATCCTGAGAGAGTGGGACCACCGTATCCGCTGGAGTTTGTGTCAACACAAGAGTAAATATACAGTGGCTTACAAAAATATTCATACCACTTGTACTTTTTTATATTTTGTCCCCTTACAGCCAAAAGGTTTAATGCATTTTACTTGATAGACCAACAAACTGTAGCCATAAAATGTAAGGCAAATAATACAAAGTTTTCAACATTTTTTTTATTTTATAAAAAAAGTTCTGAAAAGTGTGGTGTGCATTTATATTCACCCCCTTTACTCTGAAACCACTAAATAAAATCCAGTTCAGCAACCTGCCTTCAAATGTCACTGAATAAAAAAAGGCTTACCAGTGTGTAATCTAATCTAAGTAATAAACACACCTGCTCTGTGAAGGCCTCAGAGGTTTGCTGCAGAACAAAAATAAAACATGAACAACTAGCATCACAAAGACCATGCAACAAGGGAAGAGAAAAGATGTGGGGAAGTTTAAGGCAGGGTGAGATTATAAAACAATATCCCAAAAGAGTGTAGAATAACTTCAAAACTACCAAGACATGGCTATCTACCTAAACTGACAAGTCAGACAAACTGCCAAGAGATGAATAGTAACTCCGATGGAGCTGCAGAGAGCCAAAGATCAGGTTGCAGTATTTATTGACAGAACAATTAAAGCTATGCACTCCACTTTTTGGAGTGCTTCTTGGAAACATGGGTGGATCTAAATACAGGGCAATCCTGGAAAAAAGAATCTGCAGAAGACTTGAGACTGGGATTGAGTTCCCCCATCCAGCAGGACAGTAAACCTAAACACACAGCCAGAGCTACAATGGAAGTGTTTAAGTGAAAGCATACCCATGTATTAGAACGGCCTGGTCAAAGCCTAGATCTAAATCCAACTGAGAATCTCTTCACAAACCCTCTCCCTCTAATCTGGCTGAGCTAAGAGCGCTTTTGCAAAGAAGACTGAGATAAAGTTGTAGTCTCTAGATGTGAAAAGCTGTTAGAGACATTCCCCAAAACATTCACAGCTCCAGCTGCAACAAAAAAGTACAGACTCAAGGGGCTGAATATAAGCACACAGCACAATTTTCAGATTTTTATTTGAATAAATGTTGGCAGTTATGTATCATTTGCCTTCATATTCACTATTATCCACCCTTTTGTGTTGGTGTATCACATGAAATCCCCCAAAATTGTGACAAAATAAGAAAAAAAGAGTTCAAGTGGTTATGAATACTTTTACAGGGCACTATAGAGAAGGTTATCAACAACATTAAATTTACAAAGGTCAAATGTTTTTGGAACATTGAAATAAATACTGCAGTCTGGTAATGTTTTGTGATCGTACTGGATTTAACCCCGAAAAAAACCCCCAGAAGTAGTAATCCTGACAAGTAAGACTTCTGCAGTCTTTTAAGCAAAACACATCTGACAGCTGAAATAAAATATGTATGTTTTCTATTTGAAAAATACAACTGTGTGGAGCAGATGCAGCAGCATATTTAGTATTTATGACAGAGTGAAGCTGCTTGGAAAGGGTTTCCAAAGCACTTTCTACAAGTTAAGGCAATCCATCATACAAAATAAAATTACAACTTTAAAATGCTCTTTGAGAGAGAAAAAAAACATAATAGGAGTGGTTTAAAGAAAGAAGTCAGCTTATTCCAGGACATCTGTAATGCAGCCCTAATATCCGTATCTTAACCCTTTCACGTGTTGTCACTTTGGGAATTGGGGCTTTTTGTCAGCTTCATTTCCTTTTGGAAATAAGCCTTCCTCAAACAGACAATCTAACATGGACATATACCACACTTTGAAAAAGTATTCACCCCCTTACAAATTTCTCTGTTTCTGTCACATTTAAATGTTTTAGATCATCAAACAGTTTTTAATATCAGAAAAAGATAATCTGAGTAAATACAAAAGTAGTTTTTTTAATTATGATTTCTTTTAATAAGGGGAAAAACTACAAATCAGCCTGTTCCTAAATGAATATAATTGTACCCCTTGTTCATCAGTGAACAGCAGTAAACCATGTTTCTCAACCAACACCCACATCTGATTAGTGAATGCCCTGGAGGGATCAAAAAATCACTAATAGAACCTGTCACACAACGTGACGTAGACTGAAAGGTCTGAGAAGCAACACATCATGTCCCAATCTAAAGAAATTCAGGAACAGATAAAAAGCAAAGTCACTAATGGCTATCAGTCCAGAAAGGCTTGAAAGCCATTTGTAAGGCTTTGGGACTCCAGCGAACCACAGTGAGAACCATTTTTTTGTAAATTAAACAGTTCCTTCTCAGGAGTGGTGACCTACCAAAATTATTCCAAGTGTTGCACATGTGGAGAAAAACATCATGATGATCCCCAAAACCTTTGGAGAAATATTTTGTGGACTGATAATAAAAAAAAAAAGTAGAACTTTTTAAAATGTATTATTATATCTGGTATTAAAACGACACAGAATTTAAAAAAAATCCTACCTACAGATAAGTATGTTTTTTAGCGGTGTAATAGTCTGAAGCTGCTTTGCATCTTCACATCTCACCCCAACACTGTGTCCTTAAACTCAAGATTATGTGGATTATGCACCAGGACAATGATCCAAAGCACACCAGCAAGTCCACCTCTGAACGGCTCAAAACAATGAAACAAAGAGAAGGTTTATAGTGGCCTATTCGACGTCTGGACTTAAATCATATTGAGATGCTGTGACACAAACTTAAACAGTCCCTTAATGCTCAAAAACTAATATGCGGGTGAACAAAATTCCTAACAGTGATGTAAAAGATTCATTGCCAATCATTGCTCAGTGTGGCTGCCAGGGATAGTACAAAGAGAGGGGAATCACTTTTCCAGAGGGGGCAAGTTGATTTGGGTGGCACTTTTCCCTTAATAAATCAAATCCTCACGACTTCTTAAATCCATTATGAAGTAATAATCTCCCTGGCTCTTTACTGTAGCCTATAGGTAGGGAGGAAAGTGGGATACAGCATTTAGTTCTCCAAAGACTAATGTAACAAACCCTGCCACTAGCCCTTTCCTGGCAGTTGTGATATTCTCTGTTTTTTTCTAACTTGAGTCAGGAATAGAACGTAATTAGACTGCCATGGGTCCCAGCTGGGGTTCAAAGTGGAGCGTGGAAAAGCAGCCGCTTTCTTTGCCAATCATCAAAGCCAATCTCTGCCTCGACACACACTCTTTTTAAAATTTATTTCTGTGACATTTTTTTTTTTAATGTAACTTCTCAGAGAATAATGAAGCAAGTTGGAAAATATTTTGTTTTTCAGTGATAATGTGTGGAAGATTGGGGCTTTGAAGGCAATTAAAAAACATAAAGAGAAAGTTTGACCCAAACTAAAATACTTTAAATACGTTTCCCATTAAGTTTGTTCCTGCATGTATCACTTTGAAGCATTACCTCCAGCAGGTCTTGCTGCCTCAGTCCACAGACTTTCCAGGCCATCGTCTCTGGGCATCATGTTCAATGGTCCAATTTCAGGCAAAATGAGATCTGAAGATGAGGATTTTGTTGGTCCATCGTGGCCCCAGACTGTCAGATGTGTGGAAGTCCGGGGAGTTACCAACAACAACGGAGGGATGGGACTAAGGGAAGACAGTTTTGGGGACCACAGGAGAGTGTTTTGAGGCTCTGTAGAAGATTGCAAGGTTGCTTCAGAGTATTCATCCTGTCCAGAATCAAAAGCAGACGACTTCGTCCTGTCTGTTCCACCTTGTTTGCTGTTTTGGCTGTAGGAAGAGTCCATCTGTGGTGTAATGGAGGCCCAAAAACTACCTGACGTCCGTGTATGGGTATTCATGTCAGTGTCCACCTGTTCTCTCCCATCTGTTGGACCTGAAGGCTCACCTCTGACAGATTTGTCCTCCTTTACAATATCGACATCTTCCTCCTCGGAGTCGCTCTCAATCTTCTTTTGTGCCTCTCGACCAGCCTTGCTCAACCCAAATTTTCCACTAGTGCTGTCCTCATTTTTTGTCTGCGTCACTGGACCTATCCCCTCTGGTCCTCCATGTGGGCCAGTCCCTCCTCCTGCACCTACATTCAATATGAAGCTGGTAACATGCTCTTTATCCAAGGGAGCGGACTCTGTGGTGTATGTCACTCTGTCTGTTGTTACTGAGCTGGCACAGTGCTCTTCACAGGAGCTGTCTTGCATCTGACTGAAGCCTGGGACATAGGTGGGGGCTCCATAGACATAGAGACAGGTCTCTGCCAGGAGGAGACCCTGCAGAATTGAGGGCATCATCTTCTCTGTGTCTTCTCAGTGCCTGTTGACAGACCATAGGAGCAAATGAATAAATGCTAACAAGCTTAAAGAGAGGTAGAAGGAATGTCTGCCTACAGGTTGTTTGTAGTGTTACTAGGCAGACATGTGGCCAGAGCCAAATCAGGGGTGACAAGGAACAACATTTTGGGTAGTGAGGATGCAGAGTGACTTTCATTTGAAGGCTTTTTAACATGTGCTAACCACAGAAAACAGGACTGACTCGATGATTTTAAAGGTACAGTTAGTTCAGCTTTTGATGTCATCTATGGCTCACCACCCAGGGCGGCATAAGGGAGGTTATGACCGAGTTAGCCTCTGAATGAGTTTTCAATTGCTTTTTTTTTACAAGTTCAGCCAGAGGGGACATTAGCACCCTCCTGTGTCATGAAAGTGTCCTGCTTTGCACAGTATTTCTGTTGCCTTTTTCCCCATCATGGGGCAACAAAACATGCCATTTTACCATTTTACATATAATTTTTGCTCTCTGTTCTCTGGATCAGACCGAAGGCTCCAACACTAAATGTCAGTGTCATGTCAAAACCACTCTTTTTAAAAAGCACAAGACCTACAGTCAAACCATTGAGCACTTTTTTTTAGTTCTCAGTAGTGCTGATTAGTTAGAAAATTAGAATTGATTGTTTCCTGCAGAGTATTTTTGTGCAGTGAGGTTGGAATCTTAACAGTTAGTGGGTTTGTGAGGCTTCAGATTTATGGCTTTGTCCATGTAGTGAGTGTGAGTTGCTGTTGGGAATGAGGGGTAAGCAGGGTGAAAATAGAAGAAAATGCAGAAGGAAAATAAGGAGGAGGAGAAGGCGACTTAGAACACAGAGAGGAAGAGGGAAAGTGGCAAACAGATGGAGAAAAAGAGAGGAAATCTGACACAGCAATCTTCAGTCCCTCTTCACTTCTGCTATAAATAGCACCAGGTTTCCTATCCTATAGGATCCACTTCAGATGGCTGTTTGAAAGCAATCTGTGCAATATATAAAAATATACATCCAAGACTAAATGCAAAAGATAACTCTGTATGATTTGTGCAATAATATCCCCTGTAACATAATATGACAGGTTGACACCCATGTTTGCTGTCTCAGACAAGAGCAAAAAAAAATCTCTCCCATTCGATGCAACATAAGATCAATGTTTCAATCAAACTCACTTTCCCTGCCCTTGCAATCAATGCGATCCATATACTCGATCAGCTCTGTCAGTATGCGTATGCAGACCACCTCCTACTACCTGACAACATGACCACGCCAGTATCTGGACTGTAAACAAATTCCCCACTGCGGTACTGAGTCACATTTCCCCAGTGTGACAGCTTAGAATCAGCCCTGAAACCGCAACACCCTCAACATCACAAGCTGCTGTCGAGAGTCGCACTCGGCTAAAAATAAAATCAGTTACCTTTTAGAGCTCATGATGGATTTTCTTGCATGAGGACGCCGAGATTCTCTTGCAGTGTGTAGAAAAACGCCAAATTAATCTTGTGTGTCCAAATAGAGGCTGAATTCAGCGTGGTCCAGTGTAGAAATCAAGCTGGAGAGGCTTGTTTTTGTGCAGCTCAGCGTCACTGTCTCTATCCGTCTGCTTCCTAAGTGCTGCCACCAAATGCTTACAACCTGCAAGGAAAATCCGCTTCTTATTTTCAAGATCTCGATTTTTTTATTCTTCGAGAGCACATGTCCCTTATTTTATGGTTATTCTTCGCTACCTAAATTCTGCTCATGCACTTATTCCTGCGCTCCGTTGCCCCATCAGGCGGACTGTGGTGCTGAATGGACAGCTCCTTCACCTCAAATTACAGGTGGTCTGCTGCAGGTACCAGATAAGACCATAAGAAAAGGCTGAGCGATGGCTGGATCAGATGAGACCAAATTTACACTTTTTGGTCTATGTGCAAAACTCCACGTGTAACATAAAAGTAGCATGGCACGTCACCCTGAACACAGCAACCCCCGCTGTGAAACGTGGTGGTGGCAGCATCCCGCTGTGGAGATGGCTTTCTTCAGCAGGGATGTTGGTCAGAGTTGTGGAGAAGTTGGGTGGAGCTAAATACAGGGCAGCTGTGGAAGAAAACCTGTGAGTGGCTGCAAAACGCTTGAGACTTGGGCAGTGAGACAACCGCTCTAAACATTCAGTCAGAGCAAGGAGATACAAGTATATTTATGAGATATGCACCAGGTGTCTTGATTTATTACATGAAATCTTAATAAAACACAGAAGTTTGTGGTTGTAATCTGACAAAATGTGAAAAAGTTAAGGGTATTCTATATTTAACATTCTTTTTTTTAGTAATTTTGTTGGAGCAACTGTAGGCTAACATATTAATTTAATTACAAACATGCTAATAAAATAAGTTTAGAAGAATAAGGAGAATGCATATTCATGGCATGTTCAATTAACCTCCGCAAGTGCTTGAGTTATTAATTGAGGGGCTCATATTACATGAGCCCCTAACATTCAATGTTAGGGGCTCATGTAATATGGTGGGAAGGGTTTGCTTATGTTTTCTTGTTTTAAAAGGAATTGTTCTTTTGTTAATAACTTGTTGTGACAGCTGTTTACTGATCAGTAGTTGTGTTTGTGTCTGAATCCGAGGGAATGAGGTCAGCTCTAACCAGGACACTAAACTGGTGACGTAGCAAAATAACTCGAGTTATTTTAACGTGCTGAATTATTTCTTGTGACCCCCTAATTACATCTCAGCTACACCTCTAAATCGGTGTTCATGGAAATAATGGTTATCAGGAAAAAGTAATCAATAATACTTTTTTCACGGAATTCATGTAGAAGTGGAACGTTGCCAGGACAACAGATGCGTTTCAGTGCTTCAAGGAAACTTGAGATATATCACGCAGGATTTGCATTTTGAGTTTATATCTGTAATAGACTGTTTTGTTTGGATGGCACTTTATCAATTCAATAATGCTTATTAAATGGTGAAGTTACAGGACAGAGAATTTGCCATGACTCTTAACTGTTGCTGAGTTTCTGTATCCTCATTAGGCTTTTTCTCTACAATCCCTCCTGTCTTTGAAGTGGCAGCCCAGGCTAAGAGGAAGACAACAAATTTTTTATTATGCGATGCAAAGCCGTGACTGTCGGCGTTGACTGCTAAAACCATTTTCTGGAATAAAATAGTAAAATGCCAATATTTGACGGGTTGGGAAGTGGAGGAGAGAAGACTGCGATTGTGATTGATTTAGGAGCAGCATACACAAAGTGAGTATGAGTTGTTAGCAAGTCAGGCTACCGCTATCAGGTTAGCATGCTAACACATAGCTTTTACTATCCACATTTTTGACTCTCTTTCTATAACGGTGTGTCAAAGATGAGTTGAATTTGACTATTTGTGGCTTACAATGAAACTGGACCGTAGTTATACAAGTTACAAGGTAGATGGTGCCTTTAACATGCTAAGCTTATTAGCTAATGCTAAGTTAGCTGTAACTGTCAATTTTAGCTAGGCTAGGTTGAATTATAAGAAAGCTGAAATCTAATGATGTTATATTAAAAACAAAACCGCTCAAAGTGCTATATATTTTATTGTAACTATGGTGGGTTTGAGTGTTTGGGTTTAGCTAAGACAGCTAGCCAGTTACCAACAGGGGCAGGGATGTTCAAAACACGTTGGCATTATGAATGTTTTAAAGATGTAAACGCCGTAATGTACTGCCAGTTGTTACAATTAACCTCACAAAACAATTATTCACATATTTATGTAGCAGAGAAACTGAGTTGAAGTAAGTCACATGCAGATCAAGTGGGCTGCTCCCCTCTTTTAGATAATGATTTCCTTTGTGCGGCTCATGACATGGAACAGAGACCTAGTGTTCATTTATTGATAGCAGACTGTTTTTTTTTTAAGTGTTGTCCTTATTCTTGATCATTTTTCTTAACTTTGTAAAGTTCAACTCCCATTTCAATATCTATCATATTGGCCTTTTTTGTTTTTAACTGTGTGCACCAATACTTTGAAAATTGTGGGGGAGAAATTAACTGCATTATTTTAGATCATTGTAACAGGTTAAGGCAATGAACAGATATCTGAATTTTTCAGTGTGAGATTATTGTACTCCAAGAAAATATATTGTAAGACTTTCTTTTTTTTTTTTTTGCATCTTTGCCATCAGAGGCAGAAGATTTGTGCTTCTCCATGCAACACAAGTGTACATTAAAGTGAGGGTACTCACTCTGCACCCATCATATATATATCCGCTCTGCTGAAGGAGTCTTCTCTTTGCAGATGCGGCTTTGCAGGGGAAACGGGGCCCAGGTTCATAATTCCGAGCGAGATCCGGAAACCGGGACAGCAACAGGTAACTCTTATGGTTTGTCGTAAGGAATCGGTGTGTGAGATACTAATATATGTGTCTTAATGGTATGTGTTGTCTCATTCAGGCCACCAAAGTGGTTCAGTACAACATCAACACAGAAGAGCTTTATGCCATCCTCAAAGAGTTTATCCACATATTGTACTTCAGGTGACGTGTTTTTACTGCAATGACTCGGGTTATTTCAAAATTGATGTATAGTTACAGTAACCAAATAGCCTCGATCAATGATGATACATTATAACTGAATAATGCAGTCTCATCAAATTATGATTTATCCTTGATCAGGCACCTGTTAGTGAACCCTCGCGACCGAAGAGTGGTGATCATCGAGTCCATCCTCTGCCCATCCCACTTCAGGGAAACCCTCACCAAGGTCTTCTTCAAACAGTTTGAGGTACCATGAGCATAATAAAAAAAACAACCAGTGATCATGTTTGGTGTAAGGGTTACTTCTTCACTAACATTAGAACAGAAATAGTAAATCTGATCATTTAGTCCTCTGCTTCAAAAAACTACAAGCTCAGCTGTAATGAATAGAGTGAAGACGTATCTGATGCTTCTGAGTTACATACATTTGGATCAGTTTCACCTCTTTGGCTCTACAGTTTTGCTCTATGTTGATTTTATTTTTTATTTTTCTGCCAGGTGCCCTCTGTGCTGTTTGCTCCCAGTCACCTTATGGCCATCATGACTTTAGGCATCAACTCTGCACTAGTGATGGACTGTGGATATATAGAGACACTCGTGCTACCTGTATCCTTTACTTATTGGTGTTATTAAATAATCCAAAACAGCAAATGGCATGACTGTAATGTGATGTGACTGCTGAAAGGATAAGATTTTTGATGTTTCTGTTAAGAGGTTATTAGCAGTTATTATCTTGCCTGCAGTAGATTATTTAGCATAAATCCAGATTTTTCACTTTGTTCCAAATCTTCCAAATATATACTGATAATTCAATTTAATGAAATGACTCATTTAAATGTAACATTAAACAATGTTCTACAGCATTTTATTGTAAACATATGGGTTGAGGTTGATTTTTATTTTTTTTTTACTCTCAGTTTCTTTGGTGAATACAGTCGTACTGTGCTCCATTTCTGTTTTTGTAAGGTAATAATCAAGATTTAGTTGTGGTGTTTTTCTGGTAACATCCTTAACTTGGTTCCATTAGATTTATGAGTGCACTCCGATCCTCCCAGCCTGGGAGGCTTTGCCTCTTGGAGGGAAAGCCATTCATAAGTAAATACCTCATTCCCGTGTCTCAGCCTGTTAATATTTTATTTTGCACTTACTTCACTGTAGAGGTTTCGCCTGTCTGTGTTCATTTAAAATGGCATAGTTTGTTCTTTCATTGTGTTTTCTTATTACAGAGAATTGGATGGATTTCTTGTGGAGCAGTGCACTGTAGACACAGACGCCACCACTGGGCAGAGCGTACCAGCTGTCATTGGTAATGTGAGGCAGTTTCCATTTGACCTTTTAATGGGAGACTAGCTTCCATTATGTACAAAGCAGGAAAAATGTCTGTGACCCATAATGCATCATTTACTAATGTCTGTGACCCATAATGCATCATTTACTATTCATTTGAAGGGCTTGTTTCCATTCAACATTCCTGTATTCAATATTTTTAAATCATACACACACAAAGTCTGTGTTATCGTTTCCAGCAACGCTAACCAAAGTGTGCCACTATGCATTTAAGTCAAGAATTAAAACAAAAAGCAGACTAAATCACATACTAAGTCTCAGCAGAAATCAGAACTGGGCTGGCATGAATGTAATGATCCTTTTTCTAATTATAGAAATAAAGGCTGACACATACGCTACATCCATCAGTAATTTAGAAAATAACAGCAGTCGCAGCTGTTGTTGAATCCCAATTAAATGTAACACCAAGCAGTTGTAATTGAGGGTTCTTTGCAGCAGTGTCACTTTATGTTCACATCATAGGTCTAATTTAGTGATACAATAAAATGTGAAGCGCTGAAAAATCCCATTTCTGTTGTTTCCTCAGGAACCATCCCAGAAGAAACAGTGGAGGACATAAAGGGCGAGTTAAATTGACACTTTTATATTTTCTTAATGAAGATCATTGACTGACTGCAGCATCAATTATGTAAGCCATGAGTGAGACAGAATATTTCAGTCAGAACAATCAGAATTAAAGCGTCACATAGCTCAACAATTAGCTATTGCTACTGGCGTAATTCTATCGTCGGGTGGTTAAACAGACAGTTGATCTGATACACATTAAAATGTTTTCTACTTAATACTCTTCACATACTGGTTTAATAGATGGCCTAACCTGTCTGCAAGTAACACCTTGGTTCAGATGTCTCAGTAGATTGTTGATGTTCACTGAATTACTGTGTTGATTTATGTTTGCTGTTTTGTTTCTCGCAGTCAGAGCATGTTTTGTCAGCGACTTGCAGAGAGGCCTCAAGATCCAGCAGGCCAAATTTAACCTAGATGGTACAGCAGAGGTAAGTGGGGTATTTTCTCTGCCGGTTGCTGCGGTGCTGTAGATTGTGTGAATCAAACATTTGGGCTGACTAACAGCGTAGCGAGGTGCCGTGTCATTTCACCCATTTGCAAGTTCATAATTTTAATTTGTATCTTTCCCACTTCCATTTTTTATCCATAAGTAAACCTTTTATTGAGTACCGAACCCACTGTGTATCAGCTTCCTTTTTTTATTTGAATATTACCTTCTGAAAACTTTGTATTACACATTGTTACTATTAGTTGTGGATTTGATACCCTGTTAGTCCACACACTCTTGTGAAATTGAACATAACATGTCCTGCTGGTGGATGTTATTTTGTTGGATACATTTAACTGTATTTCCTTACTGTAGACAATGAATTGAATATAGAAAACAACTTTAAAGGAGGCACAAGAGGTCCCTCAACAGGCATGAATTGACACATGATCTGCACCAGACATCCTGTGGTGGCATCTTTTGGTAATCTAGAAAGGCTGGATACAAAACGACCAAAACTAAAAGGGCCCTAAATGTCAAAGGGACAAAATGACCAGCATTCAAGTAGCACATGCTTTGGGGTTGTACTGAAATCTCTGTGACTTGTGTGTCTTTGTAGCGTCCAGCCCCTCCCCCAGATGTCGATTATCCTCTGGATGGAGAGAAAATCCTGCATGTTCAAGGATCTATTAGGTAGTCCTGAGATCTTTTCATCTGGTTTCAGTTTCTGCTGTTCTGTAGCAATTTAGGCAAATTGTTCTGGTATTTCTCACTGAAGAACACATAAACAACTCTGTCTGGGCTGTCGTTTTAGTTTGCCAAGTTATTTTGTCCGGTCTTATAGGGACTCGGTGATGGAGATCCTGTTTGAGCAGGACAACGAAGAGAAAAGTGTGGCATCTCTGATCCTCGATGCTCTAGTGAAGGTAGCTGTCATTCAATAAGTACAGTGTATCAAATAAATATGTTGCAGTTTTTATCTTTATTTATTTTTGTGTCTAGCCCGTGAAAATAGTTTTTATTCGTTCTCAGTGCCCCATTGACACACGTAAAGTGCTTTCCGAGAACCTGGTGGTGATCGGAGGCACAGCCATGGTTCCCGGCTTCCTGCATCGCCTGCTGGCTGAGATACGCCTCCTGGTGGAGAAACCCAAATATAGCAACGTGCTGGCAAGCAAAAACTTCCGCATCCACTCCCCACCTGCAAAACCCAACTGCACCGCATGGCTCGGAGGTGCTCTATGAGAGGCATTTTATTGTTATTTCCTGTTTAACTGCTGAACCTCTAAGTGAGCAGTTTTAAAAAAAAATGGTCATGTGGATAAAAATTTCTTCAAAGTCAGCACATACGAGAAACCAGTCAGTCAGCTATTTTTCAAAGTTTCAAATGTGTTCTTTTCAGCTTCTTTTGTTCCATCTCTAAACTTTTCTCCTGACCCTCAGGTGCCATCTTTGGGGCCCTTCAGGACATTCTGGGCAGCAGGTCAGTGTCCCGGGACTACTACAACCAGACTGGACGCATCCCAGACTGGTGCTGCTTGAGCTCTCCTCCTCCTGAGTCTTTCTATGAAGCGGGGAAGACCCCTCCTCCACTGATGAAGAGAGCTTACTCCATGGAGAAGTAAAACGTTGATAGTTTTTCACAGAACAGTTCAGTAACCTTTAACTTCACATCTTGACACTTTTTCAGACTAATGTGTTGACTTCACACACAGTTTTTTTGAAAGTCAACTAGGTAAGGTTTTTTGCAGATTAAAGACTATAAATGTTTATTCATGTTCTCCTGGTCTGCATGTGTGTTATGTATCAATCGTCACCATAATGAAATCTCTACAATACTTCACTGAAAGAGTAGGAGGACTATAGTCTTGGTACATCATCATGCATGAAAAAATATAGAAAGAAGAAGTAATTGTTGATTCACAGATGCATTTACTATTAAAAATGAGATGAATACAGGGTTGAGATTTCAAATCCAGACATGTCTGTGGTCACATTGTGCAAGTTTATGCTGTACGTGCATGCACGCACATGCTGTACATCCATGTTCACACTCATTCAAGATTTTATTGGCAGTGAATTGAAAAAAATTCTGCTGAATTTAGAAGAAATGTTGAAGATGATGTATTACAGTTATTACGAAAAAAACCCCAAAACTGTTGGTTATATAATCTGACTGTTGTGTGTGTATAAGTGAAGAAATCTCACTGTAATTGTCATTACCCATGAAGATTACAAATAAACATTGTGCACTTATTTATTGTTTATACTTAGGTATTGGAGTTGGTTTTTCATTATGCCCTTAGACCCAAGGGGCTCTGCGGGAATTGGATCATTTTTACCCGTATATTAAAAAATTTCTAGGTGAATTAAAATTTCGATACAAGCACAAAAGGGTATTGGCTGAAGGTAAATGGTTTGTTTTGCATATCCAACAGTAGCAGTAGAGGTGTAAATCACACAATTTGACAAAATGTGTAATTCACTTTTGTAACTGATAATATATTTGTGTGTGTTGTTTTGGGCTATTTAAAACGTTCCTTTGAAAATCACTCTGTAAACCATCATAACTACAAATAAATGTTTAGAATTTAGTCTAATCTGGATTTGTGTAATTTTGGTTTGTAATCTAGGAATCACTCTTTTATAATACTACCTAAACCTCATTTCCTGATTGTAGGGATTTGCCTGTGGACACCACCCTTAATAGTCCACAGTTGATTGGTAATCAAAGAAACAAGAAAGCAAAAATTTACCATTGCATCTTTTTATTTATTTATTTATTTTTTTTTAAGTAATGACATTTGGTGTGCATGGCCCAAAGGTTATGTATTCAAACTGCCCAGATTGTCATTGCTACTTGTAGACTAGATTTAACAAAACATAACACCATCCTCCGTCACTGACCTTTCAGAAAAGTTTGCTGCTCTGTCACCAGACATATCATCCTCCACAATAGTCATTTTGTGTTTTTGTAACTTGATTCGTATTACATTTTTTGTATAACATTTGAGTCCAATTGGTGTTGTACAACCTCTAGTTACATATTTGGCATAGATAACTTTTGATTGTTAAAATTGTGAGCCTCTAATAAGCTGTTGGTTTATTTAGCGCTAAACATTTTAGGCAAGTAAAACCCCATTTTCCCCCAGAGCAATAAAAAGCCATAAGACATTTTTTAAATTTATTTAAATGTAAGTGGCATTAACTGCATAACATAGCAGTTCTGTATTTCACTCTGAATAGTATGATTAAAGATTGTTATTTATGCACATGATAAAATTTGCTTAAAAAGACTGCAATGTCTATGGTCATCGGCTTGTAACTGTGGTGAAATCTTCCTTTAGGCTTCAACTGCTAACATCAAGTCCTTTCAAAATGTCCTCATAGAATCATATGCCTAGTCACCATAACTTGCTTCACAGGATCTCAGAAATATGAGAAACATGACCTTACTGGGTTATTATGGTCAAACTGTCGATCTGAATGCCACCTGTTAAGATCCCCAGTGTTATTAAATTCTGGTTTATTTTGCTTGTTTAGAAAACTTGAAAATAATCTGCTATACATGATTTTATGTTCAACTTTGAACATGTTTTAAGTTGAAATGTAAGAACGTCTTCAGTCATGAAATTTTTGTCTACAGCGACAGCTTGTTGACATTGTAAGAACAATTGTAAGAACTTAAGAAAAGCCTCTTCTGATTGGTTGATCAGTCCCTTGTGATGACTCCTCCCACTAAAGTGCTTCTGGGGGGGAAAAAAAACGTGGCGTTCGCATTGTCAGATAGGTTACAGTTGTCAACTTTTGTATCTCCAAGATACAGTAGTGGTTTTCAAAGAAAATGGGTTTTATTCCACAAACAAACAAATTCAAACAATTGTTACAGGACCCTTAACAGAGGTCAAATTAAAAAAACTAAACTTGAGGCAAAAATCATGATTTAACATAAGAAAACCTCAAACTAACTGTTCAAACAAAATAAACTGACCTAAACAAACAAAGGGGACTTCAATACTGGCTGATAAGACCAGACTGACACTTGGAGAAAGGGAAGGGGAACATCTCATAAATGTAACTAAAAACAACTAAACACACAGTTAGCTTAAGAATGAACTTAAATCACTAATAGCTAAACAAAGTTAACAAAATAAGCAAATCACAAAAGCGAAAAGAACTTAAGCAAAAATTAGAATAAAAAAAAAAAAAAAGACTCCATGGTGGGGCTCCACATGGTATCACCCAATCAGTCAATCTGGGATTACTGTGTGCCACCCAGAGTCTGTGTTTGAGTCCACTTCAAGGAACTCTCCCACAGCACCAGCAAAATAAGAAAGCACAACAAATATTAGGTGTTTGATGGAATTAAATATACAAAAGTTAACTAAATGTGTGTACTACAATTATAACTAATGTATTTTAATATTGTCAAACAATTGAAAATAAACAAAACCTATGTGTTTGTGCTTCAGTAGGTGTGATATGCATATAAAAATTTAAAGTCCTGACCTGAATCCGATTGAGATTCTGTGGCATGATGTTAAAAAGGTCGTTCATCACAGCTGGAAAAGACTTGGAAGTTATCGCAAAAGCTTGATTGCAGCTGTTGCTGCTAAAGGTGGCCCAATCAGTTATTAGGTTTATGGGGTAATCACTTTTTCACACAAGGCCATGCAGGTTTTGATTTTTTTTCTCCCTTAATAATAAACACCATTTAAAACTGCATTTTTGTGTTTCCTTGTGTTGTCTTTTACTAATATTTAAATTGGTTTGATGTTCTGAAACACTTAAGTATGACAAAAATGCAAAAAAGTAGGAAATCAGGAAGGAAGCAAACAGTTTTTCACACCACTAAAGATTTACCTTTGTATTAGCAATCAAAGCAGACAGAATATGTAATGAACATATAAAGAAAATGATGTGAAAAGAAGAATGGAAAGCCAAGAAACCATCTGAAATCCATCAGTGTTTAGAAAGCATTAATGCTTCTGTGTAGCAGTTAATATCACCTGGTTTAATATTAAGCGATGGCCTATAAAAAAGGTTCCTCATTACCAAAGCATTGCACAGAGTGATACAACTCATAAAAGCAGAGACATACCCAAAAAGTTGTATTGTTGCAACAAGATACTAATTGCAGTGGTTTCAGGTACTTTTTAAACTTCAAAATGTTCCAGTGTGCACTGTTGAAGCTATAATCTGGAAGTAAAGCAAGTGAACTTTCCTAAATCCTGCTTTCCTGGAGCAGACTTACAGAAGCAAGGCTGCAACACAATCAGGCCCTTTGACCACCAACAGCAGGCAAGGCAGGTGAAGTTTCTTGCTTAAGGACACAACAACTAAAATGGATGAAATGGGGGTTCAAACTGGCAACCCACTGGTTACAGGACGAATCCCTATGTCCTGAGCCATGATTGTCACACTCAATTTTGTAAGGATGTGGCACAGTCACACAGTCGGTGGTTAAAAAAAAAAAAAAAAAGGCTGTTCTGACTCTTGAATTATTCTCTGCCTTCATGAACAGAGTTGCATCTGTTTGGCCTTTTGGGTGACATAAATCACTCAGCTCTGTTACGTCTGGCTATTGTGGGCTTGGGAACCAGTAGCATTACCCACAATTCACCTGCAGTAGCTTAAAGTGTGGGAATTTAGATAGTCTGGAATTTTAACCACAGACATAAAAACAATTAGCAGAGCAGCACAGCGATGTCATTCTGATGAGAACCCCATCTGGCTCTTAATCAGAAAGTGAGGCGTTTCTGTAATTTGTCATAAAAACTTCTGTTATCATGTTTAACGCGCTGCCTTTTTCAGGCGATTTCATTTTTCAGCCATGACCTTGCTCACATTTACTGCTGTCCAATCCTACCTGCTGCTCCAGCTGAGTGCAGCCCCACCCTCCTATGACTGGAACTGGAACTTGATCCTCAGTAAGATTCCCAGAGATGGGAAGCAGCAGCTGTCTATTTGTTCTGTTTTTCCTGCTTAGATGTCAGAAAGGGGATTTCCTGCTATGTGGGAGAGGAATAAGGAAGTATCTTTTCAGAAGACTATGAAGTTTCATAGATTTTTTTAATGATTCATAATAATCTAAATTGGGAACTGGGTTAGAATTAGATAATTAAAGATGTTGTTTTTGTCTTTTGCTTCCAGGCAATAAAGGACTTTGCAATAGTTTTCATTCCCCTGGGTTTTTATTTTCTACTTTTTGTCACATTACAACCACAAACTTCATTGTATTATATGGGGATTTTATGTGATAGACCAACACTAGTAGTGCATAATTGAGAGGTGGAAGGAAAAGGATACGATTTTCAATTTTTGCCAGAGGACCTTAAATAATTCAATAGTCTTCAAGCGGTGGATCAGGAGGTAGGAGTTTGTGGGTTGCCAATTCAAACCCCTGCTCTAGCCATCTCAGTCGTGTTCTTGGGCAAGACACTTCACCCACCTTGCTTGCTGGTGGTGGTCAGAGGACCCGGTGGCACCGATTGTATGGAAGCCTCTCTTTTGTCAGTTTGTCCCAGGACAGCTGTGGCTACAAGGTAGCTTACTACCATCAGCGTGTGAAAGTGCGCAAAGGGGTGAATGACTGAATGTAGTGTGAAGTACTTTGAGTTCCTCTGGACTGGATAAAGCACTATACAATTACAGGCCATTTATCATTTTAGGTCAACAGGACTAAATCCCAATGATTCTTGAATGGTCTCTTAGGCAGCGAACAACAGGGGATTCCTTTTTTCCAGGTCTTTCCTGTTTGCAAACAGTATTTATGGACCATGGATTTTAACGTTTGATGCCACTGCTCAAGTGTACCTTGGGACTCTCGATGATATGCAGTTGAAACAGCATGTTGGATATTCAGGGAGTTGAGAACTTGTTAAAATATTTTGGAATGAAAGTTACTCCCTTCGTCATTCTGAATTACTCAGTGTAGGCCAAAAGTAGAAAAGAATATTATTAACACTCCTATTACAGAACTGGTGGTTATTTTATATAGTGGCACAGCCTCTGGAAACTGTGTACCAGCACACATGATAGGGAGTAAATACTGGTTACCTTTCTTTGTTCACAGTAGAGGGCCAACACAGCAGGCAAGCTTCTGTTCAAATGGGTTACCTATAACTGAAATTGGTTGAAGCAGAGACGTTCATTCAGTCTAATCAATTATCAGATTTAGTGGCTAATCTTAAAAAAAATCTAAAATAGGTAAAGGATCCAATAGACCTTCCCTCTGGGGAAGATAGATTGGTTGGCCAGGTATTTACAAAAGAATATTTGAAAAGGTAATTGTAATGAGGGCATCTGTTAAATATATTTATTTGAAAAAATGTGGAAGGTATGTATAAATTAATTAAGATTGGGAAAAAAAGACCTTTATAGAATTTTGGTACTAGGATTAAGTAAAGTCCTTATTAGCGCGTAAGCCAGGTCTTTACTAGAGTTTGGGTTTCCTGAACTCCTGGAACCAAACCTGTAGAGAATCCTAAAGATCTTTATAGGAAATAAAAACCCCTCTTAGACGTTTAAGAGGCAGAGTAGACAAATTGGATTCTGTGAAGATGTTTCCAGTCAAAACAGAATATCCCACAAATTTCAAAAGACATGGGTCTGAGTGGTTCCAGAGAGAGCCCAATCTCATCCCCAGGAGAAATGTTTAATTTTACAAAAAGAAAATACAGGCCCTAATATGCTTTATGGTTGTTTGAATAAGCAAATAAGTTCCTATTTCTTAAAAGGTTGGGTGATACGATCATGGACGAGGAAAACAGACACACACACACACACACACACACACACACACATATATATATATATATATATATATATATATATATATATATATATATATATATATATATATATATATATATATATATATATATATATATCAAAAAGAACTGATCCATTTCTTTTTGCTTCTTCCCTTTAACTTTGACTGAGCCTTACTGCAGTGCATCTGACTTCTGACCCTAACTCCTCAAATCCTGTCCTTCCATAACCCAGATGGCATCCCTCCTACACCATCAACCAACATGATCTTTTGTGGTACAACTAGGCGAGTGACTTACCTCCAAGGCAGAATGTATCTAACCACCACCAGCTACGTTATTTCCAAGTAATAGCACAACACCTGAGATGGGAACCTCAGGTCACACTGCCACAGAAAAAATACTGGAAACTAATTTGCACTGTAAGTAGACCTTGTCCACTGATCTGGGAACGAAACCTAGTTCTACCCTGCATAAAACTGTACTATGCTCATATGCCAAGTCGTCAGAAAATATCAACACTGAGGTCAGGATCACAGACTGTGAACAAACAGTATCTCTAAGGATACTTATCAGGCATTGATCAGATCTGTCTAGTAAAGATACAAAGCGATTAAACAAGAAAGGCTTAAAACAGTTTTCAAGAGACTCCTTATTTAAGTTATTACTTAACTTCTCCAATACCCTTTGGTTCATGCAAGCTTTGAGAACCTTGTTGCACTTTTTCTTAAAGGAAGGGCAAGCAAGAACATGTCAAAGTTTCTGGTACTAAAATCCCTCCTCTTTTCCAAGCCTATTTGTCAAATGCTGGAAAAATGCTCTTTTCCAGCATTTGACATTTTTAAAACAATAAATAACTCATATGCATTTCCATGAGTATTCTTTTCCGAATAAGGGAACAATGTCTTGTGAGTTAACACATACTCAGCCTGTATAGCAACAGAGAGGTGAGTGGAAACCTTTTGGCCATTCAACTAAACTACATTTATGCAGTTTCCAAATAGCAGTCTCATCTAAATGTAGTCTTAATCCTGCTTAAAGGCTCCCACAAACTCTGGCTCACAGAATACTGTGCATATTCTGTGAGCCACCCGGACTTCACACCCACTGTCCGTGGATAGTTGAGATTTCATAGTCCAGAGTACCAATTGCCCACATTTCTCATGACAAATTCCTTCATTTCCCACAATCCAAATGGATACTAGTTGAGCTAGCTGAGCCCTTAAGCCCATTTCTTCTCCACCAGGGCAGCCACCGCACAAGTGTCAGTACGGCTGAGAGAGTGCATCCTTACGACTGGTTGCGCCAACTCTCAACTTCATCATCTTAGTGTATACGAAATAATTCGATGTGAACACTGTTTCCAGTCAAGCAGTTTACTGTGTAACGCCATGTACGCATACAGAGTTGACCTTGGCACAGACACTTTGAGTCCGCACTGAGTCCGCCTTGAGTACACACAGACCTCTGCAGAGGGAAGTACGTCAGATTAGACTTCTCTACAACTTTGACCTGTATGCTGTGTTCCTTTGTTTCCATGATGCTGTTTGTCCACTAATGTGCTCCAACAAACCTTTAAAGCCTTCACAGAGCTGCTGTATTTATACTGAGGTTAAATTACACACAGGTGGGCTATATTCAATAATTAGGTGGTTGTACTGGATTTTATTAAGGGGTATCAGAATAAAAGGGGGTGAACACACATCCATACCACACTTTTCAGATTTAATTTATTTTAAAAAAAACAATTTAATCATGTACCTTTTTAGTTTGACTTCACAATTTTGCACGATTTAATGTTGGTGTTTCACATAAAAATTTTATTAAAATACATGCAAGTTTGTGGCAGAATATGATACAATGTGGAAAAGTTAAAGGGAGGTGCATATTTAAACATATTTAAATTATATTTCATATAGCTAATGTAATTTACAGTGACATGCGAGAATAGAGCTTCTGTAATGAACATTCAGGTGACCCAACATCAGAGTTAATACTGATTGTGATCAGATGGCAGGCCCTTTCCATCTTTGTTTTCTCCTTTACAGAGATTGAGTGTGACAACAAATCAGCCTAATTATCCAGTAAACAACATTTACACTCTAAAGACATCTAAACTTGTACTTAAAAACGTGAAAGCAGCTCGGTGCTTGTGGTCCCTGCCCTGCAGAAAGAGGGAACAATACGTTTGACAAGGATGGGTTCACTCCCTCTATAGACAACATGAATGAAAACTGTACAGTCACGCAAACCATACAATAAATGTAGACAGTTACGCATGCTGTTATCTGTGGTGAACCATGAATGCATATAAACATGTCAAAGACATAGATGAAGACAGGGGGTTTAGAAACATTCTGATCATTCCTATATTGATAACCTCAGGTCTTCCGTGCAACAGCCAGAGGTTCAGTTCATAAAAACATTCATTGAGCTGAAATATTTCAACTAACAACCAGATCCAGATGTGGAGCCTGATCAGCTGTGTGCAGGCAGATATTCCTGAGATCCAGGATTAGTTTACAAGCTCAAAACTAAGAGCTCTATCAGTCTATGAGTCTGTTTTAAGGGTTTAAAAGCTTGTTCATATTCTGTCAAACAAGGCATGGCATCATGACGTGTTGCTAAAAACATCAACACTCTTTTTTAGATAAGATGATTATCTCAAACAATGTATCAGATCCCAGAAATTATTAGGTGAGGATTTATTTAAAACACCCCAATCGTGACAGTTTTCCAGCTTGGACAAGTCTCAACAGACTTGATAATGACGCTTAACTGGAAAAGGAAATTAAACAGGTTGAACACATCTCCGTTTAACCCTTAACCCTTTGCATCACATTTACGCATTTCTATCACTCTGGATGTACAGTGCCTTGCAAAAGTAGTGATCCACTTTCACATTTTGTCATATTACATCCTCAAATGTGAGTATATTTTACTGAAAATACACAAAATAAAAATACCAATAAAAATCTGAAAAGAATGGTGTAGACTGTCAGATTAAAAGTACCTTTTGAAAATACCAACTTTTGAGCAGATATTAAACATACTTTTCATCAAGCCCGCATTTCTGTTTTTAAAAATCTATTTTTTTATATTGGTCTGATGTGATAACATGCATAAACTTGTGAGTTTCACACTGCTAGTCAATGTAGATTACATCAGCCATGAGTAAGTGCATGAAAATTTATGTAATCTCTGTAGAAAAATAATTTACTCAGATTTCTTGGGAATTCTGACAGTAGTTTTCCATTTAATCACTCACTGCCCATTTAACATAATTCCTCTTGCCATGTGACGGCTCTGTTTTCCTGCTACTCCACACACCAATTGTTTCACATTTTCATTTCTTTCTGACTGTCTGGAATAAAAGACAGAGTAAACTCATCCTCTACAAGCATGCAAAGCTTCAGTGACACCATGTGTCTCCTGCTGGTTCTTCTGCTTCTGGTTCCTGTGCAAGTAAGAGTTTGCTATTTTTTTACTCGTTAAGGTTTACCAGCCCACTTTTTTCTGTATGTTTGCTACTATTGAATTTTGAATTATGTTAGAAATTGTATGTGCAGTGCAAAAGTTTTCATTTCAGTGCTGTTGACATGTTCCCTAGAAAGGTAGATCTTTTCAGGCTCTACATGTTACATGAAGCAGCAATCCAAACTTCTGCAGGATTATTTCTTTTGCATGATTCTACACATTTGCTCAGACATTTTTTATGAGATTACAACCACAAACTGTATCTTTGAGCATGTACAAAAGTCTAAGATCAGTTGGGCTAAGCCAGGGGTCTACAACCTCTGGAGTAGCATGTGGCCCTAAAGGCACATCATAATAATTCTTAATAACTTTGGCCAAAAATAGGAAATAATTGAGTGATATTTTTTTAAGAAAAAAGTAATTAAAACAGCAAGTTTTACCAGTTTTTGTGTTTTCTAGGCAGTCTCTGCATAGAAGCTTTGCAACACAATTAGAGCAGAGGTGTAATAAACATTTTTCTTGTTCTCTCATTTGTTTAGGTCAGTAACTTTGCTGTTTTTTTACATTTATTTTCCATAAATATAGAATTTGAAAGAATGCACTTGTTTTCTTTTTGTGAACGTTCAATTTTTCTTTCACTCACCTTACATAGTCATAAAAATTTATTTAATCTTAACACATACAATTATTCCACAGCGGGTTTCTAGAAAACAGCACAGGGGATCCAGAGCATGAAGCCATTGAGAAGTGCACATTAATTGGCAGCTTCAGTAAAACTTTACAGGCCCCTTAGAGGAGAAAGCCCACAGCATCACATATTCTTCCCAATGCTTAACAGTGGGCAGGGGATGATTTTTCTATATATATATTTTTTTTCTGTATATTTATTTTTTTGTTTCATGGTAAACTCAGCTGGTGTGTTTGTTGCCAAAAAGCTCCATATATATATATATATATATATATATATATATATATATATATATATATATATATATATATATATATATATATATATATATATATATATATATATATATATATATATAAAAATAAAAATTCCCTTCTCACCCTCCACGGGTGGTCTTTCTCAACCTCTGAGCTCGGGTCCTCTACCAGAGGCCTGGGAGCTTGAGGGTTCTGCGTAGTATCTTGGCTGTGCCGAGAACTGCGCATTTCTGGACTGAGATGTCTGACATTGTTCCTGGGATCTGTTTTAGCCACTGCTCCAGTTTGGGGGTGACTGCCCCGAGGGCCCCGATGACCACAGGCACCACTGTGGTCTTCACCTTCCAGGCCTTCTCCAGTTCCTCTCTGAGGCCCTGGTATTTCTCCAGTTTCTCGTGTTCCTTTTTCCTGATGTTGCAATCGCTTGGTATTGCTACATCCACCACAACGGCTTTCCTCTGTTGTTTATCCACCACCACGATGTCCGGTTGGTTCGCCATTACCATTTTGTCTGTCTGGATCTGGAAGTCCCACAGGATCTTAGCTCGGTCATTCTCCACCACCTTTGGGGGTGTGCCCCACTTTGATCTCGGGGCTTCCAGTCCATATCCTGCACAGATGTTTCTGTACACTATGCCCGCTACTTGGTTATGACGTTCCATGTACGCTTTCCCTGCCAGCATCTTGCACCCTGCTGTTATGTGTTGGACTGTCTCAGGGGCCTCCTTGCACAATCTACACCTTGGATCTTGTCTGGTGTGGTAGATCTGAGCCTCTATTGCTCTGGTGTTTAGGGCCTGTTCCTGTGCAGCCAGGATGAGTGCCTCTGTGCTGTCCTTGAGTCCAGCTTTTTCCAGCCATTGGTAGGATTCCCTGATATCAGCCACTTCAGTTATTTGTCGGTGGTACATTTTTTGACATGTTCTAAAATTCTGAAAAATATGAATTGCTGCTTCTGCAATAAATCTTTCATTTCATTCATTTAAATTGTTTACATTTTAATAAACATGTTACTTATAGTTCTGAGTGAACCAGAAGTAATAAAGAAGTTTCAACATAGGCTCAATTTTTCAGATACTCAGAAATCTCCTTTGTTTTGATCAAAAAAAAAAAAAAAAAAAAAAAAAAAAAAAAATCAACTTGGGCCTCTATTAAGGATTCTGAGTCTGCAGACATCTACAATAACATAAAACATGCTCAAGGTTTGTACAGTAATGAGAGCTGATAATTACATTCAAAGAACAGGATCTTTCCAAATCAGTCCAAAAAGGCAAAACGTTGAACGCAACTGTTAGTTTTAGTGTTTAGGGTTTTCTAGGTTGATGCATGTTAGTATTTTTATTTCCTTTTGCAGTATTTATGTAAATCATGATGTGGAGCTTACTGTTGCAAATGTAAAACCACACTTCTGCAGGGTTGTATTTCTCCTGCATGACATGTTTTTTATATTATTATGAATCCAGCTGTTGCATCAGATTTAAGTAGGAGTTCTTAAGGAGTCAGAAACACATAAAGCTTCCAATAATCTAAGCTCCCAAGAAATCTCTGAGTAACAATTACAGGATGAAGTTGTGACTTGATTATAAGTCATCTTATGATTAAACAAACAGAAAAATCCATGTAACTTTAGTTATTTGATAGCTAAGTTTACCTCATGCCCTTGAGTTCTGCGAAAAAAAAGTCAGGATTCTTTTTTTCTACGGTCTCTTTTGGAGATAAACACTATTTTTTCAAAATCAGTGCTCTTTTTACATTATGTTATTAGTTTTGAGAGATGCATGTTTAATTTCCTAGCAGAAACTAACATACTGGTTAAATAAAAAATTATTTTAAATCCAAATCTGCGAAAGGTATGAATAATTTTGAGCTCAACTGGGCGCAACAGCTTTGTATATTTATTTTCCTCGAATCAAATTTTGAGCTTCGTTTTTTTAAACAACTAGAGGGAGCTGTGCAACTGCTAAATGAAATTCCTCTAATTCAATTTACTTTATATTTACTTTGTATTTGTGGCCTAATCCTCCTACAAGTTTGCAAAAATGGAAAGCAACACATATGTGTATTTTTCTTTAAAATGTGTTTTGTTTTGATTTTTTTTTTTATTAGATGAAAAACATTCCAGGGGATGAAAGGCCAAAGGGTAGGAACGGCACACTGTTCTTCTTATTTTCTGTTTTATCTTAGTATAGTTTAGAATTTCAACTTTTAAATCTAAAGCATTATTTTATTTTTTACCATGTTGTTGATATAAATGTGTACTTTTGTTCAAACATTCTTGAGATTTTACTACCCACAGTTTATAGTTTTTTTTTTTTGTTTGTTTGTTTTTGTTTTTGTTTTTGCAGTCTGTATATTTTATGTCTGCTGTTGCACCAAACAGATTTGCCATTTTAAAAACAAAAGTACATCTTTTCTGTTCTATATTTGACCCAAAGTGTTTCCTGTCTTTTACACCTCACCCTTTTTATCTAGAAATGAGATTCATAGAGGTGCTAAGAAGGAGTATCTGCCGACCAATTGAGCAGCTTGTGAATGTGGAGGGGGAGTTCCCTGATGGCAAGGAGTACAGGTACATACCTTCTTGTGTCTCACTGTTTCGCTGCTCTGGCTGCTCTACTGATGAAGCTCAGGAGTGCTATCCTACCACTAAACGCAACATAACCTTAGAGGTGAGGAGAGATCAAGGATGCTCTCAAATACCCCTTTTGATCACATGAAATGTTCAGCCTTTTTTTCAGCCTTGCCCTTTTCCCCTCATGTCTGCAGGTGAGTCGGTCCAAACAGTACGTGAACCTCACGTTTGTGGAGCATCAGACATGTGGAGAGAGGTAGGCTAATATTAAACATATCTGACAAACACCTGATGCAGTTCAGCTAGTATAAAGCTGTAATATTAAAGTTGTTCTCCTTTTCAGGCCAAAATACCAATATCAAATTAATACAAGGTCAGTAAATAAAATATTTTATCTTTGAGATTTGAACTTATCTATATCTTAATTATGCTTTGTTCTTCCTGCACAGTACCAAGACGCTTCTCAGCGACAGACCTCAAAGGAGAAAGCGCAGAAGTACAAGGCGTAGCTGTGAAAAGTATGATTCTCCTCCTTTGTGGCGTTCACACACACAAACACTTTTTCATAGTGTGTGCTTGGCATTTATCATCATTTTTTTTGACTCATGAACAAAATGTTTAAAAGATTAAAAGTTATCAAACAGTATTATTATTATTTGCCATATTGCTTATCACTTCAGCAGAGCTTTAATCCAAATAGCCACTGGTAAGCCGTTTCTGGAAGGTCGCAGAGATAAGCTTCTGGATGGTCCTGTAAAGTTATGATTTCTATTTTGTTATTCCTTCCCTGTGATGCCACAAAATTATGTTTCCACAATTCAGAATAAAGTGAGGCAAAACAAGACCAAAGTACTGGACAGAGAAGACCTGCGGTCTTCAATTTCAGGAAGAGAAATTGGATAACTTCATAAGATTATCAGCTGCTAAACCAAAACAGACTGGGTATGGTACTGGCATAAATGATGGTCAAACGTATAAGTAGACTCCCACTAATATTTGGGTACACATTCCTTTGCAAGTTGCAGAGAAACCACATGTAACCATAAACAAGCTTCTCTCATCAATCTGGTTGGATGTTTGACCATTCTACATGGAAGAATTGGTAGAATTAATTAAAACTTGTTTCCTGTCAAACACTTGGCTTAAAAGCATAATCCATACATTTTGACCAAAGTTAAGGTCACAGCCTTTCCAGAAGCTCAATGTTAGCATTTTTTAATTCATCCCAACACCAGTTCTGACTCCAGGTAGTCTCCACAGTTCAACCATCTGCCTACTGATTGGGGAATTTGGAGGTAGTTCTCCATCTTGATTACTTCATCTTCTCTGTGCAATGCACCAGTACCACTGGGACGCCAGAACAGTCCCACACAATGATGCCGCCACTGCCATGCTCTACAGTTAGTACACCAATCATAGCCTTGATCTTGTCACTGTGGCTAAATAGCTAAATCTCTGCGCGGTCTGACTAAAACTTTTCTCCAGATGACATTTGGGTAGTCCATGTGGGTTGCTGCAGATTTTTTGTCAAGTTGGAAAGAGGAACTAATTTTAACCATAAACTCAATAAGATCTAGTTCATAAAAAAACACAATAAGTAATACACAAAATCTAATAACTAAAACTCATATTTGCAAAGGACACAGTTTAACAAAGCAACAAAGACAAACAGTAAATCCTGATGAGCGTCATCAGCACTGTTAAAAAATACCAGTCATACTTTTTGCAATCTACTATATATTACATGAGGAATAAAATTAGCTGCTGAATTAATTATAGTCTGAAAACTGAAAGAGAATGACCACCCAGGGCAACATCATGTCAAGGTGTGGCATGTAACCACAGTAAGAAGAAAAAAAATGGCTGTCCGCCTTGGCTGGCAAATGATGTTGGGATCTGGATCCTGTTTAAGCTAAGTTACATCTTAGCTGTGTTTCATCAGGTCTGGTCCAAAATCATGAATACCAAGACTGGTCAAACCTGAAGTGAAAAATTTTACAATGAGCAGGGATTTTTAAAACTCAGTTTGCAGCTAATGAAACCATAATTCCATATCAGAAATCACAACAATGTGTCTCATTCTTCATTCTTGTGAACTCAATGTTGTATACTGTACAGTGGGCAAAGAAGGGGGTGCTCATCCAGGGCAGCAGTTATGCAAGAGTGGGTTAGACACACACATGCCAGGGGATTATCTTGTATATTATACAGCTGAATTTGGCTTTTATTTTACCCAACTTCATACTGTAATCATTGCCACTAAGTTCTTTATCTTGATCAAATGGCAGCCTTATTTGAGGGATTTTAGTGGTCTCTTTCAGTGGTATGTAATCTCTGTATCTGCAGTGTCACTACCCAGGATTTTCTTTTTGGGGAATGAGAGGAATCTGGGTCAACAGCTTGCGGCACTGCCTGCGGGTGTCACCAGCTCCTCTGCTTCAAAAGGGAGAATGCAGCAATAGAGAGATGTGCATTTTCCAAATGACTTCACCTCGAAGCTGCTTATTTTGGACTTCAGGTCACTGACAGGGTATTGCTGTATTCAACAGCCTGTTGGTTTCTCAGGGAAAATACAGATATGATCTCCTCTCTTGTTTCGTTATTCATGCATGTCAGAGTGATCATTTTACTCCAGTTAAATGAGATTTAGAGCCGTTATTTCCTTATTGGCTTGCAAAAACTTCAGTTTGCTTTGAACAACAAAGAGTGCCTTGTAGCAGTATTCAGACCCCTTTAACCTTTTCACATTTTGTCATGACAACTACAAAGTTCAGCGCAAGATTCGGTGTGATAGATGAACACATTTCGCAACCATGGAGCAAAAGGAAAATTATCCAGAATGTTTTCTGTATTTTCTACAAATAAGAATCTAAAAAGTCAGATTCAGCCCCCAATTCGAACAGCCTGTTGTGTATTCAGAGACTCAAAACCAATGTGACTCAGGTTAATACGGAATGTTAATGGTCCTTTACAGACAACATTTTGCCTGATCAAAAGTTCAATTATAGTGTTATCTGACCAGAGCACCCTCTTTTATTTGCATTCTGCGTCATTCGTTCTACATTAGTCATGTCAAACTGCAAACAGGATGACTTATTGCTTTTTTTCAACAAAAATGTTCCTCTTACCACTCGTCCATAAAAGTTGTTGAGAGTACAATGAGTAGTTGTACTGTGAACAGATTTTTCCACCTGAGCTGTGGATCTCTGCAGCTCCTCCAGAGTCACCACACAGAGGCCAGTTCTTCTTCTGCAAGCTTCTCTTCATTATTTATCAAAGAAAAAGCATCAGTCTTTGATCCTGACTGCTGTTAGTTTTGGACCAAAGTCAACTCAGTTTTCCAAATCATCACCACCACCTCTTGGCTGCTCCTCTGATTAACGTTCTCCTTGCAGAAGCAGATTTTAAGACTTTCAGAGTTGCACAGAGAGCAACTAAGCTGACTAACCAGTTTCATTTCATCTTTTAGTTGCTTTATAGATTCATTTTACACATTTCTATGCATCAAACAAGAAAAGTGTGGCAAATGAACACTAGCTGTTTTTAAATGAGCAAGGATCTGAAAGTCAGTTAAAATATGTGGACAAAAGAAATTATCATACAGTTCATACCAATTTGAATTAATTCTTCACGTATTTTGCATTTCTAGGTGCCAGTTCTCTCAAAAGAAGATAAATCCTTGATGCAAAAGTGATTTGGGATCAATGTTTTCATCCTCTGTATACAGATAACTTCCTGCATTCATCCCACCAGAGGCCAGTTCTTCTTCTGCAAGCTTCTCTTCATTATTTATCAAAGAAAAAGCATCAGTCTTTGATCCTGACTGCTGTTAGTTTTGGACCAAAGTCAACTCAGTTTTCCAAATCTAGCTGTTCTTATGTGAGGTTTGGACAATGTACATAAACTACAGAATACAGAAGACTTTATGCTTATTTATTATTTTTTTATATTTTAACCAGTTCCAAACACAAATAATTTATAATAATGATGTATAAAATAATGATGTATAATTAGTAAGGCATGTATGTATTTTTTCAAGTTTTATTTAATTAAAAATGAGATCAGTGAATAAAAGCATATGCAAACAACCATAATTCTCTGTGGTTTTCTGGTCTGAATTTTGCAGACCACTATATGCGAGGATCCAAAGAGCTCTTTATCTGACCCAGATTTGCAGTAAACAAACAGATACATCGCTTAGCAAAAATATTCAGGCAGCCCTTAAACCTTTTCAGATTTGGTCATGTTACAGCCACAAACTTCAAACTATATGTTTGCGATTCTATGTGATACACTAACAGAAGGTGGTGCATCCTTGAATTTAGATTAAAGGACATATAGTTTTCAGTTTTTAAAAAAAATACAAAATCTCTACCAATTTAGCACATGTAAGAGGAGAAGCCAGAAATTGGCTTTCTTCCAGGATAACCCTGTTTTTTGTTCCAGTATTCCTGCAGCATGATCCTGCCACCACCATGTTTTGGCATTAAGATAATGCATTCAAGTGATTTGCAGTGTTCATTTTAGAATAGAATAGATACTTTATTGTCCTAATAGGAAAATTTTGACACAAAATTTTTAATCTAAACAAACTTGACCACAGACAATGTAAAGACGGAATCTACAACAGCATCCTTTGCAGCTCATGGCTTCCTTGCATACAACCCAATTAAGTACCTGGGCTATCCTATTTCCAAAGATACATGAAATACATAATTGATTGAAACATGTTATGATTAAATAAACATATAAGTTCTACCAGTTCACACCTGCTGACCATAAAAGTAAAAAAAAAAAAAAAAAACTCACCTGACCAGAGCACTGTCTTCCACATGACTGCTGTGTCTCTTACATGGCTTGTCACAGACATGATTGTGGATGTGCATGGGGGAACCCTATATAGTGCCATACTCTTCTTTTACTTTGTGAATTATGTTCAAAGCTTAGGATTTTGTTTTCCTGATTGGTTTGTTCCTTTCTCTTAATGCTTTTTGTTCACTTGTGTTCTCTGACAAAACCTTCATAGCCCTTCATAGAAAAGCTACATTTATACTGAGCAGAAATTGAAGTTTATGGTTGTAACATGACCACATGTAAATAGATCAGGGGGTGTGAATACTTTTATGAAGCACTGGGTTGCCATTTTCCATTGATTTATAAAGCACTCAGTCACTTGAACAAAGGAGAAACAATAGAGATGTGGTTAGATTTAACAGCAAGGATGTCTCTCCATTGGCATTAAGTTCGCTGCACAAGAGTGAACTACTTGGTGGCATAAATTGGTGTCATAATCATGCCATTTTGTTTTCAAATGTGACATGTTAAAATTTATAGTGACTTTTAATATGAAAGCCTTTTTCTTTCACTGGTTATGTTCCTCCACAAACAGTTCCGATTTTCCAAAGCAGTTATGCATGCATAATTTGATTATAAGTCTGTAATCTTATCCTCATTTGAAGGATATCCATTAATGTTAAGATAAAAGCAGCATAGATGGACGCACGTGTTACTTTCTTGTTTTTATGGGCAAAGTAAGGCAGGGCTTTGTTTACTCTATGGTACGTGCTGCAGAGAAGACTAGTAGCTCTGCTTGAGTTAGCGCCAGGCCAAACATTTATGTAATACACTAGACGCTCTCACGTCACTGTGCTCTACGTTGCCTGCACTGTGTAAAGCTAAAATCCCAATGGCAAGACATATGCATAGCCCTTCAGTTGCCACACATTTGGCAGTAGTCACGTTTTTCAGCTGCTGGCGGCTCCTGCCAATTACAGGCCCGGAATGCGGTCACATGGGAATGGGTGGTGGCCAAAACAATGTGACGTACCGGATACTCCTGATAGGACCACGCCCTCAAGTACCAAATATGGAACCACAGCTGAACTAAATATATCGTTTCTTCCCGTTTTGGGTTTAAATCACAAAGACAGGAGCGTTAAAGTAGTGAAAACAATTACTATTATTAAAACATTCTTCATTTTGAAGCAAACAAGACAGTTAGAGAGCAGCTGCAGTCTTCTGTCGCCACCGTGCTCTGCATGTGACCGAGCGGGCTGGGGAGGAGCGCTGGGTCCCGTGTACGGCACCGTGGAACAGCCCCATCCAGACTGTGTAGCTGGGCGGCTGCAGTTAACCACCATACTGAGGAAGAAAAAAAAAAAGGTCAGCCGTAACTTCAACCCGAATGAAGGTTCCTGTTTTTAATACCGCGTCTTTGGAACAGCTCGACTAAAAGTACGTGTGTTACTTTGTTTTCTCTGTCGTATTTTTGTTGTGTTTCTATCCGTTTTAGGCTAGTCACACTTCGTGGGAGTCCTCTCATTAGCATTGCTTAGCGTCTACACCGTTAGCTCTAAGTAGCTAACTACCGTCCGTCGAAAAATAATGACTTAGACTTTTTCTCTTTATTAAATGCGAATATGTTTGTCCTAATTAGCCCGAAACATGCAGTTTTATACCGTTTGGTAATTTGCTTGTTTTAACTTTGGTTTTCTGCCAGTGTTTACCCTGACAGGCCTGGTCAGACTAACGACGAACGTCAACTTGTATCCAGTTTCATAAATCGATATCAGTTTATCCAGAATTACCCATGTTTATAGATTAAATAAGGGTTAAATTCATCCTACATGAACAGTGCCTTGCAAGGGTATTCATTCCTCTTGAACTTTTTTTTTTTTTACATCTTGTCACGTTACAACGCCACACTTCTGTGTTTTTATTTGATGGATCAACGCAAAGTAGCAAAAAATGCTAAAGCGAAAAGAAATGGGTACATGGTGTTAAAATTATATTTAGAAAACCTCCCAGAAACGTTCGGACCCCTTCACTTTGATGCCACTAAATAAAATCCAGAGCAGTGTGTTGTCTTCAGAAGTCTTACAGTTTCTAAGCAAGGTCCATCTCAGTATAGTTTAGTCTTAGTCTAAAACCTGGTGGTTTCTGAAGACCTCATAGAAAATTAGTGAGTAAATAGGAGGCAGGTCAGGGATAAAGTTGTACAAATTATTAAACATCTCACAGTCTGTTCAGTTGTCCATTATCTGAAAATATAAAGCATATGTATCAACTGCAAACATTCACCTAAATCAGGGGTGGGCAGCTCCAGTCACTGAGGACCAGTGTTTGGCATGTTGAAGATGTTTCCCTGCTAAAACAAAGTGGACTTAAGTTACAGCAGTTTACTGCAAAACTTGGTGAAAGGCTGAGGAAAACTTTTTTAATGAGTTGTCTGTGGTCTTGGAACAGGGACACACCTAAAACCTGTAGGGGGGGCATTAATCGGAGAAGCAGCTTGGAGCCTTGTGGTATACCTGGAGGAATTGCAGACATCCACAGCTCAGGTGAAACAGTCTGAGGCAACTATTATTTGTGCATTCCACAAATCTGGAACTTTCTGGCCTGCATTCAAGCTCTAAATGTGGCTGAAAAATTACACATTCCCACGCTGGAACATTGTATTGGAAACATCATCCTGTGACGATGGAGAAAACCAGTTAGATCTTGCAGAATACTTGAGACAGAGCCAAGGTACACTTTCCATCAGTGCAAAACATCCAGTTAGAGCTTCAATGGCATCAGTTCAATCAAAGCTTATTCATGTGTTCGAATCGCCCAGACTAAATCTAAACCTGAATCCATTAAAGAATCTGTGGCAACACCTAAAAACTGGATGCTCTCCAACAAACCTGACCCTGCTTCAGCTGGTTTCCTAAGAAAAAGATAAAAATGTCCGGAAGTGAGAAGCAGCAGACATTCTGCTAAAGAACAGCAGTAGTAATTACAGTGTAAGTATTTACTCAAGATGGCTACATGGTTTTTGTAAAAAAACAAACAAAAAACAACTGTTTTTCTTCTTCTTAAGTTATGCTTTAATTTGCTGGTCTCGAAAAAAAAACAAGTGTGAAGAAGTTTAAAGGGTTATTACTACATTTGCAATGCACTGTAAATGGAGACGATAATATAAAGGGATCCCAACTAAACACGGAAGAAAGTATTTGTAATATTTTTAGTTTGTTGCCAAGTTATTTACATGCAGCTTTAAATGTTTCTGCTGATGTTTTGTTGTTTTTTTTTTTGTTTTGTTTTTTTTAGCTACTTACAACTGTGTAATATCCCATCGGTTTGAAAAGAGGGTCTACTTAGTGTTGTTTTGTTTGCAGCTTTAGCGTTTGATATGCTGAACTAGTTTTGTGAGAGCTTGTGGATCCGAGGACAGCTTCAGGGAAACAGGAAGAGGAAGATGAACACCAAGAGGAAGGCGGAGAATCTCCTGAGGGCTGCAGACAGACCTTGCATCATGAAGTGCAGAGGTTCCCAGGTGGATTCAGAAAGAGACTCCGGATTCTCAGGTTCTCTCCGACCCATGGCGCATGTTGAGGACAACTTCAGACACCCTGGCTGGACCACAGTTAACTTTTCTGTCTACCCTACAGATGCCAGCTCAGAACACCTGAGCACAATGGACACTACAGACTCTGAGGATTCACTTCAGCCTGTTGCGCAGCAGGGGCCACAGGTTGCTGGTTCAGGCCCAAAGCCCTCTCAGCTGGCTGTGGTTGGAGGCTCCTACTCCGGACTCTCTCCTATGATCATAATGAACAACGTTGTCCTCAAGCAGGTAACATGATAAAACTTCCACTCTGAAATGTGCTGCTTCTGCTTCTAAAACTTGAATGTTCTAATTACTTCTGTGTAAACTTTGAGAATCAGATGCTCTTATGTCTTTCCTTTACAATTGGCATTTGAGTGACCTTGGGTGTTCTTAAAGATAAAATACATGAATATAAAAACAAAAGCCTTTTTATTTTCTGTTTCACCACTCGCAATAAAGTTTCTATACTGCCTTATTTGTCCATGCAACTGCTCCAGTTTAGCAGTGCATGAATGCAAAGTACCCAGGGTAAAATGCAATAGCCAACCAAATATTGCGTTCGAGTAGTCCTTTGCAAATGCAATATCATATATATTATTACTGGAATGGCTACTTAATATATTGTAGATCATCTCAGGCAGCTGTTCTGCCTGAGATGATCTGGATACCATTTTGATATAGTAGAAAAAGTAGATATGTCGACACTGCACATAGAAAATGTATCTATAAAATTTTATTGGCTACTTTAATTAATTCCAGTTTGCTCAAATGAATGTGATCGAAATATTGAGATGTTCAGAGGAACAGAAGCCACTTCAGGGCATTTGGAGGCAGAGAAACTGAGCATTGGTCAAAGTAATTGAGGAGAAACTTGTTCAGTTTAATGTTGTGTTTTACACCCGTTTGGGTGAGCCAAAGATCCTGCGAGTTATCTGTCCCCAGAGACCCCCTGCTTCGATTGCGGTTTAAAGATTTGGAAAAGAAATGAAGGGTGGCACAGAATCTGTTTGTAAAACTATCGCCCTCATTGTTTTGCAGCCTGTAGAGAACCCTCCTTCTCTGAAGCCTTGGGGTTTCAGTCCCACCGTGGAAGTGGTGCAGCCTGTGGTCCCGCAACCTCAGGTGGTCTTTCTCCAGCCTGTGGTCTCCCGTCAAGCTTCCCCATCCTCCAAAGAGGCCACCTCTAAGCACAGACGCTCTAAAAAGTATCTTCCAATCTTAAAGTCCTACCCCAAGATTGCCCCACACCCTGGGGACAGTGTTGGTTCCTCAGGAAGAGGAACTGCTTCTTCCTCCTCCTCCTCCTCCTCTTCATCCGGGTCAGAGAAATGTAGCTCTTTGACCTCCAACCTTTGGGAACTGTGTCAGAGAGAGAAGGTGCAGAGATCTCTGTGTAGTAGCTCTAGTAACTCTGGAGGTGCTTCTCCTAGTCTTCCCGGTACTCCCAGTACCATGTCCGCTCTGCTCCAGAGCCGACTTTCACTCCCTGCGGCAGAAACCAGCAGCAGTGTCACCCCTGCCATGGACAGGCCTTCATCAGCAATCAGCCAGGCGGGGTTAACCAGCTCCCTGTCTTTCAGTCATTCCAAAAACCAGACCCTCACCTTGGACAGCATCTCTTCTCTAGAATGCAACACGAGTGACGGCAACTCTGACACAAAGAGGAAGCGCTTCTGCAACACGTACAACATCCTGAGCAAGTCCGGCCTGCTGGACATCACGCTCCGCACCAAGGAGCTCCTCAGGCAGAACCAAAGCACTCAGAACGACCTGGACCGACTTAAGAAACACACCGACCTATTCCTCCAGGCCCTCCAGACCGGGGACACCAGCGTCTTCATGAGGCTGCTGAGCAGTCTTCAGGAGGAGGGCAAGGAGCGAGCTGCTCAGAGCAGCCTGAAAGCAGATCAGACCTAGCCTGGTGCTCAGCAGTAATCCATTAGACTCCGAGGAAGACCAGGAAGGGGGTAGGCGTGCGTGGGCAGATGGGCTGAAAGTAATGCGCTCTACATTACTGACCCCTCCCACAGACTCTCAGACAGACAACACACTGTGGCCTACATTTTAGCAGTCATTTGCCTTTAGTCCCTTCCAGATGCACCAAACTAACCTAAAAATCATCAAAGTACGTGTCCTCTTATAATCGTTGCTCTCTGGTTGTACAGCGTTCTCTAACACTGTACGTGGATCCTAGTTGACCACGAAATTCTGCAAATTTCTTTCACTTATGTGTAGGAGGAGCGGTTTTGGTCAGTAGTATTATTGGAACGCACAAAAAAACCAATCTTCAATGGATTTGGTTGTGAAACATGTTGAAACGACCTCGTTGATCACAGCCAGCTCGGTGAGGACTCTTCCAGCTTGGGTTTTATCCAAAACCCCACTTCCTAGAACCTTTTTATCTAACTAGGCCGTTAAGGGATGCGTTTCGACCGTGGTCTTATAAACCGGGTTGTTTATGTAAATGATGTCCCCTGATGTTGAGCTGCACCTGACTATTTCACATGCAACTGTCTCCATGCAGTTAGATATGTAAAAAGGTTGGAATATGATAAGTTCATGGCGATGCCATGTTGACAACATTAAGAGCATTTTGCCTGTTTGTAGCATAAAACAGCCAAACGTGTGCATAAAGTGTACTTAACCTCTGCTTCTCACGGGGGTGTTTTTGCAGGGTGTTTTAGCAGTTTTATGTTTAATGTTTATGTTTTGTGCTCTCATCAGGTCGTTGGCAGATATTCATGTTCAAATTGGCTGGATAGAAAGGTTCATTGTCAAGGGGGGTTCTTGGAGTTCAAGCATGGGTATTGGTCAGTTCTGAATGTGTTCGTACCCTTTTTGTCAACATTATTGTTTTTAACTATTCAGAACGGTGAAATATAAGTTGACAGAGTTGTCTGTCTTCATGTGTAATTTTTCTCCTCTGTATTTTTGTTTGTATTTTCTTGCATTTTTTTCCCTAAAGTTTGTATTTAAATGTATTTTTGTTCAAAATGAGACAATTAAGGCAGCTACTGATGAAACCCAGTAGTCTCTTAAATCCATTGTTTTTTTTTTTTTTGTTTTGTTTTTTTTTTGTTTTTTCTTTTGTGAAAATTTAGTTAATTTTTTTTTATTTCATAGATCATGGCCTTAAAATTCTAATTATATGTATGTTGAAGAAAAAAATGTTGCACTAAAATCTAAGAAAAGCTTTGAAGCAATTTGTGGCAGAATTTAATGGCAGCTGTGGTGCTGTAGCCTAAAGATGTACATAATTTTTTACTTTTTTATTTTGTTTTTTACACGAGGTGCATCACCGCACAGACATATGTACAGCAGTGGGTTTTTTTTTGTTTGTTTTGGTTTTTTTTTTTTTAAATCAACTTGTTCTACATATTCAAGCCATGGTTTGATATTTGCTGTGAGAATTTAACAGGCTGTGCTTATCTTGAGTTAATGTGGTCCATATTTAACATCAGGAGAACAAGATGCTTATTTAATGCCATCTAAATTGTAAAGAGGAAAATGTTTCACACATATGTAACTGTTAAAAGTGTGTGAGAAAATATTTTTTCAGACAAAAAAAAACCTCAGAAGTAAATTATTATTATTATTATTATTATTATTATTATTATTATTTTTTTTTTTTTTTTTTTTTTTTTTTTTTTTTTTTTTTTTTTTGCTTTAATAGACATGTCAACTCTGTACTCCACACTAAACGTAATTCAGTGTCTGTTTCAGGCACAGTTTGCATTATGAAATATTTTTTAATAAATATAAAGTAGATGATTTGTGGCTGTTCAGTCACATAAAACATTCAGTGTGAGCCAAGAGGAGCTTTGCTGTGCGTTAAAGATGTTTGAGGTCATCACCACTCCTCCCATTGTCTTTGACTGCAGTGCACCATTTCCACTTTCAGCAGAGCAGCTTTGTGCTGTACTGTCTTTTAAGGTCTTATGGTCAGTCCTAATAATATAGCTCTTGATCTAAAATGATCTCTATATGTTTATAGATATCCTGCAAACCTCATGAGTTACAGGGTTTTCATCTCACACACACACTCGCCAGTACAAACTTTGTTTTTCTTTCTGATGCTATATACTCGTCTGGTATTTACTTGTCAAGTTATTTGACTACAACTTGTCCGGACGTGCTGTGTGCAGAGCTGTAGAATATTTCTGAGATTGAGATAATCTGTTATTTAATTCACTTAAAATAGTGTGATGGCCTTCAGGTTAAAAAAAGCAAATTCCGGTTAGGTTACAGTATATGTTCACTGGCAGTTGAATAAATAATTCTAGTATGCATAAGATCAAAGTAATTATAGTGAGGTGGCCATGTTAGGTTACCAGAGTTTTAGATTTCAACTTCCAAAATGTTAATTGAAACAAAGTTTTCATGTATAATGGGATACTTTTAATGTTAAGATTGGCAGCTTTAAATTAAGATTTTATCTAATTTTGTATTTTTTAAATGTTAAGAACTGGGATTGTTCTTTCAAAATATGGCAGTGGGCGAATGGTGATGTAGATATTGTGAGCTAACAATTTTTTAAAGATGTAAAAAAAGGAATTTAAGAGTCATACTGACTTGCAAGCAATAAGTTTTCTTTTCTAAAAATTTTAGTTGGTGAACATTGAAGACTTGACTAAATCGTAACTTAAATGGGTTGTAATGTGAACTCACTCCAATAAGGCTGAGTTATGGTTTGGTTTGAAATCCTGTTTTGCTTTGTATGTTTACGTTTAGGATGTAATTGCCTGTGTAATAAATATTTTAAAAACTTACCATCTGTCCTATTTATTACTGTTAAAATATATCCAAATGAGATTTGCGTTCATTTGTTCCAGAAATTTGTTTCATGCTTTTTTTTTTTTTTTTTTCCAGTATTAACAAGTTACCAGTTGCTAAATTGCAAGCTAGACATTTCTAAATTAAATCACATTTTTAGTTCAAGAATTTTCGCTGCCCTTGCTGTAGTTGACACGTTCGACCACTGGATGGCGATAGTGAGACGCAACAGTTTTGCGCGGATGTGCTGAAACATTGTACCTTTGGAGCCTCCGTAGATCAAAGCAACCCTGTGTTTTGAGAAAATTGTAATGCTATTTGATTCTTAGGCTGTGTCGCAGTCACAGCACTGTAGCAACGAGGAGTTTTTTTTTTGGCATTGAAGAGTTAAAGGAGTTAAGCAGGCACACAGGCAGTTGGTGGCCGGGTTTCATAAGGAAGGGTGCTGTATTTTGGAGACATAGCCCCGGGTAGCTAGTTTTCTCCTGCTAACCAAGCTAACCTGTCAGTTTTATCCAGCGCGGTTTTCAATCAACACCGTCGTTTCTAGTCGTGCCTGCCTTCACCACCAGCTTTGCTTCCTCTTATTTACAACTTTAGGTGTATAATGCTGTTTTTTGTCCCTGTCCGTGTGATGAGTTTGACTCAGAGATGACCTACAGCTGCTGACCCATAGAAAGTCTCACCGTTTCTCGGTAAGGTTCAAGGTATGTTCTGTTACTCTTTCTAAACTGGTCTCATGTTGATAGTTATTTTGTCGGCTGATTGGTTCCTGCTGTGTTTGTGTTAAACAGCTGAGAGCTTCACACAGGCAGACTCATGCTTTCTGATGAGCTGGACTCTAAACCAGAGGTACTAGCTTTTCTCCAGAGGCATTACACAGACCGAAGGAGGTGTTAGAATATGTCTGTCAGTTATAGCCAAGCTTTTAGCGTTACATCATTATATTATAACCATAGTTATAATGATTGCTGCTTTCTCTTGTCAGCTGCTGGTGCAGTTTGTCCAGAACGCCTCCATCCCATTGGTGCAGAGTCTGGAGGACTCGGAGTCCAAACATTCCTGCTTGCCCCTGTTGGCCCCAGCTGAGAGCTCTCTGTGCACTCATCTGGAGCTCACAGGTAGGTTCACTCTCCTGCCACCCTGGGATGGAGCACTTTTATGACTTTCTCATTGCTAGACATGTTTACACATATAGGAAAATTAGGAACCTGGCCATTGCCTTCCTATGCAGTTCCGCTCGGTTCTAATCTCGCTTCACAGCTCCGTCTGGGCTTTCTTTCATTGACTTGATTCCTCCCGTAGAGGTGGGCGGTACTGATACCAAGTTGGTATCATTATCCAATTGATAAATGGTAAGATTGATACTTAAGTTTCAGATTCCGTCTTGAAATTTTATTTTATTTTTATATTGTAGTTTCTCAACTCCTCAAAAAGATTTTGTTTTGATTTTCTTCAATGATAATTCTTAGCACTTTGCTTTTATTTTTTGTTTTTCTGTTGCTGTTTGTCATGTTAAGATGTTATTAAAGTATTTTATAGATACCTATAAACTTTGTCCAAATTCTGTCTTAAAAAAAAATTCAAAGGAAAAACAAACAAACAAAAAAAACCCACCTAAATGTTTATATTAGAAGTGTGACAATATGTCAAACTTTTTTTTAAAAAAAAGTATCGGTATCTGTATCGGCGATACTGGCCCTGTGTTTATTTGGTGTCGAATCAATACCAAAATATGCAGTATCGCACACCTCTCTCCTCTGGTAGAATTTTACCCAGGCCAATCAGCAAACAGAAGGAGAAGTTGTGAACGATGGCAGAAGAGGAAGTGAACGACGCCATTCAGTACGTGTTGCCAAGCTTCCAAATAATGAATTAACATTAACAGCTGCCTCGTTCGGCTCGGCTCTTCTCTCTTCGCAGCGGGAGATGATCGTTTACAGCGTAGGCAATTTCCGGTAAGCTTAATGGCATCTAATTGGCGCATTACATACGTCACGGGCAAACATTAGTGATTGGGTAAAATTAAAACCTCAACAGAGTCCACGCCTCCAGGAAGAAATCGTTTCTCAATAGCCAAGGGTCCAGACCCTCTGTACAAACCAAAGTGTAGAACAAGGTGCTGGTTTTTACCAGGCTAATATACCCCTAGCCTTTGAGACTTTCATTAAACTTTAAACATAACACATACTGTTGGTTACAGGCTGAAAATGGAGGGAGTTCAGGTTAAGTTAGTTTAATTAAAGTTACTATGTTAGTTCTTTGTGTTGGAAACCAGTCACCATTTACTGTGTATTTGTTAAGTTGAGGAGCAGGCCATGATGATAACCTGGCTTTTTGTTTATGGGAGTTTTCTCATTTGATTTTTTTTTTTTTTATTTGTATTAGAATATAATTCAATAAAAATCCATCTATTTTGACTCTGTGCGGTGAGGTAGATTGATCTGGTTCTACCAAGGGTATATCCGTAGCATGTGCTTCACAACAAGTACCCTTTCTCCCACTTTTCTGTTCAACCAAAACAGCAACTGCTCTGTGTCTCTGTTTCGTGGGACGTCAGTATCGAAGCATTCTGCTGTTAGTTTTGGGAAAATCAGTTGTTTCTATTGATGCTTTAGAGAAAGAAAAGCAAGCTTGAGAATATTTTCCTAGACTGCAGAAAATGAAGCAGGTGCAGTAAGACTGTTCTGCAGTAGTGACGTGGGTCTGACTGTGCAAGAGAAAAAGGTAAATATGCTCAAATATGCAGTTTTTTTGTTGCATCTGTTTTAGTGAATCAGAGAAAAGGGTTGTTTTTATTTAATAGGAAGCTGCAGTCATGATTATTCTGCTTGTGGATCTCCTTGTTTCACCACATCCCTGCAGCAGTGCTGCATTGCTTACGCCCTATTATTCACATCAGCTTCTTCTAACACTGCTTGGTCTAATGAGCTGTTAGAGAGAAGCACAAGATCGGGTTGGGGTATATTCAGAGATTTTTGACTTAAGTACAACTCCTGAACGCCGCATTAATAGTTTGCGTTGTTGCTTAATACATTCAGTTGTGGAGATTTTTTAAAACCTTATAGTATTGAAGTAATAATTTTGTTGTTATTATTATTGCATGACATTCTCATGGTGTCACAACTTAGAATAATCAAACATATTGATTAATATAGTTAATAATAGTCTCTATAGTATGGTTATAATAGTTGCTGTTTTAAATTGAATGTTTAAAGAGTAATGGGTGGCGCTCATTTCGTGTCTCAGTATTTTTTGCAACTGGACATTAGGGATGCACGATATATCGGCGTTAACATCGGTCTTTGCCGATGTTGGTCATTATTTAGCATAACTGTATCACTCCGATAAGCAAAAAATGTGCAGCTATTAATAACTGCTATTTATTTCCATCTTATTGCTGTTTGTGTATGTATGTGTGGCAGGAGGGGCAGGGCGTTGGTCCTGTGGTATTTGTTTGGGCATGTGATAGTGATGCAGCGCAGGATTGGGGGGGGTTGTTTAACTGAAGCAGAGATGTGTGGTTGTTTCTTCACAGTGTCGAAAAGGTCGGGAAATATGTATAAATATTGGTATCAATCTGTAAATATTGGTATCAGCCCAAATTTTCCCATCGGTGCATGCCTCCTGGAAATATTTCAGTCATATTAAAGTCGTTCTTGTAAATGAAGTCAAGAACCAGAAACTGGGCGGTGCCTAATTATCATGATTACTAGGTGTATTCCAAACATGCATCTGTGGCCAAAATCACTTTGCAGCGTTTTGAACGTTGTACAGTCATAATGGATAAATTCAACAGCTTGTATTCGTCTTTTAAATTGTTTCCCAGACGGAGGCCTGAGCCACGAGCCGGACACTTCTCCCTCGTTGCCGGAGTTTGGTGGTGGGCCACAGCAAAGCCCGCTGGTGGTCCAGTCGCACCCTCAGCCTCAGGCGTCACAGAGCCCGCCGGCTATTCTGCACGACTTGCAGCAGCCAGACAGCACCTCCTACGTCCTCCTAAACCTCGCCAAAGGTAGAAACACTAAGACCATCACTTACTATACTGATCTGGTAATTTGTTTATTTTGCGGGAAATCCCCCAAAAAGAAGCCAGTTTTTACTTGTAATGTTCCTGATTTAATTCCCAGCTTCATGTCTGGAATTCAGAAAGGAAAAGTAGAAAGTTCAGTTCTGAGACTGACTGAATTTATCATCAGAAGCTCAAACAGGTAATTAAAAATTAATGAGAGAATAAATAATAAAAGGAATCCTTGGCTGTGGTCCATATCCAGTATAAAGGAGCTCCGCAGAAGAAGCCTGAATCTAAACTTGCTTCTGTTCTTCATGTTCTCAGAGCAGCAAAGAAATGAGGTGACATGTTTTATGCAAAAAAAAAAAAAAATAAATAAATTTGGCGAAAAAGAAAGATCATCTCTGGCAAGCGTGTTCTATAAGTTCATTAGCCTGTGGAAGTAGAGTTTCTTGACATGCACTTCTTTCCTCTCTGTGTGTGTGTGGGTGTGTGTTCGTGTTCTACATGATTTATATTTGGAGCTCTGACCTAGAAGGATTCAGGCATTTTCCCTCACCAAACTCTGATTTTTTTTTTTTTTTTTTTTTTTGATTCTCCTCTCATGTCAGGTATCACAGCTTCCTCGGAGTCCCTGATCTTTGCTGCCGACGGTGCCGGGGACGATGAGGACGAGGGGGTTTCATCGGGAGACTACGGGATAGACGGGACCGCCCCGTGGTATCTGAGGGTTCAGGAGCTGGCACACGACAGCCTGATTGCAGCTACGCGGGCGCAGCTCGCGAGAGACGCAAAGGCCAGCCAGGATGCCAGAGCTGCAGGTGTCAGTAACGGTGAGGTGACTTTGTTTCGGCTTTTTGCTGCAACTTAACACCAGACAGAACCATCCCAAAACGAGTTTAGGTTCTGTGGGATGTTTAGGCTGGAATGAAAACAAAAACAAGAAGCTGGTCTACTTACTCCAAGCATCTAAGACTAAACAGAAATGAGGCCAGGGAGATGAAAATGTTGTATAATCAGCCATGACTAAAACTGAGCTCAACACTTGTCATCATAAAGGCTCTAAATCAGACTGAATTAGTCACTTTCTCTTGATGGTTTTATCAGTTTGACAGCAAATATCCTGCGGACTGGTAAATATCGCAGCATTTCCAGGCATTGATCATCAACTACTGCATATGGTTGGGCTCTGCTTCTCATCCATCTAATCAACCCAGCGCCAGCCACACAGTCATGAAAGTGCATTCACAGTTTTAACTCTTGGCTCGCACAGAAGAATTTAACAAGGAAGTCGTGAAAATGATGCTGGGATGAAACGGACGCTAAAACTCTATCAGGGTCTGAGCCATAAAAAAGATGGAGACAATTATGTGTAATCTAACCTTTATATATATATATATATATATATATATATATATATATATATATATATATATATATATATATTATATATAGATAATATATATATGTGTGTATATATGTATTTTTTTTTTTTTTTTTTTTTTTTTTTTTTTTTTTTTTTTTTTTTTTTTTTTTTTTTTTTTTTTTTACTATATTTACATTGTTGTTCTTAACCTCATTTGAACCACTTACCTTTAGGAAACAGAGATGAATGCGTTTTGGTCTAAAATGTGCAAATTGACCCCAGAACAAAAGCCAAAGACCTTATGGAGATGCTGGCTGAAGCTGGTAAGACGGTGTCATTATCCACAGTGAAACGTGTCCTGTACCAACATGAGCTGAAAGGCCACTCAGTGAAGAGGAGGCCATTACCCCAAGAAAAAAAAAAAGAAAAACATACATGCACACAGGGACAAAGACCTTCATTTTTGACCATCGTTACATTGAGAGGAAAGTGGGGGATTCTTGTAGGCCTGGGAACACCGTCCCAGCTGTGAAGTATGGGGGTGGCAGCATCATGTTGCGGGGCTGTTTTTTTCTGCAGGAGAAACTGGTGCACTTCATAAACATGTGGAGATATTGAAGCAACATCTAAAGACATCAGCCAGAAAGTTGAAGCTTGGGTGCAACTGGGTCTTCCAAATGGACAATAGCGCTAAGGATTCAGCTAAACGAAGTGGCTTAAGGACAACAAAGTCAATGTTTTGGCGCGGCCATCACAAAGTTCTGATCTCAGTCCTATGGAGAAGTTGCGGGTAGATCTGAAAAGGCGTGTGTGAGCGAGGCGGCCTGCAAACCTGACTCAGTCCCACCGGTTCTGTCAGGAGGAATGGGCCAGAACTCCAGCAAACTATTGTTTGAAGCTTATGGAAGGAAACCCGGATCATTCGATCCAAGTCATACAGTTCAAAGGCAATGCTACCAAATACTGAGAAACTGTGTGTAAGCTTCAGATTTTAAAGACATTAATCAATAAATCTGACATATTCTCTCTGTCATTATTGTGGCATTTAGCAAATAGAAATAATTGTGGTGATTTTAAGCGACCCTAAAATGAGAGAAGTTTGGTCTGATTTAACTTAAGACAGAGAGGAAAAAAATACGTACGTGTCATTTGTTTCATGCAAATCAACTTCTGGTTTCAACTGTATGGAACTGTGATTAACCCCCATTTTTCAGACTGTTTCTTTACTGTTTCACAATGTCCCCATCACTCTCTATAAGCCTTTGTATTTCAGCTGCTAAAAATACACGAGGTGGAGACATTAGAGACAGTTGTTCTGTCCACTGTCTAAAAATATGAGCGATATGCAGAGCATGAATGCATGACACTTGATTTATAGTTTCCTACCCAAGCAGTCCATTGTGATACTGCGCACAATGATGTTGCAATGACTTCCTGATTCGAACGGCCCTCCAGTCACCGACAGCTCCCCACTCACCAATGATGCTCACAATGCCGCGTCTGAACTTTTCCAAGCAGCGACGGGTATTTTATCCCAGGTCACACATTTGTCAAAAACATTTGGGTGCTCCGGAAAGACTTTTGGGAAAATTGAGTCGTTTTGGAAGGCGGTGCATTTTGTTATATCTATCTTAAAACCAAGTTTCCTGCAGTGAAACAACATGGTAGTGGAAGTATGGTAGTCTGTGGCTGCTTTGCTGCAGGCTGCAATGAATCAGACCTACTCAAACTGGTGCCCAGTTTGGGATTTTAAGCTCAGGTCATCTTGGATTCTGTGCCAAGACGTTGATCTGAAGTGCACCAGCAAGTATGAACATAAATAAATAAAACTTAATTAATTTAAAAAGTTTTTTTTTTTTGTTTTTTTTTTCCCCCAGTCAAAATCTAGACCTAAATGCTTAAACAATCCATTCATACTGGAAAACGGGCGGCACTTTAGCTGTAGCTCAGACAAAAATAAATCTAAGAAAAAGTTAGTGGGTTTAATGTTGCAGCTGATAAGTGTTTTAACAGCAGCTGCTCTCGAAAAGACAGGCTTTAGACAATAACCAAAGCATTTGCTGTGCAGCTAATAAACCTCATGAAGGCTCTGGCTGTCTCTAACTCCTGAAACACCTGATAAAAGTAAACGGACTTCTCTTTCAGAATCGACGAAGCCCATAAAATCGCTGAAATACATCCCCGTGTTACAGAACGGTGTCACTGCTGTTATCAAACGGTTTACAGAGTCTCTTTCTCCAGTCTGAGTCCAATCCTAAGCATTTTCTGTGCATTATCTATTATTTATAGCGCTATCAGTCTGTGCATTCATCTTCTCTTGCTGTGAAGCTTCTGCTTTGATTTGAAACAGACCTTCAAGTCTTGCAGCACACAGTGCCGTTGCAACCTATTGACTCACACCACAAGTCAGCACTTCATCACAAACCGTCCTTAGCTGCCTCCACAGGCTGCCGTTGAGAGAATTTACCCATGACATTTAGGGCATTATGACTCCCAGCTACACGTCTGATCTTTGAACACCTTCTGAGTCAGTCTGTGGCTGGAGGTTGAGGTTGAAACGTAACGTATTAGGAAGTTTTCGTCACCTGTCTCTGCTCTCCTGCAGGTTTTTTTTTTTTTTTTTTTTTTTTTTTTTCCCTCTCACACTTTCAACCTTGGATGTTGCTTTTTAATGTTGTTTATGATCTTTTGCACATAAAAAGTAGAGCAGGAAAATACATATATCGTTCCTGCTTCTCATGTTTAAAATAGAAATGATTCATAGTATCATGAATCCGAAACTTCTAAATTGAGGAGCAACTTCCAGATAAAACTGAGCAGAAAATTACTTTTTAAACCTTTTTGTATTATTTTAACTTTTCAGTGAAATGGAAGACTGGCACATCACTGCATTCACAGACGGGTATTAAGTACAGCTTAAAAAATTGGAGTATCATGAAAAAATTCATTTCAGAAAGTGAAACTCATTTTCATTACACAGACAGTGAAATATTTCAAACCTTTATTTCTCTTGATGTTCATGAATATGACTTCCATAATAAGGAAAACTAATTAAGTGTTTCAAAAAAATTTAATATTGTGAAAAAGTTATAGCATAGGCCTATTTATAGAAAGTTGAGTGGAAGGAAAAAGTGCACCACTTCCTCGAGAGGATTGTCCAATGGTACCAAAAGCTGTTTCAATGAACGCAGTGTTACTGTAATGCATGTAATGGTTGACTGGCCAGCAAACGGTCCTGACCTGAACCCCATAGAGAGTCCTGGAGTACTGTCAAGAGGAGGAGAAGGAGAGATGCTAGACCAAACAAGACTGATGACCTGAAGGACGCTACCCAAGCAACCAGGGCTTCCATTACACCTCCGTAGATCCACAGGCTGATCGCATCTCTGCCACGCTGCATTGATGCAGTAATTCATGCAAAGGGAGCCCCAGCTAAGTATCGTTTCCATAGAAATGAACATACTTTGCAGAAACCTGACATTTCTGTTTACATCCATTTTAATCGATCTTGCCTAATCTTATTTTCCCAGACACTATCTGAAAGCCACAGTCATCAAAACTCCATGAAATAACGGCTGAAATTATTTCACTCCATGTGTAATGAATTTATGTACGAGATGTACTTTCTGAAATGAGAGACGAAAATATTAAACTTTTTCATGACCCTTTTTTTATTTTTTATTTTATTTTATTTATTTTATTTTTTTTTTAACTATACTTGTGCAACATACCATATGGTGATGTGCGACGCTTCTGTTCAGTGTGGAAGTAAAGCTGCTGGATCCAAGCTGCTGTAATTGACGCCCTCCCACTAACTTGCATTACATTAGACAAGTTCCCATCAGATGTAAGCGCATTGCTGCTGGCTCGTCACTGGCAAAAATGGGGGTTGTTAAAGCTGTTCGAAGCGGGGAGTCTGGTCCGGCTAAAAGGGAGTGATTGCATTCAGCGTGGAATTGTTTTCTTTTCCCTGCAGCTGTTCAGCGGGTCACAGTCGGTGGCTGCTGATTTTATAGAGTCGGGCCTCCGGAGGCCAGCCACCTTGCACTCGTGGCTTGATTACTGCACAGCCCTGCTCACTTTCTCCCTTTTCCGGTTGCCTAGGTGACCACACACACAGCTTGATCGAAGACGGGGACAAGCGGGAGCTGCCGTCTCGAGCGGGCCGGCCCCTCTCCAAGCAGATCCTGCGCTGCTCGTTCGAGGGCTGCGGCAGGACGTTCACCTGGCCGGCTCACCTCAAATATCACCTCAAAACGCACAGGTAACATTAAAGAGAGGCGGAGCTTCTCGGAACTGATGGCCGGACGGTTGGAGCTAAATACAGAGCAATGCTTAACTAAAACCCGTTGAAGCTGTGTTGAAGTGCATCGTTACTGAACTCCAGACTTGTATAGTTTAATAGTAGTTTCATTTTATTTCGAAGTATCTGTGCTTCGGAATAGAACAGGTTCAAAAGGATCGCTGGCACTCCAGGAAGATGCTATCAAGATGCTGTAAATGGGGTTTGTTTGATTCAAAAGGTAATTTATAAGGGATGTAATTTTTCAAGTAAGTGTAACACTGCCGAACAAAGCATATGCGTGTTAAAATGACCTAGTCAAAGTCCAGACCTATATCCCAATGGGACTCTGTATTTAGCGTTAGAACTGAGGAAATGTTTTCGTCTTTCGTCAAGGTTTGAAGCTTGCAGAGATATCCCCAAAACACTTGTAGCTGTAATTGGGGCAAAAGGCGGTTCTACAAGTATTTATTCAGTGGGCTGACTATGTACACAGGGGCAGAGCCAGAGGGTGGCCAAGGGGGGGCCATGGCCACCCCTGCAGCCAACTCTGCCAAGTGATTGGAGCACAGCTCCAGAGCAAGCAGTTCCCCTCCAAAACAGTTGGTGGCAGCAGTGATATATGCTTACACAACATATATTTATAAATATAGGCCTATATTTATTTCATTCAATAAAATATTTTCTGGTGTTTTTTTTTGTGGAAAATACAGATGTTGTCAGTAGTTGGCCACCCCTGAGTGAGCAATGGTCCCAGCATGGCCACACCTATGAAAATTTACACCGTACTTGAATTTTCTTTTTTTTATTTATTTATTTTTTTTGTTGTTGTTTTTCGGAAAAATTTTGAAAGCCATTAGAAATGTTCCTTTATCACATTTATGTTCTTCTTTGTGTGGGTTTGTCACAAAAATTTCAGTAAAATACATCAAAGTTTGTGCTTGTAACATGACAAAATGTGAGAGTTCGTAAACACGTCTTCTTTAAATAATAGATCTCGCCGATAGATGCTGCATAAGCCTCTGGGTTCGCAGACGTCAGTCACTCTGAGCGATGCATGTGGGATCTAAGCTTTGGGATAAGCTGAAGGAACTGTTCTATACTTCCGCTAAGTTAAATGTGTATTTTCGTTGTGTTTTTGCGTCTTGTCCAGGAACGACCGAATGTTCCAGTGCAGCGCAGAAGGCTGCGGGAAGAGTTTCTACGTGCTGCAGAGGTTGCAGGTTCACATGAGGACTCACAACGGTGAGAAGCCCTTCATCTGCAAAGAGAAGAACTGTGGCAAGAAGTTCACCACTGCTGGAAACTTAAAGAACCACAGGCGCATACACACAGGTGGGAAGGCGGCGAGACGGACGTCTTAATAAGTTCAAAGATGCCGGAGGCAGTAACCGAGTGAGGACATTTACTGGTGGAATGCTTCCTCGGTGCAATTAGGCTGCAGATTTGAAGCGTCAGCAGTGCTGATGCCTCCGTTTCACTTCTGCTCTTTATTCACTGTGACATTTATATCCTTGATGGTCAGTTTTATAGTCTGAATCTTCTAAGGGTTAGTTAACAGACCACACGCAGCAAATAAGGTTTTTATTTTACTTGGGGGGGAAAAAAAAAAAAAGCTCTGGCTGTTCGGATTATACAGCTGAGTCTGAGATGGTTTTTGTGAACAGGTTTTCCGGTCCTGGATATTTTGGACCTTTTCTGCATTTCTTGGTTTTTTCCTCACACAAACGACGTGTTTGACGTGAGCCCACTATTGGATTAAGGTCTTGCTAACTTACTGGTGTGTTTACTGGTCATCATTGTTATGAAACATCCATTTCATAAGAATTTTCTCTTCAAACCAAGGCAATATGACTGGTATGTGATGAATAGGTCCTTTACCATAGTATAAGGAGCAACCTTATCTCCCAGCATGCTTCAGTGTTCTCTGGCTGGACCCAAAAAGAACAAGCCTTGCTTTTATTTATCCACAAAATGTTGCCGAGTGAATCATTTCTGTTGAGGCCAGTCAGAGTGCTGTTTGGTAAATGGTTAACCCCTGCAGCACATTGAGTTTTTATAACCAAGAGACATTGTTTTGGCTTTTTTCCCCAAACGGTGTTGTGATTGTTACAGTGATCACACATAATAGGGCTGCACGACATTAGAAAACGTTGCAAAGATGATGTCGGGTGCGATTTATGCCTATTTTCTTACTTTCTCTCCTCCTCACCTGTGGTTCCATCGCTCTTCTTCTCCGTCACATTTGTGTCTGCTGCCATGTAACTCTGTCCAGCCGGCAAAATATAACATTAGCGGGAAAAAAGCGTAAGTTCATAACGTTACATGTAACTTGTTTGATCGTTTTGAGATCATTTTAGCGGAGCAGCTCATCGTTTTCTGCAATTTCACGTTTCCCTCTTTCCGTTTTAACCAAAAGGACGCCGCTCTTTGTTCATTCGCCTCAGATTTTCAAAGAGGAATGCACAACAAGCAGCGCTTACGGAATAAATGATCTTACTGATTGGATTGAACATTATTATTAACACGTCCCTTTAAACGAATGATTTAATTACACAGAATCGGCTGCGCGCATGCCATTTTCTACCATGTAGAAATAACATTCATCAGAACCAGCGATTTATCTCGTCAGTGACGTTGGACTGTTATTCTGAACACCAGCTTTTACCGAGTGCCACTTGTCAATGTATTGATTTAAACTAATTCTAGAAACTTTGGTTAGGTTTTCTGTGTTCATATATATGTTTTTTTTTTGTTGTTGTGTGTGTTTTGTTTTTCAGGTGAGAAACCTTTTCTGTGTGAGGCAGATGGTTGTGGGCGGTCCTTCGCAGAGTATTCCAGTCTGCGGAAACACATGCTCGTACATTCAGGTGAGTGAGGTGTTGCAGCTGCACAACAGTTGTTGTTTTTTTTTTTTTTTTTTTTTTTTTTTTTTTGTTTGTTTTTTTTTTTTTTCCATGCAATCCTTCAGATGTATCATGCAGCAAAGCAACATGGCATCACTTCAGAGGGAGGAAGGTGGGGGGGGCGTTGAGTCTAGGAGGTGGGCTTTGAAGCGCCTTTATGTCTCGCAGGTGAGAAGCCTCACGTGTGCGGGATCTGTGGAAAGACGTTCTCTCAGTCCGGCAGCAGAAACGTTCACATGAGGAAGAGGCACGGAGAGGAGGGGCTCGGCGGCGAAAGCAGAGAAACAGGTTTGCACCTCACACACGTACACCCCCCGCCCACCCACCCACTCAGTGTGATAGGTGAATATGCTAATGGATGGACTACATAGCTTCAAGCAGCTCATACTACTGTTTAAAAATGTGCTCTGAGATTACATTAATTCAAGCTGAAGTGAGAAGCAGTGTTTGAATGAAGTACTTTTACCTCATTTTGCGAGGAGCAGCAGTCGAGCCGTGTCTGCGTGAGCCTTAAAATATAAAGCTCCAGTCTGAAGCCTGTTAGGATACTTGTCATCATAAGCCTCAGAAATGACTGTAATCACAAAAATGTCAGTTGCTTAACAGCTCCCACTTTATTTAAACACCCTTTTCAGTGTTCCTATAATGTCTTGTCTAAATTTCACATTTTTAAATGGAAAGAATGATGGATGGAGAAATTCATGGATGATTCGAGGAGACCCCGCCAGCCTGATAAACAGCTGCAGCGTGTTTATCGGGCAATACAGTCTGCAAATCCAAGTGTTTTTCATATTTTACCTCTTTCCATACTTATCCACACTTCAGTCTGTGTGGGATCCCTACTTTTTGACTTTACAAATTACTGACACGTGGATGATGTTTTTATGAATCTACCGTTTGTCACACGTCCGCAGTCACAGATGAGATTCTGTTCCTGCCTTTTTCTTTTTTCTTTTTTCCCTTTTGGCATCATTTTCACCACCTCGTCAGCATCAAAGCATCCCACGGCGCGCTCTTCACATTTCAGACCAATTGCACAAGACGCTGGAAATTCCTGTTTAGACAGAAACAATGACAGCAGACAGCGCATCCTCGGCCTGTCATTTTTGTTCAGCAGCAGTGGGGAAGCGTCGCAGCTGATTCACCACAGGAAACGCTGCCAAAGCTCTAATTATAAACAACAGATTTATTCGGGTCACCCTCCCTGAAGAGGCTGGTCGTTTGTAAGAGCCGAGCCAGGGAAGATGCGGTTACGCAACAGACGGGTAGTCTCTCTGTTCTACATAACACAATTACCGGATGAATTATTAAACCGACTTTCCTCAGGTCTAAATAACATGGAACGGCTAACTCAGAACGACGGCAAGGAGCACACTCGTTTCAGAGCGTTTACCGAGAACTTGCACCGCGGTTTGAAGAACAATTCGTTTAAAATCGGAATAGTTTGGGATTGTGCTTTTTTAAAAAATTATTATTATGAAAAGTAGAAGTTTTACTGCCTATCTGTACTCCACAGGAGAGGCTCTAACACAAAGCAGCCTGCTGGAGGCAGATGGTGAGAATGGAGGTGGTTTGGTCACCATGACAACAGCTGTGGAGCCCATGAATCTTCATCATGCGATGCTGAGATCACCAGGTAGGCATTAAAACGTGCGGAGAAAAAAAATAAATAAAAACAGTGGGCAGAATTATAGTTAACACATCTGACGGTGTTACCTTTTTGCAACACTTATTTGGAATTGGATCATAAATGTCCTGTTGCCGTCAGAGATGCTGAGTCAGCTTGTTAGCAGCGTGCTGTTAAAGTGTCTCTTAGTCAACAGGCCGTTTTACTCCGAGGCTGCTAAAAAGGAACAAGCAGATTTCTATGACCTTTTAGCAATCAGCATGTAGGTCTTTGTGGTATTCTGGTGCAAGTTGTTTTATTTAAAATAGTTTTTAGGGTTTTTTTTTTTTTTTGTAAAAACCTGTAGATTCAATGGGTAAAACGTGGCATCTATTGACCCCAGAGAGAAATCTCAATTATCTGAGTGGAGACACAAAGTCAAATTATTTTCCCTTTTTCTAGAGCATCTTGCAAAAGTATTCAGCCCCCACCCTCCCCCCTTTCCTTTTTTTTATTTTTTTTTATTTTTATTTTTTTTATATACATGTCTGTACACTTCCATTTTTATTGGGATTTTTATGTGAGAGCAACACAAAGCAGTGTAGAAATTGTGAAGTAGAAGGATAGATGGTCTTCCAACATTTTTACAACAAAATCTAAAAGGTGTGGCATGCATTTGTTTTCACCTCCTTTATTATGATGCCCCTAAATAAAAGTCACAGAAAAGGGCAAGAGTATGGCACAGCAGGAAACCCTTTAAGACTTGGTCGTTCACCTAAACTGACAAGGAGAACAAGAATCAGAAGCAGCCAAGAGCTGCATGGTGACTCTGGGGGAGCAGCAGAGATCCACAGCTCAGGTGGGAGGACCTGTTCACGCTACAAATCTGGAATTTACGAAAAAGTCTCCAAATGAAAGAGTTCTGATCAGACCAAAATCTATCTCCACAGGGAAGCACGGGGGTGGGAACGTCATGCTTTGGGGAATAGAAATGCATGCCACACATCTCACAATTAAGCTTCGTGTTGGTCTATTGAAACAAAATGTGAAACAGGGGAGTGAATACTTTGCAATGCATCTTCAACTAGAAGGTGGGGATGGGTTGAAAAAAAATTACTGACATCAGGGGAGCATTAGTGTAACTCAGATGTTCTCCAGCCAGTTTATCTTGGCTTTTTTTTTTTTGTTTGCTTCTTTCATCGCAGGTTCTGCAGAGTCAGTGGTAGTCCTTTCTCAGCCGCATGAGCTGGTGACCATGACAACAGAGGGCCATGCTTACGGAGAGGACGTGGTAGCTCTGCTTTAGTCCTCCTTCAGCAGCACTGGACTGACAGCCACAGTGGGATAAACATAGACGTCTATTTAAAAAAAAAAAAAAAAAAAATCATGGTCTTTAACACTTGTAGATATCTGTAATTAGCAAACAGTTTTATTTTGACATGTGACATGGAGTTTGTATGAGCAACATTTCTTCCCTCATGTCTTTGAAAACAAATGTTCCCAAAGAAACGCAGAAACGGGTTGGAGAAGATTCCAAAGCTATGAGGGATGAAACGCAGTAATATTTGTCGATTACTTGGTAACCTCAGCGGCTGACCCGACGGTCACACTTACATTGTAACACACGTGTACCATTTTATGGTTAAAAACTCTTTTTAATAAAAAACAACCATGTTTTGCACTGCACACCCTGCCTACCACCCCCAGTAAACATCTATTCCCATGGTGGGACAATAAAGAATATTTCTATTGCATCCATTCAGCCTCCGGCGCTTCAGCTGTCTTGCTAATGCGTTACTTTGCAGATTTACTGTAGAATATATTGACACCTGAGACAGAGCTGTAGCTTCTTAACATCAGTTTGAATTTATTCAAAGTTATTTCTGTCTCAGCAGCTGGATGAAGTGGTTAGAAAAGACTGAATGTGTTTGAAGGCGAGCACTGCATAAATCAGCCTCTGTTTAACAACCGCTTGTTCTTCACTGCTCCTTAGTGGATCCTCAGGTTGTGAAAGTGGTCCAACATGGCACCTAGCGCCCAGCTGGCTTCGACATTCTTCACTTTCTTGGTTAACTAGGGAGGGAAGAATAATCAAGTCACTAAAATATAAAAACTGCTCAGACTGTTAAAGCAACTTTGCATATTTTGGTAAATTTCAAGCTAACTAAACGATCACATGTTGCTAACATGGCATTGAAGAAGCGCTCAGTCTCTAATTTATGCAGAACCTTGCATCGCTATTCAACTAAAATAAATTTACAACGCCTCACCAGCCTATAAAAATGACTGTTGCATCATAAAACAAGGCCATCCGCGTTGCTGCCTAACCTGCAGGATGGTGCTGTCCTTGAAGCCAAAACCATCCTTTAGCAGACAAGTGATGTAGGTCAGGTCCATGCACAGGAAAGGACTGACAGGCGGGTACTTGGTCATCTTATTGCACACTGAGCAGGAGACAAGAAACATCATCTCCGTTAGGTTGGATAATCAGTCATTTGTATTCTGCTGACAGATGAGGGCAGCGTTTCAGATAGAAACCACTCAGGGTCCATTGAGATGCGCGCTGTATGTCAAGTGCAGGGAGCAGCAGATCTGTCATAGTAATGATGTATTCCTCAACCAGTCTCACCCTCTTTGGCTCTCTTCTTGAAGTCTCTGACCTGTAGCATTCCTCCTTGGACATTATCTACGACAGGAGGGAGGGTTTGGGGGGGGATCATTATACGTTTCAAATGCCAAAACAGTAATTACAACTGCTCATCTACATGCACATTTATATAGTACTAATAACAGAGCTGATGGCCTTTCAGTGCAGACTGGCAGCGAGATGGCAATTTCTATAATAACCACACAACCATGGCTCATCAAATCCCCTGATACAGGAGCAGATGACTCACATTTTTTCAGCTTCTGTCTAGCATGCAGGCACTGTATAATTATATAAGGTGTGGACAGGGGAGGTGTGTATGCATACACACACACTTACTGATAAGGCCTGCATCCACAGCTCTGTCAAAGTAATAGGAGAACGCGTAGAACACTTTGCTGTCTTCGAGCTCGTACGGCTGATGAATAATCCCCTTCACCACCTTAAGTACTTCCTGATAGCAAAGCTTGTATCCTGCATGACCTGAGGGGAAAACAGAGACAGTCTTGCAAATTATGTATATTCTCTTTGAACGCTGTTTGCTAAAACTCTTGGAAACGTCAAGCTGCATAGTGCTCACATTTATCACATGCCCTCTTTTAGTCCAAATGTTTACCAGTTAAAATGATCGATTTAACAAGAATACAAGCAGGATCAAAAGTTCCATCTAACATCTATAGAAATCCCCTTTTGCTGCAAATATCGTCCATTCTCCTTTGTGATCATTGGCACCTAATCTCTCCTACGGCCATCAGATCTTACCATCCTGGTCTCCGCTCACTTGGTAGGTAAGACCTCCGAAGCTCCAGGCATCCCTGAACTTAGTAGGCAGGCAGGCACTTCCAAAAACCTGCCACTCCAGTCCTGGGAGAGCACACACACACAATTAATCTTCTAACTGGTTCATCAGCTTCACGCAAGCTTATCACGGCCCGAGCCTCCTGATCCCACATAGTTTCTGCTGAAGCGCTTATCCAGCTAATCTCCGGCTGCAACTTGAAATGTATATTAGCATGGAAAGTGGAAGCGCGCCCTTTATCTTGCGATCTGGAGCAGGGATGAAGGAAGACACACCGCTGTACTCCCGTGAGTCCCTGCAGCTCTCAGAGGCGAAGCGATGGCAATGAAGCACATTGAAGTGTACGTACCTTCTGCGCCCAGAGCACCCAGAGTGGAGAGTCGGGCAGCCATTAGTCCATTTCCAAGATAACTGGAGGAAACAAAAAGTTACAAAACCAACCAGTGCATAAACAGGTCACTGTTGAAAATTGCATTGTCGCTAAAATAGTGCTGCCTGCCTATTACTAACATCAGTGTTTAAGGGGGCACTGCAAGCTGTCCTAATTACACCTACACCCCTTCACATATATAGGCATGATTTTAAAAACAGAACAAATCTGAAGCAATAATGTAATCATGAGACCTCTGCATAACAAGATCCGTTACCTGTGAGTGTAGAGCTCAAACGTTGAGTTGAGGAAATCAAATCTGGCAGCATAATCATCCTCGGGAGCGCTCTCAATTGTTTTCTGCAGCAAATTATGAATATAATACTCAACTGATGGATGGAATTAGATTTCGAAAGAGTTGCTCAAAAATGTAGAAGCGTAAGCAGACCCTCAGTTTGGGCAGGAACGTGATCTGTGTGGATCCTCCTCCCAAATCCAGGATTCCCACAGTCTTGGTGGCGTGTGCGTTCAGATGACCTGAAAAACAAAGCAATCACCTTAATCCAGCATCTGCAGCTGGGAAGAGATAATCGCTTTACGCTGGAGATGCCATCTTCAAAAGGCCTGCTTTGCCAGACGTGTACCGTCTAAGAAGCATAAACATTCCAGCTCAGTCTGAGAAAGATCACGGAAGTTGGCTGTAGGGAACAAACTCATCGGCTTCTATTTATGGACACGGGCGTATGATGCACTGGGATGGCAGGTTAGGAAAACGCACGCAGTCTGGAGAAAACACAAACCATCTATATGACGAAGAAAACGGTTGTTATTAACAACCTTGAACCTTTTTCTTCATTTTCTGTCATGTTGCAACCTCAAACTCACTGCATTTCACTGGGCTTTCAGGTGACAGACCGAAACAAAGCAACGCATAACTGAAGATTAGTGCGTAAGAAGTGGGATTTATTGAGGTAAATGCTCCTATGTGCTCCTTAACTGTGTCCAGAAGTAGCCGATCTTAAAATGGGAAAGTCTTATCTTTCAGTTGGTATTTGAGTTTGTTGGGCTTGGATTTGAAATCCTGATTCTTATCATTTTGCAACAAATACTAAAACTTATTGTGATAAAATTCTAAGCTGACATTGACCATTCATATTGTGAAGTGGAAGCAAAAAGATCATTTTCACCATATTTTTTTTTTTTTTTTTTTTTAAAACAAATATCTTAAATCTGAAAAGTGTGGCATGTGTTTATATTCAGCCCCAACCCTGAGTCAGCATTTTGTGGAGACACCTTTTGCTGTAAGTGTTTTGGAATGTCTCTTTACCAACTTGAGACATCTGACGTCTAAGACTGATATACAGCATGATGCTGCCACCACCATGTTTCAGTGTGGGGATGGTGTGTTTTGCATGTATGCCAAAAAAAGTCCATTTTGGTTGTACCCGACTACAGCACCCTCTTCCATATATTAGCTTTATGTTTCAAAGGGCTGTGTTATTGCTTTCTTTTTCAAAAATATTTTTTTGAATCATTATTAGTTTTGGGCTGAAACGATTAATTGGCGTAATTATGATAAATCGATTATTGTAATAATCCTCAACTAATTTAGTTATCAATTAATTGTTAACTGGAGTATACGTACTCAAAAAAAAAAAAAAAAAAAAAAAAAAAAAAAAAAAAAAAAAAAAAAAAGTCATTTGCTAATGGAACAACTTATTCGGAGCAGTTCTTAAAACTGTACAACAATTATATACATTTTCCATTTAAGATAAATAATTTTAAAAAAACCCTTTGAATGTATGTTTTACCCAGAACTCAAATAGCCTAGTTTTAGCTTTACCCGGCTCAAATTCTGTAAAAACAAAAAAACCCTCATATTAAGCACCTTTTGATGTTAGAAATATTTTTTTAGCTGTAAATGCATCCTTTGCTACAATGATCAAGGAACACTTAAGGAATACTAAAGCAATACAATGTCACTGCATTTTAGGCAATAAATATTTATTTTCTTATTTTTAAAAAAAGGAATTGAGTTCTTTGGGTATTTGCATCTTTAATGTATTTCTAATGTTGTATAAAGAGGTTTAAGTGGTTAAATGAAAAATCTGCAGATTGTGCCCATTTTTTTATCCAATTAATCATCATAATAATCAATAGATTAATCGATTAATCAAATAATCGGTAGTTGCAGCCCTAATATACATTATAGACCACTTTGTGTTGGTTTGTCACTTGCTATGCTGATAAGACACACTGAGGTTTGTTGTTGTACGCAGATAAATTGTCAAAATGTTCAAGCTGTATAAATACTTATCTTTACAGTACTTGCCTGTTAGAAAGTTCAGAGAAATCCAAGCCAGAATGCCTACATTTGGAAAAAAAAAAACAAAAACAAGCAGATATTTAAAAAGCCGTCATTTCAGGACGATAAAAAAAATGAACTCACTTTGAAAAAGCTCCCAACAAATTTGTGAAGTGCAAGCACACGCAAGAAAAGCTGAAGTGCTGACAAACCAATTATACCACTGTACAACAACCACATAATTATTGGCTTTTAGGGCTGAAACGACTCTGCTGAAAGACTTTTGTTGTTTTTAATGCGTCACTGCATAACATCTATAATCTTTTGTAATTTAGTTAAATGCCTTCATTAAGCCAAGGTCCTGACAGAATATCCATAGGACACATCGTTAGATGCAAACACCTTCAAAGCAACAACTCAGAGGGGGTAAAAAGTGCTTGTTGAGGCAGATGTTATACCTTCGTTTGTGCCGTTCATAATGCTGACGCTGTTGTCTGGCACCAAGAAAGGGGACTCGTCAAACACGAGTTGAACCTGAGAGAGGAGGAGGAGGAGGAAGGTGGTGTGAGGATGAGCGCGTGGTGGTGCAACAGTAAGCAGGAGTTAAATGGGCCGAACATTATCGGCTGTAATGGTAGTTCATCTAGAGGTGCCTTCCGCTGGATGGGATTAATTCATTCCCTCAGGGGCAGATTATTAAAGTATCGTTCGTCTTCCAAGGTGCCTCAAGGCTACGCTTTTTTCCCCCTATCCTCATAAATGATAGCCTTTGACAAAGAGCTTACAGCTGCATTACTTTTCTCTGCTGCTTCAATGGATAAAAACATACTTTCCCGCAAAATGTGGCAGAAGTTACAAGACCTAACATCTTCTTTATGTTAAGGAACTGTTGCCTATTTTTGCTGAATCTTTACGATGCGAGTCTGACCTGGTCCAGAAGCGTCTGCGCTTTGGCTGCAGGCAGGAGGCGAAGTCCAGCCGTGGCTCTGAGGACAACCGGAGTTCTCTTCCAGTCCAGACGAGGAACTGTCTTTTTGGCTACCTTCAACAGCATCCTCACTGTTTCACCAGCCTGTGAGAACTGAAACATTAACTACAAACCAGCAGTGCTCTGAGAGGCTCTTTGATGACGGAGTGAGGCTGAACACAACAGATTTCATCACCGTAAGTTTATCTGATCATCTGCATGGGGACAAATGCTGCAGGTCAGCATATATAACCTCAGCTAACTTCCCAGACCCATCCCTTGTTGGAAAGTTGGTTAAATAAAAGCATAAGATTATAATAAAAGCTATGTAAATATATAGAATTACACAACAGGCTTAAAAATATAATTATGACCATGAATAATGAAACAGCACCATGAATTTGGAGAAAGATGGTGATTATTCCTAACAATTTTGTTGCTTGATTTGTATCAGTTTTATTTAAAATGATATAATTTTGACTTTGCAGGTCAGAAATTCCTCATGTTGACCCCTCATATAGAAAAGAATGTTTGTCCTTGAGCAGTTTTATCGAAAATGTCCTTACATGTATAATTTTTGCTGTTGTCATTCCCAGCTACATATAAACTGCACTATCAGCATACGTCTAGAAACCTGCATCTGGCCATGATTATGGCAAATCATCTGTGTGAACTAAAAAGAAGTAGGCTAAGGACTCAGACTTGGGGTACACCTGTCTCAACTTTCTATGATTTCCAGCTGAATATAACATTATTCACAGGATACGGTCATTTAAACCACTCTAAACTCATCTTTAAAAAATCCTGTTTGACAATTTCAGAATAAAAAAATACTGCAATAAAAAGTGTAAAAAAAAAACAAACAAACAAACAATTACATAACTGTGCAGTCTCTTATTGAATTTTAAAAAAATAAATAAATAAATAAATAAAAATAAAATAAAAAATTCTGAACATAAGCAACTGTTTGATTCTAGACGCCTTCATGAATTCATCCATTAGCACCACCATGCCACATCGACTGCTCCAGATATAAAATTGGAAAAAACTCGAGCCTGTTTCCACTTGCAGGGAAAATTCCCACTGGTAATGGACATGCTAATGATATGAGCAAGTGGCATTAACAATCTATTTTTGTATTTACTCAAAAAAGCTTTGTCTATAAAGATCTTTTGAATTATTATTTGCTTGTTTACCAATTACTGAAAATAAACACCATCTGATTAATTTGATGGAACGGGACCACAGTTCAGGAGGATCGCAGGCGTGCACATTACTGCAAACATTTCAAATTTCTCTCCTCTTAATTATCGTCAGCAGAAACACAACTCCCGGGTATGTTTAGTGGCTATTTCTGACCCTTCCCCTCAGCTCAGTATCACTGATTATGTCCTGACAGTGAACTCACCGTTTCAGGGCGGTCGGCATATGCTGACAAACCCGGCTTTATGGAATGGAACATCTCATTGTCCAAAACAGGCAGCTGCTCTGGAAAGGCACAACATCCACCCACATCATCAAATATGAAGCAGCTGTTAAAAGCCCTCAAATGCCTCAAACCTCTTAGCATGCATATGCATGATTTATCAGGCAAATTAAGCCCTATGTGACTTATGGCCTCTGAATTTACAGGTTTAATGAAGTATGAAAATGGAGTGCATGCCAAGCAAATACGTTGATATCCACTTCTATTAATCAACCAAAACACAAATTTGAGAAGTATTTTATATGCATAAAGAGCATGAAAGCTCTTCCTGGTTTTACCTGAGCTGCTCTGGATGAAGGTGTAGACGTGAATACGCGTCCCTGTGCTCCCTGCGTCAAACATCACGGCGTAGAAGATGCGGCTGTGGTTGGCCGGTCGGCTGAGGCTCGGGAGGATCCCGCACAGATCCAGGAGAGAGGTCCTGAACTGGGCTCGGTTCAGCCCCGTTGCAGCGAGAAGGACCAACAGAAGAAGCGGGCTGGTTGGGTTCATCTTCCCTCTGTGGCATAAGAAGGGAGGGGGGAGGGAATGATGATGATAACGATGTTTTGAACAGCGCAAAAGTAGCTGAAATGGCTGAAGACTTGTTCTGAGCGTTGTTAAATTACAGGTAACAGCGCAGCGAGAAGCCATCAGGTTATTTACGCCGTCAGGTCTGACCACGCCTCAGGCGATGTCCAGCCAACCAAAAGCACTGTTTACCGTCGGAAAGTGTAAAGGCATCGTTTACCAATCAGTGGAGGCAGCTCACCGAGTTTAAACATCTCACTACAAAACAAGTAGAAGAAAATCTTTCATTTCCCACGCTCCCAGATCAAATACTAGAAATGCTAAAACTGCATGTGTGCCTCTTACGGCATGACTTCACAATTACAGGGTTGTTTAATAACTGGTGCCAAAACCCCTCTACCTATACTACTAAACACTTCACTGAGGCGTTTCAGAGTTGAGAGGCTTTTTAGATCCATTTCCCATGGACTCAGTCCTACTCCACTATCGCACTGGCTCTTGTGTGACTGTACAAATCAAACTTCAAACTGCTTTCATTTGTGGCCCAGATGTTTGCTCATTAAAGCTGCATCTGCAGAAAATGCTACAACAACAAAATCCAATTAAATCTGACTGACAAGGTGTTACACTGCCTTGCGTGTAATCGGATAATTTGTCTGCTCATATTGCACCTTTCTATCCATTTTGGCTCTGTTTTGAACACAGAGATGAAATTATACACACAGAAACCAGAGTCTCTACACATTTTTTCATCCCAAAATGTCATCCTTTTACTGAAAAGCATTTCAACAGTTCTCAGTCTATTTTTGATTTAAAAAAAAAAAAAAAAAAAAAAAAAAAAAAAAAAATTATAAAGACAGAAGTATCTAACCCTCAAACATAGATACACGTTTAAAAATGCCTTCATTCCAGCTGTGCAACCACTGTCCCCTGTGACTTGTGTCGCTGTAAATTAAATATGTGGCTCCATAGCTGCAGAACACGTTCAGCCAAAGGTCACATACCAGAGCTGCAAAGCTTGTTCATCCTTAAGCTTTCACTGAGAAACAAGCCTCAGAAACACTAAGTGATTATAAATCCTTATCGATCTGATTAAAAATCATGCTCACTGTGCAATCGAGTGGTATTTGTACTACAACCGTTTGACCCTTTGTTGCTGAATTGATTAACGCTGCAGCACGGATAAGGATGCTTTCATTCTGGATCTTCAATTTAAAGCACAAGTCCTTACCAGAGGCAAATACACAGTCTTTTTTAAATGAAATGCATTATAAGTCAAAGTTTGGTTCATTTACATATGCAACACCCGCCCTCGACATTCCATGGTTCCCAGTCCTTTGTTGTGAATTGGGGCAATATGAAAAAACTGAACTGAATTTAATAGTAAAATTCAAAAGTTCACTATGAATTTATTGCAGTGTTCAAGCTTTAAATGTGGACCATGTAAAAAAACAAAAGAATTTGGGTGAACAGAAAGAAAAACATAATAAGCGCCATATGACATGAGGAAATATACAAAGAAGAAAGGGGGATAGGAAACAAGAAGTTAGGAAAAGAAATGAAGAAAGGTAGGACACAAGGAAGAAGTAATAGAGTGAAGAAAATGACAAAAAGAAGGAAACAATGTAGGAAAAGAAGTTGAAGGATACAAGAAGGCAAGGAGGGGAAGAAGAGAGGAAAAAGAGATGGAAGGACACAACATTTACCCAATAAGACAGGGAGCATAGTTTTAATATTTTTCCATACTCATCTCTTTTTCCAAACTTTTCCAGAACTGGAAAATACTTGCATCGAATTTCCAGATGACATGACCCTGACCTACCCTACCTGAAAGCAGAAGTTTAAGTAGTTTGCTGGTCTGAACACAATACAGAGGAGGAAATACATTAACTACAATCTTAAAGAAGAAATTCTTGCTGCCTGTGAATGTGGGAAGAGCGATGAAGTTATGCCCGAATAACCCCAACCTTCAGCAGCAAGAAATAGTTCAAGAAGGAAACATTTATAAAATGCAGGGAAACAATGATATGACCAGGAACAACAGTTTCTTTCAACTACATCCACTTGTGAAATCTTTAAAATAAAAAGGTAATCCTCACTATAATTCCTAGAAATTATGAAGACTGTACTTCATTCTGTGTATAAAATCCAATCTAGAATCAAGGTTTTACTTGTAGAGTTTTGCATTCTTAGCCTGTTCTGATTTCTTTTTTTCCCATGAAGATTTTTACTGAAACTACTCAGCAGGGACTGCTAAACAAACCTGCCTGCAAGCATGGAAAAAAAGTAAAAATAAAGAAAATGTCTTTTAACGTAAACAAGCCACTTAGATTACAAGCGACAGATTAACTGAATGCAGATTATATGCACTGGGTTTACATTTCCAGTTCTCAATTAACAGCATTTCACAAGCTAACAACTAAAGCAGCATGTAAATGCTTCAAGAAAATAAAATCCATCAGGCGCGTATTAATAGCATGCTGCTGCATAACAAATGAGAATTGTATCACGTTGTATACTAATATTATCATATGTAAAACATGCGTAAATGTTTATGTAAATAAAGTTGGCTTAGTTATAAAGTGAATGTATGAATTAATATTATTACCAAAGTAAATGTAAAAGTATGACTTGAAACTATATGATACTGGACATAAAAGTGACCCTTTTGCAATTATAGAGAACTAAAATAAATTTTAAATAATTCAGAGATTAAAGATTCTCTGATAATCTCCACATTTTATTTCTATAAATTAATTAAGCATGGAAATCCCTTTATTTCTAGCAAATTTGAGATTTTTAAAAGTTTTCCATAAAAATATCTGAAGAAATTGAGTTGATTCATGGAAACATAAAATCCACTTTGCCATAATATACAATTATAGTGTTTTGATAGGCAACAAGCGACTTTTCACTTTAACTGAATTAGTAGCACCAGAGGTAATATAATTTAAAGCAACTAGCTGTAAATTAAAAGTTGGCATACATAGGATAAAATATTTTTTAAAGTGTACAAGGCTACAATAGACGAGTAAAAGAGTTATATTTATGACAAAACTTTAATACTATGATGTTAAAAAGTTTCCATTTCTGAGGGCTTTTTCTGTAAATTACACCTCTCTGAGAACCTTTTTTTCCCCCTTTTCTTTATCATGGCACCATATTCTGCAGTAAAACCTACTATTTACACTCAGTTCAATAAATATATTATTGGGTACATAATTAAGTTTAACAAATTGTATTAAAAATACAAATGATTTGAAAAGGAAGTGCCCCTTCATAGAAGCTTCGGCTGTGAATACAGACAGCAAGCTCAGTTCGTGTGAATATCTTATTACAACTTAGCTAAGTTGGTAGTTTATAACTAAAACTGCCTCTAAATTACTCAGAGGCGTTCTAAACAGGAGGAATTTCAACCTTTTTTTACTGTCTACACCCTCAGTTTATTTACTTAACAATGGATATAAGTCTCAGATAACTTTATTAGCTCCCTCTGTGAATAAATAGGGTGATTAGCATCCCTGCTAAGTGGAGAAAGCTAAAGGCTATAGTATGGCAGGCTAACATTAGCTGGATAACGGTTAAATAAGTCGGTGCATTTACCATAAGCTAGGCTTTTAATTATTAAGTATTTAAAACAACTAAAGAACAAAGGTTGGTATCTGTAGCTAACTCGACAGAATGGTATTTAAAGTCTAAAAACTGCAGCCTCACCATGATGTCCGACTGACTCCTTCCCGCGGCGATACCAGGAGTAGATTTGGGTTTGGTGCTGGACTCACATCTAAACTAACACCAGGTTCTAAATAATAAACTCCCCGAGTCCGTATCATCAGCTTGCTGAGTCTGTGATGGTTAAATTTCCACCGGAAGTAATTCCCCTCTGATCTAAGTCCGAAACTGACAAAACAAAGGTGTCTTTTTTGTAATACCAATAAGGCTCGCTTTAGATAAAGCTTTCCAATTATAAAGCACATGTCGTGGTCAGTTTTTTTTTTTTTTGTTTTGTTTTGTTTTTTTAATTTAATCAAGATCAAATTTAACCTACACCAAAACAGGCTTCCACATGGACACGCCTTTAGTGACATCACGTGTTTTTCTTGTTTATTTATATTTTATATTTTAAAAACTACTCCTTCAAATCTCTTGGGTCAGTTTACCCCCTTCACCAGTTTATAATAGTCATTTCATCCCAATTTGCTTAAACCACAGTGAACTATTTTTTTTAAAAAACATATTTGGCTATTTTAATGAATTGTGAGGATAAACAGTAATAGAAATTCCATGTGTAATTTATTTTGATTGTATATTATTATTTGAAAGTGTTGTATTACACACAGCTCTCATTTAATTTGGTTCTGATCTCCATTTGAGCCAGTTGAGTCCTTTAAAGTGTAATATTAGAACCCCCGATCAAATCAAAACGATTCAAAGACCTGCAATTTATTGGAGCTATACCCTCATTTCCTTTGAGAAGATTATCAGGATGCTATAGATAATAATCTTAAATAATTAGTGGTCACCCCTAGATGGGTACAAATTGACATAGTACAAAACTTCCTGTGATACACAGCATCATTTAGAACCCAAAGATCTCAGGGACCAAATAACCTGAAATAAAAAGGGGCGGGGGTCATATTATCTGCATCATCAGCTTGGTCATTCCTTGGTAGTTAATTTTACTCCAGAAATAATTGCCATCTATTTATAATTCATAAACTGCTGAAACAGGAGTGTGCAACATTAGTGTGCATCACAGCATGGTTTAGATTAATGAATAAAGTACGAAAGTGCACAAAAATCAATGTTCACTCCACTCAAATGACTGTTTTTATTACACTGCTCTCACAAACTCAAAGGGAATCAAGGGTACAAAGTTTAAAGTGGCTACATGATTAATGTTTTGCTTTCAAATACTGTAATATGAATATTAAAAACTGTTTCATCTTAGATAGTTTATCATACTGACTGATTTAGAGTCTTATGATTGAAGCTGAGATGCAAAACAATCCAATCTAACCATAAAATACCGTTAAGGTTACAAACAGAATCTGACAGTAATGCTAGTCCAACCCACAACACAACACAGCATTTAGTGTAATTATAAGCACTTACAATTGAAAAACAAGATTTTTTTGTTTTTTTGTTTTGATGAGGTAAAACTGCAACTTAGTTCAGTTTTTTGTGTAACAGTTTCTTTCACATTTAAATTGGCTACCCTAACCTAACATCAGCTAAATGAAACTAATGGTTCATAAAGCTGCACGCAGACTTCTAGTAGATATTTGTTCTTCAGCTGAAGAACAGAATTCTTCTCCTGGTAATATAATAAAACTGACTGACCATGACTAAGTGACCATCCCCCAGGTCTATTCAGGACGTACAAGAAAACAGGTGAGAAATATAACAAACGCCTGTGCTTCGGTGCACCGGTGCACAGAAAATTTGGTTGTAGTTTGCTGTCATTCAACAATTTTAAAAGTTAAAACAATCTGCGTCTAAAAAAAGAAAAGGGTTTCATTTGTCCAAACAGAGACAAGGAGAAGTAAACGACAACAGTTTCCTGGACTCTTCTGGGACTTCTTCTTAAGGCAGGTAAGAAGTCAGTGAGGCATAAACTGTCTCTTTAGCTTAGCGTCCCATCGTTGGCATGGTGACAGCCGGGCTCGTTACGGTGGCGTCCTCTGCCTTCCACTGAGATGTCACGGTCTTGATCTGAGTGAAGAACTGAATACCCTGGTGGTAAAAGTGGAGCGGATTTGTCAACGGGAAAGTACTCTCGTGTCTTGAAGATTATTACTGCAGAGCATCTTGAAAGAAATAGACATTTTTTTGTCTTTTTACCTGCTTGCCGTAGAAGTTGGTATCTCCTCTGAAAGAACCTCTGGAGCCAGTGAAGGAGAACATGGGCAGAGGGACGGGGATGGGTACGTTCACCCCAATCTGTACAAATGCATAAAAACATCGAAGTATCACTGCCAAAATGAGTGGAGATGTCTAAAGCAGCGTACACAGACAACATACATTTATACCAAATGAATCTCTTTATTCCCAAGAGCTGAGATCTGGATTTAGGGATTTTGCAGAATCTAAGAGGATTTGTTGCAAATATTGATGGAACCAGATGAATCTGAGAACTCATATGTATAATGCGACGACAGAACCCTCCATTTCAAACAATTCATCTTTTTTGATAAGGGGCATGTTTGATAATTACGACTGCTCACTGGAGCTCTGCTGAGCCATTTTATTCGGCACCATGTTGCACGTTTTGTCGCTCAAATTGGTTTTAGGTCTATCCAACTGCATCCGGAGGCAATTTGGTCTATGTTATTAATAACCCCGCCTGGAAACTGACAATGAACAGTGAGGTTCCACAGTGTTGTGCATATACAAATTCATCAAGTAATGACAGGCTAAGATGCTGATGCAAATGAGCTGCAAGCCATAAACCACTGATGCTTTGTAAATGTTTTCAGCCAGCAGGAAAGAAGATTATCACAACCCAATAAACCACCGTTTCAAAGTGTGCAACTGAGCTCCACATCACCAACTCAAAAGCAAGCACATCTCCATTAAAGCTGAAAAGCTTTTTATTAAACCTAATCCTTGACTCTTACACAAACATCTCTCTCACCTGTCCAACATCCACCTCGTGTGTATATTTGCGTGCCGTGGCTCCGTTGGTAGTAAAGATGGCCGTGCCGTTGCCATAAGGGTTTCTGTTGATCAAAGATATGGCTTCATCCAAAGTGTCGGCTTCCAGGATTATGAGCACCGGCCCAAAGATCTCCTCTTTGTAGCATTTCATGTCCGGCTGAAAAGAACAGGCATGATCAGACCATGGTTTCTCTGTAGAAAAACAACATTCCTGCGCAATCATTACAGTGCCATACTGTTACTTGTATGCTCATTTTGCAGGAGATAATGATGCATTTTTTAAAACTTTACACAACTTCCTATTTTAGGATGTCTGGGAACCAAGAAACCTTGATGCTTTTTGAGGCTTTCATTAGTCTGCATTATACAATGTCTGTCTAATAATAATAATAATCATGCTGGGGAGGAGAAAATCTGTGTTTTCCTCAACTTAGACATTACAGTGGGGACTTTTAGGCTAAAACCCCACCATCATTAAGCTCCATTATTATACTAAATCATGCCAAGACCACACACAATAAAACCAACAACATGTCAACAGAATCAGGAAAGGAATTGGGAAAGCAGGACTTACTTTTGATTCAAATCAGAACAAGCTTCCCCCAACACAGACAACGAACAAAGAGACTGATTGGACCTTTCTCTCCCCGGATAATCACTTTAGCTTCAAATAGGCTTTGCAGAAATGAAAACTTCTTCCTTGGTAATATTATTCCCATTCCATTTTTGGAACCTCCTGAAGGGACATGCAGCCCCAGAGGAAAATTGCTCCTTTTTACAATAAAGAATCATAACAGACACACCTGAAATCGAGTTTATCCATAGGTCCCATTTTGTCCCACCTATAATGCTTTGAAAAGTATTCCCACCCTTCAAACTTTTTACATTTTGTCACGTCTTTTTCTGAGGATTTTATGTGATGGACCAAAGCAAAGTAGTGCATTGCATGTACAATTGTAAAACCGAATACAAATCCACTTCGCAGTTATGCTCTACATGTAGGTCCATAACATAAAACCCCAGTAAAATACGCTGAGGTTTTTGGTTGTAATGTGAAAAGGTTTAGAGGAGTGAATACTTTTGTAAGATGCAATAAATAGTCTTTTTTTAAAAAAAAAAAAAACCCAATTCAAATAGTCAGCTCACCTTCACGTTGCTTAGGATAGTGGGTCCGACGAAGTTTCCATTTTCATATCCTTTGACGTGAACATTCCTCCCATCCAGTAGCAGCTTAGCGCCTTCATCCACGCCGCTCTGGATCAAATACTCCACCTTGGCCCTGGCTTCAGGGGAGATCAGGGGACCCACATCAGCCCCGGGCTGATCGCCTGGAGCAAAACAATTTATATCTTTAAGAAGAGCAGCATCCTGAAACATTTTCTAATCACATTTTTAATAACTGATGGTACTTTAGGCTGTTTTGCATTAAAAAAAAAAAAAAAAAAAAAAAAAACACCACTCATTTACCTGCATTTACGCGCAGCGATCTGGAGCGCTCCACCAGCTCTGGGAGCCAGTCACGAGACTCCCCAACAAAAATAGCAGTGGAGAGAGCCATGCATCGCTGACCAGCTGCTCCAAAAGCAGCCCCCACCAGCTGGTTGATGGTGTTCTCTTTGTTGGCGTCAGGCATCACCACACCGTGGTTCTTGGCGCCCTAAATGCCAAAATTGAGGACAAGTTTTCGATATGCGAATTATCACTGGAAATAATGAGTTCTTTAATCCAAAAGTGGTGCATTTGAGACTGTTCAGTGAAACACTCCGAGTACCATGTTGGACTGCACCCTCTTTCCATTCTTGGAGCCCCGCTCATAGATGTACTCTCCTGCTTGGTTGGATCCCACAAAGCTGATGGCTTTGATGGCCGGATGGTCACAGATGAAATTCACAGCTACACAAAGAGAAACATAAAATGTTAAAGCCTTTTTGTTTTTATCTGTGCCATAGATTTAAAGGAATAGTTTGCATCTAAATTACGATCTACAGCACCTTGCATGATTTGTCACATCACTGCCACACACTTTAATTTAACTTCTTAGGATTTTATGTGATAGAATAAAACAGATTAAGTGCAAAGTGGAAGGAAAATGTTTTCATAGTTCATCAAAAAAAAAAAAAAAAAAACAAACAAAAAAAAAAAAAAAACAACTGAAAAGTGTTGTGAATTTAGATTTATCCCACTGTTTTCCTTATCTTAAAGAAAACCTAGTGCAACCAGCACCCCAAATACACCATCCCCAACATGAAACATGGCAGTATTATGCTGAGGGGATGCTTTTCTTCAGCAGGGACAGGGAAGCTGCTCAGATGCATGACCTCTAAATACAGGGTAATCCTGGAAGAAAACTTGTTAGAGGTTAAAAAAAAAAAAAAAAAAAAAAAAAAAAAAAAAGACTTGAGGCTGGGAAGGAGGTTCATCTTTCAGCAGGACAATAACCCTAAAACGTACAGCTAAAGCTACAACGGAATGGTTTAGATTCGATTTAAATCTGAATTTAAAAGTCTATCCAATCTGACTTTATCCCTATTTTGCAAAGGAAAAGGGGCAAAGATTTCAGTTTCTACATGAGCAAAGCTGGGACAGACAGCCCAGTTTCTTGCAGCAAACAATGGCTCCACAGAGTACTCCCTCAGATCGAGCAGAATAAAAATGCACGCCACACTTTTCAGATTTTTATCTTTCCTTTAAATTCACAATTAGTCAATACTTTGTGTTGGTAATGTGACAACATCAGAATGTTCAGGAAATATAGCTACCTCAGCAGACATTTAACTCCAGTTTATATGATTACTGGAGGGAGTTATGTTTGGACTGCTCACTATTGTTTACCACAAACTCACACTGAGAAACCCTGAAAGAACAGGGAGTCACGCACTCACCTGCATGCTGCCCATGGATGATATTTAGAGTACCATCTGGTGCCCCCGCATCCTGGAGCAATTTGGCCAGGAGCATGGTGCAGCCTGGGACGCGCTCAGATGGCTTCATTAAATACGTGTTGCCGCACACCATCCCGATGGGGAACATCCACAGAGGAATCATGGCGGGGAAGTTGAAGGGGGCGATGCCGGCGCAGACACCGAGGGGCAGGCGGTACGTGTACGTGTCCATGTCCTTGGTGATGGAGGGTAAGGTTTCACCCAGCATGAGGGAGGTGATGCTGCAAGCGTGCTCGACCACCTCTGACACGTGGAGATTAAAAGACAGGAAATACCTCATGATGGCAAAACCTTTTTAGGATTATTTACAATAAAAAAAAAAAAAAAAATGAAAAAAAAAATGTGGGTAAAATGGAAGACGTGAGCCAAAACGCTCCCGTTCTGCTCAGTTATTATTTACATGCAGGTAAACTTGAAACCAAATCAAAAATATTGTTACTATAATGAAACGTGTTTCACATTGCATTAGTATTAACCCAAATGTTAATTACCATGCAACCTAAAGCTCGAATGTGATTGGCGCCAGACCGCTTTTGCAGCCAAAAGTCTTGCCCCCCAACCTACCGACTGCGTATTTGTGTGCAGATATCTGTTTAAAGAGATTAACCTGCTACCCTGTGCCTGATTGTGTTCATTAGGGACAATTAAGAAGGCTCCCACCTGCCTCAGTAAGCGCTCATAATAGATGGTGTATGTCAGGGGTAAATCCGAACAGAGACATGTGGAGGAACGTCAGCACACCCGTCAGACACGATTACAGTCAGTTCCAAATCGGAAGAAGGATGAGCCAAAATTTACAGAGCCTTGCAAAAGTATTCGTACTTCTTGAACTCAACATTTTTTGATAAATAAGGTAAAAGTAGTGCACAGTTGTGAGGTGGATGGAAAATATACGAGGTTTTTCTTTTTTTTTTTTAAGCAATAAATATGAGGTACAAAATCTGCCATAAAGCATAGCCTGTTTTTGTATTCTTGCCCGTTTAATCTGATAAACCTAAACAAAAAGCAGTGCAACCCACTGTCAGCAAAAGTCAACTAATTTGTATAAAAGGTTCCCCTTGTGTGTAATTTAAACTCATCATAAATCCAGCTGTTCTGCGAAGTCTTCAGAGGTTTATTAGAGACCGTGAGTGAACAAACAGCATCATAAAGATCAAGGAGCACGGAAGAGAAAGATGTGGAGAAATTTAAAGCAGGGTTAGGTTATGAAACAATATCACAAGCTTTAAACATCCCTCGGAGCATCTTTTACTGGTAATTAATCACAGAAGCAGCCTTGAGGGGTTCTCTCTGGGTACTCTGGATTCCTCCCACAGTAAAAAAAACAAAAAAAAACATGGCTGTTAAGTTAAGTGGTTACTCTTAATTGTCTGAGCTCATGGGAAGTCAGATGGCAGTAAATACAGGGTACAGGTAGCCTGTTGGAGGCTGCAAGAGACTTGTGACAGAGGCGGGGCTCATCCTCCAGCAGGATAATGACCCTAAACATACAGCCTGACATATTAAGGAATGGTTTAAATTCATACAAATGGATAAGTTAGAATGGCCTAGTCAAAGTCTGGGCACATATGCAACTGAGAATATGTAGCAAAACTTGCAAATTACTGTCGACGGATGCTCTTCAACCGACTAAGCTTGAACTGTTTTTGCAAAGAAGAATAGGAAGAAATCTTTAGCTCATGTATTCAGTAAAAGGAAGCACCACAAATAATTAATTCAGAGGGGCTTAATACTAGGACCCAAAACACATTTTAGATTTAAATAAAAAAAGAAAAACATGTATCCTTTTTCTTTCACTTCACATCAATGCACTTTTTGGTGTTCGTCGATCAGATTAAAAAAAAAAAAAAAAAAAAAAAAATCGACAAAATGGAATTTGTAATGTCAAAAAAAGTGCAAGATTAAGGCAAGTATGAATACATATGCTTGGTAAGTATAACTGGAAATGTGCTAGTAGCACTTATCACATTTAACAGAAGTATATATATATATATATATATCTATATATATATATATATATATATATATAGATATATATATATATACACACACACACACACACACACATATTGTCCCCAGTCATTAGTAGAAAGCTGTGCAGCACTCAATTAGTAAAACTAATATGAATCCATGTGAAAGTCTTGCAATAATGACACCGTGGTCCTTTCTAGTTCTGAGACAGTTCCTTTCCTACGTCACCCTGCTATCTAAAGTTTGTATTTTAGCTTCTGCAGAAAAAAGAAAAAAAAAAAAAAGTTCCATTTCCAAGTAATAAACTGTGATAAAAACTTGAACAAACTTCAAGCACCAGTGCCCCCCTGTTCAGGAGAAAATCTCTACTCCAGGCAGCGGCGCTCCAAATGGAGCCTGTCTTTCAGCTGATAATAGAAAAGTTAGTACGCCAGAATAATCTGAGCACACAAAAACTGGGATCTGCACCAAGTACCAAAAAAATAAATACTTTGGGTTTTTTTTTCACAGCTCTATCTTGTAGTTACTGAAGTGGCTCATTTTTTTTCAAAGTGTGCAGAACTCTCTCAGTTTCTCAATAGGTTTCTTCTTGATGCGAGGCTGCCAGAAAGACTCGGTGAGGTGAGCTAAACAATTATTCTTTTATTCCAAACAAAAGCACAGCCTGAAAAGTCTTCTTCACATGCGGTCAAAGGAAATATTCGAATGCTGCAGCAGTACTGCTCACGATGTGGGCTACATTTCAGCGACAAAAAACCCTGCGGCCGCTCGAGTGTCACACTTTGCGCTTGACAAACAGATAACATTTGAGACGGTTCCAGCAGAGCAATGTTGATTTCTGTTTATTCAGCAGCACTGCAGTCTCGTCTGGAAATCAAATCCTAAAAACCCTGCCACCAGAAGAGAAGTCAACATTTTACTCACGGAGTCCTCTAAACACGTCTCCCTCTGCATCAGCAAGCGTTTTGCCTTGCTCCAATGTGATTACTTTTGCCAGTTCTTTCTGAAATATTAGAGGCAAAAAAAAAAACAAAACAAACAAACAAAAAACAAACAAAAAAAAAAAAACATGATGGAGATCATCTGCTCTGAGAGATACATAAGAAGGCAGCAGATTTCCCTACAATATTATCCTTGATGAGCTGCTGGTAGCGCAGGAAGATCTGCTGCCTGCTGAGGATGGAGGTCTCGGACCACGAGCGGAAAGCTCTGGAGCAGGAATCCACGGCTGCCATCATCTCGTCTTGAGTGGCTTTGGGAACACGTCCCACCACTTCGTTAGTGGCCTGAGGAGAAGGAGATACAGTATTCAGAGTTGACTGGGAGAAAAAGAAATGATTACTTGGCATGAAATGCTTGACGTTACTCCATTAATATTAACAATAGATTTGTTTTTTCTGTCATTTCCATTGATGAGGTGGATATGTTCCAAGGCAGTAATCACCCATCACGGTATAGCTGGCGGCGAACGCTCCACGAGCGCCACAGCAGGCTGGACTCTGAGCTTTTTTTCTCTCGGTTAACAAATCAGGCAACAACAAAAAGGCAACTAGAGAGACTTAATTTATCCACGTATGGCATTTTACAAAAGTATTCATACCCCTTGAACCTTTTTGCACATTTTGACACATCGCAATCACAAACTTGAAGCTCAATTAAAGGGATTTGATATAATAAACCAAAACAAAACAAAGTTGGGCAAAATAGGGAAGTGGAGGGAAAACGATGCGTTTTTTTTTTTTTTTTTTTTTAATGAAAATAATAGAAAATAATTTGTAACCAATCTTTGGAGCAGTTATAGCTGCAAGACTTTTGGAGTTCATCCTGCTTTAAACATCAAGAAACTCAAGCTCATTCCTTGCAAAACAGATCAAGTTTAGTCAGACTCCTGCCCAGACTCAACACATCAATATATACCTCGACTTAAACCGTTCCATTACAGCTTTGACTGCATATTTCGGATTGTTGCCCTAAAGGAAGGTGAATCTCCACCCCAATCTCAAGTATTTTACCTCATTCGGCAGGTGTTTTTGCTCCAGACCTGTAGAAATACTCACAGGGTTGTGAATGTCCAGCCATTCAGACGAGCTGGACTCGACAAACTTGCCATCGATGAAGAGTTTGGTTGTCGGCTGAAAAATATAAGCGGCACATAATTAAAGCCCCTTTCCTGCATGATTACATTCTTAATAACTTTACTGACAACATCTATCAATCACTGCAAAGTGTGCTGAGAGTGTAATGTCTCCTTGAAGCATTACATGGTTCACTGACTGCCATTAATTGAGCTGACCACAAAAATTTGGCTTAATGGTGTGGCTATTTACCTGCTATATGTTTTATTAAAGAGAATAAAACAGTTAAAGGTGCTTTATCAAATGCATGGCAGGAAATCTGAACAAACCAGGGCTTTATAACTGTCCCACTTTAAATGTACAACCTGGCAATGCTCACGTCTTCTGCAATAATTTAGGAGGTTTAATTCAAAGCTTTAATTGAATTTAAAATGCTTCAGATTTGTTACAGGGTCTGATTCAATGCCAACTATGTCGGTTAAGTGATTTAGCTTCGTGGTTCAAGATGCAAATGAAACATAAAGGCAGCTCTGTGAAAGAATGGAAGAATTATTAATAAATAAATGTTTAATGCATCATTTATGCAATATTTGTTAAATAGATCAACCAATAAAAAAAAAAAAAAAAAAAAAAAATGATTTTTTTCCCCCAATAGCTACAGCTCAGTTCCATAAATCCTAATTCCAGCCATTATTTAAGTATAAAATGTGAAGGTGTTGATAAAGTCAAGGCTGTCTGACTACTTTTCAATGAATATTTTTCCAAGGCCAAAAAAAAAAATACAGCTTTTTTACAGCTTATTAGTTTTTAATCATGCTTTAGAAATAAGATTTGCTTTGCCTAAAAATCAAAAGACAAACTGACCTTGATTTATTTGTGTTTCAATCCATTTTGATTTTCCAAGCATTTCCAGACAAATCGCCTAAGATTGTTTTATACAACAACATAAAGCAAAATAATCATCAAGTACAAAGCAATCACTTACATGGCACAAGTGAACTCTATTTTGCTATCTTTATAAGGTTTTCTCAGGAGAGACTGAGACTGTGACACAAAATCATTTCATTGCATAAAGTTCAGAACATGAAGTCAACTTGGCTACTGCTTGAATAGGGCTTAGAAATGCCTCAATTTAGGAATGCATGATTTTGAAAAAAAAAAAAAAAAAAAAAAATCTTGTGGAAGCGATATTGTTGTTAAATTTTGCCATGATCATATCAGTCAAGATAAATCCCAATTTTCCTGACTTTTCTCTCAACTGTGGCTATTTTGAACCCTCTTTGTGACCTTTAGCATCCTGGCAACAAGTCATCTGGGTCAGGTATGTGCTGGTGCTGCAATGAGACTCCATCCAGAAGGCTGAATTGCTGACACTTGGAATATTAAACAATTACTGCATTCAAACAATCCTTGTAAAGCCCATATTAAAAGGAGAAGTATCATGTGTTTTCCAGACACATAGAATCATTTTATAGCACAATCAAGTAACTGTTACATTTGACTATTACAAAAATGCTGTATATATCAAATATGACTTAAAAGGAAATTTGACTTCGTAATTTAACGCCTTGAAATTGGGCCTCCGTCTCTTTAAGAAAGTCCTGCTCTTACCAACACTCCCACTTCAGGAAGTCATCACAACATCACTCCTCTATTAAACCTTTAACAATGCTTTCACCAGTGTTAAACTGAGAAGTAGCTTGTGTAATTAGCTCAGCAGATGCGCAGTTCCACCAGGTGTTTGCTAATTGCTCCTGGTTAGTCAGAAGGAGCTGAGTGGGGAAGTCATGGGAGAGGGCTGCTCTGTGAGGCAGAAGCTCGGAAGCTTAGAAAATGCAGCTCTGAGGAGGAGCTGCGCCTCGCAGGTGAAGCTCGATCCAGCCAGGTGTTTTGCGCTGTTAAATAATCTCCAGTGGCAGCCAAAGGATTTCTCAAATATGCATGAAAGAATCAAGGCAACACTCCATGTATGTTTTTGATGAGGGAATAACATTATAACATGATGTAAAGCTCAAAAAAGTTGATTTTACGTAATACCGCCCCTTTAATGTGGCACATTATGCCAAGGATGATGAATTAGTCATATATTGTTTAGCTCAGTCTCACAACCTTTCCATGAACTCCCTGAACTACTGCCATCAGGCAAACAGTACCATAACACCACAAGCAGAACCATCAGACTGCTACACAGCTTTCTGCCTCAAGCTGATAAACCGCTGTGATATTATTACCCTTACTTTGGATGTTGCTGTTTTTATTTTGAATTTTTCCTCAAAGTTTTTTTTCAAAATAATGGCCGAAGACCCCAGGGAAAGATTGTCTTGTTTAGTTGTACACCATTAAGTAAACAAGAACATGAGAATAAACTGATTTTATAAAGCATTTGACACAAGACGTGTCTTTGCTGCATTGATTGTTTGATGCCGCACAGCCATTTCTGATTTCATAACAGATATTTATAGTGCTGCTTTTCTATTATGGACTTGTTTGTTACCAGGTATGCAGGTCAATAAAAGGTATCTGCCAGCTTACACATTTCTTTCGTTGTTGTTCTGTTAGTTTATCTTTTGTACTGTTTCACATCATGAAACAAATGTTGATATTAGATAAAGGCAACATGAGTAAATAGAAAAGGCACTTTTTAAATGATGATTTCATTTATTTAATATTAGTATCATCATCATGATACTAATATTCATAATCAATCATAAATTACCTGTGATAAATCACATTTCTTTGGTTAAATATCACCAGCCACAACCAGCCTTGATTACTGCCTGACCTTTAGAATAAAGAAATCACTTATACAGACTGTGTCTGACAACATGTAGTAGGTCACAAGCAAAAAAAAAAAAAAAAAAAAAAAAAAAAAAAGCAACATATGTTCCTGATCTAAATAAATTCAAGACCAGATTAGAAACAAAGCAACTGATATCAGTCCAGAAAAAGTTACAAAGCCTTTCCTAATGCTTTGTGACTCCAGCGAACCACGGTGAGAGGCAGGATCAACAAATGGAGAAAAGATCGAACAGTGGAGAACTTTCCAAGGAGCAGGCAGCCTACCATAAATAGCCTCAATGAATTATCAAGGACGTCATAAAAGATCTCGGAGCAATATCTGCAGGCCTTACTTTGCATAGAATTCAACAATAAAATAAAAAGACTGGTCAAAAGTAGCATCCATGGGAGAGTTACAAGACTAAAACCACAACTGAACACAGTGGCCTCTCATAATTGCTACAAAAAACAAAAAAAAACTTCTGAATGATCTCAGAGACTGCTGGGAAAATTCCGTAGATTGACAAGACAAATGTGGAACATTTTAGGAGGTGTACATCCTGTTACATCTGGCATAAAATATCATACCAACAGCCAAACGTGGTGCTGGAAGAGTGACGATCTGAGCCTGCGTTGCTTCTTTAGGATTTAGACACCTTGCCATAATTGATGGAACCATCAGCTAATCCAGAAGGAGATTTTCCAGCCATCTGTTTATGACTTTCTAGCTTAACAAGTCCTCTGAATGATTTTGAAAGAAAATGAAGGTTTTGAGATGGCGTAGTCAAAGTTGGGACTTATGTCATATTGAGATGCGGTGAGATGATGCTAAACAAGCCGTCCATGCTCAAACGTCTGCTAATGTGGTTCAATAAACACAATTCTGCAAAGAAGAGTAGCTCAAAATTCCTCCACACAGATGCAAAGACACATTGTCTTTTATCTCACATACTTGATGATAATCTTTGTTGCCAAGGGTGGAGAAAACATTTTTTTTTAGGTTTAGGGGGCAATTACTTTTTTACATAGGGACAAGCTGATCTGGATAGCTTTTTTCATTAATAAAGGCATCATCTGAAAACTACATGTTGTATTTATTTGGGTTTTTTTATTTTTCTCTGACATACATACACACACACACACACATATATATATATATATATATATATATATATATATATATATATATATATATATATATAAGATCTGAAACAAAACAAAACAAACAACAAAAAAAGATAACTATAAGGGGGTACATACTTTTTCTCTGCTCTGTGAACACACATCGAAATCTAACAAAAATGCACATCAATTGAGCGACAGAAGAGACTTTGCAAAAACACGTGATGTCCACTGATTTATTTCTGTCATAACCACAGCTGGGTGTTAGTGTCAGGGCTTACCACTGAGGAAGAGGAGTAGCACATGCGACCAAACTGCAGAGGAGTCTGAAGGAAAAACAATACATTTTAACGCTTAAACTTCATTTGTTGCCAACAAACAGCTGAAAAAATAACCGTCTCTTCTGAAAAAAAATAAAAAATAAAAAAATCACAGGCTTACAGTTATCCACATGTAGCTAAATAAAACCTAAGTATGTGAATCTAGCATTAACTACTTGAAGAAAAAAGGCAGTAAAGGTGTCAAACGTGCATGACTTTGTTAGCTAAACAGCTTCTTCGCCTCGTTAGGTTAGCTATGCATTAAAAAGCAAACTTTTTACGAGCTTTACCTTGTTGTGTAACAGTGATCGGAGGACAAATGCTGCCATTGTGTTGGGTCAGGTGTCTATTTGTCCAAAAACCGCCCCACAGTGAGCAAGAAACTTCAGCTCCAAACGTTTTCCAGAGGACAGGACAGAGTACCTGCAATTTAACCGATCTATAATACATTTACACGCGTTACAAAGCAACAAGGACCGAGGCAGATGATTAGTTAATCTGTGAAAACGATGCTTTGCGCCCGTTCGCTGATTCCTCTACATATGGGCGGGATATAAATCGTTAAAAACCAATCACTCCACGGCTTTTAAAGCCATGAAATAAGAAGGCGCTGATTGGCTCTTACCCAAACAAGATCAAGTTTTTTTTATTTGTGTGCTACATTCTGGAATTCGGATTTAGTGTTTTGTTTTATTTAGTAAAAGTATTAGCTAAATCGCAATCCTTAAAGTATAAGAATTTGAATTTTTTTGTGAAAATATTGATATTTGTCATTTCTGCCGCAAATAGTTACTTTGTTAACACTTACGTAGCCAGCCGTTTCCATAGCAACATTTTCGGAGGCGATATGAAGTTCCTACAGTGGGACTCTAAAGATGTTGCAAACTGGATCGAGTCTATAGGATTTCCGCAATACAAAGTAGGTGAAACCTGAGCTAGAACCAAATAACGTCATTATAAAGTAATATTGAGGAAATGTTCATCGAGTTCAACCAACTTTCTTAGACATAAATTAAAGGTACTAGCATCAGTAAGTCTCTAAACTCTGGCATTTTATTTCTGTTGCAGGCTTGTTTCACTGAGAATTTCATCACTGGAAGGAAGCTCATTCATGTAAACTGTAGCAACTTGCCGAAACTTGGAATCACAGATTTCAAAGACATGCAGGTATAAAAAAGAGGCAGAAAAACATCCCGTTGCACAAGCGTATTATATGGTAATGACACTGTCCCATCAGGTAAATTTCAACTGGCAGAGTTGTATCAATATAATATTAATGATGGCACTCCTAAGTGCACTTTATTAGTCAATGCTGAAACATCAGTGCATCCCATATCATTTAGTCTAATAATGTACAAACAATTACTACAAGTCTCCTCTGAGTGCTCTGACAGCCATTTTCAGGTGTCTTAGTGTCGGCTTGGCTCTGTCACACATCCTGCTCAGCTCTGTTTCTTTGCAGATGTGGCAACCAATTAAAGCTGCGTGCTGTAACCAGACATTTCTAGCAACAACGCCTATGCATTCAACTCTGCTAAGAATAGCTTTAAGCATACGCTGTTGGAATGTGTGAGCTGATAATGAAAAGACAGTAAAATTCCATAAAGAAATTCCTAGCCTGTGCATTCATGATTCGTTAGTTCAAAATGTACAGTGCCTTGCTTAGGTATTAAAAACTCTTGGAATTGTTTCACATTTTTTCACATCACAACTTCAGACTTCAGTATTTTATATTGAGATTTTATGTGTTAGACCAACACAAAACAGTGCCAAACTGTGAAGTGGAAGGAAAATATACATGTTTGTTTGTCACATAAAATCCCAACTAAACGTACGCAAGTTTGTGGTCGTGACGTGAGAAAATGTGAAAAAGTTCAAAAGTGTGCCTTTGTGTATTGCAAAAGTATTCATTTGTATAAATTCACTGTAAGTCCATGCAGTAAATTAATATGTTTCTTTTGCCTGTCTTCCTATCATACACGAATGGTTAGGAGGTCTCCTGGGCCATCCATGCCCTCAGCGGGGCTGCCTTATTAAATAGCTTTAGACTGTGTAAAACCTGCATTTTCAAAGGCTTGAACCCTGCTGTGCATCCTGCAGGTCATCTGCGCTCGTGTACGTGAGCTGCTGGGGATCACAGAGAGCCTGTGGAGTCGCAGCATCGCTGACCCCCGGCGGGACACCATGGCCCTGTTCTTGGAAAAAAAGAGCTACACGGGAGAGTGCGCTGATGCCCTCACCTTCGAGCAGTTCCTGTATGACTTGGAACAGAGCGAACCCGGCGAGAATAACAACAAGTAAAAAGCAAGGAGAAAAAAAACAACAACAAAAGCATCTCAGTGTCATTTCATTTCGCCAACTGTCAGCTGGCGATGACACAGATGAGACACTTACAGTAGGTCAGAGACGGGTCCTGACATTAACGCTTCCCAGCAGCAAAATGCCACTATTGTCAGTGTGGCTGATAAACAAAAGAGAAACCTTTTTACATCTAGTTTCTGCTGGTTGTCAGTGTGTGTTTAAAATTGCTTCAAACAGAAATGAGCTGCTGGAAATTTCCTGACTAGTGAGTAATCTCATGAAATAAGAGAAACAACAAACACTGACTGCAGGTTGGTTGTTTTTTTCAGACATATCCATCAGATTGTGCAAATGCAAAACAGCATAATCAACTGATCAAAGGGCTTCTGCCATCCTAGTTCTAGAGAAATCCCCAAACCACCAGTTATTCTCATTAATCTTGGGTGGATGTGATGGAACTGGATTAGTTAATTGATTCCTAGTGATCCTTGGGGTAATTTTCAGGATGATGACAACAAACAGCTATTATACAGGAAGTCCCAGGAGTGGTGATTTGATCATTGTTAACGGAAAATACACTCTTGTAAAAGTATTCAAACCTCTTGATTTTTTTTTTTTTACATTTTTGTCACACTGACTTGGAGGTATTTTGTTGGGGTTTTATATGATTGAACAACACAAAGTTGTGCATAAATGTGAAGTGGAAAGAAACACATGGTTTTCAAAATTGTTTACAAATATTTTACTAATTTGCTTCTTTTACCTAAAGAACAGGGACTTGTTTGTGTCAATAGGCAGCTTCTCATCGGCTCAAACAGAAGTCACATGTGGAGAACCCCAAAGATCAATCCCCTCCTATTTAATATATACATGCTCCTGCTAGCTCAGGTTATAACAAGTAATAAGATTAGCTTCGATAATTATGCAGCTGATACAAAACTCTACATTATGATGTCACCAGGTGACTACAAACCCATCCAAGCACTGAACAGATGCTTTGAACAAATTAATGTGTGGATGTGCCAAAACTTTCATCTGAACAGAAACAAGACTGAAGTTATTATCTTTGGACCTAAAGACAATCTAGAGTCAGCATGCAGCTTAAGCTATTACAGCTAGAAACAGGTGATCAGGCCCAAAATCTGAGTGTAGTGATAGACTCAGACCTGAACCTTCAGAGACACATAAAGACAATTACAAATTCAGCCTTCTATCACCTGAAGAACATTTCTAGGATTAAAGGACTAATGTCCCAGCAAAAAATAGAGAAACTGATCCATGCATTTATCTTTAGTCACATTAATTACTGCAACAGTGTCTTCACAGGCCTGAAATGTGCAATACAAATAAATTCGATTCGATTTGACTTGACTTTTAATCCTATACCCCTAAATAAAATCTAACTATTCCCCTCTAAATTCACCTTATTATTACAGAGAGTCAACCAAACTGTAAAAAAGGCTGGAAATGTGACTTTTTTTAGCCCACATATCCCAAATATATTGAGCCTAAATAAAGACATGCTTGATAAACCCATTTTATCATCCCCATCTTTTCAACTAGGTCTGGACGAAATTGGGAAATTATGCAATGGAAAGGTAAACATTATGATGATGATATTTGTGATAAGTGCACACTTTTCTCCCTCCTCTCTCTCCTATTTGTGCATCCTGCACTCTCTGTGACTTTTGGCATCTTAGGAACTGTCATCTGTGTCAGGTGTGGACATCTACTGCTGTGACACTCTATCAGCAAGCAGAAAATTACATTGGCAAAGTGTGACCTCACAACATTTGACACAGTAATTATTGTTTTCTATAGTGCTTTGCAATACTTATGCTGTTGACTCTGATGTTGCAATTCTTTTCACTTTTTACTTTTGAGTCACTAATTCACATTGTTGTCTCCTGTATAACTCATCAATGAAAATTTCCACTGGAGGATTAGCCATGTGCTTCACAAATCTCACCTGTATTAAAAGGTGGAAAGAAGAAAGCCAGACATAAAAAATCCAGTTTGCAATTTTCTATGGGGTCAGGAGAGAGGAGAAGAGAGAGAGAGATAGTACTGTGTAGGAGCCACCTTAATACCTAATCATAACTACCCCATGGGTGCAACTGGAGCTGTAACGAACCAAACCAATTATCACAGAGTAGGAAAAACAAATGTGTCAACTTGAAGCTCACAAGCCATCACAGTGGGAAGATGGATGGAGCTAAATACAGGGCTTCCTGGAAGAAACCCCGTTAGAGGCTGCAAAAGGCTTGAGACTGGGTTGGAGGTTCATCTGCCTGCAAGGCAATGACCCCAAATGAGTAGTTTAGATCTACGTGTATTCATGTGATAGAAAGTCCTAGTCAAAGTTCAAATCTAAATCAAATCGAGAGTCAGTGGAAAGAATTAAAAACTGATGTTCACAGACACTCAGCAAGCCACTTCAACTGAGTTTGAGTAATTTGCAAACACAAATGGAAATAAATGTTGGTTGAGAAGCAATTAAGGCGTATGGATACTTTAGCATGGTTCTGTGAAAAAGTGAAGAGGAATAAACGCTTCAAGACAGCTACCTTATTGTCAACTTATGCACTTACAGGCCATACTTTGCCAACTTTGCACAAACTGCTATGGGGTGGGTGCATCAGATAATGATGGATTCAGTGCCAAGTAGAACCCGAGGGAGCTAGGCCTTTCTGTTTTAGCCAACTCAACACTTTCTTGCCAAAAATCTATTGAATACATGAGGGAACGTTCAGCTTTACTGGCTGCTATTTTTGGGTTTATCCAAGAATAAAAACACAAACCCATGCCGCAAAGATCTTATGCAAAAGAAATTGATGGATTTTCAATACAGCTTGGCTTATCTTTCGTCTCATGTATGTGTGAATCTTTTCAACAACCCAGCTTTCTTTTTATAAATGCTCATAGATTATAGGTCCGATGCATTTTTTTATTTATTTATTTATTTTCGTGCAGCAGAGTTCAGTCTACATGAATAAATTATGATGCCTGCCTGCGAGATAGGCTGCGAGGTTACTGCTGCATCTGCCTGTGCACACAAATGGTCTCTGTGCGGCTCGGAGCGCACGAATTACCATTCCGGGCACAGCGCTGCTGGTCAAGAAATGGAGCCGGGTCGGTGGCAGACATCAGTACGGGGGCAAAGCGGGGAGTTTACCGCCTACAACGGCAGAAAGCTCTCTGTCAATCTGGATTAAAACGCGCTGACTGAGCCCTGCGTTGCGGACTGCAAAAAAAAAAAAAAAAAAGAAAAAAAAAAAAAAAAAAAGCCTGTGAAAGCGAGACGAACATCTGGTCGGATTGAGCGCAACACCAGCCACCCAGCGCTGTGTATTAAAGCAGCCCCGGCGCTACCTACAAAAGGCGTTTTCTCCTCCTCTGGATGCGCAGTAGAGACGATCCCGCACCAAAAAAAAAAAGCCACACCGGGACCCCTCACGCAGTTTGCGCCCCCTTTTACCCCTTCTAAAAATGAAGACATTTGAGTATTATCTAATGTGAGAGGATCGCTGGAAGGAGGAATTGCCCTTTATCCGCTGGGTATGGATTTCTTGAAGGGCATCGGTCGTTTTACAGGCCGTCACATATTATAGGAGCCAAGACGCATGCATTGGGATAGCTACCTGAAATTTCTCCAAGAGGCGCCGTCGGTCCCATTTTAGGCGAGCCACCCTCAGTATGCCAACAGAGCTCCTGGGAGGAAATAAGATCGCAGCCAGCCTCCTTTGACTGGGCTTGATGTTTCATTTGCAAGGTAAATTTAAGATTTTATATCGCAGATTGCTGCTCTGAACTCTCTCTCTCTCTCTCTCTCTCTCTCTCTCTTGTTTTTATTTTTTAGGAAAAGCAAAACCGAGTCTTAAAGTAGTTCTCATTTGAATGTGACAGGGATTCTCATGACAGCACACTTGCACCGCAAGGTCAAAAAAAAAAAAAAAAAAAAAAAAAAATCTCTCCATTCTTCTAGGCATGCCATCAGATATAATTATTTTATTTATAGTATCCTCTTGGATGCATTTCGAGCTGGGGGGGTTTCTCCTACAGGTGAAACTGAGAATGGACCATTATTCAGTCTTGTCTCAGTATATCTGCAGGAAAAGATTTGTTTGATGGTGTTCTAACAGCCTTGAGGATACAGTGATATAGACTGTCTTTTGTGATTAAAGCTGATATGCAAATTACACTTCATCATCAACATGGGATGAAGTCCCAATTAGTCTAAATAGCAAAACTGATGAGTCTGAGAAGAGCATGTTGCCAGGTGACTGAAGCACCAGTAAAAAAAAAAAAAAAAAAAAGAAAAAGACAAACAACAAATATGCTCATTATTGACAGATAAGGGTCTTGCCCTGTGTGGAGTGTTAGTTATCTGTCTCCTATTATTCATGAGTGCCCGAGGCCCCATTGTAACTGCTACCCCAGCGAAAGCAAGCCCACGCCTCATTTTGATGCCTGTGTTTGCTCTTGCTGCTCTGTGAGTGTGCTCGGTGTTGGTGCTTTCAGTGCTGCTATACCTTCCACTGATGGCTGAGATGTGATAGGTGGCTCCTCAGCAAGGGTTGCTCTGCACACCAGCCTCTCGCATTCACTGACCCAAATTTACACTCGCTTTAAAATGAGCTGATGAAGGGCTTTCTTTAAAGGAATCTGCCAGACTTTCCTCTGAAATAATTCCAGATCTCTTTAGATGTGATTTGTCACCTAAAGAACATTTTATGGTCAGGTGTTATATTTCCATTGCTGTAAATTGGTATTTCGTTGAGATTAACTCTACCCTCCCAAATACAAGCATCCAAGCACATGCCTGTGGTGACATCACACAATGTATAAGGCTGCTGATCAGAGCTCCTTTGAGCAAGTGATTTTTTGTTTTTCCGTGTTTTAAATCAAATTCCTCCTTCAAAGATCCATAGCTGTAGTCTGCATGGAAGCAGCAAAACCCTGGAGACCACTACATGGATTTCAGGAAAAACTGGCAAAATAAATAAATAAAATAAACACATGGAAGCAGTTTGTGAAAAGGGTCAGGGCAGACTGGAATGTCATTATCAAAGATAATTTTGAGGTTATGTAAAACTATTTAGTCTGGTCCTTAGAAATAAAAAAATCAGAATTGATCAAGATTGGCCAGGATAAGCCAGATCAGTTCAACTCCACTAAGCATATTTCCTGCATTACTGCTACATCACTAGTTAAGTCAAAAAATACTTTTTTAGGAGCCCCATCCTACCAGTTAGCCCCTGCATTCATTAACCTGCAGTCCAACATATACCATCATCATCATTCTAGCAAACACAAGAGAGAAGAAATGTGAAAATAATCTCAACTCCAGGTAGTCGGAAAGAGAGAATTTGTTTGTTTTAGCTTAAGCAGTTTACACTGCAGGTACTTTTACACAGGAAGCAGTGATACTAGCACAATATGGCATTTACACATTTTATGAGTGGTGAAAATGTACAAAAACCAATCAGAATCAAACAGGAATATAAACAGATTTATACCAGTTAAAGTCCTGAAGGTAAACATTGTCATTGTCTCCATTTGCTTGAACGTCGTGATCCATGCAGTATCCATCATGGTCTGGGGGTGATCAGAGTCAAACTCTGGCTCAGACATGTAAGACTGGGCCCCTTGTAAATGAAAGGATTTTGAATGCTTCAGAATCACAATGTCAAAATCTGTCAGACGTTGCTCATTCACCATGATCAGCTCAGTTCTTCTGCCTGTTGTGATGTCATTAACCCACATAAACACAAAGCACAGTTTGCTGGGTTTTTTTCATTATTGCACTTTTTGCTATTGAAATCCTGCAGTGGAAATCTATACTTCATTAACCAGCTGTGCTTTTTTTGTTAGCGTGTTCTTAGGGGAACAAAATGCACCACTGGATAGTATATTTAAGATTTTGACTGGATACGAACGCCACATATATGCACTTGCCTCCCCATGTGTGTTGGTTATATGTTTACAACCTAATATTTAGTTGTTTTGTTGCTGTGTGAGGCAGAAATCAGTGTCCCAAAGGTCTTTGATATGGAGAAAGATAAACAGTGAGTGCAAAGATAGTTCTCACATATAAACAAAAACACAAAACCCTTATGAATTGTGTAGAATATTATAAAATATAGTATAGTATGATATAGGTGCGATGGTGGCGATGGTGGTAGGAGTTTGTCCCGTAATTGGCAGGTTGCTATTTGAGTCCTACTCTGTCATTGTGTCCTTGGGCAAGACATTTCACCCACCTTGCCTAAAAGGTAAGGCTCCCAAGATGGCTGTAGTCTCAGACACCTGTCTACCTTGGCCAGGCTGTACTGAAAATGTAATTTCTAATAAAGGTAATAAATAATAGTAAAGGTATCAAAAATAAATAAAAAAAAATAGTATCCAAATTCTGTCATCTACATACCAACCAAATTACGTTCACCATATCACAGTTACAGAAGCTGACTGCAGTCATTTTGTGTATTCTTTTAAATTGTCTTCAGTCATCTATATGATAATCAGCTAGGTGAACTTTACAGAAATATAATATTTCCATCACTGTTTTTACTTAATTTTCCAGAAATTTGCTCTCCTGTCTTCTGCTACGGTTTAATGACACCGACTGTTTATCTTGAGGCATTCAACTTCAAATATTAATCTGACTGCATTCCGATGGGCATCTACTGACATTTACTTCACAGCAATGCTATGGTTTCATTTGGGGGTTTAAGGCGAATGAAAAAGAAGAGCCCAATAACTTAGAAGCAATTTGTCAAATTAGCCCCCATTGGGTTAGGGAAAGGTTTCACAATGGAAGACCTAAATAGGGCCTGTGTGAACAATGAAGCATACAAAGGATTATGCTCCCATAGAAGTCAAGCAGAAAGCTTTTTTTTTTTTCAACCTAGAAAGATTCACCACTGGTATTCTATATAGCAAATACCAGATGCCTTTCAGTTATTTGCCATTAATAAAGTGATACTATTTTTTGCTGGAAGCACGTCATACTTCACCAAATTTACCTTTATTATGGTGGCTAATTATCACCTATCATAAAACAAAGTTCTCACTTACACTAGCACTGAAAACTGCTGAATTCACTCACTGTAATGTTTATCTCCAGATGAGCTCAAACACATTCCCTTCAGTCTTACTCTGAAACCACTGTTATTTTTCTAACTTCCTGCAGCAGGTAGCTTCACTGAAGTGCTAATGCTAGCTTGTATGCAAACAAAACCAAGTGGACATTCAGTTTCAACTATGTGATTTTTATTTCTGTGTTCTATACCAACACTTCAGCTATATTTTTGTTAGTTTATCTGTTAATGAATAAACATAATATTCTTTATTGGTAATTGTGTAAAGTTTCTCTTAGGTTAAGCGAGCACTTCTTTTAGCTGCCACAACAAAGGCTGCAGTGACCCCTCTAAGCGACTAAATAGGGCCTAAAAAGAAATGCAAAAATACTTAATCTTTTTATTTACATGGCATATAAATAACACTGACTGTTTATCTTGAGGCAATCAACTACAAATATGAATCTGACTGCATTTTGTTGGGCATCTACTTCACAGCAACGCTATGGTCTCATTTGGGGGTTTTATGAAAAACAGGAGCCCAATAATTTAGAAGCAATTTGTCAGATTAGTCTCTGATGGGTTAGGCACTGGTCTCAAAATGAAAGACTAAGACAGGAAGGAGCCTTGTGGGTTTAGACAAATATGAATAGGGAAAGACACAATCACACATATACCACCAAGTTTAACCAAGAGGAAGTAGAGTAGAAAATACTTTCCAGGCAGTAATGGGGAGGGTTGTTTTTGCTTTTTGCAGCCTTAATTTGAAGTGTAGCATTTATTGAAAACCCTTTATTATGATGATTAATTTTATTCAGCAACATTTTCAGCAACACCAGTGTTGAAAACTGATAAATACACTCACAGCAATTATCATCCCAAATGCTTGCCATCTCCCAGATCAGATCATAAACAACACCATTAGCCTTTGTGTAACTTTGAAACTGCTATTTTTCCAACTTCCTGAAGTGGATTGCTGTGCTTCCATCTCAGTTGTTTACTTTGTTCCTCTAGAACATTGCTACGGCTACATTCATAATTACTTATGAATACATAAAATATTCTTTACTGTTAATTGTGGAAAGTTTCTCTTAGATTAAACTTGTTGGTCATTTACTTACCACAATAAGGGTGGCCTTAATCCTGTACATGTGTTCTACACAACAAATTTCAACAGACAATACTTTGCAGGCATTTCTTGATAAAAGAATGAAATTGGTTTTGCTTTTGAAATGGCTGTAACTTGGCAGTAGAAATGAGATTCACTGGTCTTTGAGGAGATCTTGTGGATCGTTGCTTTCAATGTGTTATTCAACAGCCCATTTTTAAATGTATTTATTTTTTACAAGTCAGCCTGGGACAACACTTTTTTTTATTTCCCTGACGAGTATTTCATGTTTCTTTACCAGTTTTTCTCATCAGAAAGGTACCCCAGACCACTGCTTAGGTGCTCACGTGAAGTCAGAGTGGACAATTTAGATGATGCCGTGTGATACTTGCATATTCAATTATCACTACAGGTGTACTCTGGTGAGCTCCTCCCCTTGTGCCTATTCTCTGTCTTATTCAGTAGGCTAATAAAGGCTCACAACTGCTACTCAGTTCCCAGTAGCTGACAAACATAGATTCAGTTTGTTTTTCAGTGTCACAACTCTATGTAGAAATGGTTGATATGAAATTTTATCTGGCACTTTTCTAACTTGCTGTTGCAGAAAGCTTTGCTGCAGTGCTAACTGTATCTTGTATGTAAACAAAAGCAAATGTAAATTCAGTTCCAAAAGTCTTATTTTTCTATGTCCTCCATAACAGTGCAGCTCATTTTTGTTAGGCTCTTTGGTAAAAAAAAAAAAAAATCTTCTGCTGCTAATAGATCTTTTATGCACCGCAATGAAGGTTGTAGCCCAAGCAACCTTGCAGTTCCAACAGTGAGATCAAGACACAGTAAGGCAGCATGCATTTGGCCATAATGAAACCTGAAACCAGTCCTATAAGAGGCATAATTTTATTGCTATTTAGGGATTCTATGTAAAAATAGATTTGGAAATCGAGGTTGGAGTTCCCAAAATCACTGGTGAAATTAATAGTGGTTGAAAATGCAATAAAAATACCTAACTTGATTTATCTGATTTGCAGTTATAACTGACAAGAAAAAGGCATGCTTGCTAATTATCACATCTCTGCCTTTAGGCGAGCAGTGGATATTATTCACAGGTATTGTTCAGAGACTCTCCATTTGTCAGCCTTGATGTAAATTCCAGGTTACATCAAAGTGTGTTGGAATGCTGCAAGCATAAAGATCCAAATCCGATTTATAATTCACATTAAGATCCAAACTTGATTTTTTTTCACCAGCTTGGCTTACGCATGACATGAAGAACAAGAGAAGAGTTTTGACCTATGCTCCAACTGGGAAATATCCTGCAGATCAAGTTAACACGGAATATCTTGTGATGCTGTGTGGAGTAAAACACTTGGAATTAGAAGGAGGAAATGTAGATTCTAATGAACAGCACTTCTATTGATGCAGTGGGCTCTGCTTAGTATGCTATCCCCCTGGCACACACACATGCACACACACATTTACACACACAAGCCTTTCTCACTGGAAAATAATTTAAACTGCATCAGGTTTCCCATCAAGTCATTTAGGTTTTTATTATGTTCCAGACTGGGAAAAGCAATTGAGACATAAAATCCAATACAGAATTAGCTGAGTTTGCAGTCTCCTCTTGTCATAAATGGTGCAGTGGGTCTCTGTCATGGCCTTCAACCATAACCTTTGCTGCAGATCATGTCAGGCTGTCGGAAAATCAGCTGCTGATTACTTCGCACCCGAAACTGACGTTTTCTGTGTTGCCATGACATCAAGGCTGTCACCCAGGAGTTATCGCACTCTAACATTGGCAGACTTTGCTGATAAATGGGCGTCACAGCACATGCACACATTTACACCAAAAAAGGAAGAAAAAAAAACAGAGAAGTATGTTAGAAGGTCCACAACAACATTGGTGTTTGGTCAGGATATTTGGACTCGGACACCAGCGTTTACAAAACAGAATTTCTTCCAGCTCAGTGAAAATATGATCCACTACACGGGATGCGGCAGCTCCATTTGGCCTCATAAAGCAGGCGGCGAACAAACCCGTTTCACTGCTTTGTCGATATCATTTTGCCATCATGGTGCAGCATCAGTTTACCTCCTTGACACAGCAATGCTTACTTTTAGCAGCAGGGGGGACGCCCGGCCGCTCTTCAGCGAGTAACCTGGGTTACACGCTGCCATTTGCAGTTGCGTCGACAGATCTCATTAACGTCCTAGCACTGGAGCTGCTTTCCCTGATTTCAAGCCCAGAATTGGATATGAGACGCATTTTCACATAATCTCCACCATAAGTTAGACCATCTGAAAACATATCCCCCCTTGTGACCTCACAGGCTGATTGGCATGCGACATGCTGCATAAGGATTTTCTTGGCAAATGCTACCCCAGGGAGACCATAGATATCCTCTGCTAAAGTATGCTCCTGCAGCACATGAGTGCGTCTCTGTAGCTGGAGGTTGTTGTGTGGTTAGCTGCCTCTATTAGGCACAAATCCACCCACCAGTGTGCATATGTGGGTGTGGGCTGTCAGTCTGCTCCACTCTCTAAGGGTGGAAGTCCGTGCTCAGAGGTAGTAAAAGTTTGATTGACGAAAAGCAGGACTTTGTGGTCCATGCATTGAAACATAGTCTGGTTTCTTGTTTATTCCTGGGCTTCTCGTGTCGCATCACTGTAATGAAACCTACAATGAAACCTGGATGATAATGATTTTCTGGGGGGTGTGACATTTAAAGATCAAGTGTGTGATTGATGAAAGCATTAATTGATTATCTACCTATTTGTTCATGTACCCGATGAGTGCAACCTGTTATGCAAATCTCCGTGGAACAGAACTGCCATAATTAAATGCAAATAAAGGAGACAGTAACAGATAGGACTGTTTCCTGCCAGACCCTCTGCAGTGAGGCCGGAGAGACGGACGGAAGTCGTGACGTCCTTTTTGTCCTCACAGAACAAATCTTGAAAGGATTACCACTGCAACAGTTCTCTTCACGTTCGGCTGGGTTTTTAGCAGCAAAAAAGGCCTTGTCTCTCCAGAATGAATCAATATCGTGTCTTCAGCACCATTTGAGACTGGAAATAGCAGGTTCTCTTTGCCTCAGTGCACAACCAGACCATTCAGCAAGGGGAAGAGGTGTTTGGCACAGAAACGTGCACACACTGATTACACCTCAGCTGTTGAAGCCTTTTTTACTCTCAGATGCATATGCACACATAGATTAAAGTGGAAAATATTGTGCTTTGCTCAAGAACAGCTTAAACTGTCTAACATTTTGTCTTGTTCCAGCTACAAACTTGAATACATTTATTGGGATTTTGTGTAACAGATCCAACTGCATTTGTATTTTTGCCCCTTTACATTGATACCCCTAAATTAATCCACTTCTGCCAGTTCCCTTCAAAAATCACCTAATCAGTAAATCGAATTCTCCTGTTTTTAATTTAAAACAGCTGTTTTGTGAAGCCCTCAGAACTTTGTTAGAGCACATTGTTAAAGAACAGCAATATGAAGACCAGGAACGCAACAGACAGGACATGGGGATAACATCGCTGAGAGGTCTACAGAAGAGTTAGGGTTAAGACTAATATTACCAAGCTTTAAACATTGCACTGTTAAACTCATCTGAAAAATCAAAGGACTACAGCACAACTTCCAAACCACTAACAAATGGGCATCTCCACAAACTGGCAGACCAATCAAGCGGAATATTGATCAGAGAAGAAACAAAGAATCCCATCGTAACTCTAGAGGAGCTGCAGAGGCCAACAGTTCAAGAAAAAACAATACCTGTTACCTAGACAACTAGTTAACGGAAATCTGGCCTTTATGGTAAAGTGGCAAGAAGAAAAACACTGTTGACAGAAAGCCATGGAAAGTCCAATGTGCAGTATGTAGCAAGCCATTTACACAAAAAGCATTTTGAAGCAGGTAAAGACGAGACAACGTTGGTGGTTTACCTTCTAGCATGATGAGTATAAATAAAAGCATATTCTGGTAATGGAAAGGCCTATTCAAAGTCCTGCCTTCTATTGAAGATTTCCGTCTTTATTCCCAATGCCCTCTCCCTAAATCGCAAAAACTTGCAGCCACAATTTAAGCAACATACCAAGAGATTATTGACTCTGAAATGGTTAAAAAGAAATGCATACCACACTTTTTAGATTGCCATTTGTAAAAGATATTTGGAAAACCATCCATCCTTTTTCTTCTACTTCACAGTACTCTGGCTTGGTTTCTGGCCACTGAAATGAGAAATTGTGTGCATTGGGGTGGGATACCAATATTTTACCAAGGCACTATATGCATTGCTTTAAGAATAAGGACCCTGGCAGCACTCAGTAACATCTCCCCACTCCATTTCACTCTTAACTCAGGCCCATGCACCACCACACAAAATCCACAAATCTTGTGCGATTTGCTGAAGTTGTCCCACATAAAAATGGGTCAGGGGAAGACGTTTATTCCTCGCCGCCTCATCAGCAGTGCCTCGTAAAAATGTCAGCATGTTCTCCCCAATAATATTCCTCCCCTTGCTATTATGTGCCATTTAAAGGCGACCTCGTTCCTGCCTCCTTGTCAGGCTGCGCTACTTTTTACCCAGCTGTCAGTGGCTGCCACTGGGCTTCCTTCTCTGCCATCCTCATGTGCGGGGGGTGGGAGGTGGGTGCACAAAGCATGCCCCTGCTTGGCGGTGTGTCACTCTTATCCTGTGTGCTGTTTCCTTTATGAGCTTTTCAGCATACTCAGAGGGACGAGGTTATTACACTATGAGCTGTGCGTCGCCACTCAGGTGCAGAAGATGCTTTCATAGCATGACAGATTCTTTTGCTGAAGCGAGACTTTTATTTGCTCTATCTGAGGGCTAACATTGACATTGTAGTTATTTATGGCAAACTTTGGAAGGTTTTAATAATAAATCAGACATTCTTTTCTGTATTTAAAGGTTGGCTTTTGGACTTTCGATTAAACTGTTGTACCTTTTATGTGCACTGGAGGGGCCGCCCAGAAGGCTACAACCTCCATAATATAATCACTTGTCGTGTCACTTATGTTCTGATACACTGTGGCTCACCTGCAAAGCTGTGATCTGATCTCCAAGGGCTTACTTTTATGACATTCCACATCCCTGACAACGTCTCCGGATTCATCAAATGGATCTCATCTTATCCTCTCGTCTCGGCTGTGTCATAAGTAAAAGAAGCAGCAGAGAGAGGAGAGAGAAAATCAATAGCGAGGCATGGCACATCCTTGCCGAGGCTCTGGGCCCAATCATCCCTTCCTATTGGCGATATGATCCGGAGAGATATCAGTCTAATTCTTATGAGGCCCCCGAACTGCCAGTCTAGACTTTCATCCTTCTGTACACAAACATAAAAGCGTTGGCATTATCATATCAAAAAAAAGAAAGTATGGCGAGGGGAGCAGGGTCTTAAAGGAAAAGATGCCACATTAAAAAAAAAAAAAAAAAAACATACAAGGTTACTAACGATGTTTCACTCAAGTCTGCAGGTGGCTAATTAGCTTCATGTGTAAATTGAGCAGCCTGTATTTGTTTGTTCAGGCGTTGACTTGCATCACTTCTTGCCCACTGTTTGGATTCCCTGAGCTTCAAGCTGGCAACATTAGTGTTACAAATCCAACGGAAAAGCTTTAAGTTTCCAGGGCTGAATTCCCTCATTTAAAAAGGAGTTATCTCACCATGTGGGTGATCACTCCGACATCAAATAATTCACTTAGTTAATGATGATACAAGTAATATTTCCGTGGTTTACATTTTGGTCTGCTTCAGAAATTCAGGGTTCTTAGACATTTTCATATCAAAATTCAGACTCAGCTTTCCAGTTCTCAGTTTGTATAATCAAATTAAAATATAAAATACTATAGTTCACCATGAATGGTAAATATGTCTGCAGTGGCAGGCTTTAAATAGAACCTGGAAGGAAGGAAGGAAAGAAAGGAAGGACAATAGAAGCAAGGAAGGTATGAAACAAAGAAGGAAGGAAGGAAACTCAGAACAAAAGAGTTCATCCCTCCTTGTTTCCTACCTAAGGACACTATGAATGAAGGGAGCTAAAACCCAATGTCACAAGGAGGAAAATTCACAAAGAATAAAGAAATAAGGATATATCAATAGATGTAAGGAAGGAAGGAAAGAAGGAAGGACGATGACAGAACTGAGGTAGGATACCTGAGGAAAAAAAAAAAGAAGAAAACAAGCAAGGAAGAAAAAAAGAAGGATACATGGAAGAAAAGCAGGTAGGACACAAGGTAGGAAGAAAGGTCACAAGGTAGGAATGAAGCTGTCAAGGTAGGAAGGTAGATAACAAGGAAGAAAGGCAAAAAGGACACAAGAAAAAGGTTAAAGAAAGGACAGAAGGGAGTAAGGATACACTCTGTTTCCATACCTGAAAAACACTGAAATCCACTTCCTTTTTCAGACTGCATATAAAACCTAGAAATAGCTCACTTTTCTTGCTTTGTCTCTCTTTTTTTTAGGTCTGGTTACCTGATTTAAAGTCAAATGGAGTCGTTCCTGGTCTACCTGATCGTCCTCGGGGTGGCTGTGAAGGCACACAAAGTTCAGATCTGCCCCAAGCGCTGCGTCTGCCAGATGCTGAACCCTAACCTGGCGACGTTGTGCGACAAAAAGGGGCTGCTGTTTGTGCCCCCCAACATTGACAGGCACACGGTGGAGATGCGGCTCGGCGATAACTTTGTCACCAGCATTAAACGCAAAGACTTTGCCAACATGACCAAGCTAGTGGACCTGACCCTCTCTCGTAACACCATCGGGTCCATTGCACCGTATGCCTTCAAAGACCTGGAGAACCTCCGAGCCCTTCACCTGGACAGCAACCGTCTAACCCGCATAACCAATGACACTTTCAGCGGCATGTCCAAACTGCACCACCTCATTCTCAACAATAACCAGCTCACCCACATCCACAGTGGGGCCTTCAATGACCTAACAGCGCTGGAAGAGCTGGACTTATCTTACAACAACTTGGAGAGTGCCCCATGGATAGCCATTCAGAGGATGTCCAACCTCCATACCCTCAACTTAGACCACAACATGCTTAGCTTGATTCCAGAGGGCACCTTCTCTGGCCTGCAGAAGCTTAAGAGGTTGGACGTAACCTCCAACAAACTCCAGAAACTCCCTCCTGACCCTGTTTTCCAAAGAGCCGGGGTTCTGGCAACCTCCGGGATAATGGGGCCCTCGTCGTTCGCTTTGAGCTTTGGCGGCAACCCGCTGAGGTGTAACTGTGAGCTGCTTTGGCTGCGGAGGCTGCAGAGGGAGGATGATCTGGAGACCTGTGCTTCCCCACAACACCTGGCTGGGCGTTATTTCTGGACTGTTTCAGAGGAAGAGTTTCTGTGTGAGCCACCTCTTATCACCAGACACTCTCAGGTATAATCTCCAAATTGAATTGTTCACTGTTAAGACATAACACACTCTACTGTTACAGGCTCTGAGCCAGAAATGGCTTTAGCTAATCCAAGGTGCTATGTCGGGCTTTCCAGTAACTGTCTCAGCAAATATTAGCTTGAGAGCATGAGAAGTCTTAGAGAAACTGATGGACTCACAGTTGGCAGGGTTTTGTCAGATGTCTAAGTATTTGTCTGTTGTAAGGCTTTGAAAGGGGGTTGTTATTAAGGACATGCTTTACCCTGATTACAACATTTCTGCTATGAAAACATGGCAGCATAGCAGCATCATGCTGTGAGGATGCTTTATTTAACAGGGACAAAGAAGTTAGTCAACAAAACAGGTCCAGCATGCCTGAATCAAACAGTTGAATTTCCAACAAAGCATGTAATCAACTTTGACAGAGTCCTTCTAATGACCTAAATATTTGATTCAGTTGTGCTCAAGCAAGGACACATCACTGGATACCGGCCCTCAAGTACTTGAGTCTGAAACCCAAGAATTAAAGCATATTCTTGTGCTAGAAAGGTCTAGTCAAAGTCCAATCATAAATCAAATTAAGAATCTGCTTGAAATTTGATGCCTCGAGATGCTCTCCATCCAATCTGACTGAGATTGAGACGTTAAGTACAGAAAAAAGGGCTGATTACAAATTCATGTTAAACTTAGATTATTAAATAGTTAAAAACCACACATCCTTTTCCTTCAATGTCACAACTATGCACTACTTTGTGTCTATCACATTAAATCCCAATGAAATACACTGAAGTTTGTAAAAAATGTTAAAGGCATATGAATCCTTTTGCAGTAAACTGTCTTTATCAGATCAGTGCTATGCAGAACAAAAGAGAAAATTGAGATTTAGTTGTGCTCTCATATTGACTACATTGCGTTCGTGAAATCCTTTATTTTGAACCATCACAGTTTTCAATTTCAATTTTACTGGGAAAAATACAGTAAAATAGCACCATCACTAACAATAACTTCAACATATAATATCGAATTGCTGTGTCACTTTATATAATGCATTCTTCTCTTTGGTTACCTTGTATCCGTCTGACTCAGGAGCTTCATGCTCTAGAGGGTCAGAGTGTGACTCTGCGCTGCAAAGCCAGGGGCGACCCAGACCCCATCATTCACTGGATCGCGCCAGACGGACGACTTATGTCCAACTCTTCCAGAGCCGTGGTCCACACAGATGGCACACTGGAGATCCTCATCAGCACCGTCAAGGACTCAGGTCTGTTTACATCCCCCGTGGCAGTGCTTGTGATGTTGACAGAACAGAATGACATGTTTGCTTGCACCACACAAAAGCCCAAAGATGAAGTATGTGTCTGCACTGCTGAGGTGGTGGATACTGACAAAAAGAAAAGAAGAGTGACTTCATTTCTGCCACGTACAGTACTCCCAAGCATGTTTGCTCTTATAACTTCAGTGAACATCATAACCTAGTTTAAAAGAACCCAACTCTTCCCTTGAGGAGTTTCTCCTGTCTTTTAGTCTTACACTATATAGCTTATGTAATTAAAAAATCCTAAATTAGACACCAAGGGGAGTAGTTACTACCAACAAAAGACAGTGCTGCTGAGCTACAAGAAAGCTTTGTCATATCACCATGAAACAAGTGCCTGGCCTGGCAGCCCTAAAAAATGACAGTAGAAACTGCCTTTGAAGTTTTAGCTAATTACCTGACCAATCAGAGGAGATTTGATCTTTTGTTCTGTGACCGTAAAGAGAGAGGAGCTAGCATTTCCCTTTTGATATGAAAATGTACAAGCATAATATTATACTTTTAAATTAATTTGCAATTTAGTTGTGGATCCTTAAGGCAAAAACACTATGTGTAGAAAAGATTTGTAGTTTTTAATCAGTTTTGTGCAGTTTGGGAACATCTCATTAGAGATATAAAGCAGAAATCCGATCTTATCTGAAGATAACGACTGTTTCTGAAGTCAATTTATTTATTGCAGTCTTTACACTTCAATGATGAGACAATGGCCAGTCAGAGAGAATGCTGAGTTGCATTGATAGTCTTCCAAAGATGTGTCTTACATCTCTTCTTTTGACATTGTTCTAAACTTTTACAGTGAACACACATTTAATTTGACAAAAGTCTGATCAAATCACAGTCAATGTTGATAATAGAATATAATTTTTTAATTGAGAAATTTTTTGCACTCAAAAGTTTAAAAGGATAAGTTCACCACCTTGTTTTGATATATAGCCCTACATTACATTATATTCATATAATGATGACAAGGCTGTATGTGCAAGAAAGTCAACTTATCAGTGTAGTCTTGGTAAACTATGTTAAACTATGTTAAGGTACAAAAGTAAATCAGTCAAAAGTTAACTTAAGATCTATTAACATAATCTGAAGAATTACCGGTTATTATTTACCTCCCTGCCGAGGTGTCATTTACACGTAAAAGTAAAGAATTATATCAGGATTTATTTCTTAAAGGGGAAAACCGTACCGAAAGTTCTGATTTAAACCAGGGGCACACAAGTTAATTCCTGGAGAGCTACTAAGCTATTTTAGATGCATCCCTTCTCCAGCACACCTGGATCAATGAATGTCTCGTCACCAGACCTCTTTAGAGCTGAATGACTTCTAAAGAGAGAATTCAACCTTGTGATTTAGGTGTGTTAGAACAGGGATGCATCAAAAAGTTGCAGGATGGTAGCTCTCAAGGACTGGACTCGGGCACATCTGATTTAAACTAATTTGGTGTAACATCAACACTCAAAAAAATGAATCATTGAGGTAATATAATTTTTTTCTTTTCAACAACTTCCACATAATTGTATTTTGTTAGCTGAAAGCAAAAGAGATATGGTCATCTGTTATCTTTATAGAATAAATCAATTTAACCCACCAAATACCTTTTTTATATGTGTTAACTGTAAATAAAATGGTAACATAAGTTGGACAACTGCCCGGGTTCACTTCTTTGAGTAAACCACTACCCAAGAATCAAATCTACAATGAATTAACTAAGGTCTATTTTCTGATTAAAATAAGTAAAAAATAAAATATTAATTGAGAGTAAATTTAGAGACTAGTTGTCAGTGAAGGATAAAAATAAATAAGAGAGCTCTCAAGCTGTAGAGATTAATGGTGACTAAGAATTTAAAAGTTATTGTTACAAATTTCAGAAGCCAAAATGAATAGTATTTTATGGTATACTTTAGTGTTTTGATAATGGATGAAAATGTCAAAAATCTCCACATACCCACTGTTAATTACAGCGGAAGATTGGTATCAGACCACCATCAACAATATTTTCCAAGACGCCTTACTTTGGTCCAACATGTACTTAAGGGTTATACAAACCCCCCAACATGTGAAAAACAAAAACAGAGCCTTGCAGAGCTTCATTCAAAAATAGACAACTTAGCATAGCATGTGCTTAACCATATTCTTAAGAGACTTAACCAACCAATCAGAAGCAGATTTTGGTACCACAATGGCAATGAGCTGGTTGGGGAAAATATTCTATGGCCAAATGTGGACTTTGTTCATACCATCTAAGAGATAGAGCTAGTGCAGAGCAGAGTATCAGCAATGACTATAGTCACAGTACTGGAAAACTATACAACAGTTTGAAAAGTCAGAAAAACTTTGTGTATTTTGTAAAAATAGCATATTATTTGAAGAAAATTGCCATAATGACTATAGTTTTATTTAGCTAAATCACGCAATCTGCTGACATGGGCAAGAGAACAAAGAGATAACAGGAGATAACAGGTTAAGAAGGGTGTTGCTGCAGCACTTACCCTTAGCTGAACCCTTATTTCCCACAAAGTTAAACTCGGTGATAAAATCCTTGTTAGCATCAGCCAGTTTGATTGGTTACTGTCCAATCAGTTTTAATGTCTGTGCCAGATTTTTCACAGCCATACACAGTGGGAAGATACATTCATAAGGATTTCTATTTCTTTTTTTTTTTTTTTTTTTTTTTTTTTTTCAGATATTCACTAAATGCTCAAAACAGAATTACAAGTACACATCTTTTCGACACATCCACAAACCTTAATTTATCCTGGCATTTATTTCACAAGTTTGATTTACAAGTATATGGTACTTTTGCCTCCTAGAGGCCAGAAATACCTCAGAATGAAAAAAAAGAGGATAAGAATTTGTAAAAGCATATTGGACTTGTAACCCTGAAATGTGAGATAAACCATGACTGTAAAACCCCTTTGACACTGGAATATTTGTTGAAACTCCTTAATAAAAACCCAAAAGCAAAGCCTGTTTTTCTTTATCTTTTTTTAAAAAAAAGAAACAAGCATTAAAAAAAATTGTGTAAGAAAGCAATACTCTTTCCAGCTTTATACCGTCCACAGTAAGATTAAGAAAAGAGGTGTTTTTTGTTTGTTTTTTAAATCTTTTTTAAGGTGTTTCACGTTTTTGTGTTATGTGATGGTTTTGTTCAGCAGAGGTTTGGATTGGAACTCTCCCACAGAAGCCATTTTGCCCAGTTTCTTATTGTTAATCATGAACACTGACCTTAGCTAAAGCAGGGAGGTCTACAGAGCTTTAGAACTACCTCTGAGTCGTCTTGTGAAATCTTGGTTGAATCGTTTTTCTGTTCTTAGAGTAATTTTGGTTAATTATCCTCTTATGGAAAGGTTCAACATTGCTCCATGCTGTTTTTCCAGTGACTCTCACTTTGATTTGTTGGTGTCACAATGTCTTAGAAATAGCTTTGTAACCTTTCCAGACAGATAGATGTCAACTGTTTTGTAATTCTACTGTTTTAAAGATTCTTTAGAGGATGTGTTGTTTTTTTTAGATCTTTCATGTCACCAGAGAGGTTATATTTAAATTATTTATTATGTCTGGAGGTGAAGTAATATTCAGGCCTTTGTTTGGCTTGTGCAATTGAGATCATCATTCCAAAAATTGTGGCTTAATCACAGTTAATTCATGATTTAACAAGAGGGGCAATTCCTTTTTTTCCATTTGGCAAGGTCGGTTTGGATATTTATTTTTTTTTTCCCCCATAATGATTGAAATCATAATTTGAAAACTGCTTTTGTGTACTCGGTTTATCGCTATGTAAAAAAATTTGTTTGATCAGCTGAAACATTTAAGTGTGACAAAGAAGTGAAAATGGAAGAAATCTGTAAGGCAATCCTTTTCATACTACTACACTCAGCTCTTGTCTTGACTGATTTTGTCAAGCCACACCGCATTACAAAGAAATTCCAGATTAAGTTAAAAACTATTGAAATGCAAGATTTTATTGATGATATAAATAAACCTACATGTGCTGAAGCAGTTCTTACATAATCTTGCATTGCTCTCAGTCTTTTGAAGAACTAACTGAATCTTCGGTCGTGCACAAAACAGTCTTGTCCTCAATGCTGAACATGGACTTCACATTTCAAAAAGCTGCAGTCTTTCCCACTTGCAACATTTTGTGGCGTAAACTACAGTGTTTTCTCTGGGCAGTCATGATTAGAGCTGTGAAAGCCACAACATGATGCTATGTTTTCAAATGTTAGGCATATTGACATTTGTTGAAATTATCTGGTTCTTGTGGGGAGACTGTGGCTCAATGGGAAGACAAATTGAATTCAAAATTTAAACATACTTGATCGAAAGGGAAATTAAATGTGGTTGTAATTCATATTAATTCAAGATTCTTCAAAGAAATCTTGTAGATGGTGAGACGTGCCATTAGGCAAGGCACCTAACCCCAAATTTCTTACAGATCCGTGTATACATGTATAAATGTGTGCAGGTTTGTTAGTGCAACTGGGTAACGGTGGCTAATATGTAAAGAGCTTTAAGTGGCTCACATGAAAAGCACGATAAATTCAGTCAACTTACCATTCTCATAAGAATCTTGTGAGACTTATGAGTCAGCCACAGGGGGTTGCTTTATCAGCCCTCAGTAGAAGTGTTTTTTTGAACAATATACAAGACTGATGTTTAGTATTACTTAAGCATTGCCCCAACTATACTCTTTGCTCCTGTTTCAGTCTGGCATCCTCCAGATCTAAGATTGAAATGGAGATCTAGTTCTTCTTTGCACCAAGAGCTTTATTTGCTATTATGAGAGATATAATAGTAAACCTTGAGGATCATGTTTTTCCTGCCATCATGATGCTTATCTTGAGATGTGCTGGAGGTCCAAACCACATATGAGGCTTCAGTCCTTTTACTCCTGTTATCTCTGGCTTGGAGATGTTTTCAGAAAAAAATGTACATAAATGTCATTTATATAAATCATTAGAAATGCAATATTAAATGCAACAGATAAATTTTAAATAAAAAATTAAGTAAACTGAAGTCGTGCAGATCAGTGTTATGACTTGGATATTTAGTTGTTCAAGTCTGTATTCAAAGGAATTAAGTCAAATTTAGGCTGATGAACTACCTCAATATATTAACTTCTCCCTCGTGGCGCAGGCTTATGCAAAGATGACAATGTGTGGATTTATCAGGCTCACATGTGGAAAGAGTGGAACAGGGACCAGGAGACTGTATTTTTACGATTTACCACAGGGTAAACACCTTAGAACTGATAAAAAGCTCTGGTAAGTGTTTGAAAAGACTGCATTCATAGGGAAGAACTCATAATAAATAGAAAATCTGGTGATCTAGACAATCCATTTTCTAAAGTAGATGTAGCTGGTTTGATTAAACAGCCTTTCAATTCCTAACTGCTTTAAAGTTTCAGCTTAATTATTCAAGTGAGTTTAAAGGAAACAAAATTGAGAGAAACTGCTGGTTATCAAATTCCCATCAGCTGTGAGTTCATGTTGCCACGAGGTTAAATGCAGCTCTGTTTCTGACTCAGATGAAAAAAAAACAAACAAAAAAAAAAAAAACAATCAAACAAACAAACAAAAAAAATCACCAAAGGTTTGTCCTGCTCTGCAGCTGGTAGCAGAAAAAAACCCTGCTAATGATTCATTTTTGCAACTGTGATAAAAACTAGGCGTTCACTACCACATTTTGGTGACATAACAGCTGAGCAAGGTAAAAACAGAGCAGCTTCTGCTGTTCATTTTTACTGGATTTAATAAAGAGGTTTTCTGTTATTTGGAGTCTTCTGGTGTTAGTTTGTTGTCTTACAGATCCAGGTTGTGTGAAAGAAGACTTTTTTTTATGACATTTCTCTGTAAAACTGTGCAAGTGATGGTAAATCTCTTGGCTTGTGACAGATTAAAGAGTTTTTTTCAGCCTAACTCTCGGCTGAAAAGCCCCACTCTAACTCTACCTGATGTAGGTTTTCTTTTTATGCAGATTCATTCAAATTTAAATTGCATGATCATTTAGCATTTAAACTGCTTTGCTTGACCACCATTTTATTTGATAAGTAATCTTTTCCAATTGCCTAAATTGATAGTTTAGGTACTCTTTAGTACAAAAAAATGTGCATATTATGACTCATGGTCAATTTGAAGTTAAAAGTTAAGTTTAGCATGTATTTAGACATAATTTGTTAAACAGTTGAAGGTGGTAAGTTTGTTGCTTCCTTCTTTTTCCATCTGAATGTAAAGAAACAATACCTCCAAGGTGGTATTGTAGTCACAGACATCATATCTCCCCCAAATGCTAATCTACTTGGCTTGTGTTTCAGGTTCCTTCACCTGCGTGGCCTCCAACCCAGCCGGAGAGGCCCAGCAGATGGTGGATCTGCTCATTGCTAAACTCCCTCACATCACCAACGACACGATTGCGGAGCAAGAGCCCGACCCTGGATCATCAGATATCGCCACGGTGACCAAGACGGGACCCGAGGCGGGAGGGGTGCCTCTGGGGAACGCAAAGACAAGTCAGGAGAAGAAGGTGGTAATAGCCGAGGCCACTTCTACTTCGGCCCTGGTGAAGTTCAACTTCCACAGGAGCATTCCTGGAATCCGCATGTTTCAGATCCAGTATAATGGCACATATGATGACTCGTTGGTGTACAGGTGAGCAGAAAGATTGAACTCAACATGAGGTTTTTAATGAAAAATACAGAAAATGTTGAAGAAATTGCTTTTTTCTTTGTAGACAGAAAATCTTAAACATTTTCTAATCTGATGACTCTCACCTAATCCTTTTTGTACTATGAATGCCTGAATGTCTTTGGCTGTTAAGTCATTAAAAGCTGGACCTGACTGTTTGCATCATTCACTGTATCACTTAATCTCATCAGGAAGACAGGAAGACTAATGCACTGCACATGAATTCATCTCCTTTGACTCCTAATCCCTCTTGTGTATTATTTACTATATGCAAGGCCTTGATAATGCCTAATCAACAAAATCAAAACAGAATGTCAGCATTAAGATGCAGACCCGTGGGGAGATAAAAGAGCCGTCTTCTATTGTTTCACAAAGAGCATCAGATGCTTCACGCAAATTTATCTGAAGAAGCACAGCAAACAGCATTCTTTCATCCCTGCCTGCTTTCACTCCAGATTTACTGTTAATCACTGAGATATGATGGGATCATTGCAGCAACTCTTTTTTTTCTAAATGAACTTTGGGGTCAGCAGCACATATGGTCTTTCAGCAGTGGCTGCTAAACAAACAGTCGTCCTGCACTCCCAAGGAGTTTTTTACTAATGATATTGTTGAAAGAATAAATCAAATGTCAAATAACAGATTGTGTTTATAAAGATCTTAAGTAGCCCCCTGAGAGATTTTATCCAAACAACGGTAAGCCTAATAATCTGTGTCCCCCCTGCAGAATGATACCCCCAACCAGCAAGAACATTCTGGTGAACAACCTGGCTGCTGGCACGCACTATGATTTGTGCGTTCTGGCCATCTACGACGACCAGGTCACCTCGCTGACCGCCACCAGGGTAATAGGCTGTGTCCACTTCACCACCGAGCCGCAGTACCTCCGGTGCCATTTCATGCAGTCCCAGTTCCTTGGCGGGACCATTGTGGTCATCATTGGAGGAATTATCGTGGCGTCCGTGCTCGCTTTTATCATCTTTCTCATTGTGCGTTACCGAGTGTGTAACCAAGGGGAAGCAGACAAGGTCAGTATGGCAGTTGTTGAGTTGTTTTTCATTGCTTTTATAATGCCCTACATTCGTAAACCAATTTACATTTTCCACATTTTGTCATAATACAGCCGAAATCTTCAGTGAATTTTGTTGGGATTTTATGTAATAGACCAATGCAAAATAGTTAAATTACATAAATATTCTTTGATCTTAACGATTCCATGCAGCCCTTTTAACCTGCTGGAAGGTAAACTTCCACCACAGTCTGAAGATTTAACAGGATTTCTGCTGGGATTGTTCTGAATTTAGCTCCTATCAACTCAGTTCAGCTTCCCAGTCCCTTCTGCATTCCACAGCATGATGCTGCAAATATCATGTTTTATAGTGGGGATGTCCTGTTGTGCAGTGTTAGATTTCCATTGCAAATAGACTTGTACCAAAGAGTTCAACTGTGAATCCGTTTAACCAGAGCACCTTCCTCCATGTTTTCTGTATCCCGTGAAAAATTATGGAAAACTGCAAACATGGCATCTTATGACTTTATTTCAACAATGGCTTCTTCTCTAACCACCCTTTTTTAATTTGTGGAATGCAGAACTAATAGTTGTCCTATCGGCAGATTCCCCCACTTGAGCTGTGGATCTTTGCAGCTCCTTTAGAGTTATCTTGGTCCTCTTGGCTGCTTCTCTGATTGATGCTTTCCTTGTAAGGCTTGTCCCTTTAGGTGGAAGACCATGTCTTTCTAACTGTAGTTGTGCCATATTCTTTGTATTTCAGATGAAGGATTTAAAATCTCACTGTGATCTGTGAGATGTTCAAAAATGGGGATATTGTTTCTCTAACCTAACCCTGCTTTACACCTCTTGACAGCTTTATTGCTGTCCTGTCTGCAGTGTTTCTTGGTCCTCATGATGCTGTTTGTCCACAAATTCTCTAACAACACTCTGAGCCCTTCAAAGACGCATTACTTTGTGTTAGTCTGTGATATAAAATCCCTTGTGGTTGCCATTCAAAAAAATAATAATAATAATGTGGAAAAGCGACAAATGATAGGAATTCTTTTGCAAGGTACTGTATTGCCTTTAAAATTTAGGAGTCTACTAAATGTGCATTATATTTTCCTTCTCTTTTGTATTTATCTCATGTCGAACAGGCACTGGAGATGGGGGATATCCGATCGCTGAGCAGCGATGGACAGCTACAGGGCTGTGGGATCCCCAAGTCCCTCTCTAAACAAGTTCTGCGTCCAGAGAAGAATGACAAGGAATGCCTCAGAGTTGCCCTCCCGCCTCCGGAACCAGCCAAACAACGACCTCCTGTTTCTGTACCCACCACAAAACCTTCTGTTCCTGACTGCACGGTTTCTACCTCTGCTGGCAGCCACAGCTGGCACCCGGCCTCCCCAGGAGCACCGAGGCCCAAGCGTTTTGGAGCTCCACCGAAACCTTCGGAGGCCCGGCGAGCTGAAGCTCAGGCAGACGTTGAGCTCAACAACATGAATCGTAATAACTCCTCAGAGATTAAAGTGACCACTGCCATAGCTCCCCCAGGGCCTGGCCAACCCCAGAAATGGACTGCCGCTCCAAGAGGCCCGCGACCCCACCAAGCTTCCCGACATTACATGACTGTCCCTGCAGGAGCAGTGAGAGTGAACCGCAGGCACTCGCTTAATGCAGACACGTACAGGGAGCGCTGCTATGTGGCCTACCCCAAAACCGGGGCCAGTCTGCGCTCCAAGCGCAGCCTGTCAATGAGCGGAGAGCTTCCACAGCTTGAGAGCACAACAAACATTCATCGAGCCAGGGACAAACTATCCAGGTCTGAGTGGCTGCTGGAGAGCACTTTATGATTTCAGCTTTCCAACCTGTGCATTCTGGCTTTCCCGGATTGGAGGTCCGCTTTGGAGCATACTGAAAATTTTCTGCCTTGTTTCGAGCTCCTCAATGGGGGACCTGTGGAAGGCAGGCACACAGGGTCATGGGAAACGGTTCACATTTGTTTTCTACCTTATAACCTATCAGAGTCTTCTTTATATCAACTTCAGTGAAAGGCACAACAATGTATAAAACAACGCCATGTACAAAAATGTTTAGTTGTGTGAGATACCATATATCTCAGTGCAACCATAAGTGTTCATGTGATTTTGAATGCAGTAATCTGAACATACTGTATGATAAGGAGAGCATCACACAGGGCTTTGGGTTATTACACCGCCTGTTACCTGAGGTGACAGAATCTCTAAAGACTTTGAACATTTAGACTTTTCAAGAGATTAGGAATGTGCTTTACATCCCGAAGATGCGGGAACAGAATGTAGTAGACAACAGAGCGCTCCAGCTCCGGCTCCTCATCCCAACACTCCCAGATCCAGCACAATGCAGCATTTCTTTATCCTAGTTTCTTGTGGCACAAGTCGACTCAGCCTAATACTGCCGTCCGGTTTGAATCGATACATTTTTATCACATAATTACATAAAGACTCCGCTTGGATAGGATTCCTGTCATGACTGATTTGAGTGGCAATTTGAACCAGCACCGGTGGCATGACAGGTGCTGCAACTAATCTGATATTACATGTGGGTGAGATCCAGAGGAACGGTTCATTTCCATATTTTATACTCACAGACGTTTATCTTGTCACGCAGACAACAACCGTTGTAAATTAACTTGTCGATGTAAGGGAAGAGATAATCACGAGAACGGGAGGCCAACCGCTCTTGATTTTGCTGTTGTTTCTGTTTGATGTTTACCAGTATAAATAAACCGGTGATAAAAAACAGATTAATCTCTTTTTCAGCTTTCCCTGTGAGCTTCACCACACATCAAATTAGTGAGGAGCTTTAAAACTCTCTTTGTTCCTACACCCTCAGTCTGCAGAAGTAGTTACAATTTGGGGATTTTCTGTCGTCTTGCAGCAGCTTAATTCCCATCTCTCTGCAAGTGGTGGACCTCTGACAGATCCCGAGCTCAAGTGTTTGTTCAGAGAGAGCAGGGAGGCAGATGATGAAAAGAGACCTCGCCAGTCACCGGGGACACCACTTGCTTGCAGATCTCCTTGCTCATCTAACTGCGATGTGTGTCTGTTCCCTCTGAAGCCAGCCACTGCAGAAACCTGCAGCAGAAGAGGTTAAACACAGTCTCCCACTGTGGGAACCCGTGCACGGCTAATTGTACAGCTACAGTAGCAGGACTGAGGTGGCATGCATTATCCTCTGGAATGAGGTCGGTGTGTTTTGGTGGCTGGATGCTATAAGACTGATTGCTCGAACATCTGCTTTTTTGCAGGGAAAACCTTTCAGGATCAGCTGCTTAGACTGTAAGTGTAAGACATGAATTAATTCCTGTCATCTGAACTGGATTCATTCATCATTTCGTGCTCATTACAGGTGATTAAAATGCTGAGGAGCTTGGGCCAGGCCTTGGTTCAGCTTGTTGGCGGCAGCCAAAGGTGTTTGTTAATAATAGATACTTTTCTGGAGGGAGACAGAGGCAGAAAGGGGCAAAGGAGGGAGGAGGCAACACAGAGAGGCGTAAATGGAAGGTTTTGTGAAACAAATACAGCGAGGAGGGTGGGAGGCTGAGACACAGGGGTTGAGGATGAAGAAGCAAGATTGTGGAGAAGATAACTCAGAGATTTAGAGAGAGAGAAGAGAGAATGTAGAGCAGAGGAAGCAGAAAATAGCTACCTTTGTGAGGCAGCCCTGCAGCCTCTTAGGTATTCAGCACACCTTCTCTGAGATGGTAAGCACGGGGAGGAGGTTGCAGTGGGGTGAGAGACCTCGACTGGAGGTCAGACGACAAGCATAGCAGAGTGTAACCCTGCAGCAACATTAAAACCACATGGTTCCCTTCACCAAAGTGCATGAGCCTGACCCACTTTCTAACCCCTGTAATGTGTCTCCAGGCCCCTGAGTGGCCTCTCCCCTCCTGGCACCACCTTATGACCCCATACTCTATTCAGTTTACTGTCCTGCCTCATCCTGACAGCTGAAAGCTGCTGTCATGTTTCTGAGGAACACTGAAAGCAACTACCATCACAACTCATAATCTAAGACAGAATACTTCCATGACTCATCCCTCCTTTCTTTAAAGGGGCAGTATTGTGTAAAATTGACTTTTTGAGCTTTACATCATATTATGTTATGTTATTCCCTCATCAAAAAACATACCTGGAGTGTTGCCTTGATTCTTTCAGGCATGTTTGAGAGACCGTTTAATCTCCCGTGGCAACCATTCAACTGTGCAAAACGCCTGGATGGACTCAGTCTTTGAGACCCAGCTCTTCATCAGAGTTAGTTTACAAGCTTCGGAGCTTCCACCTCACAGAACACCCCTCCCCTGCGACTTCCCCACTCAGCTCCTCCAGACTAGCCAGCGGCAATTAGCAAACACCTGGTGGAACTGCACATCTATTGAGCTCATTATATGAGCTACTTCTCAGTGAAACGCTGGTTAAAAACGTTGTTAAAGGGTTAGCTGTTGGGGTGACTTCCTGGAGGCAGAGTTTCAGAAGGGGGTCGCTTTATAAAGTTTGCGTATGCACAAAATGGGGCCTGAAACTTGCGTACGCCACTTTCCACGGGAAGGTTCTGATTTACGTATAAAACACATACTTGACATGAAAATGTGCGGTCTCTCGGGCCAACTCTGACCCATGAGTACCATATGCTTGTTTTGGAAACAAGAGCGAAATGGCGACACAAATGGTGAGAGTAGGGAATCTAAGCCACGTTTCATCATGATTCTATCAGACAGGTACATATTAAACTTAAACCATAAATCGACTTTAACATAAGCATAACAAACATTGTGGCATATGCTTGCGCTGGTGAGCCATAATTATATATAAAGACCTGTCAAATAAACATAAAAGGCATATAAGGCAGCGTCAATCCTAAACCAAAGTCCGCACAATATTTAAACGTTTCCTCACGATCACATTCCCCTCCCAGATGATCGCCTGGTTGAGACGTACCACAGTTTTATTTATTTATTTATTTATTTTACCACAGATTAACACATAAATTGTGACAAGTTGTGAAGGATTCACATATTTCTGTAAACATCTAAATAGCGTTGTGACACCCGTGCGTAATGCTGCGCGGTGGATGCATTGGCCCGTTCTAAATGGCAAAATCAGGAGGAAGCGAGTATTAAGGAATCACCAAGATCTTATGGCCCATGTTGATGACTGTCTTATATGCCGATTTAGAGTCCATAGATCATTGCTTATGGAGCTATGTGCTGAACTAGGTCCAATATTGGAGAGACAGACCCGCTGGAACGACGCCATTCCTGTCCAATTACAGGTGTTAACCACTCTGGGGTTCCTGGCAACGTGTTCGTGCCAGCACGAATTAGCAGAAATACATGTGTTTAAATTAATCAAAAATTAATTAACTCGCTGCCTGAAGCCATTTTAAGGGACAACATAATTCTGTAACGTTATCCACAGGTCTGGGATGTCATAGCCTGCGCTGAGCGCAATAATGCCTGCCGTCCGGATGGCACTGGTAACATGACCAGTCTGTACATCAGATTTTCCTAAACTGTGGGAGAAAATGAATCCATGAAAAATAAATTTGTGGAATTCTAACTTTTAGGGCCTGATGATGCACTATTCCGCTTTAACCTGCAGGGCAGTGCAGGGCCTGGCTCCTAACCACGTTTCAAAACCCCCAGAGCTAAGAGGCGGCTCTCTTTAACATCACTCACCCGTGTGCGCTCAATTGTGTAGCATGGCTCCTAAAATGCCTGTGGCATTTTATAAACTTTATTTCACGTCACTGAGGCAACCAAAAATTATGCTCCCAACTCGCCACCTCACTCAAATCGCTTTCTGCCACGGAGAAATTGGGTTTTCCCCTCTTTCCCCCTGTTAATCATGAAATAACATGATCAGCTGGCTCATTTAAATAAACACTGACATTCATGAGGTGCCTTGCATTGACCATTTATGGTTAAATTTGGGCGTGTCAAGGGCAGAACCTGAGATGGGATCTTGAGTACAAACTTTGAAGTACAGCTGTGATTTATAAAGGAAAATCGTGTGCTGGTGTGCGTAAGCATGGTTTTATAAATCTGATTTGTGTGTGTGTGTGTGTGTGTGTGTGTGTGTGTGTGTGTGTGTGTGTGTGTGTGTGTGTGTAAGCCTTTTTTGCCTTTTGGGCGTACTTACATTTTTAGTATGAATTCTACACAATCCTTTGTAAATGAGACCCAGGACTTTCTTAAAGAGATAGAGGCCCAATTTCAAGGCGTTAAATTATGAAGTCAAATTTCTTTTAGGTCATATTTGATATATACAGCATTTCTGTCACAACTGAAAGTAACACAGTTACTTGATAGTGCTATAAAATGATTCTATGTGCCTTGAAAACACGTAATCCTGACCCTTTAAATGTTGCTTATCTTTATAAGCGTTTTGTAGATTCTAATTTTTCACAAAATCTTGGTTTCTGTTTTACTCTTTCAGTCCAGTACTTTATGGACTATGAGTTTGTCAAGTCCTGGACTGAACTGGACTAGGCTCTTTGGCTGAGTTATTCTAAAACTCAAAGGATAGATCCGGTGTTGTGTTTCTGCCAAAAAATACCAAAGAACCAATACTTCAAGTTGGAGATGTCCAAACTGGGTCCCTATCAAGGCATTTTTAAATGATCAGTATCAGACTCCCTGACTAAACCCAACTTAAAGTACACCAATATTTTTAAAAAGTTAGTGTTCAAAATCTGTTAAGTTTTCCCACATGCTGTTCCTGCAGTTTAATGCCCATTTAATTCGAAAAAGTAACACAGTACTGCCCCTTTACCACCACTGGCAAATTATCAGCAGCATTTCTGTTAACCAGCTGACTACAAGGTCTATATGATCCAATTAACCACAAATAACCCATTAATATCAGCTTGTTATATTTGTGTAACTCTATGAAAGTCAAAATGGCAAATAGGTATAAAATTAGGCATAATGAGCCACCTGAATGAATGACTACTGCTAATGTTAGCTGGTGTTTATTCTATGTTTTGGCATAGGTATATGTATCAAAATGACAAATAAATATTATGGAAGGTATTATTATAACTGTAAAAGTCGATATGTTTATATTTTTGCAACAATAGGAGTAATTTTGTAATGTTCCTTTTCTTTTTTCAACCAAAGCACTTGAGTAAAAAACACTAATTAAAACAACCAAAACTTATTTTTCGCTTCATTTGAGATTTACACTTAGAACAATTTGTTTATCTTGCTAAAGGTGGTATCTGTTATGCAGTCCTAAAATAAAAGGCTCTTATATTTTTAAAGAATCCAGACAACATTTTATTATCTGTTGCACCCAGAGTGGTCAAGTGTGATTTGGGTTATTTGACATTAAACAGATTCTTTCAAACACAGTTTAAGATTCATGAAACCTTTATTCTGAAAGAGCCTTTTAAAAAGTTTTTTGTTTTTTTAGTTACATGATATTAATTTTGATACATAATTAATTTTTATGAGGCCCAATTCCTAATGTCAGACAGATCAATAGTACTTCAGTTCCTAATTTTGTTCTATTAAGTTATTCAGTAAAAGCTTGTAGTTCTTTTGCATCATGGGCTACATCAGGAAAGTGTGTGTATAAGGGGGTGGGGGTGGTAGAGGACTGCTGAAGGAAGCCATTTCTTTCCAAACCTCTGCTGGTCATGTCTGCATCCTGACAGCTACTACTTTGGTGGAGAGCAGCTGAAACGCTAGTTATTAAATTTTACAACGTTCAAAGTGCTAAATTAAATTTAAGTGTTTTGTCTGTACAGAAACAATTTGAGCAACATTAATATGTTGTAACAGAATGTTTAACGAGTCATATAAGAGAGAAAAAACATGCTATTGTTAGGCAAGGACTTCAGCAAACTGCTATGCATGAAAACATTGTCAGAAGCAGCAAGACTGTTTGTGAAAAAACAAATTTAATTGGTGAGGTGAGATAATACTTATGAAATCAAGTGTGTTACATTCCATATACATTCTATTGATTATGTCGTATTAGACTGAGAGTTGATATTAGCAATTGCCTAATCTTAGGTGACTCTGAACGGTATGGGACAAAAATGTCCTAATTTGGAAAATCCTACTTGAAATAGTATTTAAGCTCCAACATCAAAAGAAAAGCATTAAAAACACATGACGACTTTCAGATATCACTTGGCCCATCATTTTTTTTGTCCTCCATTTGTCCACTTTCTCTATTGTTCTGAAATGCGTCTAAAGAACAACTTTAAAAAGGTCTTTATAAGCCTGGAGAACTTTAGACCAAGAGTACTTTAACATATTTTAATTCAGTATTGCTAACTGGAAGTTCATTGGGCTTTTCTTTCCTTAATGGGATTTTCAGTTGAATCTGACCATACTTTCACAGTGAACCTCCGTCAACATGGCGTCTCACAACACAGCTGACTGTTTTTAATGGCAATCATGCTGTGGGAAAAATTGCATTGGAGCCCTGATGTGTTCAATTTGTGGTCAATTGTTTTATTTAGAGAGATCACCGTGCTCACTTCTGCGAACTGAAGAGCACTTTTGCGGCCCAGTTCGAGGGGAGTAATGGGAGAACTGAGCTCCTTCAACAAGTGTGTTAGCACCTTCCACTGGCGGTGTTTCATTATCTCCAACCCAGCAGGCGGTGTTAGTCAAAGTCACACATGAGACATAATTTCTCTGGCAGACATTGTTCCTGGGAGGGCATGTTGGAAAAGAAAAAAAAAAAAAGAAAAGAAAAAAGTAAGAGTGAGTGTTGAGCACAACCAAAACATCACTGGTATCATTCTGGAGGAGGAGGTGCCGTTGAGTAAAATATGCACAAGCAATTCCAAAGACTATGCATTATTGAGAGGAGTAAATGGGTCTGGAATGAGCATCATGGCTCATTAATAGTGAATGTGATTACTGTTTCTGGGAACACAGCAGACTGGACAAGAAGAAATATCATTTAAAATGGTCAAATCCAAACTAAAGGTCTGCTTGTTTACTCAGCACCAACTGTCACATCAAACCCATGACTAAAGTAGAAAACTGTCTCTGCCAAATGTCCTGTTGCGATTACTAACGTCTCATCCTGAAAAGCCACTCATCTCCCCATGTCTACTGGTGCTGTCCTGTGTTTGCCAGGAGAGTTTGGAGACAGGTTGGAGCAGTTTTTGACAAAGCTGAGACTGGAAATGAGCGAGCGATTTCATAACATGGAGTTAGGCTGAGTGAAGGTGACACTCCAGTTGGTGCCTGCGGAGCGGCTCCCCTCCTGGTTGACAAACAGGCTAAGTGACACATCGAAATCCGGAGGCACATTCAGAAGATCTGATTTGACGTGAACTCAAATTATCATGTTGCCCCCCTGAGGGGTTCCCACGCTGAATGAACAGATGCCTTCCCCTCTTACTTCTCCTATCTCTCTCTCTCAGCTTCCAATCTGTTACATATGCTTCAGGGTGATGGACGACTGGAGAGGCTGGCTACAGTTTACACCAGGCAAACCAGGCACCATTAGGAACCATTTTCTGCCCATTTCCCTGATAGCTGCTATCTCTTATAGAAGTGATTTGCTCTCCTTCTCTGGACTGTGCGCTTCTCCGCCAATGATGGATCTCCCATTGATTCCCCGGTGCAGGAGATCACTGAAAGAGCAGCGCAGCAGCCAGGCAGATGTGCCAGTCGGCACTCAACTATTTATCAACTGATGGTGAAGGGGGACATTTAAAGCTTCAATCACAGTGATTTACTTCAAGTGCTAATCTTGTTATCACTTCAGGCTTATGATACCAGAGAATATGGTGATACTGGGAGGTCTTGGGTCAATATTATTATCTTAAGTGCCAGCAGACATTTACAGTGTCTTGCAAAAGTATTAACGCCCCCTTTTTCACACTTGCAACCATAAACTTCAATATTTCAGTGCGTTCTTTGGGACTTAAAGTGATCAAACAACACAAACAAGGACATTATTATTTGGAAAAGAAGTGATACATGGTTTTTATTAAAAAAAAAAAAAAAAAAAAAAAAAAAAAAAAAGAGTAGTATGAATTTGTATTCAGTCCTTGAACTCTGATACACCTGAATAGAATCTTACACAATCTACAAATCTAGCTTTAATACAAAAGTAACAAAGAAACTGAATAAAGCTATAACAAACCCTGTAGAAGACGCAAAGATATTGAAGATGGTGCTCTGGCCAGATGAGACTGAAATTAAACTTGTCCTAGTTGCAAAATGCTATTTAAATGAGTCTCTCTAGAATAAAACAGTGGAAGCACCATGCTGTGGGAACGCTTTTCTTCAGCAGCAACAGAGAAGCTGGCTAGAGCTAATAGGAAGACTGGAGCTAAACACAGGCGAAGTTTTGAAGAAAACCTGTTTGAGGCTGCAAAAGACTTAAGATTAAGACATTTTCCAGCAAGATCGCTGTCTTGCTAGAAAATAAACTATCAAGACAGCGATCCTAAAGATACAGCCAGAGCTACAATATTGTGGTTGGAGAGAGGATCTAAATGCAGGCAAGCAAATGGACAGGTAGAATGCTGAGTTTGTTTTTAATGAATGACTTACTTTCAAAGACAAATCCAAAGAAGAGCAAGAGAAGCCAAACCAGAGACTCAGACGAGTAGTATAGGAGAAGGAGAAGGCGACAGAATCTAGCATGAAATGATAGGAAACAGGAGGTAGATATACTGAGGGAAGCTGGTTACGGTGACATGGAGCAGGTGAGACTAATTACTGAGCGACTACAGCTAGATGAGAAACTCCAGGACTTAGACAGATAAGGAAACCTTACAGGACTGATTGCTAAACAGAAAAAAACACACAGAAATGAAAAAAATTACACAAACACTCAGCAGAATGAAACTCAGTACAAGAATGAGCCAAAAGAATAACCCAAAATGTGACTAACAAAATCAGAAACATGATTAAAAGGAAAATGGGAAGTAAATGGAACATAGTGCACAAAGAAAGTAAGACTACCTAAACTGAAAAGGATCTAAAGATCACAGTAACATTCCAGTAACTGGAAACTTTGAAGTACAGAACATAAATATAAAATCAACGCAAAGTCCTTAACATGATGGCACATTCACTTTGCAATGACCCAGTCAAAGTCCAGATGTAAATCCAATTGAGAATCTGTGACAAGACTTGAAAATCGATGTTCACAGATGCTCTCCGACCAATCCGACTGAACTTGAGCTATTTAGTAAAAAAAGGGAACATTTGAGTCTCTGGATGTTCAGTGTTGGTAAAGCCTTACCCCAGTAGACTTGCTGCCATCACTGTGGTGATGGATGAAGGATAGTTCTGCGACACATTGACTGTCAGAGCCTGAGTACACATGCACAACACACTTTTTATATTTTTATGATTTAAAAAATGTGGAAAAACAATGTCATTTTCCATCCACTTCACACATAGTTGCACTACTTGGTGTTGAAATGTCTTAAAATTCCACTAAAATACATTAAGGTTTGTTGTTATAACTTGCAAAATGTGAAAAGGTTCTAAGGGTATGAATACATTTCCAAAGCTGTTGCTCTATGTTACTCCCGTTAATCCACGTCTCTGTCTCACTTTCATATTGTTAAATATCCACTCACAGAAATCAGCATGACTTCAGGCCTTAAATAACCAGCTCATGGGGGGATTATGAAAAGGCCATGTTTCTGAGTGTTAATCTTATTTGTTGCTTAGAGTGGAGCAAGTGCCCGTAATAAGATAATACATGAATCCACAGCATGACATTTAACAGGAATTTCCCACTGACTGGGATCTGTCTGATCAGCTGATCGAACAGAGCAGCTACAGACGGTCCCCATGTTCAAACCCGTGAAGGCCTCTTCATTTAAACAAGCGTCTATTTTCAATATAAAGTCTGCAGGCTAACCATATCTCTGCATTGCCACACAGTAATTTGAAATGTAGATGCAGAGGCCTTCGCTCCCTTTTGATGCAAGTTCACCTTCAGCAACCAGCTTGAATGAGAACGTGACAGGGATACAGAAATAAAGCAATAATCAAACAAAGGTGGATTTAGGACTGGCACGTGATGCCAGATGTCAGACTGATACAGAGAGGGGAGGAAAAACAAAGCACAGAGATAAGAGCAAGTGCATGGGATGCGCATGATATGGATGAACAAATGTGGAAGAATGTCTGTGTTCAAAATGTTTGCACATCTGCAGCAAATCCATAATGTAACCTAAGGCAGCTGGAAGCAACGAGCAGAATATAAACAGACAAGTGGCTGTTTCTGGGTGTGAACACAACTTGTAATACAGAAACTATAGTTGTCACAGTGTTCTCTTTTTTCTGCAAATAGGGCAAAAGCAAATTGAAATTAAAAATTTTTGCAACTGAAAGACTGCGATATAAAGAATCAAAATCAATATAACTTCAAGGACTCAGAGAGGAGAACTTCATCTATTTTACTACTGATTAACTTATGATCTGTGGTGAAGGTTCTTTAATTCTTTATTAAAACAACCTTTCAGACTTTCAAATTCAAGCTTGACTTTGTCATCTTCACTTTGATCTTCACTTTAATCAAACAAATTAGCTTTCCCTGAACCATCAGAGTGCGGTCAAGAACAGAACCTGATTTTATAACATTTTAAAACAACTGTGTCGTAAAGATTCATGTGAACCCTCTTTTTTAAACTTTAATCCACCATCATGCTTGCATTGAATTGTTATTCATACAGAAGTAAAACAGTAAATGAAGTTTATTTGGCTGCCTGACCAAAAAGTAAGGCAGCGTGGAAATACAAAAGTTTTTATTGAAATCACTCTCATTTATTTATTTATTTATTTATTGCTATAGTCATTTTGAAATTGATAGTTACTCCAACCAGATATTCTTAATTTATTCTGCTTTGCATTAAATTTCACATGGTGAGGTCCGGTGGCAGTTTTTGATTTAGGCAACGTGGTTTCCCACCCAGAGCACCCTTCTACTGGGGGCAGCATAAGCACTCAATAAAGGTTATGTATAATTTGAGACCTGGACAGCTTTTCTATTGCTGATTTGCACATCAAGGCAACAGTGGCTGGCTAATAACACTGAAGTGGGAAACTGATTCATAGCTTTCAACTTGCTGTTAATTTAAAGGGCTTTGTTCTCTTCTGTCCAGAGTTCTTCTGCAAGGACTCTGAACAGCATTTAATCATCTCTAGTTCCAAAGTTAAATATTTTCACTGATCGAACTGAGCTTGGCTATCTTCTAGCCTGAACAGGTACAAGATTACTGAAACTTTTATTGTGTTTTCTAAAAAGCAGGAAAAAGGTACATTTCTTTTTCAGCATTTGGATCACTGAAACTGAGACTAGTGCTACAATTGCATTAATTTAGACTAGTCAAACCTGAAGTTAAATTATTTCATCATTATATATAGAATAGAACATTTTTAAAAATGACGTTTATTTAAAGCAATGATTTGTCTTGATTTTTCTGATGGGCCTTTACAATTTAGCTCAAATCAACAATTATTTTCTGTAAATTAGATCGCCTTCGTTCCAATGGTGTTAGCTGGATGTGTAGCTGTTGTTTCACATCGACCTGGTTTCTACTGTAAGCTGTTCCTAAGTGAGAAATTGCAGACAGAATCAAAGTCATGCTTCATATACTGTACTGTCTTGTCCTGATTTTCTCAACATGTCATTTTGCAATGAGGTTTTTGACCTTCAAACAGTAACGAAAAGCTAATTTACTGAAAAAAAAAACATGAGCAATGTGCAAAAGAGAACTCAGATTACACTATTTTAAAAACTATTTGGATCCACTGCTGTATTTTCACATAATATAGTCCTTGCTGTTCATTGTAAAGGAGTTATTAACTCTTGCTGTATTTTGCAGAAATGTGTATGAGTTAAAACTAGAACGTTTTCAAATGAGAGTACATGCCTGACAGCCCAAACAAAATGTCCTCTTTTATACTTCTTAACTGATAAAAACATTTGGTAAAATATTGTGCTAGCTGTCAAAGAAAATAAGTTAGGTTTTTTTTCCCAGCAATTTCTCTTTTTGGTATCTTATCAGTGAGCCTTAGTCGATACAAATGAGTAAAGTTTCATTTCAACTGAAGAAGAGAGGCTTTATCTACAGTATAAAATAGAGTGTTGCTCAGAAGCTTTTATTGATGCATTCTTTTTCCAGGGTGGAATGATGATACAACAAACATCTTTGATGAATTTTAAAAGCAAGAATTAGGTGCACATGTTGGATCAATAGTTGGATCAACGTTCAGCCAGTTGCACCCTGGCCACACACATTTTGAAACCATCAACAAGGTATTGGCCTAATTCTGGTCAGACTTTTGACGAGTGCTTTCATTAGAAACTGTAAGGTTCGTTTGAACTGGTTAGGTTTCTGATAGCATGAATTGATCTTTGAAGTATTGTCCATACATTTTCAAGAGGGCTGAGGTTAGAGACATTTCAGAAATTAGTTTTGATGAGAATTACAGTTGAGGGAGGCTGAACATATCATGGTGAGGCTTTTAAACACGAGAAAACTGTACCAAGTGGCAAGCATGGTGGTGGTAGTATCATGATGAGGGTCTTGCTGACAACAGTACTGTTGCATTGCACAATGTACATGGAATAACGAAGATGCAAGACTACAGAAGCCAAAAACTTCACTTCAAAGCAGCCGATAAATGACTGAAACCTTGACACGGTGATCTGTCCCCATAGGACAATGGTCCCAAACACTTCTTGGGAATGAATTAAGTTGTTAAGCTTCAGGAAGGACTTAGACTTTTTCTGGACCAGGAAATGATTAGCTATTTTGCATCTTTTCGATATCTTACTCTATAGAGCGGAAGACTGTAGGTTGCTGGTTCATATCCGGTTCGAAGGACATCTACTACACTTCGTTTTTATTTTCTATTACAGATCAACTCCTCTGTACTCTGCATGTTGTACTCTGCCTTCAGAGTTTGCTTTTATATTTCATTGATTTTCAATGTCTTGTGATTTTTATTTAAAATTGTAGATCACTGATCGTAAACACAGTGAATAATTAGCCTATCTTAGGATTTTTGTTTTACTGATTGACTGTTTCTCCTTCTGAGTGCAAACTAGAATATCCATAAACCCCTGTTCGAATCCAGTTTAAATAAGCTCTATCAATTCAGCTAAAAAGAGTGAGTCAAATATCCAACCAGAATTATGCCAAGGCCTTGCTCATGGCACTTGGATCAGTTTGACTGTTGATTATTTTTGTGTGGATTAGAGAGAATCTAAATTTGTGCCTCCAACTTTTGTTTTTAAAATCCATTCATGTTGTTTGTTGACTATTATTCCATCCTCAAAATAAAAGAATATGGCTCAAATTAAATATTAAAAAGTCAAAACTTAGCATCAGGGTAGCTGTCCAGAGACAGAGAGGACACAGGACGATGCAGTGATTGAGGAGAAGCTCCAACTGAGGAAGAAAGATAGGTAAGCTTTCTATTTTTAGGCTACAGACAGGTTCTGAGAGAGCTGATAATAGGACCAGAGGTGAGACATTCAGACAGCACAGGATACAAAAGGGTAAAATACAGCCTTTTCTGTAAGGTGAAAAAAACCCCAACAACCAAGAAATACAACTTTTAAGTGGGTTGACATTTTTAAAGCTTCAAAGAAAGACCCTGAGAAGTTGATGTTTGCATGTTGACAGGGTTGAGCGCTGCACTTTGACATCTGCAGCAGCAGTCCTGGTGTTCGGGGAAGGTGGTGGTGGGGGGACTCAGCATCTTTCTCTCTAACACTCTCACACACATGCTCTCACTCCTCTGTTACCTTGGCAACATACTTTCTGCATAGAAATAGCATCTCTTGCTGTGCCACACACACACACACACACACACACACACACACATGCACGCACACACACATAAGTCTTTCTATTGCCACAGGGACTTTGCATTGTCTTCCATTTGTTTTCCATTCATTTCTACAACCTAATCCTGACTTTTACCCTAAACCTAACCATTACCAGTACATACCCAACCCTGAACCTAAACTAAACTCAATTCACACCTTAGTCCTAAACCTAACCCCTATCCCAAAAGGAGCACTTCTTCTTCTTATGGGGCCCAGTGTGGTCAGATTTGACCCACAGAAATAGAGTTATTACTATTCAACTTGTCTTACAAGCAAATTGGCTGTGTAAAGAAGCAGTTTAGGAGTTAAAAGAGGGATTCTCACTGGCAGACTTTCATTTTGTGTAGAAGAAGGTGTAACCTACAATGAAGCTCTGAATTTTTAGAGTAAAGATCTCTTAATGGACTAGCATCAAGTCTAACTGATTTGAGTTTTAACACCAGATCCTATGTGATGTTAAAACTCCTATCCAAGCTTCAACTTGACAAAGAGGGAAAAAAAAAAATCCCTTCAGGGGTGTTATTAGGAAGTGTAAAACAAATGTTAAACCACTGGAGAGAGAGCTGCAGATTTAGTGCCTCCACCACACAGACAGAGAGAGGTTTAGTCTTATCTCACTCACTTGGCTTCAGCGTGATAAAACCGCGTTCACTCGCTGTCAGAGCGGCGCAGAAAAGGCGGACGAACTAATGAAAGAAAATTCGGGCGTTGAGATTGCTGGCGAGATCCCACTCAGCTGCAAATAAGCCAGGACTTGACCAAATCAGAGGGCAAGAGAGACAGAGAGAGAAAAAAAAAAAAAAAAAAAAAAAGAGAACAAAGGCCAGGTAAATGTGTGGGACAAACTCTTTTTTTTTTCTTTAGAAAAGGATTTGAACTCCTGAGAGAGAGAAGCTGTAATGAAATAAGCATCTGAAAGAGAGCAGGTGTTGAAGGCTTGACTGACTTCAGCTGCATAACAAGTAGCGCATTCACTGCTCTCCCCCTGCTTTTGTCAATCAAAACATCCAGTGCTGTAAATAAATGCTCCCTCAGAAGAAAAGGAGAAGAAGAGACAGATATCCCCAAGAGGAATCAGCTTTACATACTCTGACTTGCTTTCTCACGAACCAACAAAAAACAAGCGGGGAAGGAGGGGGGTTGGGTTGGGGTGGGGGGCTTGAACGTCACTTCAGTCAAAGTTAGTCCCAGGTAGAAGAGAAGAGAAAAAAAAAACAAAAAACCCGAAACTGCTTGTGAATTTAAAGCAGGAGCACCGAGCTCCTACTCGGAGGCTAAGAAAGCCAATACGACATCAAGAATGCTCAAAGGTGAAATCAATTGATTTCCTCACCCGGCAGACAGAGGGGACAGGAGTTTTCTGGCAGGGAGAGGCTCAGGAGCAAACTCTCCAAACAGCAACAGTTACTTGTGAAAAGTATTCATACACTGTGAACTTTTTCACATTTTGTCCTGTTACAGTGACATTTCCGTGGATTTTTACGAAATTTAATGTGATAGATCTGCACAAAGTAACAAAGTGTATAATTGTCCAGTGGAAGAAAATTGCTACATTGGTTTTGAGATTTCCCAACAAATAACTCTGTAAAGTGTGGCCTACCTTTGTATTCATTCCACTGTAGAACCACCTTTCAGTGCAGTTACAGCTGCAGGATCTCTTCCTATGCTGTTTGCACATCGAGAGACTGAAACTTTTTATCCATTCTTCTTTGAAAACAGCTGAAGCTCTGTCACATTGGATGGAGAGTATGTGTAAACAGTAATTTTCATGTCTTGCCACTTGTATCTCAGTAAGATATAAATTCAGACTTTGACTAAGCCATTGTAACTCACTAACGGTTCCATTGTAACTCTGGCTGGATGTTTAGGGTAATAATCCTGCTAGATGATGAACTTCCACCCTAGTCTCAAGTCTTCTGAGCCCTGAAACATTTTTTTTTTTTTTTTTTTTTTTTTTTTTTTTTTTTTTTTTTTTTTTTTTTTTCAGAATTGCCCTGCCTTTAGCTCAATGCATCTTCTTATGAACTCTGATCATCTTTCCCGCTCTTGCTGAAGGAGAGAATCCCCACAGCTTGATGCTGCCACCATCACATTTCATCATGGGGATGGTGTGTTCAGGGTGACAAACCGACCGCCGCACTCAGGTTTTTGCATGATTGTTCGCTGTGTCTCCTCATGACCTGTGGCAAACTGCAAAATATTTTTAAACAACATATACTTTTCATGCCACTTAACAATTATGCACAGCCTTTTCTTCGCCTTTCACCTAAAAATTCCAGTAAAAATAAACTGAAGTTTGTGCTTGTAACATGACGAACTGAGAAGAAGTTTGAGGGGAATGAAAACTTTTCAACGCACAATATGTTTCTTTTTTAACACACAGAGAGTTGGTGACTAAACATCCGGAGGCTGCACATCAGCACCACGGATAGCTCTGCCACTGCTGTTTGGGGGTCACAGGAGCTGGTCTGGAGTTTGCAGCAGGAGGGTTCCAAAGAGCAGGATCTTAGCGGGACGCTGACATAGCCAGTTGTGCTAATCCTGCTGGCTGAGCAGAAATAGGAATGGACTTATGAGGCGAGTCAGAAAGTGCATGCGGAGCCCAGAGAGGGGAGGATAGAAATCCTCCTGAAGGGATATAACTTTTAGGACGTTATCCTGAGCTCAAAACGAATTAAAACTGACACAGACTGTCCTTATGGATGGTTAGATTTAGTTTGGTTTGATCCTGAAAAGAAATGCACACAGATGCAAGGTGTCCTGTGGTGTTCTAATTCCACTAACAACATCTGTTGTTGCACTCTGGAAAATGTCAGCTTTATAAATTCAGCTGCAAATCTGTTTTCACCGAATGAGGATGAATGTAGCTCATGTTTTTAGCCAGCAGATACATCCTAAACATGCACAGCATCTAACAAGGTGTTAAATGCTTGGCACACAGTAAGAGGGTCTGACACTTCTCTTGTACTCCACGTGTTCCAGATTATTGGAAGTTTGCCATTTGAAGGAACTGCTAAATTTCTCAATGTTATAAAATTAAAGTGCATCCTTTTAAATTTCTTTGTACTTTTGTTTTGTTGATTAATGTTTTCAGGAACTTTTTATTAGTTAATCATGACTTCCTGGTTCCCAGACCTATTAAAAGGACAACATTAAGGCTTATTTTCTTTGGCTACTTTTCTTCAGGCTGGATGGGACCCATATTTATCTTCCCATCATATACACAATGGATAGCAAAGCAAAGGAGGTTAAAAACAGCAACAACCTCCAAGCTCACTGTTGGGGAACAGAAGCAAAAAGTGGCATCACAGGGTCACTAAAACTCCATATAACAATTCACACCATCTATATACAAACTAGTTATTTGGGGAAATGGCATTTTCTGTCCTACCACCACAAACATAAACATGTAGGACATTTATCCTACAAAGGATGAATACGTAGGAAAGCACTTCAAGTTTACTGTTAGGTATGGTGGAGGATGTGTGATGATGAGGGGATCTCATTTCAACATCCCTGGGAACCTTGCTGGAGTCCATGGAATCATAAAGTCTTTGAAATACCAGGACCTTTCCATTACTATTATATTTCCATTATTATACCAGGAAGGAAGTCCTAACTTTTTCCTCAGATATATTTTGCTTAACAAGGGTAATTTTTTTTTTTTTTTTTTACATATAATTAAATCCCCTTCTTTCCTAATGATAATACCACATTGATATGTGAACATTTCTTGTCAAAGAACTAAATAATGTACAGTCAGACTTTTTAAAGCTGCGGTATGGAACTTTTATAATTTTTTTTTTTTAAACATATTTTTGAAAGTCACTATATTGTGACTGGATAACATGAGACAGATAATCTGAAAAAAAAAAACTGAGCTCCTCTGCCTTCTCCATGTGGTCCTACTGCCATCTGCAAAAATACATCGCTCCAAGTCAGAAACAACCAATCAGAGGCAGGAGGGTCTTAGAACTATCAATCACCCTCATGTACTCCCTGCTCAATGTGCTAATGACAGAGAAACAACTTACCGTTCCAGGAAAACTGTTTATCTGCTATCGTTGGTGGCCATGCTAACTAGTCTTAGCATTCACTGCAGGGTCCGGTGTGAGGAACTAGCTGTAGCCTTGCAGAGAGCAAGGGAGAGGGTGTGAGCGGTGCCTACAGGAGTGTGATTGACAGCACTAAGATCCTCATCCTGGCTCTGATTGGTTGTTTCTGACTGAGCGTGTTTTTCTGCAGATGGTAGTAGGACCACAGAGAAAAGGCAGAGATCGTTTTTTTTTTCAGATTATGTCTCATGTTATGTCACGACATAGTGACAGTTTTAACAAATAAGTTTAAAAAAAAGTTACATATTCCAGCTTTAATGATTTAAAAAAAAGTCTTGCTTTATGTTCACTCCCCCAGCAATTTGTAGTAACATCTATTTAGAGAACCCTCGAAGAAGATGCACAGAGAAAAACTTTAGAGTGTAGTTTGACAGAGTTGGAATGACCCATTTTATTGTGGGCAGTTGAAATACATGGGTGTAAATACCAACAAAAGGAAGATAATGGCTGACTTCTGTACATTACATTCTAACAAAGAAGTGATGGTCTCGCAGTCTTTTCCATGTCAGACCCTTTGACCGCCACCGAGTACGATTCATCTGTGTTAAGACAGTTAATATAAAATATAAAGCAACTCATGACTAAAAGTTTAATTGGTTAACACTTTAAATCACGCCTCTATCTATGTCTACTTAATTTTAATACAGCCATACAATACAAGTATACAAGGTTATTCTGTGGTTAGAGAAAAGTACAACCAAAGATGGTGGAAATGCAAACATACAGTTGGTTTTTCAACTCCTTCTACATGTGATTCGGGTGGAACAAGGCTGAGGCCTTTTGTGTCATAGGTATGATCTTAAAATGCAGAAAAATAAAAGAGAAAAACTGTTTTGCTAAACACAGCCTGAGACAAGTGTACAATATGCACACTTGGAGGGAAATAAAAGCAATGCGATGAAATAAAAGTACTAATATATACCACTGTTTCTCTGACTTCTCAGGTAAAAATAAATCTCTGATGTTTGTCCTTGGGTTCCATCTTCTGGTAGCAAAGTGCCAATAGAGAAATGGGGACAGGTGGCTGGGAGGGTATTCACCGTGTTTCTCGTCCAACATGACAGCAGGGAAAGAAACAGGCTTTTGGGACACAAAAAAAAAAAAAAAAAAAAAATTAATTTCAGTGTTTTTTGTCTTTTCAACCTTTTGTTTTTTTTTTGTATAAATCAATGAGTCTCAAGGTTTTCATCACGTCTTCAAAAGAGGTTGTTTTTCGCCTTCGTGGCTCGACGCTGAAGAATGGGTTCTCATTGGTTGTTTTTGGCTTTGGCGTGTGTAAGAATGTGAGACTTCAGGTTGGTAGACTGGGCGAATTTCTTATTGCAGCCGTCGAAAGGGCACACATAGGGTCGGTCTCCAGTGTGGATCCTCACATGTGTGCGCAGGTTGAAGTCCAGAGAAAACCTTTTCCCACAGCCTTCAAAGGTACACTGGAGAAAAAAAAGCATCCCATCATTAATCTGTTGACACAGAGCAATCCTTCAGTTCTGATTCTGATTTTTTTAAACAACTGTAATCTTCATTGTTTTAACGATGAACTGATGTGATAAATCACCACAAAGTAGAGCATAACAGTGAAGTGGAGGGGAAATGATTCATATATGGAGCAAAACTGAAATTTCTGGCTTATATCCAAAATATGTGTGTAACTGAGAATGCATATCGCCACCATCCCCACAGTGAAACATGGTAGAAGCAGCGTCATTCTGTGGGAATAGTTCTCTGTAACAGTGACAAGGAAGCTGGTGAGAGCTGATGGAAGAATGGATGGAGCTAGATACCTGCTAGAGGCAGCAAAAGACTTGAGACTGGGGTGGAGCAGCAATAGAACAGGTTAGATAAAACACATTTGTTTACTCGAATGGCCTAGTCAAAGTCAAAAAACAAAATTTATATTAGAGTTTGTGGCCAGGCTTCTCTGCAGTGAAACATAGTGGTGGCAGTGTCATGATGTGGGAAGAGTTTTCTTCAAGAGGGACAAGGAGGCTGATGACAGTTGACGGGAGATGGATGGAGTTAAGTCAGTTTTTATAAATATCTAGGAGGATTTGAAACTGGGATTGAGTGGGACCTGGAAACAACTTCTGGAATTACAGTGAGATAGTTCAAATCATAAGCCAGAGTGACCTATACAAATGAATGCCACATTTTTCAGATTTATATACTTATGGAAAAAGTTTGAAACTGCAGTCAGTTTCCATCCCCTTCACAATTCTGCTACATGCCATTTTATTAAATGAAATCCCAATGCAATAAAACAGAGTTTGTGGGTATACGTAATGGGCAATACGGACCAATCCGCCGAACCCAAGTGGAGCCTACGAGTTAATAAAGAAAACAGGGTGTGTACCATGATGTCACTCAGTAAAATTAGCCCTGATGCCAACCTGAAAGGGTTTCTCCCCTGTGTGAACGAGCTGGTGGCGTTTGAGCTTGGAGCTCTCGACGAAAGCCTTGCCGCACTCTGCGCAGACGTGCACACGGGGTCCGTGGGTATGCAGATGCTTCCTCATGGCCGAGTTATCCCTGAACATCTTTGTGCAGCCCTGGGGGAATCAAAGGAAGCGCAGCACAGAGTTGACAAACAAATAATGGGAGGTTCGTTGCAGCGACGATGTCGATACTTTATTGATGTGCAAAGGGGAGGGGGGGGCGGGCGGCTATGTTTCCTTTCATACAAATGTCAACGACAAGTGCCCTCAGCGTTTTGTAGAGCTTTTGGAAAGAGGCTCTGAAAAGAGTAGAACAACAGATCTATACCACGCTGAAGTGGTGATGCTCTGTTAACAGCCCCAACGAAAAAGAGCAGACTGCTGGCAGAGCAAAGAAAACCATCGCATTAGCAGCTCCAGATAAAACCTGATTATAATTGTGCATCAGAGCACTCAAGTGGTATCAATGCTTTTCAATAACCTTCAGTAAAAAGAGACCAACAGGCTGCATTAAACCAGTGTGAACAGTGAATTTCATTTCAAAAGGGTTCCTGTGAGAGGCAGCATCTTTAGACTCACTTTATGAGGACAGGCTATCGTTCGGGGAGCATCGTCTTCTTTCACCTTCCTGGGCTTCATTCTGATAGGGGGGTGGGGGGGGATAAATGGTTAGAGGTATTTAAGAAAACAAAAACAAACACAGATAAAGCTTTTCTGTTAACAAAAGGCTTATACTGAAATTTAATGCCACCCATTAAAGTAGAGATGCTCCAATCAATAGGCTAAAAAACCGAAATTGGTCAATTTTCCCCTGAATCGCCTCCGATCTGCTCAGCAGGTCAAATAAAGAATAGGGAATGATGCTTTGACGCATAAATGAGAATGCTGGTGTAATTCTTCATTTTTGTTGGTTTCAAAATTCCTCCCTTTACCAAAAATCCCTGCAGTTAAAACATTTTTTCTTCGATTTTTTTTCAGCCTCGTCTTGAATTTATCTACTAAAATATTTGGAAAAAGAACCGCTGGTACTTCAGACACATTTAAGCAGGTTATTGTGACAGATTCTATACTTTTAAAGCCTCAAATGTCTTTTTCCCCACCTGCAGCTTCTATCAGGTTCTTGACATTTGACAACAAAACATTCCCATTAAAAATGCTTACAATAGTTGGGTCTTATCTCAATGTCTGACACATCAGACAACCCAAAGCTGAAGGTGGCTTCTGATTTGAAAGTGTGATAAAGGGCCATTTCACTGGGGGTTTTTTTTGTTTTTTTTTACCAAATGGACAAACAGCTCTAAATCAACACATCTAACACACTGACCTTTCAAATGTGCACTGGATTATATTAGATTAAATTCAGATTCTACAAAGTAGTTGGATATTTTACACGTTTATTCTGTCTTGGGGGTTTTTTTCTAATGGCACCTTTAATGCTTTATTTGACATTTTAACCAGATTTCAACTTGTCTAGATTTCAAAAAGAAACTCAGAAATGTCCCTTTAATTTAAGCTTTTAATGAATGTGCATTTATATTCAAGTTCTTCATAACTCAAAACCAAATTACTGTTGGCTAAAATGTGGAGACCAAGGTGTGATTTGGCAAACTAAAAGATGAAATATGTAATTTAGATATAAACCAATGTTTAAAAAGCACTTTATTGTAGTCTTTTAGAATATGGAGTCTGGGTACTATTCCCCGCCCCCACCATACTTTGTTTTTGTTCTTTCCTATGTCTATCCAGACATGCAAATCATGAAAAATTAAGGCCCTTGCTCTTCCAGACTCCTCAAGGCTGAGTAGGAACCCAGGGTGAGACGCTTTGTCAACAGGAGAGCTGGATAAATGCAACTGATGCCTGGAATGAGGCCAAATATGGTACAAAAGTTGAAATTTACTAGAATAAAATGGAAGATCTCTCAAAAATATATACTGGATGAAACTGAGGGCAATAAACTTGGCTTTCTGACTATAATTATAAACAGGCAGAGCTAAATACAACTACTTCAGCTTGTTTTGCTTTTTCTTCTTGTCTACAACAGCAAGTTTACATAAGGAATTTCCATAATAACCATTTGTAATACATACATTTTAGATTTTTTTATTTATACTTTTTATTTATTATAACTTTGAATACATGCATCAGTTATGCATAATATAATTTTATAACATATGTTTGAAAAGGTTAGAATGTTTCATCATGAAGTTCCTACTGTTTAAAGTTCTTTTGATAAGAAGCCAGAGAACATTTTCTCAGCCTTTATTGAGGACAGAGTAGCCCAGCTCTCCTCTTTCCCAACCTGTTGCTGCATGCTGATGGTCAGCTGGCTGAAAGAAAGCTAAAGCTGTTTTGAAATGACAATTAACAAGCTATGAGCAACATGTCTGTAAACAGCGGACTGATGACTTTATCTGAGAAGCTATGTAATCAGTACTTCTCTTTGCACATTTCCAGGATGCTTACCGCATGAAAAAAACCCACCAGCGTTATAACACCAGAATTCAACAGCGTTAGGAGTTTTACAAGCATTTTCATCTCAAAATCTGACAACGCCAAGAAGCAGCAACTTTGCCCGACTGACATTTTTTTTTTAATGTACATTTCGAAACAGTTCTGGATTCTCTAAAATTAACTGTCTTTGTACTGCCTCTCCTATTTCTCACGCTGTGCACACATTAACGTCTTTGGACTTTACGTGTGAAAGTAGGATTTAAATGTTGTGTTTAAAAAAACCCCCCACTAAAATACTCTCTTATCTGTGTTACATACCACACTGTACACACTATAAATTTCACTTCACAGGGTTTTTTTTTTTTGTTTGTTTGTTTTGTTGTTTTTTTTGTCTATGTAAGAAAAACACTGGATCAGCAATAAAGCATGCATAAAACAAAACATTCCTAACCTAAAATCTAAAATGCAAGTTCTGACCTTTCAAACTGAAGCAACACAAAGTCCCATAAACACCACCTTCAGCAGATGCCTGCTTATCCATAGGCACTGTGTTGACAGTGTAAACACGTCTGTTTACCGCTGGGAGCCGCTGACGCAGAGACACTCACCTGGCAAACTCAGCCAGCTGTTTGGGGTCTGAGAGATCGATCCCCGGGATGCCACCAGGGGGCAGCTTCTTCCCCGTCATGTACTCGGAGTAATCCGGGGGAGAGTTCTCCCCGACGATCTGCTCCTCCACCACTGACTCATGGTCAATGTCTTTATTGTCATCTAGGAACACATTACAGAGACTGAACCGATAACATATTGGTGGAACCCTGGCTACAAGCCTCGGGAGTCTGAAAACATCTGCTACAGCACCTGATTACGTTAACAAGCATTTCAGTGCAGCATAATTACTGAATAACATGAATACATTTATCATTTCCTCTCACTTTTAGTAATCGCAAAATTGCAGTTTTATATTTCACAGCAATTTGTGAAATCCTGTTCATATGCCTCCACTTACCACATTGTAATTTTTATGCTTTAAGCCATTAAAAGACATTATAAAGTCGAGCACATTCTACCAAGAATTGCATTCAAGACTGAATTCTACCATGACATTAAAGTATTTCAGAAATAAAGCAGACTAAGGGGTGATTATTTAAATCATTTAGCCAACTGGCTACTCTCCTGTTGATATTCAACGAAATTATGATGGTATTTTTTTTCACTAATAATTTGACTTATGATATAAATAATTACATTAAAGAATATTTTTTACACAATAAATGAGGTCCAACTGAACAGCAACAGCAAAAACCCTGTATTTACTAGAATGCCTGAGCAAAAACCAATAGTATTTTCTGCTCAAAGAAGTCGAGTTTTAAATGTACCATTTTAACACAGGCCTTATACTTAAAAATACTATACATATCTCTGAATTTGGTCAAATAAATGAATGACAAAAAAAAGTATTAAATTGCAAAATAGCACAAATATTTTGCACCATTTCATAAAAATCGCTATTTGAGGGTAATTGTTTTTACTGAAATCACCTTTGCTACATATTTTAATACAAGCCTTTCGGTTACCAGAAGTACAAACATAAAGTTTGCGCTGTTAAAATAAATTCTCAACAACTATCCATATTTTATAACTATCTAAGTTTAGTTCTTTTCTTCATTTTTGAAATCTTTTAACCCAGTTATATGTTAACATTACTCTTCACCAGCCAGCAGAGAGCACTAAAAATAGAGTAACACAAAAGGTATGCCTCTCACTAAGCAGGCTAGACGACTTGTTTAACCAAAGTGTTTGAAATAATTAAAGGATCTGTTAAATACAAGTTCTAAAGTGTCTTTATAGAGTTACTTTAATAATGATGACCGATTACTGACTGCTGTGTCCCTCCGCACACCGTTGCTTTTAAGACTTAAGCCATATGGTGTTTTTAATGTCGGCCACAGCAACCAGACAAAGCTAACGGCTAAATAATCTACTGAAGTGGAGCGTAATTACAACAAAATCGTCAGTATAAAACTTAAACCTGAATTAACACAGTTGCCTGGAGCGATAGCGGCTATAATTGCGCAGAAAGTGCGCCACAGTTTTGCGGCCTGTAGATATGTTTAGACCCAGCTCTCTCCCGACCTGGAGCACGGCCGCCATCTCTGCCTGGCCGCGTCTATCGCCATCTTTTCGGGGCCGCCGCCATACTTACGAGTCTCGGGGAATATGGCGGCGCCCAGCAACACCTAAAACATGGCCTCCCTTCAAAACAAAAACATTTCCATATGGTACAGCAGGGTTTTTCATCGAAAAACCGGACTAAACGTCGCTTTTCACAACGGCGCGACGGATCACTCCAGGAATTAGTCTGGTGCAGCAGGACAACGCCCTGGTAATGAGGCCTCATTGCAACGGAGCTTACAGACACTGTAGGGCTGAAGTTACTTACCCGATGCCCACATTGTAACAGAAAATTCTCCTTCCAGAGTCTTTATTTGCACCTGCTTTTGTTCCCATTTTCTCCCACCAGCCTCGGCGCCGCTTAAATAGCTCTTTTTGCCTGCTTTCTTTCCACCGGTGCCGCCTCCTCGCTTCACCCGACCCACCGAGCTCTTTCCAGCCACAGTCACTAAAGTCTGCTCGATGTACTCATCCTCGACCCCAGGTGCTGGCACTGGGATGAGGATCTGATCCTCGAATCCTCCCCCGCCGTCCGTGTGCAGGTCTGAATCGTCCCCGCCGACCACCTCCTCCCGGGTCTGGACCAGGATAACCTCCTGGTGGTGGTGGATCGAGCTGGGGTCGTCCGTGACCAGCGGCTGCAGGGCAATCATGGGCTGCCCGTCGTCATCGTCGTCGTCGTCGTCATCCCCGCCGACCACCGTGGTCTCGATAGTCTCCACTGGTATCGTTTCTACTTCTATTTCGTGCAGCTCCACGATTTCGGCCGGCATCTCCGAGCCGTCTGTCTCAATGTACAGCGTATCTCCGGATGCCATGTTGAAATCCGCCAGTTTGCCTGTCTCATTCACGCCGTGTTGTGCTCCTTGTTTTTGGACCTCACAAACACTCTCTCACACACCCCCTTGGTCCGCTCCTGCCTCCGTCTCTTCTCCCTGTTCTTCGATAACAACTCTCCTCACTGCGTTCCACGCCAGTTCTCGTCGCCACTATGCTCTGTCATAGGCAATCATCGCGAGATTTCTGTGAGCCCAGAGAGAATGGTTTTGCTGTGGTATGGGGTTGCAGTGGGGGATTTTAAACCTTGTGGATGTAAAAATTTCGACAAGTTCTATAATGCTCATAATTCATTAAATAAATAAATAAATAAATAAATAAATAAATAAATAAATAAATAATATTAAAGTTAACTAGCTTGGGATAATATATTGATCACTTCACAGCTTATGTTATTTAACTCAAATTAAAATCTTGGTTTTTATTGTTTTTAATTTTATTTCTTTTTATTATCAACTTTTCTGGTTGCCCAACATGTCTGGAATATTTTTTAACTGTATTAAACCTATTCAATATCTATCTTTCTATCTATCTATCTATCTATCTATCTATCTATCTATCTATCTATGGAATGCTAATAAAAATTGTGTCTTTTAGTCAACACAATCATAGTCAAACTTCCAGTGCTTTTAAAAATCTTCTTCTCATTGATGCTTTTCACTTCTAAGGCATATGGAAGGCCATATGTGCCAAAAATAAAATAATTAATTAAATACAAAACGTATATGATAACCTTCATGAAATCAGAAATGGATAAATTAAAGTAAATACAACAATAACTTAATCAAGAAAGATTAAAAATTCAAATGTTAATATTGGAATTTATTATATTTTAAAATCATGTAATTATTTTTTAAGAGTTCCTTTGTTTATTTGTTCTGTGCTGCAGTGCACAGTTGTATTATTTAAATGTTCACTGTCTTATCATAGAAACCCTAACATCTGACTTGTTAATCTGTGCAAGTTAACATTACACCAATCACCTTTAACTTCCAGGGTTTGCACTATTTTTTCAGCGTTTGCACTGTTTTCTCTTTTGTATGTTTTCCAGTTTTTTTAAAATTAAGATGTCACTTTTGGCCCTCCATACTAGACTGAGTGTAAAGCAAAGACATATTTACAGTTTGATGTTTGTATTTGACTCACCTTGTCTATTACTTTATTTACACCTCTATATTACAGTGTATGCCTCCAACATAGGTTTTTATAAGCCTATATCAGTTAGTGTCATAACCTTTTGTCACGTGAGCAGGCATTGTAAAATGGAAAGTACTCACAGGCCACAAAAACCAGAGATTTACATAAAAACCCAAAAAACTGATTCATTGTATATTTTTTACTTTTACATATTCAACAATAAACTAAACAGGGAATATTTTAATGAAAGAATCAAATTTGTCAGGCTTTTGTTGAACCTGGATCTGTCATTCATGTTAGATCTGAAATACACACACTTTTGCCTTATTAAAAGAAATTTTAGATTTTTTTGACAGTTGCCATAGAGTCGTGTCAGCAACAAGAAAAATCATTCAGAGGGCCACGAATGACACCTGGGACGCACTTTGGACACCCTGGTCTAAGTTATTGGTTTTCTTGTTCAGTTAAATCAGTTTAGTTCTGTTAAAATGCTCTGCTGTGGTACTTACAACTGTGCAAATACTTGTAACTCACAAGTTATTTTTAGTTTTATGCATTTGTTGTCGTAAAACCACACCAAAATAGCACAAAAGAATAAGACACTGAATTATGCAAGACATTGTTCACAGTTTTATTTGAATTCATTTTAAATTCATTTTGTTTCTTTTTTCCCCCCTCAAACTAGGAAGCACTTTGTCATAAAGGGAGACAATAAAATGAACAATACTTCACCATATCTTTGCAGCCAATAAACATTTTTATTAACAACATGATCACAGATTCTCTGGTGTTTTGTTTTTATTTTTACTTTTTTATTTTTTACCTCAGAACATTGCATTATCAAAAGAAGTTTATTTTATTCTTGGTTTCAAGTTGAAGCCTATTTTTCTTCTTTGTTTAAGTTTCTGCTGTGGTTCCAAATGTACTTGTGTTGGTGAAAAGGATAAAGAACTAAAATAACAATAATGTTTCAGGTCAGGTGATAAAACCAAAGAAGGGAACTGCTTGTGAATGAAGCTCAAACAAAACTAAACAAACAATGTATAAAATACACAAAAAAAAACACTTACACTAATGTGCAATAAAACATTATCATTACTATCATATTATCACAATTGTTTTATTACATCTCATTTTAACACAATGAAACTCATTAGAATGATAGTAATAATAACGAGAATTAAATTATTAACAAAACATATTCAAATAAACTCCAAAAATGAAAAACTAATAAAATAATTTTATATTTCATAAATTTCCTTTGGACCAAAGGCAGAGAGGAGAGATGGGCAGACAAACAGACGAAACATCTCAATAAAACAGAGGAATCAGTGCGAGAATGTGGCCCTTTCTGTAGAAACAAACAAACCAAATGTTACGCAGACGCGTCTGAGGTGTTACAGTAACGGTGCCATGTTGCTTCAACACCACAGCTGAACACGATGAGTAGATGTCACAGTTTGGGCCTCTGTTCCTGACTTCTCCTCCTCCTCCTCGTCTTCAGGGCCTCAGCAGCGGCTGCAGGGGCAATGGTTTGAAAAAGCGATTCAGGTCTCAAAGATTATGTCGTGCTAACTCGACTGAGTTCATTTCTAATGGCTGTGTGGAGAAAGAAGATGGGAGATAAGTTTGGGTTAAACTGCAGGCAGGTACGTTCTTGTAAAGACAGATTAAATTGATTTTAAAGAGATATTTCCCATGTTTTAAAGTAGGGCTCTGTGGGGACATTATGTGCGGTCAGCCTCTTATCATCTGTCACAGTAGATAGCTCTCCAAGAGGTTTCAGTAAAAATAAAACAGGTTCCCTCATGTCCTGAGGGTAAAGGCTTGAGATGTAGTGAGACCAAAGGGAAGCCACTATTTTACTTACAGTCTAAAGAAAAAGAATAGCTGTTTCTGCAAACACTCTTTTATAAACTTTTACACCACTGTCACTTTGACTTTATGCACTTATAGAAATTGAAATCAGTGGTTATTCACAAAGAAAACTCAGCTGGTCTGTGGTCCGGTACCAACAGTGTTTCATATGAAAACAAATGTTGCAACATGGCTGGTGATGAGATGGCAGAAATCTGCTTAGGTCTTGGCCCTGCTCAGAGGAGACATCAGCTTCGGCCTCCAGGAAAAACAGGCCTCTCTTTATTCAAACATTGTTTAAAGAGCTGTCTACTGCAGGTGTATTTAACTTCTCCACTCGAACACTTAAAAAATTAAAACGATTCCTTTTAAGGGTATTGCATGAGTTAGAGAGTAGATATAGCACACAAGCTATGTCTCATTTCCTCTTTGCAAATGAAATATCTCCACATTTATTGGAACCACTAGTAAAGACGTGTTAAAAGCTCTCAAATAAATGCATCTCTTACTGTTGAAACATAACCTCACACCAAAAAGTTTAGAAAAAAAATCCAACCTTTAATTTGTGTTAATTAATTCAGTGGGGTAGGGGTGGCATGTTAAGAAACAATTTTTTTGTTTTTTGCAAAAAACACTGGTCCCCCAATTTTTGACACCCCTAAAAATCATTTTAAGATCAATGAAACTGAAGCATTTTCAAAATTTATACTTTACTATCTTTTGTTAATCAGGAATTTAAAAAAAAACTAAATAGAAATCCATGACTTTCTGTTTCCCTGGATTGTAAATATGACCTGACACGCTTCAAAATGGTAAAGACATGAGAACATGTCACTAAGCTAAAGGACACATGTTAATCTTCATGGGTCAGAAAAATAATAACAAGATAGTTACTGACCTAAACCTGTCCATACCTAGAGTCAGTGCAGTTATTTTCAAAAGTTTGGAACAACAACAAACAAGGCTGGGTGAGGTCCAAAGTCTATGTTGCTATGACACTCAGTGGGAGTTCAATATGGGAGGGGAAATCAATCTCCAAATCTTACTTTAGAGAACTGGATTAAAAAATTTCTATGTGAAATACTACTGGAATAAAACAATTACTTTTAGGGGTTTTCCACATCTTTGCTAAGATGTGCCTATATAACTGTTCTCAACAATAATTGAACATTATTGTTTAATTACCCATGTGAAGTTTTATTTTAATTATATTTTATACAGATTTCTAAAAAAAAAAGTTACACTATTTAATGCTGTAAAATAAACAAGGAGTGTCAATGTTCCAACTTCTAATGAGCCAAATCCTTTTGCTCATTACAAAGGCAGATCTTCAAAATACCACAACTTTCTATCAAAATCAAATTTCTTTGACTTTATGGATTAGAAAGCATATACGACATGTGTGCATTGGATATTCTGCAAGCACTCAGACTAGGTTATTGAATTCTAATATTAAGTTTTCTAAGAATCTAGTGCAACCTAGTGGTGACAAAAGCACATAACTGGTAGACTGGTGCAAACCAACTGGATGCACATTCCATCAACATGGATGTGAAAATGAAACGCACCATCAATGATTTCATCCTTCACTTTGTGTAGTTCACGGAAAACCTCGTCCAAGATTTCCTACAGAGGTATAGACATTAGATTATAACATTACATTAGACACACCAGTTTACAGAAAACAAGTGCATATTCTATAACCAGGGTAATGTGCAGATTATCAGTTGGCATTAAAAATAACTGATGGAAAACAGATCATTTTTACTGTGAATACAAACCAGCATCAAACAGCATTCTGACCAAATTTCGCATTGCATCGTTTTTCCCATGCAGTTTGAGGAGCGTGTTTTACTTCACCTGTTTCATCCTATCAAGATCTAACGAGTCTGAGTCGCTGACACTTCCTGCTGTCCGTAACCTGTGGGACAAAAAGGTTTTAGATTTTGAGGAAATCATCTGCTGCTGCTCTTTTTCAGCTTTGTGTGAAAAGAGCTTCGGGGCTTCCAGCTCTCACCTCGAAACCACTGATCTGTCTGCAGAGTTAGCTCGGTCCCAGGGCTTCTTCGCACCATCTGTGTGACAAGAACAAATTGACTGGGACCTCAGATATGTCTGAAACAGGACAAATTTCTCTCATGCATCAGATGATATGTGAATGTGTAGTTTATGCAGCTCTAACGTGGTTCCCTGAGCTTCAGCTTCCTACCTGTGGAATTCTGTGCACCCCGAGTGTTGGGTGACGAAGAGCTTGCATCTTCCTAGAGTAAAACGTGGGAGAAAAATATATGACTTTTTAATTTTGTTGTATAAAATTACATTTATTTTCATATAACTCACCAAATACTGACAAGTAAACCAATCTTGATTGTGTAATCACCATCAACATCATTACCATCATCATCATCACTGCAGCTATAAAGCTTTGTTTGACATTTTGAACAATATCAGTCCACCACCTTTGCCCGTCCACTTACATTTTGGCTGTCGTCAGGCTTCTCTGAAGCTGCTTTCCTTCTGGGGAAAAGAAGAAGCCTCAATTGAGAATGACAAATTTCGCCTAAATAAATACATGCCAATGTTGTTAGAAAAAACCGAATACCATAATAAACTATGAACTCTGAGGAAAGAAAGAAAGAAAGAAAGAAAGAGAATTTTTGGGGTTGATTGCTCTGACCTTCGTGCCAGGAGAGCGTTCATCTCCTCCATCAGTCCTCCGCTTCCACCACTTGTTCGGTTGGCTTCATTTTTGGTACCTGAAGAGCTGTCCTCAGGCTGACATACAGAAAGGACTTTAGACGGCTTCTCAATCAAGATCAAAAGACATATTCATGGCATGTTTCATCAAAACCTTAAAAGACACGAATGAAAGTCATGTTCTTACCCTTTGGACACGGCGTAGTTTGGCTCCGGCAATCATTGCGGCGAGGCCCGTTGGGGCAGGGGCCTCGTCCCCCTGGTTGCCACCTCCTATAGGCAGCGGAGGAGGGAGAGGAGGAGCTGTCGCTGATGGCGGCGGGGGGCCCGGTGGCGGGGGAGGAGGGGGAGGGCCGCCCATGATTACGGGTGGAGGTACTACAGGTGGGGCTACGGAGAGCACAGCAGGGTGGCCTTGGAAAGGAGAACCTGGAAACATCAAGTTAAATGTTTAGAAAACTTTTCATTCACCTTAGGATGCTGTTAATGATGGTTTAATTTTTATTGGGGGGTCGGGGTGTGTGTGAATGGGAAAGTAGGAACTTTGTTTTCTTTGTGTGTGTACCTGAGTTGGAGGACCGCCGTTCCCGCTCCATGTGCGCCTGCATCTGCTGCTGCTGCTGTTCCATCATTTGCCTAAAGGCAAAGGAAGAAAACACAGCTGCTCACTCAGCATCCAAAAATTTGCAATCATTAAATATTTGATTCAATTCCACCACCAAAACAGTTGAGACAACCATTTCACACAGACAGAGAAAAGTCTGAGGATTTTTAGAACTGCAGTCATTACGTGTCAGCTTGTTTCCCACACAACACACGCAGTGACTTGAAAAAGTATTCAAACCTCTTGCACTGTTTTGCATTTCATCATGCTCTAGTCTCAGTGTATTGCTCCATTTAACAGCTTTTCTACTCTAGTAATTATCTCCGTCAGTCTTCCCAACAACTCAGACCAGCTTCCCTGTCCCTGCAAAAGAGAGTCATCCCCATAGCATGATGCTTCCACCAACATGCTTCACTGTGGGCATGGTGTTTTCAGGCTAGGTCTGCAGTAGGACTATACTCTTTCCATCTGATAATGATGGACTAAGCAGTGCTCCGTGAGATGTTCAAAGATTGGGATATGTTTTATAACTTAACTCAGATTTAAAGTCTCCACTACTTTCTCCCTGACCTTTGCTTCCTGGTCTTCATGATGCTGTTGTTCTAATGTCCTCTAACAAACCTCTGAGGCCTTCATAGATCAGCTGGTTTTATACAGAGATTAAATTATACCCAGGTAGACTCTGTTCACACATTAGGAAACTTTTGAAGGCAGTTCTTTTCACTGGACTTTACCAAAAGGGTATCAGTGTAAAGGGGATTAAATACAAAAGCAGGCCACACTTTGCAGATTTTCTTTTGTAAAAATCCATGTATCCTTTTCCTTCCACTTTACTCAAGTTAGTGTGTCACATAAAATTCTAATAAAGACATTTATTGTTGTCCCTCATTGTTGATTTCATCTATCTATGTCTATATCTTTTAATTAGGAGATTTAATGTGAGATTAATAGCTAATGTTGCATAAATCATGTATTTGAAACAAGAGACATTATTTGAAGGGGTGATGGAGTATTGTGTCGGGGGAGTTGTTGCATTACTCCAGTAAATCCAGGTATTGCTGTTATTTACTCGTTATGGTGCTTAAACCAAAAAAGATCTGTTTGCCATTTAAACTGAAGCAGATAAGATGTTGGCTCTAAGGCGGAGAACATTCTGGAGAAAGCATTCATTTAGGTGACCTAAAACTTTCAGAAAGCTGCACAGGTTTCTTTTAATCTCAAGGAAAACATCTGCTAATCTACAACACTCTCCCCTTCATCTCCACAGTTCTTTTTTATGAAAATCAAAATTTTTCCCCGTCTCCTTCTTGATGTCTTTTTGTGACATACGCCCTTTTGTAATGCACAAAGCATATGTATGTCACACCCCAGGAGAGAAGGGAAGTAGACAGTTCGTGGGGAGGAAGAGGAGTTATCCAGCTGTGAGCTGGGCCTCTAATGTGACAGCAGAGCTGCTGCTGGAGAGAGCGTCCATCGAGAAACACACACACACACACACACACACACACACGCGCGCACGCGCACACACAATCTCCCGCCACAATTACAGCCCTAATCCTGGGAGTAGTTCAGCGGACATGGGATCTGGCGGAGCCGTGACTTCCTTTCTACAGTGTGTGTTCTTCTAAAACTTGGGATTTGGGATTTGGATCAGCCAATAAGCTAAGCAGAATTAGGTTGAAAAACAGAAACAAAGACCCAGTTGTGCATATGTGAAGTAGGTGGAGGAACAGAAGTGATGAGAGAGGAAATGTCTCATGCAATATCTCATCCATCCGTCCGTCCATCAAATCCATCCATTTATCCATCCAGGGTTCATTTTTCTTTTCCATTGTGACAAATATCCAGAACACAAGCCAATGCACATGCAGCAAAACACATGAGCTGTGAATGCTTCAGATGTCAGCCCTAAATGTCACATCACTGCTCCAGAGCTCTAAATATAGCCAAGAATCCTTTCTTCCTTTCCAGTTCAGTTTTCTCAGTGTCAGGCTGACTGTTTTCCTGTGTTTTGCTCTCCTCAGGAGATGGCGGCTTCTTGTTAGAAGTGCAGAGATACAACATGAATATAAAGCTAAAGAAAATGCCAGTGCAGTTTATTTCTGTGCTGTTTATTTCTGTCTATTTAGTTGAAGCAAAATCATATCTCATCACACTTATGCAGTCTGTATGATATCAATCAGTATTTTTACTAACCATAACCCAAGCCAGAGTCACAGAGAATCATCAGTCAGGTACAACTGTAGCATATTTTAGATCAGCCCTATTATAATCCAATGTTAGTGTCTTGGTTCAGTCTAACTGTTCCCATTTAGTCCTACTTTACTCTGTAAAGTTTTACATAAATAGGTGAAAATCATGTGACCCTGCAAGGGTGAGTGGGTATAGAACATGAATGGATAACCGAATCAGGTTTTAAGCTAAATAATTGTTGAGGATTTCATGGAAGAATGCATATTTAAAGCAGATTATGTTTATTAATTGTTAGAGATTGAATGTGTTATATAGTTTGAGTCTCTTCTGGCCAAATTTGCCTTATTATTGACAAGACAGACTGCTTCCTCACCCACATTCAGTAGCTTTCAGGCATCATGTCTCAGTCTTGCAAAAAAATAAAATTTTTTTAATACAAAATCAAAGTAATGAATCTCAAAAGATCTGGAGTTCTTTTCAAATCTTTAACTCACAGATGCACCTGATGCACTATAATTTAACATGCAACATAAACCATCCAAGTTTATTATTCCACTTAATATATAATGCATTTTTTCTTTCCTTTCCTTACCCCCCTTCAGTCATACTTTTGTACTTGGTAATCATGCTTGGGTGCTGGTTATCTGTTTGCCCAATATCAGAGCATGATATCCAACTCAACAGCATTGGCACCAGTTGCAAATATCTTTTGAATTGTCTTCACTTCAAATCAAAATTTGTATCATGTTTAAGTTTGTAAAGGAATCTTTTGTGTAAGTTTAGTGGTACCCTTCTTGTTTTTTACAGATTTCTCTTTTGGTCTGGGTAAGTAATGTTATTCTTGATTAAAAAAATGCTTTAAATAGGAGTGCTGTGTGGTGCAGTTGGTAGAGCAGGCACACCATGTGCAGAGGTTATAGTCCTCAACACGTTTGTCCTGGGTTTAATCCCCAGTCTCAGTTATTTGCTGCATGGCTTCTCCTTCTCTTTCCATCTGCTTTCCAAATTACTGTTCAAAAGAAGGTCACTTGTACAAAAAAATTGAAGTATAGGATCGATTACTTTTCTGATGTTCGAAAAATATTTATTGAACGTTGCAAAAATTCTAGGAATGCACTCGAGCCACCTTGCGTGATTTGAATTAATTTTTAATTGGAAAAAGACAAAAAAGGGGGAAATACATCTTAATTTTCTTTGGCTTATCTTTCCGCTCTCTCTTTCTGTTCCCTTCCTGTGTTAATAGTGTCGAATAAATCAATCAGCATCTAAAAAAACTGATAATAAAGCAAATATATTGAGATCACACTCTAAGTTTATGCTTTCATCAGTGTAAGCCTGTGAATTAAACAAACTGGTCATTTTAGTTCCATCCTTCAGATTCCGTTTTTTTTTTTTTTTTGAGCCTCAAGTAGCAAGTCCAAACCCAGAGGCGGTATTTTTTGAAGCCATACAGATATACCCCCTGCATCACTGTGCTGCCATTAATGTGTTCCATGGTAAAATGTTTCACCTTGCTCTCTGAGCGTCGATCTCATCTGAAGTGGGGCCATTCTGGACTTGCCGCTGGAGAGCTGGACCTGCAGAATTAAGCAAAAGCAGAGGCAGAGAGAGAGAAATACCGATAAGGCAACACTGTGCTTAACAATCCAGTACCAGCGCTTTAATGTTCATTATAATTAGTGCCAGTCAAGACAATTAACCACCCAAGTGACAGGGGAATTAAACAGGAGCTAACCATTATGTCACCTCTTTGTGGGGTACTGACTAATGCTGGATGAAAAGCATATTAATCCACGGTTTAAATGAGTGTAGATTGTTTTATCAAGCTCTTCTGAAGGCAAGTTAAACACCAGAGAGATGTGCTCTTTGGCTTATCGTTCATTGCAAATCTGGTTTCTGTACCGTGAGAAGCCTTGCCAAAGTATTCAACTCCCTTTGAGGATTTTCACACCACAGCAACCAACTTTATTTTATTTTGCTGAGATTTTATGTAATAGTCCAAATAGAAGAAAAACGGTCCATGGTTGTTAATTCACAGAGTATGGCTGCATGGGGTATGGCACAACTGCATACCTACCATCTACCTAAGCTAACAGGCTAGGCAAAGATTAATCAGGGAAGCATGCATGTATCATTTTCTTTCCACTATAAAGAAATGCACTGTTTTGTGCTGGTCTATCACATAAAATCCCAATTTAATACATTGAAGTTTGTAGTTGCATGGTGACAAAATGGGAAAAAGTTCAAGGGGTATGAATACGTTTGCAATTAAATGTATCATAGGACAAGAATTCCTAAAAAGTCTCTAAGATGCTGTCACAGTGTCTCCTCCTTGTCTCTGCTCCTTTTTTACAGTTTGTGCTCCAGGGTCCCTGCAATGTAATCCCTTTAACACCATTAGGGAGATCTACAGATGGAAAGCCAGATAAGGTGTGTGATTAATTCAAGACATGATAAGATGGGTGCAAAAGCCACTTCAGCTGACAGATTACAATCAAACCAGAAGGATTCATCATCTTTTTACAATGAACCCTTCAATTTGACTGAGCTCTCTGGGCAACATCATTAAATGTGTCACTCTAAAGAACCATTTAAAAATATATTCATTTGTAAAAAAAACTATTAAAAAAAAGAAACAAGTAATAGAATAAAGTCTAATTGTGAACAGTGGATCTTTAATGGTTTCATAGTTTCTCTTTTGTGATCTCACTGCTGTCTCTGAATCAGAGAGCAATGAAACAAAACAGAACTAAAAACTGTTTACATTGACCACATCCTGCTCTGTCTAATGAAGTGTGCTTTACATAATAGAGTTAAAGCTCCACAGTCAGGCTGTTTTCAGGGTCAGTACTCTCTCCACCGCTTACCACTCTGATGGAAGCGGCTTTGGCGGGCCCACAGTGCTAATGGCTGCCATTGATCAAGTAACACAGATCCAAAAATAACACAGGCTGAACTAAAGACATGAGTTAAACCTGGTGTCAGATGCTTTACTTGATTTTAGAGATGTGAGCACAATACAAACAAAGAATTTTGTTTCCATTTATTCTTTATGACAGAAGCATCAAAACAAGGCTCTTTGTTTTAAAGGAGTCAGTGTAAAATTTAATTGATCCTCATTAATAATACTTTTAATGCCTTAGTCTAAAGTCCATCAGAACACAAACACATCAAACAAGTTAAAAGTGACTGGAAGATGCTCACATCAAAACATCAAACATGATTTACCACACTCATCTCAAACGTGTCGCATTTTCACTTAGAACACCTAGGTAAAAACTGTTTGTAGAAGCCAGACTCACTAACTCTAGGTGAGTCCCATTTCACCATTTTCCCCTCAAGTCTTAGCTTTTCCTCTTAGTTTGGCATGTTAAGTGTAGCAGTGTCTCAAACTGTTTTTTTTTGTTTGTTTTTTTTACACATATTAAATAAAAGGTTAAAGCTGCACTATCGAAACACATACAAACGAGTTTCTTTCTTTTACTGACATGTTCATCATTTTGATGCCTTAACTGATGTATTCTGTGGTATTGTGCCTGGTATCTCTCTTAAAAGTATGAAAAAATAAGGTTGTATACTGATGACATACTGGTTTTTAATCTGTCTCTGTTGGTGCCTCTATCAGCATTGTGACGGAATGCTGAATGTTTACATATAATCTGATTTCTTTGCCTTATGATTCTGACTTCATCAGAAACTTGAGAATGCAGAGCTCCTGAAAAGTCTGCATCTGAAAGGCAGAATTATAAAATTTCCACTTTTTCACATAAACCAAACCAACCTGAAATACCCGACCAATTACACAAAAGTTGTTGGACTCCAGACATGAAAACAAAAAGCTCTGCTAGATGATGTGTCAAGAATGACTTGCAAGAAATCCAAATCAAGCTGCCCCGGGAGAGAGAACAAAATTCAACTTTAAAGTACAACCTACAGGAGTGATTCCTGAACTTCATGAACCATGTACCACTCCAGGCAATTCTTAGATTTCCAAGAATCATCATGTTAACAGACATTTTGAAACAGTAGTTCAAAAAAAAAAAAAAATAAAATAAAAAAAAAAAAAAAAATATATATATATATATATATATATATATATATATAGATATATATATATATATATATATATATATATATATATATATATATATATATATAATAATAATAATTATTATTATTATTATTATTATTATTATTATTATTATTATTATTATTATTAATAATAATAATAATAATAATAATAATAATAATAATAATAATAATAATAATAATAAATTGTAGCCAGGAACAATGTTTGACTGGATGAAATTGTAATATTGTAATTTCAAAGTTTAAAAGTTCAAATTAATCATACACCAACTCTGACCTCAAAATCCAATATGGCTGCTTGTGTTTAGCTACAGCTTATTAATAGCTGAAGTTAAAAAGAAATGTTTGCTTTTCTGATGATTTGTATCTCATTTTCACAAACAGTATCAAAACAGTATCATACAACTTTCTTTTGTGAACATCTGGGAAGTGTTTGAAAGAACAAACTCCAACGAAATAGTGTTGCTAGCCTGTATTGCTAATAGTAATTACTCTGGTAACAGAGCACATCAATTAGCTAATCCCACTGGTTTTAAACTTGTCACCAACTTTGTCCCTATAGTTCACTGTTGCCAACTGCTGTTTGGACTGGAAGTTCTCATAATTTTCTCCATCACTCTTCCCTTTAAAGAAGTCTTTGTTGAATCAAACATAATTTATCTGAACAATTCATCTTTTTGGGTGTTGGAACTTAGCAACTCCACATCACAGTTATTGTGTTCGCATTCACTTTGCAAGTAATTAATAGTAATAATTAATTCTTGCCAGTTTGAGAACCATGGTTCTACAGTTTTATTTTAGGCTAGAAAATATCTCTTTGACTCAACTATTTTAAAGTCATGAAGCTTAATAAGAAATCAGCTGACTTCAAATGACTACTTTTAGGTTACTGTCACATTTATCTGACTGAAACTACTATTTTTTGGCAAATGTCAAGTTGGATGTATTTACATTTTCTGTTAAATAATTTCTGATTTTGTCCTTCATTTAGTCAAGTCAATACCCAATGATTTTTCTTCACACAAACAGAAACAAACTTAAAAATACAAGTCAAGCATGGTTTTAAACACAGACAGGATCACACAGCAGACATATTTTTACCTACACGACATACTGAAGAAGAGAAACCGGCCGTAGCAGAGACAGAGACACTGACAGACACACTCTCCTCTGACCATCTCTTGCCTTAAGCTACCTTTACTCCTCCTCATCATCATTGTCCCCATCCATCACCTCCCTCCCCATGTTTCTCCCTCTCCTCACCTGCCCTCCTCTCCCTCCTCCACTCCGTCAACGGTATCGTCTGTCATCTTCATGTAAATGACACCGGCAGCAGCAGCAACGGCAGCAGCCGCGTAGCGAGCAACTCTGGTTAATGTTTCAAAAGATCGGGTTTGTCTCTAAGCTGCACAGTGAAGGCACACAGAGGCCCATCCGAAATGATCAGTGAGTTACTGCATAATAATGTTAAGAGTGCATTGTTTTTTGTTTACAAATTTAAATTCAACCAGTTTAGAGGAAAAATGTCTTGCATCAACATCACATTAGGCTTTAAATGGTAAAATAATCAAGAAAAATCCCACATATACTTGACACAATAAGAAAAAAAGAGTTGCTTACAATTTTGATTTTTTTTTTTGGTTTAGTTGTATTTCACAGAGATATGATCAATGTACATTTTAGCAGATTTGAACGATAAAAAGGTATCATTACATAAGAGTACAGAAAATGTTTAGGAGAACTGAGAAATGATGGAAGATCATCTTTTTTATTTTATCGCTTTCGTTTCATGTCTTTCATCCCCAAAAAAGTTTTCATAACCATATTTATCTCACACAACATTTTGTTGCAAATAACTATAAAAATGCTAGTCCCACCTGACAATGTTATTTTTTTTTTTTTTTATATTCTACCAGTCAAATAATTTGTCAAACTGATTTATGGTCAAATAGATTATATTTATTCGATACACCCACTTTGCTATCAGGGTTTTGTAATTTAACACACGTTACATTACAAAACCCTGACACATTCCTGGGATTTAAAATTGCTTGAGAGAACTACATCATAACAGTACCTTCCTAGAACTTAGAGGTTACTTTCCAGATATCTCCTGAAAAATTACTGCTTACTTTAACAGAACTTATCCGCTACTTTAATGGAACCTTCATGAAACGTACTGGTTACTGGATACTTTTCAGGTACTTACCAGGAATTTACTGGTTTTCTTGAGTTTCAGAAACTTAACCTTTAAGTTCCTGGAAAGTACAGGTTATATTATGTGCTGTGATCTTTTTTTGTTTAGTTTGAGCTAATTGTTCTATAATGTGGAAGAAATGGTCTTGGTTCCTTCAGCAGATACACTTCTAAAGAGCTTTCTGGAATTGAATTCAGATAAGGATTTTTACACTTTTGTGGTACCTTGTTTGAAAACAATAATAAAAAGTCAGAGCTGGTATGGACCACACTGATGATTGTGTGGGTTTATTTAGCTCGGCTCATGAAGCAAATCCGTCACAAACTGTAGGATTTACTCTTAGTGAGGACAAAGGGTCACGCTTGGACCCACCATACCACTAGAGGGGGTAGTAGACACACCTGCTTAGAGAGCAAGGAAACATTTTTTTATGACTCTCTCATATTAAAACATTCATGCTAGGTCAATGAGTTTATTTCTTCCTTTTGCTTCCAATGCAAAAATGCAGCAATAAAACTAAAAGTGCTTTCTGTACTGCCTCCATGTGTAATATGTGGTTCCTCCTCTCATCTATTGGTGGCTGCTGCTACTAGAGCCTCTTAGCGCCCCCATCCCATGTCATTAAGCAGATGAAAAGGTCCGCTCTCTAGCACGGGACCCAGGGGAGATCTTCTCAATGACTCATTCAAATTAAGAGGCTGGAGGGGGACGGCAGGGGACACACTGCTGCTGCTGCGGCTGCTGGGGAAATGAGTGGCAAGCTGTGAAAGTCACTCTGTCTCTGTCTCATTCTGTCAGTCCACACTTTATATTTTCCTGTTTCTCTCTTTGTGATCATTCTATGCTAACAAAATATTTTTAAAATAGGACTTAACTACAGCTCCAATGACACCCTGATGACTCCTAGTGTAACAAAGTTTGTATTAATGTTATCAATTGCACTCTATTCTGTTATGTCAGTGATAAAACCAATAGCCAGACTTTGCTAGAGGGCACTGTTGCCTTACTCAGCTGCATTTCGACAGCTACTATCACACTTGAACAGGTTGCTCTGAACTCTTTAGGTCAGCATTCATGCTTCATTTGCTGAGGATGCTGTGTCATGCAGCAGGCAGCAGTTAGGAGATGGTCTAGGAGTTTCACTGATCTATGCTTAAGGTCTCAGGATATTGCTGACAGCAAATAAAAGAGACTTCAGCGATGGCCTTTCAGTTAAGCAACGCAGAGAGAATTAATAGACTGAAGAACTTTAAGGATAAAAGAAGGATAAAAAGATAGACTCCTGGTGAAAAGACTCAACTATCACTCCTCCAGGAGCTATACTGAGGGCCACATACAAGCATATGTCCTTCAATCAGCTGCCTAACAGACACGCTGCTCGTAGCTACCAACAAATGTACTTTTGAAACAGCATTACCTTAATGAAAGTGACAGGTGGTGCATGCTTAGTTTCTACTCTATGACTCTTTTTTTTTTTAGCCAGCAGCCTGGCAGTGTACAGCCATCCAATCCCTTAAAATTTCAAATTAGATGCCTGGTATGGTATGATGGGAAACTGTAGTGGTTTTTTTAAAACCATAATTTTCTAAAACCTTAGTATATCTTAATAACAGTAAACATCTCACGCCTTGAACCCAAATTTAAAACAAAGGTTTTTGGCATTTCTGTGTTTATATTATGACTTATCTTGAAGCCATGAAATCTTGGAACAACCAAAACTGCATAACTCTACTTTTGTTTTTTGTAGGCAGCATTTTAAGATAAAAACAATATTTATAATTAATGCTAGTACAGAAATAATGTGCTACACTTGTCTATAGAGAATAGAAAAGTTTTTCCTATTTAGGATTATAAGGTTGATGTAAGTATTTTAAACTGTGTGTTTTTAGAGAACTGTAACTAAATATTCCAAGTGGTCCAACAATGTAATTTTTCAACTTTGCTTTGTCAAGACTACCTATTATTAGAAAAAGAGTCTTCCTCCAAAGTCAAAAATGCTTAGACAACATTTCATCAGAGCATCAGCAGTGAACCTATCTGAGTGTAAAGTGCATGTGTGGCGTAGAGAGGGGAAACCACACCTCCATCCTGAGCACTGAGTACGTTGAGGGCAAAGAGCATGGCGTTGGAGAAGGTGGTGGCCTCCTCCTTGCTGGCGAAATTGAGGCCGTAGACCTGCCTGGCATCCCTCCATTGGTGAAAGGTTGGGGTGGCTTGGTTGTACTTGAGGCCTTTTACTATAGAGTAGTTGATAACCACCTGCAAGAAAAAGAAAAAGAGAGGAAAGGGTCAGCAGAAGTGAAGAAAATCTTTTTAGACTTATTTATGAGAAATGTGATCTTTACATCCGAAGATGGAGGAGTAGGTGACAAAACAACAAAGTAGTAACAAAGTAGTAGTAGGAGTAGTAACAAAACAACAAATAAGGGGTTTAACATGTAAATAATCTGATCTTTACCAGTTTCTGAAATACTTTCAATCTAACATTAAGTGTCCAAAGCCATGCACCTGTTAGTCCCAGTTTGACTCGTAAACTTAACGGACTAAAATAAAAAATGGCGGACTCCATCGCCATAAAAAAAGAGAAGAAAAAAAAATCTTCGTTTCTATTTCTAAATCTGGTTCAAAGTGCTTTCTTCGTTTAATCATCACACACAGACACATGTATATACGTATCTACATATCTACAATACAAATATCTACATCAGAGAAACCTCTCAGTAGGAATCCAGGACAGTCTAAATGTGTTTCATTCCTCCCACAGTGTAGGAAATGTCACTCCTCTTGTTACCTGCTGGTCTTGCAGCTTGACGCCCACCACTCTGAAGGTGTTGCTGGCAGTGTTGTGGTAGATGTTGATGCGACTGAACCCCTGCTGGCCAGGCTTGATGGGGACCCACTTCTTGCTGGTGTCGTCGTAAACCATGACAGAGGCCCGCGCCTGGCAGATGCTCTGCTCACTGAGAAGGACAAAGGGACGGAGAGAAGAACAAAAGGTTTAGGAATGTGTAAGTGCTTCTTAATCTCTTTATTAATATGCATAACGTTGTATCGAATTTTGTAAGATTCCAAGTTTTCAAGAAGGTCTCTTTTGCCTAAAAGTAAAATTGTAATTTCAAAGATTTAATCAGTGTAGGGGTTATAAATTGCAGTATATCCAACATGAATATAATGATAATAATGGCAACATTTACATATACACTTGTGATATTTGTTAGCAAATAATATTCAAAATACTTCAATTACTATGTTTACAATTGGAAGTTTTGCATTTTTTTCTTGTGAATGGCTGAAAACTTGCAAGATTAAGTTTTTATTAATCTACAGTTATGTGAAAAATAGACACCCCACTCAATATATAGTTCTTAGTAAAGAAATAAAGAACTATACACAGAACATGAAAGAAGTAAATAAATAAATAAATACACTTAACGAAAAAAGAACCATGTTTAATTAAATAAATAAATGTATACACAAGACTGTTTATTCTGAGAAAAAGTAAGGACACCCTACTCTCTAATAGCTAGTGGTAGCCTCTTCAGTTGAAATAACATTAGTGAAACACTTTTTGTAGACATCTACAGGTCTCTGATAGTCTGAGGAAAGTTTGACCGGCTTTGATCTGAGCTTTGACTGAGGCCAAGATTTACAAAGTTTTCTATAGATTGTCTCATATTTTCCTCAAGCTCCCTTCGATACATTTTTGAATTCATAGTGGACTCTGTGATGGTGAGCTGGCCAGGTCCTGCTGCAGCAAAGTATCCCCGAACCATGACATTTCCATCTCCATGTGTCACAGTTGGTGGTCTCTTTCTGAAAGTACCAGAATGCACTTTCACATCAACATCAGCAAGAGCGGCTGTAGCTCCTGTGATTACATCTTAAGGCTTTTAGAGACTTCTTTTGGCATTTTACTGTCTGCTTCCAGGGTGAACATGCTCTAATGGCCAGACTTGGGCATTCTGGGAGTTGTTTTAAATGAACACTGTTTTCAGTATGGGTTTCAAATTGTTTTAAGGCCCCTTTAAGTTCGTTACCAGACTCATAAGCTGCGACGATCATCTTTCTGAAGGTGTTCGCTCTCATTTCAACAGCCAGAAGTGCAGGAAACCAAATATCTGAGGTTTAAATTTTTTTCTATCTTAGTCATTTTAGAAGATAAGAAATGTAGGGGTGTCCTAACTTATTCAAAACCAAAAGCATTTTTAAAATAATATTCTACAAAATGTTTTGTTTTAAAAGTCTGTTCTTCAGTCATAACTGTTTGACTATATTACTTAACTTCCTAAGTATCGTTGATATTAACATTAAATATCCACATAGGCTACTCAAATATGTTGGAAAAACAGGCTCTTGAAAGGTGTCCCAATTCTTTCACACTGTAAGTGCAAAAAAAACCAACTAAACACTGATTTTGAGTAATATAACCAATGATTCACTCAGTGCCTTGTTTCTTTCAGACATAACATCTGTTAACCAGACATGCCAGGGGGATTGGGTCAAACAGAGTCACATGCCTGACTTAAAAATCTTATTTTGACTGTAGGATTTAGTCTCCCATCTGAACTGCTGAGAGCAGATTAAAAGTCTACTACAGTTAAAACTACCAGAAAAATACCTTAAATTGGAATGACCTGACACATAATGCTGAGGATATTCTTCCAGTCCAAAGTCCAAAGCTCCACCCTGAACATTCAAAGTAATATAAAAAGTTCTACCTCCCTGCCAGGGCCATTTGGGTATGTGTTTTTACTTTGATACATACAGCGGGAATGGAGCGGGATGAAGAGTGACTTAAAAAAACTACATGTAATAGGTTTGTGAGGAGGAAATGTATTAGTATTAGTAGAAAAAGAAAGCACTAGCTTTCCATTCAGAATAAATAAGCTGCACTTTGTTTTTCAGGTCTAAATAGTAAAGCAGCTGAAACCCACAGAACCAGAGTCAGACAAACCTCAACATCTTTACATGTTCTCCTGCTATATGAAGCTGGAGGCATCAGTAGGTTTCTCCTGGCTTATGTCTTACTGCTCATATGCTGCATGAGTTACTTTCAAGTGCACTCGAGATCAGCTCCAGCAGGGCAATGATGTGTTTAATTTATTTTGGTTAAGTCGCCGAGTCCATTCATTTTTTAAATAGCGTTCTAGGCAGCTGGCTAAAAAAGGGCACTGTGGGCCCAGAAGCATGAATAAATGAGGTTCTTGTGCTAAAAGAGACTGGAGAAGACACGCAGGAGGCGACTGAGTGGGTGAAGATAAAGAAGACGAAGCAAAACAAGAGAGTTTTATTCTGAGTAACAGTTACGAGATGCAAACTCACAAACACAAGCAGGAATGCTTCGTAGATCAGTGCTATATGAGTGGAATGTTCAGCAACTGATGTGCAGAGCATGAATAAATTAAATACTTATGAATTTACCATGACGCCGCACACTTGTGCACTCATATATGCGTGTAAACTCAAGGCACACCAAGTTTAAATGTCATCAGCCAAGATCAGTCCGCTGCCAAATGGTGCAACAGTAAAATCAAGCCTACTGGGACAGACCGAGCTGCTGATAAATCCTATCCTCCGGTCACTATCACAGATATATTCAATAAAGAAAAAAAAAAAAATCTCCTTTGCATAACAACAGATTTGAGTGAACGTGTTATTTTCCGGTCTGGATTAAATGTAATCTGCTTCCTCTGAGAATCTGAACACCATAACCTTGAGGGCAGAGACAACGACACCCACAGGCCACACAAACGCTGAAAACAACTCCATGAGGAATTCAATGCACAGTCTCTACATTATATGTAGCTCTTCTTAATGTTCAAATCAGTTTCAGATTTGCTGCCACAGCTATGGTAAACGCTCTCCAAAGGGAAAACATGATAATCAATCTCTAACATGCGCAAGGAATCCTGAGTTTAGCTCATTAAAAAAAAAAAAAAAAAAAAAAAAAAAAAAAAAAATATAAAGGGTGAAACCACAAAATGCATCCCATTTAAAAATCAAATGTTCTGTAAGTTGTTTTTCCAAATTATTTTTGGGAGAACAATGCTTATCTATAAAACCAGATGTTTCCGCATAAACCTTGCCAAATTTGAGCTAGAATGTGAAGTTGACCCAGGACTGACTGTCGTTTGAAAGTTTCGAGACAACAGAAGAAATAGTTTAGAGAGCAATTGTGTATTTATTTGCATGTGAAAGCTAAGGCAAGGCTGTGGAGATCTCACATAGATCTTGGTATGCAGAGAATACAGCTAATTTCATCATGCTGTTTATTTCTGAAAGGCATTCAGAGGTTTTGAGTGTTTTCTTCCACTCAAAATAAATCCTGTAGCTGCAAGTCTGTTTTCATAAAGTATTTAATGAGTAAAAAAATTCAACATTTGTATCTTATTTTAATGAATTAAAGAGTTTTTTGCATGAAACAAGTTAACACGCATCTCTATCAGTGCGAAGTTAGGTTAATGAGGGCCTGTCATGACAAATATATGAATTATTCATTCAGATCGCTGAATTTTAACCAACACATATTTTTCAACCTGTTTAAAAAAGCAGAAGCAAAACAATTATTATACACACACAGCAGGTCAGTTGAGTCTCTGTCTCAGGGTATTTCAGGTGTTTTATCAGAACCTTTTTACTCCTTTCCTCTTTCAGACATAAATTATTCCTGTTTAGAGCAAAACATGTTGGTAAAAATGTTTGGGTTTTTTTTCTACTTTCTATCTCTGCTCTACCACCTGTTCCCGTCACATTCGTTCACTCTAATACATGATGTCAAAGCGTTCAGTTCCGTTCCGTCTCTATTTCCTGTCTGGCTGCAATAAAAATGTCCTCTTCCAGTATCATCTCCTGATTTGAAATGAGCAGCGCAGCCATGAGCTGTCAGAGTAAAGGGACATGCTGTTGATTCACAGAAATCACAGGAAGAAACACGAGCACATAATTATAACCTGCACGCTACAAAAACAGAAAAGCCTGAAGCAGGAGATAAAAGTAGCACTTTGATCTTCCTTTTTTTTAGTGAATGATATGGCAGAATTTAAAATTCCCACAATAACTGGTTGGTAATGGTCTGACTGGAGGATGATTTTTTTCATGTCTGTTTAATTTAAAGCTATCAACTGAAATCGCACTCATCTTTGAATTGTTTTGAAGCTGAGAGCAACCTTTCTGTTTTGTTATTTTTTTAACTTTGCAGTCTTGGCTCATATAGCGACAGCAACTTGCAAAAGTATTTATACCTTCTGAACTTTTTTCAGATTTTGTCATGCTACGACAATGAGCTTGTTTAAAATACAGAGGCATTTGAAGGGATTTCTATCTAATAGACCAACACAAAGTCGTGATTGTGAAGTGAAAGAGTGAAGAAAATCTGAAAAGTGAGCCATTGAGGGGGTGTGAATACTTTTCCAAGGCACTGTGTGTGCATTTCTGCCAGTGTGTGTAGCTTTAGGCACATACATTTGTCAGTCATGTTTCTTTGAGTAATCTGTGCTGGTAGGTGGTTCAGCTATCCACAGGAGGACTTGCAGCAGATATTACAGTGCACTACCCTGCAGACATCACAGCATCAAAGCCACTCTGTTGTTGCTCCACTTTCTGAGGGACGTGCTGCTCAAGGCAGTGATGCACAGACAACAAAGAGAAATTGGACTAAAATAGCAGCACACACCGCTGTATGCTAATTTCTGTTCTCAGGCAGCAAAGATGCATATCTACACACTCCAATTTTGGTGCATTAAGACTGGCAAGAGACTGAAAAGCCAGCAGATGTCCTTAATTTAGCTCCAAGTTGAAACCAACTTTCAGACTAAGCAAAAAAATAGCGACCAACATCGGTTTTTATAGTGATTTAAGAAATAATAATGTAATCTCCAAGCTTCCAAGTATGAAGCAGGTTAATATCTGAAAGGCCTAGTATATTTTCTATAGACAGAACTTGGCAAATCTAGCTACTGTTTTAAAGTTAGCAACAAATACTTGATTCGAGTCTGCAAAACCAGTGTAGCAAGTGTTACCTGGAAACATAAAGAAAGTCAGAGAAAACATAAATTTGTTTCTGACATGGCCGTAGATTTTCTCTTTGATGTCATTCCCTTAACACAAACCAAAATGATCAGCTGTTGATTTATGTTGCAGCTGTTACTTAAGCTAAAAGAAAATCAGTGAAAAAAAGGTTTCACTGAGTTTCTTCAGATGAGAGAGGAAAGGCAAAACTGCATGATTAAAAACATGAAAAAAACAGTAAATAGGTCTTTTAATAAAGTATGAGTCACTGGATCTCTGAGCCTACTTTCTCAAATGTATAGCAAACCCACTGTTTGCCTAAAAACAAAAGCAGCAGCTCATTAGAAGTGACACTACCTTTACAAATACAAAACTCTGAGGCTAAGATATTTATAGTCAACCTGCACTGTAAAAATTCAGTTCTGTCTGCTTCCAAAAACAGTGTGTGAAGCTGCAGCTCCAAAGCTTTGAGTTCAGTGAAGTTGTTGGAGCATGAGTCACCGCAGCATGCTGCTGGGGTTAATGAATCCTCCGCTGTTGAAAACAAGCTTATACTGCATGATTATGTGGATGCTTGCATAGTTGTGGGATGCATGGACGAAAAATTGGACTTTCAAAGAGGTTATATCGTTCTTATTAACAGGCACTGGAAGTACTCTGCAAATATATTGAAGAGTAAAGTGAACTTTCCACCAAAGTTCCAGCACCTTGATCAGTTTCATGTCATTCTGAATCCATAGGGTTTAATATGATGTCAAGCCACCCTTTGAGGCTTTAACAGCTCCTGCTGTATGTTGCCCTTTAAGCTTGACACAATGTGCTCAGGTAAGTGTTATTCTCTTAACAACTGCCAAACTCTCAAATTGGATTCCCAGACAGAGCGGCATGATTCACGGCTCCAGAGAACATACGTCTACTGCTCAGTGAACAGTGAAATTTCAGGAGCTTGATGTTGAGTTCCATTTACCTCGGAAGTCGGAACTAGCTGGGTTTGATGTCACACCCGAGGTAACATAGTCGGAGAAGTCGGGATTTCAACATGGCGACACACGAGCCATTGTTAACAGAACCTCCTATTAACACCGTTTTAAACTGAAATGCAAAGTTGGCTTTACAAATCGCAAATGGGAGTAGTTGAAGTTTGTCCCACTTTCCAAGTGAGAGATCAGACTTCGGGAGCCATTCCAGCTATTTTTTTTTTCCAACTGTGGAATCGGAATTTCTGAGTTCTGACTACAAATGGAATCATAAACACTGTAGAGAGGTGGGAATGACAAAGCAAACCAGCTGAACTAATCAGAGGCCAATGGGAACAGCTGAGGGAGAGTGCAGGCAGAGAAGAATCAGGTAATAGGAAACAGCTGTGAAGGGGAGCAAACTGGCAGGCTGAGGGAAGATGAATCATAAACAGTGAGCTGAACAGGGACTCAAGGGATCTTAAACCAAAGGGAAAAGTCTGACAATTAATCTAAGAGAGATAAATGCAAAAATACAAGAAACAGAAGACAAGAACAAACTAGGAAACTAAATACACAAAGGGAATACTAATGAGACTAAATATAGGAAGACCAGTAAAGCAATAATAAAGGACAAACATTAATGAAAACAAACATCCTAGGATTGTTACTCTGTCATTTTACATGGCCTACCACTTCATGGCTGAGTTGCTGCCATTCCCAATCACTCAACCACTTTGTAATAATAATCGTAACAGCTGACTGTGGAATATTTACAGAGGGAATTTCAAGACTGGAATTATTGCACAGGTGGGACCCTATCATGGTACCACCTTGAAATTCACTGAATAACTTGGATTATTGAGAGAATATCTTCAGCAATATAGTGTAACTTTCTTTTTCAATAACAGTCTATAGGGCTGTCCCAGGTCTCTCTACTCCTACTTGTGTACAATCTAAATATTTAACTGTGTTTTTCACATGTCTCAGCAGACCCCTCCTATCTCCAAGTTTGTGTTTGATGAGACGTTAAAAATCAAAATTTAGTTTAATGTAAAGAAATAAAGCATTTATATACACTACAGTTAATCTGTATATATCTAAATGCATTAAAGTTTATTTTTTCAGGATTTTTGGATGAAGAGAAAAAGGCAGATCACAGACAGGCTCTTTGTGTCCTGTGGCCAGCTGCTCACAGGGAACAGCGAAATCTCCAGAGTGAGCGGACAGAACAATCGGCACCATAAATTGTTTGTCTCTTTATCTAAGTCGCTCACAAAATGTTCTGTGTTTTTGCAGACGGCAGGACAATGATGAAGAATCCTCTGGACTGGGAAGCAGCCAGAAATGTGGCGCAGTGAAACTTCTTCTATATGCCAGCAAGTATGTGTGTGTATTTCTGTGTTTGTGAAGAGCTGGCTGCATAAAACATCAAAGCTGCATAAGGCAGGAAGAACAGCTGACAGCTTAAAGATTTATAAGTGTGCTAAGGCAACAGGATGGAACCTCAGCTCAACCTGAGTTTACACAGAAAATGGGATAATCTGTGTTAAAATGTCTCTGCAGTCCAACCTTTTGGGGCAAATAGGCAACATAAGAACTCCTCAATTAACTTTTGTACCAAACATGAATTTTCATGAAAGTTGCTCAAGTCTCCATTGTTAATGTAAAAATAGATCACATGTTTTCAGGTGTCACCTAGGATTGCTCTTCAAAACCTTTCCTGCATCCCTGGAATGGACAGTGCCTCGAGGAAGTAGTCATATCCCATGAAGTTGTTCACATTTTAATGTATTTTAACAGGATTTTATATTAGACCAAGAGACGGTAGTGCACTGGTAAGCGAAGGGAAAATTATAGATTGCCTCCAAAGTATTTTGTAGTAGGCATTTGTATCGAGCCCCCTGAGTTAATACTTTGGAGGGCAACTTTTTGCAGCAATAACAGCTATGAGTCTTCTGACTTTAGTCTCTACCAGTTTTGCACATCTAGAGATTACTCTGGAGATTATATTTTTTGCCCATTCTTCTTCTTCCATCTTCCCATCACCTTTGACTGAGTTCCCTATTCCGGATGAAGAAAGGCTTCCCTGCAGCATAATGCTGCCACCACCATGTCTCACCATGGGGGATGGAGAGTCAGTACCAAAAATTGCACACAGATAGACTTTATTTACTAGATTTGCATGTGGGGGAATACAAATGAACAATATATTTTGTACATTTTATATGTTAATATTTTTGAAAATCATGCATCATTTTCCTTTCAGGGTTTATTTCTGATCTGGTAAAATCACTGACATTGTTTGAACTAAAAAGCAGCATTAACCAAAACAGCATTTCAGCCTTTGTGAATTTCCCTGACACGGGAGCTGATAAATCAGCGCAGCATAAAAGCTTGTGTTTACATCCTCCTGTCCTGTGGGAGATAATCATCTCATGTTTATGTGGCCAAACTTAAAGAATGTAAACCATCATGCAAAATGGTGGCCGGTAACATAAGCGGTCTGCTTGCTGTGTTGTATTTCGGAGGTTTAGTTGGTGCTGATCTGTGCGAAGAACAGAACCACTGGGAGCAACGTAGAAAACTCTGGAGAAAAGAAAAAATGTGCCAGCCCTGACAGCTGACTTTTATACAGCCAGTCTGCTCTAATGCAAACAGTTATAAAACAAACCAAATGGGTCAACTTGCAGAGAAGAAGTCTAAAAATAACTGGCCCCAGCTGAACCAGGTTCCAGGTCTGCAAATCATGCTGGGTAATTTTTGGATCTATGACAGGAAAACTCCTGAAATGTGAACACAGGGCAGGTCTGTGCTGTAAGCAATAATTTGTAAAAAAAAAAAAAAAAAAAAAAAAAAAAGGAAGGGGGTGTGGATAGGATCCTGCAGATTAATACCATAATAGCAGAGCAATGTTTATTAGTCATCTTAGTGTTTTAAAGTTTTAAAGTGACTCTTTAAGGTTTGCACTGCAAAGATCACATATTACTTGACTCATCCAAGGATGGGTGGGAATGCTGATGTCAAGTTAAGTGAGAAAACTGCTGTAAAATCAGGCTTGTGTGTTTTTAAAGCCCAGTCTGAATCTTAAGACCCACCAGAGAAGAAACACTCACATTCACGCAGCGTCACATGCTCCCAGTTTCCCCTGCTGCCTGGTGGAACCATGCTACGGCATGCTAATCTGTTGGCATGACAACTCAAGTGGGATATTAGCTTGGCCTAGAAAATATGGCTATGCAGAAAAAAATGAATGAGCAGCGAGACATGAATAAAAGACAGCCTCAGACAGCATACAGCCTAATTACAGACTCCGCTATGTTTCTCACAAGACTGCACAACATCCTGTCTCACTAAATAACCGTTTCTGGATGCAGCATCTGCATCCTTGTGTGCAATGTATGCATCCTACTCCACATCTCCTCTTGCTTTGGACATGTTGTGGTTCTCCTGTCAGTGTTTTGTTAATGGCCTAGAGGTTATCTGGGATAGCCAAAAAGTACAAGAACCCATTTTGGAGCCATAAAGCAGATCTGAATTTATAGTTTAATTCCAGCTGAAAGCTTGAGAAGAGTGATTATAGAGAAGGTGGGTTTTACTGCTGCTGGGCATGATTGCATTAGGTATTTAGGAGTGTTCTTACCTCTCAGAGCTAATGCTGAGCATCTGAAAAGCAGTGACAAATCATTTCAAGCAGGAAAAAGCCACAAGAGGTCCAGTCTGAGAACAGGATGTCACAGCTTCCATGTGTGGCCAACATATATTCTAGAGGATTAAAAAGCTCAAATTATTACAGTACAAAACTTTAATAACTGACATCACAAGTGACGGTTCTTGGAAGAATGTCACCCTCTTTCACCCCCAGTCTCTCTTTCAGTCAACCTACAAATAAAAAGTAGTGAACTATTCTAGTATTTTGCAGCTGCATAGCTGAAAAATCTCTGCAACACCTCAGAAAGCTTTAACTGCGGCTGCTTTTGATTTTCAAGGGCCAGTTTCGCCTAGTTTGTTGCTAATGAACTCTTTTTGCCTCGTCTTGATGGAAGAGGAACATCATGGCAAAATGAAGCTGCACTATTCTTGCATGTCTGCAGAGAAGAGATTACATTTTACAGTTTGTTTCTCATGGGCTCTCGGAGAACAATCGTTTTTAGAAATGTCCACACCTCTGTTAAAATTCTAGATGTTATTGATGAGAAAACTTTTTCCATTTTAATTGGGGAATATATTCTGTACGTCTGAGGAAAACTATGGAGAAGAGAACATGGAAACTGGTCAGGGAAGATTCCGAGAGGCTGTGAACACTAACACTGTGGAATTGGCGGAAATATCTGTCAGCTTTTGGTGGTCTTCTACATGTGAAAACAGTCTCCTGTATTCCCCATACTTTACATCTGGAAAAATGAGTAGGGTAGCAACACAGAAGCCCTTCTAGTAAAATAGTCTGATGAAATGTGTCCAGAATGTGTGGGGCCTGCAGAGAAAAAAAAGTTGCCCTTTTTCTGACCCGAGACCTGTACAAGCCCTGGATGGAGGGAAGGTCAGCCCAGATGATCCTCTTTGCATATCTATGTGTTTGTTGCAGTTTGGACCAGTTCTGTTTTCTGGCAAAACCAAACCACACAGTGACAGACGAACATAGGGCAGACTGAATAATGGCAGTGCAGCGTGTCAGGACCATCTCAGGTCCTGTGAAATGATAGTTCCTAGGTAATAATCCACAGTAGACACAGTGTTGTTGAGGATGGTGAGAGGAGGGAGTGTGGGTGGTATTCTCTGGAAGTCCACCATCAATATTACCAAGTCAAGCTGTATTGTTGGTGAAGTCCTACTAAAGAGGACTGAATGCAAAATTTGATCAAAATGTTCTTCAAGAAAGTATTAGTTTCAGGGTGTCTAGGCTTAAGCATTCATATTACTGCATAGTAACACTCATATTTTACCCACCTACAGTTTTATTTTCTCTGTTGAACTGTGAATGATATATATACCATTAAGGATTTTTAAATTATTTATCATGCTCTTCACTGTTTACATCACACAAACCTCGGTTTTTAAAAGGGGTGGGGATACTTTTGAGATCCACTACACCTTTTGGATTGTTTTTACAAACTAAAATATGTGTTTTTGTTACAAAACTGACTTCTCCCTATATTAAATAGCCCGAAAGGTGTTGTGCTGCTCCATTGATGTCACTCTGTAAGTTTTAGGGGTTTTTTTTGTTTGTTTTTTTGTTTTTTTGTTTTGTTTTTGTTTGTTTTTTCCATTTTCTCAAAGGGAACCATGATTCTTTGTCAATAAGGTTCCAGTAAAAACAGAACCAGGAAGTCTGTTGATGGTTTCACCATTTAATAACAATGGAACATGCTGTGTTTTTGGAAACGTAAATATTTCAAAAATAAGAAGTCTCCAGAGAGTTTATTTATATCTAATAAGTTTAGAATATCACGAGTGGACTTAGATCTAGCGGTAGAATCCATTTCTTTATGACTAACAAGAGTAAAGACAAATGTTCTAATACTGTATGAACTTAAATGCACCAGTCCTCTAAGAAATCCTGTTTTCCATTGTCACAGTAAAGCAAAGTCTCTTCAAAATTCTTTTTTTAAATGCTGAATATTGAAAAACTATACTTTAAAGAAATTCTAAGTGCCGTTTTTCGTTGTAGCCTTTGAGGTTTTAACTTGCAGCCAGACATTCCTCTGGGTTGTTGTTTGTGGGAAACTTGCTCTTGTCTTAATTAGATTTCACCAGGATGTTTCATACCATGTGCAGACCCTGAGGCTATCCTCGTCAGTCCAACCGAAGCAGTGACGTTCCGCTATAAACATATTACAAAATCAAACCTCCCCTGGTGAGTGTGCAGTGCAGGTGTACAGAACGGTCAGTCGATTGGTCCCAATCAAGCCATGCATGGGTTAATGAACCAAATGAATGGGCTGAAGCACTTAGAGCTCATGCTGAGAGAAGACAGAGGTGAAACATGCACTGCAAAAACACAAAATCTTACCAAGTACTTTTGGTGTAGTTTCTAGTGCAAATATATTGAATACACTTGAAATAACACAAACTTAACTTACAAGTTACTTTTCAGCACAGTATAGAAGATTGTTTTAAGTCAATAATTCTTTAATATTGATGAAAAAGTATTAATTATAAGTGAAATAATCTGTCAGTGGAATAAGAAATTTTAACTTACAACATGGGATAAATGTTTTGTTCCACTGGAAGATTATTTCACTCATAACTAGAACTTTTTCAGCAATATTAAAGAATTATTGACTTAAAACAAGCTCCTATATCGTGATGAAAAGTTACTTGTAAGTTAGTTTTATCTGATTTCATTTGTATTCAAGATATTTGCTCTATAATCTAGACCGAAAATACTTGGTAAGATTTTGTGTTTTTGCAGTGTGCTAGAACATGAGGTAAGACCATGAAATACAGGGCAGGTGAAGAGAAACACAATGAAGAAAGCAGATGGACAAAGAATTTTTTTAGTTGGAGCAAAGAAAAAAGATCCAAGCATGTTCATTTTGAAAAGATAATGAAATGACCTAACCAGGAACATAGTGGGAGCATTAAACTTGGATTATTTTTAAGAAAGTACATGAGGAACAAGTATAGGATAGGAGAAAATAAAGCTGGGAGATACCCTGAGGCCTCGCTCCTCTCTGGGAGGCCATTTAACTGCTGCTTTTTACTGTGGAGCCTCGCACACCAACATGCCGACACACATACACACACATACACACACAACACACGATGCAGACAGTTCATATATGGTCCATTTTACAGCTAAACATTGAGTGCTTTCCACTAAGATGTTGATGGTATATCCAAACACACAGACAGGAATCCATACCTGATCCATCCTGCTCTGAAAAATGCCACAGTGTGGACACGCTGGCCTTCCTACTTGTGCCACAAATCATCAGTCAGTGCATCGCATGACCCAGAATATTTCACAGATTTCCAGCAGCGCTCTCTTATGTTTGACATACATTCATGGCAGCCTTCATCTCTAATCTGTCAGACCACAGCGCAGTGAGGGGTGAGGAATGATAATGCTGAAATTTGGTCTCCTCTGGGAATCCTAAAAGACCAAAAGCCTCTGCTCTCATCCTAAAACATAATCATCAAGTCACACTGTATCAGCTCTTGAGTTTAAGTCAAAAGCTTTTAAGGTGAATGATCAGAAAAAGGATGCAGAGTTTAAAATCCCAGGAGCAGCGAGGTGTGTATGTGTGTGTGGAGGGGGATGTAAACATCTTGATATGGGAAACTTGGTGAAATCATTATTACATTGATAGATTTTTCTGTCATGGACAAATTGGTTTGCATCCCTGCAAATGCTTATAGTTATGTTTTGACAATGCTTGATAGGGGAGCTAAAGTTAGTGTAGGACAGGAGGAAAATTGAAGACAATCAAAACAACCTGGTGCAAAATATGACTGAGTATATTCAGGAAAGTTGCAGCCAAATAAATAAACCAAACTGAAAATTCAACTCAAAAAGTAGCCTGCTATGTTCTATGATCTTCATCTTTTTAGACTTTAATGAATAGATCCAAAATATGCAGCGTGAAAAGACAAAGACAGCTTAACAGATTGCTCCATACAAGTGGGACAAAACACTTGAAGCAGAACCCCCATAAGGTGCTTTTGGGTCAGAGGAAACTGGCTGACATGGGCTTACAGGGTCTAAACCAATAACTGGCTGGTGAGAAACTCCAAAATCTGACCTTTTATCAGTCAGTGAACACATCATATCCAAGCCTTACCAGGTCCTGGTAACAATACTCTGGTGCTAAAATTATTTCAGAGGGAAGAAGAGTCACTGCTAACAATTGTCAGTATCAGTGGAGTTTTTAGAAATGAAGACAGAGGATGCACATTGACATAAGAAGCAATTGAAAAGAAAACTGTAGACTTTCAGCAGATAACAGCAAGGCCCAACAGAGTCCACATAAGTAGGGCTATGTTGTCCTTCTGAGCTTTCAACCTCTCTCATACTGTGGCATCGTCTCCACTTGTAATGTAAATAATTAATGACCGCTCACAACACAACCAATAACTTCACAACAGGAAGGCTATGAAAACACTACTATTACTATTATTATCATCCTTATTTTTCCACCGTAGCTCTTAAAGAGTTATTTGACTCTGCTAAAATTGGTATTGGCTGGTTAAATAACGGTTACTGTCATTTTTAAAACGCTAAACAAAACACAAACAAGAGCCAATTTGGTGACATCCTGTGGGAGCAGATTCAGAGCCCCCCATCTCCTTCAGACAGCAGATTTGGACCTAATGGGCCTATATATAATGACCTAAAATCAACCCTTCTTTGGACTGTCCAATAGGCTGCTAGTTAAACACATTACCTGTTAAAAGTAAGCCACCCTGATGTTTGGCAGTGAGGAACATGCTCCTTATTGAAGCACACCAAAACAAATATGAGCTAATTGTGAGGATGGATAGTAACACAGTGTAGTCATGGTGATGAATGCTTCTTTTCTAGACAAAAAGACACAACCTGGATACAACACTTTATTATAGTTGTACTGTGTGTAAACGGATATGAATCTGATTGCATAATTGGATTCAACTGGAATAAACTAATCTGGTTGAAATTAATTTGGACTGAATTAATTTCAACCAGCTGAATATGACATGGCGCTGCCTGAAGATGTGTTGTGAATTTATGAGTAATTTGAACTGATTTGACTTAAATTGAACAGAGCCAAGAATAGACTAGACTAGACTAGACTAGAATAGGTTTTAATTGTACTCCGCGGTACAATGAAATTGTGAAAAGCCACTGGCCTAGGTGACATAGATCATTTTCCATCCATCTATCCATCCATCCATCCATCACTTGTGACACCAAGATACTTGACCTCTTCAGCTAGATGAAGAGACTGAGTCTAACCTGGATGGAGCAATCCGCTGTTTTCATATTGGGAACCATAACCTCAGACTTAGAGGAGCTGACTCGCTGTTTTAGACTCGGTCGTAAACTGCTCATCTTCAAGAACCAAAGGTGTTACCAGATCAACACCCACCTCTTCATGCCAACACTTTGATTGACGACAAGGCGCAGCCCTGATGGAGTCCTACCCACGCTGGGAACAAGCTCAACTTTGTGCTGAGAATGCAAACACAGCTGTTGCTGTGGGTATACAAGGACTGAATACCCTTAAAAGAAACCCAAGTAAAATCTGTTTTATTGAATTGAATTGAACCCAATTAATCTAAATAGAATTCAATATCAAATTTTAAACTGACACGTTTCTTTATTTAATGTCATTCAGTCCAACCTTTGTGGAAAAAAACAGCTCCAACACCTTTACTGCTACTGGAAGAGTCCCTGTGTGACGTTTTGTACTTACAACCACCATATGTTAAGCTGTGGTTGAGTGGATTGGCCTGCACTGGTTGTCATGGTTTTCAAGCTATCATGTGGTGATCCTGTGGTAACCATGGAGCTCCTGGCTGGTGCAAATTTCCCAGCATTCTCCTGAATCGTTTTCCAAGACATATGGCACACCCAAGATCCATGTTTAAACATCTAGTTTTTTCACACAGTCAAACCTTCCTCTCTGTTCTTCCATAATTTCACCCCAATCTTTCTAACGGAGAATCTTAGTAGACCTCTGTCTCTTCATTTTGCTTTGGTTTTCTCACCATCCAACCCCCTCCCCCAGTTCTTTTCTTCTCCCCTTCTCTCTCTCATGTAATTTCCATCAACTGTGCTTCTCAACCTCCCCATCTTTTTTGGTTTCTCTCGAGGTTTTTGTCTGTCAGAATTCACAACCAACCAATTCAGAATCCCACATAAAACACCCTGAGATACACGTTTAAGAAGGAAATGTTTAAAAAGTATTTTAGTGTCACTTTTACTTTAGCCTGAGGTCTACTTTCTGCATGTAAAAATATACAATACCCTGTTCTTATACAATACTATTGTACTTTTTGGAATATTTTGTGTAAAATCTCTCCATTGAGCTCATTTTTAAATACAAAACAGAAAGAGAAGAGATATGAAAAGTTGAGTGGAAGGAAAAATGTGGAAGCTGCACAAATGACAGGGATTAACAGATTTTCCTTTGTTGTAAACCATAATGAACTAAATTAACAGACATGAACATTTGAACTATATCAGTGTGTCGATGAGTGTGTGCAGATCACCTCTTTTGCAGATAAAGCACAAATGTATGCAATGATGAACCTGCATATGGATCCATGTGCATTAAAACGTCTCTGCTCTGAATGAGTATCCATTGCATTAAATCGGATTTGCTAAACGCAACCACTTGAATTATTTTTTTGTAAACAAATATTTAATCTCTGCAGAGGCACACAAATAATTCTCAATATGTTTGTGTGGTGTGAGGCACAGCTGGAAATGTGAAAGCCTTGAGTCTATGTCGTCACATGTTCAGTGTATGATTGTTTGAACCACTCCACTGAAGGTCACTGATAAATGCTCAGTAAATACAACATTTTTCTACTGATGTGGGATAGATTGTGTAGATATGGGATGTTGGTATCAAGTTACGGAAGAATGAACTTGCATCAGACCTATTAGTAAACTTATATTTCCCCCTTTAAAATCCTGTATCATTTTGCAGACAGTTTTCCTCCTCCTGTTGCTGCACAGTGCAGCTGTGACTTCCACAGTATCATCAGGGAAGTCTGCCAGGCTGTGACAGTGACACGCTTTAACCCAAACTAGCTGCTTTACCAGCAATGAGGCCTGGCCACTGTTAAAGCTGCTTAGTGGAGCAAAACTCCGCTGAGTCCCTTAAAGCTGCACTAATCAGAGCTGTTAGAGGAATCGTCAACTGTATTTCATCTTGGATTACAAGGACATCCCAAGCTATAGATCCGAAGATTGTTCTCCGGGTGATTGTAATAACCCAATTTTCGATCAGTACTGAAAAAATTATTGTTTCTTCAAATTCATTAATGATTTAAAAACCAACAACTTCAACCATTTTCAATCTATAAACACACTGACCATCACATGCTCTTTGCTAAAGTTTTTTTAATTTTTTGAATGGATGGATCCACATAATCTTTTAATTCCCTCATTTTCTCTTCCAAATTATCACTTCTATTAAGGAACCTACAGCAATCAGTTATCAGAGCTGGCAGGCCCTCAAATAAAAACATAAACCGGTATCAGTCAGGAAAAGCCTGATCCGTGCATCTCTAGGTGAAACCATAGAGTATTTCCTTTATCACAAAGCATGATGTCTTAGTTGTTGCAACACCTGAGCGCAACAGCTCCATCCAGCACAATTACATCCCAGCAAGACAAAGAGAGGGGAAGCTGTTGCTGATCTGAGCATGCGTCTTCAGCAGCCCTGCGAGAATGACGGCAGCCGTTGGCTGTTGGATGCAACAAGCCACCCTGAACACTTCCAGTTTTGATTGGAGAGAAAGACTGACAAAAGAAGAGAGAGAAGTACACAGAGTGAGAGGACAAAAGAGCCTCACAGGCTCCCAAAAGGAGGACTGCACGTCCATTAATGGCAAATCTAACCCAACTGCAGCACTATCAGCTTCTCTGTTGTGAACTTGGCCAGCTCCTTCATAGGCAATCAATGCCCCCTGGTTCTTTCAGGGCAAAAACACTTTCCTGCACAGCTAGCTAATACATAAGAGCATCCAGCCCCATCCCCCTGCAAGGGTAGTCAGGCACTCACAGCAGCACTCATCACATACAGAACTGCCTTATATGCTGCAGCAGCAGCTGGAGGAAAAAAAACAAAAAACAATCATGTGGCATTAACTAAATTCTGTGTGGAAATGAAAACCGAGCAGCAGTGATGAAAGCCAGGGGATTTATCATTAATAACTGACAGATTTCTCATTCATAGATGCATTCCCTGAAAACAGCTTCTTCTGGTTTGAAAGCCTACCTGACTTTGAACTCAGCAAGCTGCGGCTGCACACCAGGCTCAGCACAGTAGATCTGGGGGAAGTAAAATCGATGTGATTGAAGGTTGATGTCCATGGTGAAGGATGCGAGCCTTTAGGCTACACAGGTAAAGTCCTGTTATATGAACAACAAAAACAAGAAAAAAGAAAAAGAAACGTCCGGTCTCAGGTGCTTTCTTCTTTGTCTGTCCTGAAATCAGTCGCTGACACTCCCACTAAAGGTCGGAGTCAGGCGGGAACATTCCAGTCACCTTCTCCGTGAATGGTTGCAAAGGTTGGAGAATGCTACCGCCAAAAAGGCAACCCCTTCCTCTTCATTTCTTCCATGCACTGAACACACAGTCACCTCTGCTGTCTGGCACCGAACAGGCACACTAACCTATTTCCCCACTAGCAGCTACTGTACACTCAGCAGCTGTGAGCGCAAGAACAAAGATAGCTCCTGTATAAGAGGCTGTCTCCCAAAGAATTAAGAGGAAAAATGTTGGATTCCAGTCACCAAATCATCCTTCAGAGGGTAAAGATGCAACCGTAGGAGGAAATAGCTGAATTATGGATGAAAGAATTGCCTGAAATAGGAGGGCACTGCTCAACCACATACAGAAGACTGAATGGGGAATGAGAGTCCTTTGGCTTTTATGCTTCAGAGGCAGAAGAAAGGGGAGGGTGGGGGAGTCAAAGAGATGGAGACCGAGAGAGAAATTCCCGGTGTTGTGAGGCGTTGCCCTCGCGCAGTCTCTCCCTTCTCTGTCTCATTGGATTACCTCCTCCCTTTCTATGTCCCCTCCCATCCTCCATCCCTTCCCCTCCCAGCTGTGACAGGAGGGAGATGGGCTACTAGCCCTGGAGGCTGCTGGCCCCGACCCTGCCTCCTCCTCCTCCTGCTCCTCCTGCTCCTCCTGCTCATGTGGCCTGATTGGCCGGGGCGTGGATGCATAAGCCCTGGTGGAGAGAAGGAACAGGGGCGAACAGGACGAGTAACAGATTTTAATTCATCTGATGGGCCCTTGTTGCTTCCTCACATACGATTTGATGTGGTGTGCCAGGCTGGGGCGGAGCGTGTACACACACACACACACACACAAACACACACAGACCAGTATGTATGTACACACTCTGATCCAGCAGCTTATGCTTGATGTTCATTAACCTAAAGTGACACAGGTGGAAAGAGAAAGCTAAACATGTCCATCTGCTCTGCACATATTAAGTGTAAACAATCAAAAGCATGTTGCATACCGCTCTTTTTAATACCACAGTACTTTAAATAAATCGATAAAAGCTTAAAATGTGAGGAACAACATTTGAAGCAGTAATATATGTGCTTTCAATATTCTGTTTCATCTTTCCAGATGAATTCTCTAATCTCCATGACAGGTTCACCATTAAAAGCAGTTTAACAACAAATCCCTCCCATATTAACTGTACAGCCACTAACTTCCCAGAAAGTAGACCCATCCGAGGTTTGTTTCTGACACAACTCAGCTCCACTCATATCACCAACATGTGTCCTGCTCTGTTCAACTGGAAGGAGTGTCCACTGATGCCCTGGAACTGCTGGATGACACGGTTTGTCCTGTAATCGATGTGCAGTGGACAGCACAGTTTAGGGTAGTGGACTAGCAAGTATGTCTGATTTATTATTAAACATGCACTGTATACCCTAATGTGTAATGGCACTGATCACGAATGACGGCAAATTTGCTCATCAGTATTCATAAGCGTGCTAGTTGCCCAGATGTTTGGGCAGAGTACAAACTTAGAATGGCAACATTTGAAATGTCTCATCATCTTCCAAAGATGACAACGTCCCAGGAGCTTCTTTTCAACATGCTTCAATACAGAAATATAGAGTAGAACAACTTAAACGTTGGTTGAAATGCAGAGGACTCAAAGTGAACGGAATGAAGGCAATGTTGGGAGAAAACACTCACTTGCGCAAAGTTATCTAGGCCTGTCTAGCCAAGTTCCTGCTTGGGAATAGGCGTGGCTAAAAATATTGATTCATCAGTGTATTGCAATTAATTTTGATTCGGAAAAGCCTGTTTGAGGGCGATTAGATTGCCTGTTGCGCCATAGTGAGCTACACTTTCATGAGTCGCTTACACTGTCACTATATCAGCTCGGTTTTTGTATCTTTGTATTGAAACTACATCTAAAGCGCAATAGTACAGAATCTCTGCAACGGTTGCATTCATTGACATTTTACTTCCTACCTTCCATCTGAAATTGCATCATGTCCACACATGATCAAAATCACATGACTGAAACCTGGCTACTTTGCACAACTTAAAGTGTAACTAACCTCCCTGCGAAAGCATTACCCCTATGAAATGAAAGAATGAAAGAATTGGCTCCCTGGCATTCTAAGGAGATAGGTGAGACAAGTTCGGCTCGCCGCGGCCATGCTCTCTATACCAACTCCTGACTCGACACCAGCCAGGGCCTTGTGTCTGAGTGAGATGGTTTTATACCCGGACCGGTGTTGACTGATGAACAGCTGTACCACATGACATTTTAAACAAATAGGAGAATCCAACTGCTTAGGCACCGTTCAACCTAATAAGGCCAGCACTGAGACGGTGTTAGGCAAAATAATGCAGAACTAAACAAATTTACATGAAAATGTCAAAATCCGCACAGAAACATATCAACATGTTTTAAATAAGCTCGAAGTAATAATACATATGAGTGTAGAATACTTACTAGTTTTAAGTTCAATTTACTGAATGAAATTGTAGTATTAACTTTATTAACCCATGTTACCTTAATAAAAAATATTTGAGTTAAATGTACTTAAACTGATTTTTTTTTTTTTTTTTTTACTGAATTTTTTTTTTTAAGTTAATAAACTTAAATAGTTAAAGGCAATCAGTTTCCTCAAATCATTTGAGTTCAACTAACTTATCAGGTTTTACAGTGTGATGGTAAAAACAAACCAAAAAGTGATGTTTGGGAAGGACAGGTCAGGAGACAATGTAGCGCCTCAGTGAGGTGAAAATGAGCAGCATGGAGGGAAGAAGTGAGCAGCAGGAGACCAGAAGGGGAAAGGACGGGGAGAGAAAAGAGGAGAAACGGAACAAGCAGATGAAGGTAGAAGGGATGTCCAGCTCAATCTGTGTGCACCCATCCCCCACTGCCCTCTGCCAGGTCAGAGCCACCAGCAGCAGCAGGCTGGATTCTAATATTAAACTGCACAACTCTGATGGAGTGAGTAACCACAACCCTCTGTGTGAGCATGTGTGCACTGCAGCCAGTTACTCTAACCTGCCTGTTAGCACACAGCAGGAGGGACGGATGGCCTTCTGTCTGACACACAGCATGGGTGGGACGGTTCCTCACGCGGGATGACATGAGGAGAATGTGATCAACCTTCATTTAAATGGATGAATCATAACGAGGTAAGATGAAGAAAACTGGATGCTGCAAAGTAAACAAAGCTGGGTTCCAGTTTTTGTATATTAAGACAAATGAAACAGTGTAGAAGGCACTGAAAGAGGATATTTACTGTTCGTTTCGAAAAAATTGGATCTATTTCATTTATTATGCTGGCCTAATATGGTGTAAAAATGTATCAGTTGATCTTCAGTTAATATTACAATCAAAATGATGATGAGAGTGAATATCTCTCAGGAATTTGGTTCAAAAGGCAACCTCTGCAGATCTTCACAGGTGCAAAGCAAAGTTGTCTGGGGAGAGGCTACTGCACTATATTATTTAAAAATATTTCTTTTTTTTTTTTCAAAATTGTTAGCCCCAATAAAAACTGACCTTTTTGTTGAGCACCAGCACAAACTACTGTTGTGTGATGATGTGGTATAACTTTAACATGCTAAAAGTTTGTAGAATTAGGTTACACCTGAGGTTGTTCTCCCAGTTTACACATAAAATAAGACGTTTATTAAGAGTCCGTTGAAAAAAAATCATGCAACAAAACAGCTGACATCAGTTTAGTCTTGAGAAAAGGAATTGTTGTCGCTCACAAAGCAGGAGAAGGATAGAAATAACACCGCGTTTCAAGTATCACAAGCTGGCGTATCAACAAGAAACTGTAGGAAGATTTTTCTCCAGATAAGACCACAGAACATCTGCCAAGACTTATACAAGCTGGAAATTAAAGTCTCAAAGAAGTTAACGCTAGAACTCTGCACAGGAATAGACTGCTAGGTTTTAACCATGTAAAAGAAAACACATTCAAGTCAGACTGAAGGCTAGTAAGGAGAGATTATGCTAAACTGGAAGAACCTCCTTTGGTTAGGTGAGTCCAAACTAGAGCTCTTTCACTGAAGCACTGTTCATGTTTGGATGAAGAACTAAGAAGCCTATAGACTTAAGAACATCATCTTCCTTGTGAAACAAAGTGCTGGTTTCAGTGGGCCTGGACTTGAGAAGGGATCATGACAAAACGAGCAGATTCAGATTTTTTTCATATAAGGGCAGGTTGGTGCGTATAGCTTTTTCACCTTAATAAATGAAATCCTCATTTGAAAACTGCTTATTGAATCTTCTCAGGCTATCTTTGTCTATCTTTGGCTATCTATTAAAAACCTTGATGATCTAAAACATAAGTGAGACAAAAAAAAACCCCAAAAAACTTCAGAAATCTGTAAAGGGGCCATTTCTGTCTGATAACAGCAATCCCCTTTGATAGAATGGAAGCATTTTAAATCTTTCATACTGTCAGAAAACACTGTTTTACAACTCTGGACACCAGGCAATGTTTCAGCTGATTTGATCATATATTACTGACTACCTCCAGCTGTTCTCAAGGGTATAGACAAGCATTGATTACCACAGTAAAAATGAGGGACATTACCGAAGCATCTTCTAACTCCAAACTGTGACTGGAAGACCTCTTGGCTCTAAATCAAGATCCCAATAAAAACAAAATAACTGAATATATGTTCAAATAATATGAATTAAATTACTAAATTTTTTTTTTTTTTCCCGCTCCCATACAGTTCTGCCTGACATAGTCTGTCTTCTAACCCTTCATCTCAGTGAATCCACCCGTAAGCAAAGTGATGAGGAGGAAAAGGGGATTAAATGATGAGAGAAGATCTCTGACAATTTCTGTCACACGCTCTTCACGTTGCGCCTTGGGACTGAACGTGAGTGCAAGCGAATATAAACTCTATGTGACTCCGATGAGACGCGCTCTTTATAATTACGCCACACACCAATAGGGGAGAAACAGAGAGGGGAGATTGCTGCAAAGGAGGCGGAAGAGCTTTCCCTCTCATTCACAAAGATTTGATTATCTCTCTTCAAAACCCACACAAACACACACACATTTGTGTTGATCAGAATGACAGCGCTGCCTCTGGATGCCTCAGCATGCTTAATTCATAAACTAGGCTGCTATCAGCCAAAATGAGCTGTTTCATTCTAAAAGAGGGCAGGCACGTGTACTCACACCTGCCGCTGGATGAAGGGTAATGTGAAGCACGCTTCTCTATTTTTGGGTATGCCAGACTGATTTTGGACAAATGTGGGCTGATATTCTACACAGATATGTTGGAGCTTCAGATTCATGCCCAAGCATCAAAAAACTATTAATTTACACAAAGAAAGAGCAGAAAAGAAACATCTGACACAGTTTTGGCTAATTATCTAATTATTATCACAGACAGTTCTTTCTAATCACTAGATTAACAGAAGAGATATTTTACAGGTCACATCTCCACTCTGATGGAACATTAATTTAATACTTTTTATTAATATTAAGCATCTCAAAAAGTAACTGAGAAAGCTCAGCATGTTTGACTTCAGGCCAAACTGATTTGCACCGCTGAGTGAGTGAGAAATCTGACCTCCACTGGTGCTCACCACTCAAGAATTTCAAGATAAACAACATTATTTACTTCAGCTCAGGGATCTGACATATGCAGAATTATTTATCTTCTTTCAAATTTTTCACATTTTGCCACATTTTAACCACAAACATTGATTTTATTGGGATTTTATATGATAGACCAACATTAAGTAGCCCATAATTGGGATGTGGAAGGGAAATGAGGCATAGCTTTTGGAATTTTTTGGACAAGTGTGGCATCTATTATGGTTAGGTCAGGTCAGGTCTTCTGCAACATCTTTATGGTTACCCTAATATAGGTCCATCTGTCTTCCCATCAACCCTAACCAGTCTCACTACCGCTACTGATGAAAAGAACCCTGCCACTACTTTCTTCACCGTGAGGATGTTTTCTTTCTTTTCCTACACACAAAATGTTTTGCATGTAGGCCAACTTGTCCGACTCTTCCATAAAGGTCAGGTTTGTGGAGAACCTGACTAAGAGTTGTCCTGCAACCGGAGCTGTGGATCGTTGCAGATCCTCCAGAGTTACCACGGGCCTCATGGCTTTCTCTCAAGTCAGTGCTCTCCTTGGCAAGCCATGCCTTAGTAAGCTTGCAATTGCCCCATATCCTTTCAATTTTCCTGACCTTAATGATGCTATTTGTACATTAATGGTCAAACCTATGAGGGAAATTGCTTGCACTAGATTTGATTTATTTTCTTATTATTTTTTTATTTCGGGGTATCATGAAAAACTGAGAACAAATGTGTGCCACACTTTTCGGATTTTTCACTTAATTCCTGCATCACTTTCCATGCACTTCCCAGTTATACTGCTGTATGAGTATTTGTGGGTATCTCCAGAGCGCTGGGCTGGCTTTCCAGCAGTCTGTCCAATATCAGTTCAACAAACACTTACCAGTTATGGTCGTTGTGCAGTAGGTCACACACACACACACCACCAACTGCTTCTGTCAATACGCATCAAGCACCATTATTGATACAGGCTCAATAAATTTCACACTTTGCTTTTAGAGTTTCATGAAACCATCCAGAATAAAACAGCTGGGGGCATTAACAATGAGAGGAGGTCACTGCAGGGAAGCTCAGTTAACTAACTCAACATGTGCATCATTGTTACTTAACATTTGAGGAGCAGCTCTGCAGACCCTTGTGCAACACTTTGCATTAGGAATTAATGTATGATTATCATAAACATACATGTCATGAAGAAGATTTTGAACATGAGTATAAGGGAAATATGAATCCATATATCCCAATTTATGAGAAACAATAAGTAAAGTCAAAGAGTCATATTAAATAGTAAAACACCGATAAATACGCTGATGACAAACATGAAAATAAAGCCTGGCTCCAGCTCAAACCAACAGCTCCTTGTGTTCAGGTTGAACTGAACAGGAGTTCAGATGACCCACGTGAAGCTGCAGGGCCAGTCGATGTTGCCACCTAGAGAACACCTGCATGTAGTACAGGCTGTCATAAATCACAGCGGCCTGCTGGAAGTGGCTGCATGCTGAAATTGCACCCCTTTAAAAAAAAAAAAAAAAAAAAAAAAAAAAAAATCCTAACTATCCCACACCTCATTCTAACTCCTGTTCATTGTGGTGATCAGCTAAACTCTTGAGCCCCACCCAACGTTTGTACAGCAGCACTGCAGCTGATTGGGTGGAGAATTTGGCTCCCAGTTACATTCCTGCTGATAGGTTCTCACGGCCAGCCAGTAAACCCAGTGCTTGCATCCCGGAGACAGAGGTGTCTCCGTGCTCGGAAGAGTGTACTCTGAGCCGATTGGCTCCCAGGCTGGGAGGTGTGTAAGGGGCATCTCAATCCATGCATGCGCACATGATGATTTTTAGTTGATTAGAAAAGCTGGTGATAGCTTTGCGAAGCTATGCAATGAAAACTGGTGTGCAGATAAGTAATCTGAGAGCAATCCACACGTGCTATCAGATTTACACGAGAATAATTCGTTTATATCTGCAGACAGCCTCCATGTGGCACATGGCAGAGAGCGCCATAACACACATCTCCCTCTCAGCAATTAGATTTTCTGTCGCCCAAAGGTCGATATGCTGATCAATGAATTCCGGTGATGCACCTGTGGTGTTTCGGAGACCAGGCCTCTGAATAACTGCAAATATATTTATATACAGATCTCACCTCACACAGATATAATCTGGTTGATGTTGAAAAACCTGCGCAAGAACAGTCCAAATAATATCTGATGCTGTGCAGCGAAATTCTAACTCCTGCTCCTTACCTCATCTTCCTCCGTCTCAATGATGTTCTCTGTTTCAAGTTCTTTGAGTCTTTATTTTCGTCCCAAATGATAATGCTACTAATAAGATCAATAATAAACGATCCGGATCCAACAACAGGCGCACGTCTGGTTGCTTGAACAGAAACAAGGAGCGCAGTCTGTGCAGATGTTGGGAGATGTCAGGGTGTGGGGAACCGCTGCATGGATCTCCACAGTTTTCGTCGATTTCTTTTAGAAATAACGGATCATGGTGCGGGGTGTCTGTCAGGAGGCTGCTCGGCCAGTCGGAGCCATTTCAGAGGGAAGTGCGTCGCTTTCCCAGAGATAAGAAGCCGGGCGGAGTGGCTGACGGCGGCTTCTGAGGTGCCATCTTTTCCTGCCTCCGACCGCTGGGAGGGAGGCTGGATGAAGGGGGGGGGTGGGGGTGGGGGTCAAAAGGAGCTTAGCATCTGAAATATTCATGGAAGGGTGGGTTTGTGCTGCATGGAGGCGCCCTCACTCCGCCAATCGAGGAACTGCATTGGAAGGACGGAGAGACATGTAAACAGTGGCGCCACCAGTAGGTGGTGGTGGGTGGGGGGATCCTAGTCCTCCTTGGCCAGATAGTCTTACTGATTATAGGAATATATATATATTTTTAAATTTCAATATATTAAAAGGAGAGGGAAATACTCTATGAGTTTCAGTATTTATTTATTTATGTTTCTCCCTGTGTCCATATCCTGTTTAACATTTTCATTTTAAGCATTATATTTCTCCAATGTACAAGAATACTGGTTAGATATCTGGGCTCACTTGTCTTTCCATTCACCCAAATGCATTAGGAACTCTGGACACTCCATTCCAGCCCGAAATATGAAAAAAAAACTTGTCCCTTTGTTACCCCTTAACAAAAAATGGTATTTGTTATCCCTTAGCAAGAAATGAGGACTAAGGAATATCCGGATGCTGGAAAAAAATAGGAATTTCTGCATTTTTCTTTCCTTTACTGTATTAAAAAAAAAAGAAAAGGAAAAATGCCTGATGATGCAGCTTCCCTGTCAATTGCAAAATTAATATTTGGCTGAACAACCAGTTCCTGAGAACTCCTCCGTAATCTTCATGGAGTCGGCCAACTGCTGGCACCATTGAACGAATGTGTCAACCCAACACCATTGTTCCCTTGTTGAAACACCCATTAAAAAGGCATTTGCTTGTCAGCATTGGGCAACATGACCTTTTTAAGTAAGATGTATTCAAACAGATGCATGCTCCCTGGTATGCAATAAATTGCTCTGACACTATCGTATTACTGTGCAATGTTTAGTTGAATGTATTCTGGCCAGACGTGACCAAAACTGAACCCTTTGGATCACATAATACACACAATGTTTGGAAGCCAAAAGGGACTGCACACCACTCCAAAAACACAGCAGCAGTAGTGACGTTTGATTCCTTTACTGAGACATTCCTTGCTGCCCTCTACCATGATGATGAAAACAAAACAAGGGTGGACACTTTAGCAAGACAATGAACCCAAACATTCAGTCAAGGAAACCTGCAACTGATCTAAGAGAGAGAACATAAACCTGCTAGAATGGCCCAGCCAATCAGCAGATTTGAATCCAGTAGAAAAACAATGAAAGAAAGAACTAAAGCTCTGAATTCATAGACGAGGCTCACAGAAACAGATTTGAAAACTATTTGTGTGGACGAATGGGCCAAAATGCCACCCGAGCAATGCATGAGACCATTGTCTCCATACTCGAGATGTCTTGAAGGTGTCGTTTGAGTACAAAATACATTTCATGTATGTTCAATACTCTTTACCCGTGAAGACTTAATTTATGGGCATATGGTATGATTTTCTTTCATGTATGGCCTAGATTAGGTTTTACTGGTATCAGGTGAGCGTTTCTTGTCAATTTACTTAGAAGACTGATGATGCATTGAATACTTTTTTAACCTGCTGCATGTGCCCATTATGTTTGCCACACTGGAGCAAATAGAACTGGAAGTTAATTCAGTATGTTAAGATGTACTTCAAGGATTAATTATAAACCTCTTACTACAGCCAGTGTAGTGTAGTTTTACTCCTGGTATTTGAAAATGTTTGAAAAAGTGTCATTATGAAAATAATTTAATCCCAGCCTTATTTATTTATTTAGTTTGGCACCTTGCTGTTGGTGGGAAGCTCTCTCTCCTTTGTGTGTCCTTTGTTGTTCACTGAAATGAGGAGGTCACTTTGCATAACTTCCTGCTGCTTCCTGCTTATCATGTTGTGCAGCAGGCTTTTGTTCTGAGCAGACTTGCTTTAAAAGTCATCAGAGATGCATTGCACTGGCTTTTCTTTTGTCTTGAAGAAGTTCAATCACTTTAATACAATTCTTCGGGTTGTCTCCAGGACACCTTGTATTGAGATCATAATTTTTTATTGTCTCTTGAATAAGAGCAGACATTTTGAGGTGGGGTAGAAACTAACATCAAACGCACAAAAGACATCAGTGAACACATGTAATTCAGTCATCTTGACAATAAATGGTTTCTTCATGTATGTCACTGAGAGTGCTCTCACTTGAACAAACTGACAAGATCTTAGGCAGACTGACAGAGCACTAACAGGGGAGGCAGACGTTCAGGAAAACAATGCACAGGTCTAAGCATGTGACCAGTAAAACTATAGCTATGCTGTGGTGTGCAGAGAAACTAAAAATGCAGAAAACTGTTAACTATGCTCAAAATAAATAAACAGAAAACACAATATTTGATGTAGTCAGATGGGTTAGTCACAAATAAGTCCTTATCATCAACTTTAAGTGGTTTGGTGAGCCTCTCAAAAAAGATGATCTCAGCTGCAGGCAGATCTCCAGAAAAATGCTTGTGATTTTTGAGAACTGAAACTTCTATTCAACATTAACTTGTGAAAACCTTTCAAGAGGAGACAGGAATGTCTGTCTGTGTCAGTAACAAATCTGAAAGTACTGGCTGGGTGACTTGACTGGGCTGATGTAGCTGGATGTTTCATGCGCTGAACTCTGGCTGGTTATGGTTTTCTGGAGGTTCAAGGTGAAGGACGGGGTTGACTTCTTCATCTGTGGCTGGCTGCCCCTCTTGGTCAGCGGGGGCCCGGGGCCAGCAACGGGCCCGCTGTAGGCGGGCATTGCAGTTGCGGACTTGGGCTCCTCAGAAGACCCAGTCTTTCTTGCGAGGGGGCTCAGATAGATCTGCATAGTCACTAAGTGAAGTGGTGAAATGTGGTGAGGAGGCCCAGAGAATGAACAGGGTTTGGGAAAAGGGGACATTATAGAAGTTGAAGGGTGTGAAAGGGAGATAATTCAGGAGGAAACGGGGAAGAAAGACAGAAATGGATGCAAGAAATGGAGTGATGGTGCACAAGTTATGATATGATGTAAAAAATGAAAAACAAAAAGAAGAGCTCTCACACAGTTCTATTAACTACAATATTTTCTTCTAAATTAAAGTCTTTCATTTACTCCAAGACAAAGCCTACCTTTGCAATGTGTCACTCGCCTTGATCCTGCACCAAAACACCACAGACATACAGAAATGTAATTAATTCTCCTGCTGCAAACAGCAATGCTGTTGTGATGTGTCTTTTGAGTAAATCTTTCTTCTATTTGTCCAGTGATGCTATCACTTTCCTGGTATTTTTTTCTGGTCAGACAATAAAACTGCCTGGAGGCACACAGGAGTGTTTCCTTACCTACACTTACAGTGGGCTCGCTGGACTTGTTGCTTCTGGTATGTTGACACACAGAGAAGTCAGGAAGATAAGAGACAATTAGTGAAAGAAACTGAGAATCTACCAGGAAAAAAACTGATTAAAGAGTGTCACATTGACATATCTGTTACAGGGAGATACAACAACAAATAATACCCATTTTGTAGTTTTACTTCAGGTGCTGTTTTTTCCAGTGCTATTTATACAATATCTTATTTGGGATTTTAAATGGCAGACCAACACAAAGTGACACAAATTTTTGAAGAGGAGAGAAAATGATGGAAAGAAATGATGCATAGTTTGCAAATGTTTTTAGAAAACAGCAATCTGAAATGCCTGGTGTGAACTGATTGTACAGTTCTGAAGCATGAACATGCCTTGACCTAAACCAGGGCTATGGTGTGTTCAGGGCCTACATGCAAAATAGTGTTTTTGCATGAAGTCCAAAAGGTTTAATTTAGATCTCATCTCATCAGATCACCTTGTTCCATGTCTTTCCTAAATACTTACATTTACTGCCTCCGCTGCATGACTTATGTGAAACTTTAAATTATACTTCTTTGCAGAACCCCCAGTTACCTGCTTCTCTAAATAATGCCCTTCTTGTTTGGCAGTCAGTTTAGGTGGAACGGAAAGCGCAACTGGTTGTGTTAGATTTTATTTAGGGGTATCAGAAGTAAAATTGGCTGAGTACAAATGCACCTCACACTTTTCAGATTTTTATTTGTAGAAAAAGTTTTGTACATACCATGTATCCTTTGAGTTGATCTATCACTTAAAATCCCAATCCAAAACACACTGACAATTGTCAGTGTAACATGATAAAATGTCAGAAAGTTTAAAGACTATGTATACTTTTGCAAGCCACTGCGCATGCTAAAAGACATATTTTGCTGCAGCAGTGCTATGAGTTATACAGTATATGACCTCACAATGACTGATATTTCCTTACTCTTCAGGAACTTTCTTGCAGACTGAGGCTGCAGATCCGGGTCGTGTTTTAGTGGTCTTACACAGACTGTCCTTCACACTGCCTGGTGGGCTCTTCACACCACTGGAAGGAATAAAAATATGTTGGAAGTCCAACAGAAAAGAAATGATGTGAAACCCCGAGAAGAGGAGATGAAATCAATTTGTGGTACTAATAAGGATTTTTTTTTCTGTCTTGCATCATTGTAATTAGACACTGAAAGCCTTAATTGAGTGGAGATTTACCTCTCTCTGTGTAAATATTCCAGAACACCACAGATACAGCAACAGCTGATTAAGGTACCGCGGAGAGAGACCATCAGGGTTTCTGACTAACACTATCTAATGTCAGTATCATTTGAAAGGTAATTGAGAGGAAGAGGTTGCTGCGTTGAATTAAAGGCCAGTGTAGGGATAATCATTGAGCACCCATGTGTGGTGTCTCTGAGATAATGAAGGGTGTCTGCTGATTGCACCTTCCATAATGAAGCACGAAGCTTCACTCTGATTAGGGTGCTTTCGAATCAGTGATGTATGTTGCAGCTTCCTCTCTTCTCTAATTATGTTCATCCTCTGCATGCTCAGATGGGAGGAAATGAGCAGTTACCTTAGAGGTGCTGCTGGGCTGTAATTCCTGGCTGTGGAGCTAGAGGGCACCGTTGAGCTCTTTTTGAGAGAAGCGGCACTGGAAGTCACCACGGGGGTTCTGGGGGGCAGAGCCAGGGAGACAGGCCTGGCTGTGGAAACACAAACACACAAAGAAAGGGGAAGATAAGCCAGACACATATGTCACTGTTTATCAGAGATGAATAATTGTTAAATTTGAATATCTTTAATTCACTCCCAGACAGGAATGTCAGATATCACTGAAGCATGAGGACTTACTAGAAATAAATAGAATTATCTCATAGTAGAGAAGTTGAAGTGTACCAGTAGCAAAGTAAAGATAAATAGAAGCATGCAGATTCAAACTAAGGTAAGAAATATAAAAACAGAAAAATAAGAATAAGAGACTGTACAGTCAGGACAAATTTACAACATCAGAAAAATAATACTGTATAGTTATTAAAAATAGCATACTCTGTTTAAAAGAAATGTCCAACTGGTCATTTAAAAAAAAATCTATAAAATGTGCATGTGTATTTGTGCATAAAAAACAGCAGAGTATTTAAAAAAACTTAGAGTTTGTTTGGAGCACCATTGACAACCTTTAAACCCTTCAGTTTAAAGAACACATATCTCTGCTCACCTTTGGCGCCTGGTGTTCTCCTTCCTGCAGCAGCTGCTGCCTGGTGCTCTTCTGAAATGTTGAGCCTCTTGAGGACGTCAGCCAGCGCCAACTTCAGCAGCTGGATCTCATCCTCCTGCATCTGCATCCTCTGCTCCAGGTAGGTGAGCCGGTCGGCCACGTCCAGGCCGCTGGCTGCAGAGCTGCGGTCATCTGAAAGAGACGATGGGAATTCAGGATGTGAACACAACACAGCTTTTTTTGCATGCTCTTCCCTACATCTCTAAGTGTGCAATCTTCAAACTGACTGTATGAAATTCATGAATTTTCTATCATTTGTCTCACATAACAAGTAAGACAAGAAATATGCCTGGTTCGCTTTGCTAAAAAAAAAAAAAAAAAAAAAAAAATCCATAAAGCTACAGACAGAAAGAGGTTCAAGTCATAAATCCCTTATTTACAGCTGTGTGACTAAAATCTGGACAATGAGGTCACAAAACGGATCCTCCACACTGTCATCATGGAGCAGCACATAAACAGCAATAACATAAAAGCACCATCTAGCAAAAACTCTTTTCATTACCATAAATTTTCTGCTATAAATTCCTACTTTATTATTTCTTACAACAGTACCAAGAGAACAATGGCTTGGAGTAGGGTGGGGTACCATATGAGCTGCTGGATGCTGATGAGAAGCTAGGGTATCTCTGCTGACTGCTGGCACTGTCCTCAACCTGCCCAGATGTCTTCCTCCTCTTCTTCTCTTCTCTTGAGCATACTCTTTCAGTCCTCTGTACTCCTCTGGCCCCCATCAGGTTGCCCTGTTGAGCCTCCATCTTATTTACCCACTAAGAGCTCATCTCTTCCACTCCAGTCATGTTGGATTCACAGATTGTTGCTTGTATCGTCTTCAGTTTCCAGCATCCAAATGTTTTTACAGCATGAGCAGGTCGAGAGGAGGGTACCACTGTGCCAGTGCCTGACTCACTCTAGGACACGATGGTGATTGGGTGAGGCTTTAAGCCTCTAGCTCAGGATGTGTCTATAAAGGTGGGGGTTGGTAATGCTCAAAAACTAAGAAGTCATCCAATATAGCCTAAATTGTCTCTGCCCATGTGTACATGGACTTGCATGAGTGTGCGGTTGTATGTGTGTGTATGGGAGTGGAGAGTACAATGTTAATCCCAGTCCCAATGTTAATCTCTTTGACCCCACCCACACAGATAATCCCATGTCACTATATGAGGGAGGCATAAAGTAGAAACATCAGAGCTAGACCTGAAACTACATTGTGGAGATGTAAACAACTTGAGGATTGACATCTCAAAGGTTGTGGGACAGGCCATGGCGGATAGTGGTCATAAAGGAGAATAAAACAAAAATTTTTTGCATATTCTCATTGATTTGGGTTCAAACAGGAAGCACAGTTCCTTTGGAGTGTTTTTTCACCATGATCTGAAACAGGGCTAAGTCTTATCTACAGCTGGTAATCAGTAGCTTATCGACTTTGTCACCATGGTTCTCAAACATTGAAACAAAGACCATTGGGTACTTGGGTTGCTGTCAATGTTACGCATCAGATATTTTTGGTGTTAATATTTGCAAGCTAAATACATCTAAATTGTGATGAAGAGGACGACATGGAAATAATCATATCCAAATTAACCGTATGGCAGTTCCAACTTTGAAGAGCAATCGGGTGTATTAATTGCCACAGTGGAACCCCAGTATTTGTGGAGCTTAGGAAACACAGCTGCCCGCGAATAGTTAAAATCCACAAATACCTGAGACTGCCTCTAAAATGCTTAAAACTGCCTATTTTAATGGTTCAAATGCCAAATATACCATAACACCAAGTTTTATAATATATAGCAGCCATCTAAAATTCTGAGGTTGGGGTTGGTAAGAAGCTTCCAACTTTCAGTTAATGTTCCAACTGAAAATGTGAGCTTATGAGTGAAAATGTAACGTATACTAAGAATATTTTCTTTTGTTTTGTTTATATGCTTGACACAACAGACTGAAAAATTCTAAGTACTGTTGTGCTACTTTTTAAAAATGCCTGTCCAGATTGTAGTTCTTGAAAAACTTTGTATTTAGTAAGGTGGTACTTGTAAAAAGTTTGACATTATTAAATGGAAAGTTTAATAAAAAATTGCATTTGGAAACTGGGTCATCACCCTCAAGCTTGTTAAGATAAATTATCTATTTGATGTTTATAGAGAAAACTGAACATTAAAGCTAAAATAAATAACTAGCTAGATAGTTACAGTAAACAGATGAAAGTTCAGAGGAATGTGAGAGGATATGCTTACAATAGAAATAAACAGTTAAAAGCTTAATTCCCTTACAAACAAATTTAGCAGAACGTTAGCTAAACTGCTAGTTAAACATGTTAGCTAAAAAAAAAATCAGCCAGTATTTCAAAAGGTTTAAACAAATACCTTAACTCTTTGTAAAGGTGCTAAAAGTGGATTTTTAATCCAATAAATAATTTGTACATAGTAAAAAAACAGTTGAATAAAGACGTTTATCTTGAAGTGTTTCATTAATTTCAAAGTGAATATATAAACAGTCATGGTTCATGACTTGTTTTGTTGATTTGTTGTTTGTTGATTTGTTAACTAAAGACATTTAATTCCAGTCCTATAGCTATATGAATAATAAGAAATATGAAGTATATAAGGATATATCCATCAATCTAGATGTTAGAAGTATTCTTATCGACCTTCTTGGTGCCACTTTTTAGCCATATGACTTTTTCCTCCTAATAATTATAATAATCTGCTGTGAAAGAGGACTTTACGTATAATTACTAAAGCATTCAGCCAGCAGTAATCTGCCTCTCACTGAGGGCTGTGATCCTCTGTGGGCCCGTGATCTCCTGTGTCTGTTCCTGTCCTGGCCGTGACTTCATCCTCGTGCCACGTTCATACTCTCCATATGGGATTGGGATTAGAATAGCACAATAATCCCGGTGCTGTAAAAGAGAATTAGCAAACCCCGAGCTCAAACTGTGCTCTAACTCAGCAACAAATAACATATAGTCAAGCTTCTTGTATGCATTTCCTGCAAATGCAGTCACACATGCATATATGAAGAACATGACTTATGTCAGTTTCAGAATTGTATACTCCTGGTTTTCCTATAAAACTGAGACATAGCAAGTGTTTTAATCTCTGTTTGCAGATGGTGTCATTTATTTGACAGAATCAGTCTTCTGCAAATTCTGTCACACATTGCTGCCACTTGTGCAAAAGCAGCCTTCATTTCACTGATATGCAACCCCTGGACATATTAAAAATCCTTTTCATCTGACATACATTTTCATAAATTGGGTGTGGCACATGAGACAAAGATCTAGCATCAACCAGTAATATGCAAAGTACAAAATTTCAGGGAATGTAAGGCTGTACAATATTTTAGGGTTCAATCATCCATGCTGATATAAAACGATATGCAAGAAACAAATAATTCAATGAATAATTTTCAAAGTGAAGGTGATCAATTTTCCCTGTTAACAATTTGAATGGTTTGCTTTTCATCTTTTAAAAGTCGTGCATCCTTTTTTTGTTGTTGTTCTTTTTTCCTTCAGAAGAATCAGAAGTGAAAAAAAAAACATTAAAAACTTGCAACATTCCAGCTATATGTGTCTTCAACTTTCTCAATATGAATACATCATTTCTTTCTATACTTTCATTCAGGTATGTTGCTGATGATCTGTAAAACATCCTTCCATGGGAGGGTAGAGGAAGGAACCGCCTGTGTTTAACTGGTCTCCTAAATTTTAGCTTTTTGAGTTCTCTTAATCCCTCTCAGTTTTACCTGTCATGAAATCAGTGTCAATGTGATAGCTCTCCTTCAGTGAAGGTGTCCTCAGCAGGCTTTGGGCAGTCTCCTCCATCTGCAGGCTGTGGTCATCCAGCTCCTCCATGTTTGCGTCCTCTTCTGCTATGACTGCTTGCATGTCCCTAACTGAGGATGTGAGGGTCTTTTAGTCTGAACTTCCCTGGAGAGCTGATTCACCTTCCCCAGTCCAGTAGTGATCCCCACCTTCTGCTTTCACCCCTCTTACCTAATATCCTGTAAGGACTATGAGCACAGGGTGATGTCACTCAAAGGACAGATTAAAGACCTGGTAATCCACCTGAAGCTCAAGGGAGGACAAGAGTGTGCAAGAGTCTTTATTTTCTCAGTAGGTGGATAAATGTTGGAGGAAAGGACAAAACAAAGTCTCCCATTAAGGGTCCTAAAACTCCTGAAGTTGCACAGCTCCAAACACACTACCACCGGTTCAAGGAGGCAACGCAGAGTGGGAGTTCCCGACCTTTGTCCTGAAGAAAAACATTCTTCTGACAAAATGAAACATGGCAGAGTGAGGCTGGAGAATTTGCTGTTCCATGCAAAGTTTCAGACAAGCACACAATTACACTCCCCCAAAGAGCTTACATAAGGCTGCCATCCGGCGTGGTCAGCCTGGGCCTACTGTAAGGATGATGAGATCCAGAGATTAGGGAGCAGAATTTGATTAATTACAGTCATCAGGAGGACAATAAGCCGGATGTGGTAATTAGACTAACAGGGGAAAGAAACAGCGCTAGATGAAAAGCTAGTTAGGTGATTAGGTTCGGGTTCCCCCCTTGTGTGAGACAGGTTTTTGTCTATTTTGCAATTTGTTGGATTGATTCTTTCTCCAGCAGATGTGCCCGTTTGCTGAGGTGTCAAGGCTTTCTGGTCTCACAAAAGAAGTCGTAAGTCATAAGAATGAATGACCAGAACGGAAGAAACTAAAAATGAGAAACAAACACATTCATCAATCTACTGATTTTAATCTAATAAACCTTTCGGATCCTTATACACCAACGTTTTCGCTTCTCCCCGCTTTGATGAATGTCCGTTCCCTTTAGTCATCATTTGTCATCATCAGACTTCCTGTTAAGTCAGTTTGCATTTTGGGGTGATAGAATTTAGTTTCTTCAGAAAATATTCCGACATCATAATTTATTTAATTTCCCTTTGGGATCAGTAAAATATTTTTGAATTGACAGCGATAGCGATGACTTGGTAGGTTTATGGTTTTGCCATTCTCTTTCCATCTTCATATAAAGGATTTAACGGTGCACTGTGAGATATTCAAAGCTTGGGATCTTGTTTTATCATCTCCTCTTTAAATTTCCTCACCAATTAATCATGACCTGTCTGCTGTGTTCCCTGATCTTTATTATGCTGTCCTAATGTTCTCTAACAAACCGCTGGGATCTTCATCAAACACATGTTTTTATAATGAGATTAGATTACACAAAGGTGAATTTATTTTAGTAATCAGGTGGCTTCTGAAGGTAGTGGTACTGGATTTCATTTGGTGGTATTAAAGTAAAGGAGTCTGAATTCATGTTTTTTTTTTTTGTGAAAACCATGTGTCTTTGTTCTTCCACTTCATAATCACTTTCTCTAAGACAAACCTTAATAATACAGCAACATAAGAGCCCAGACAGTTTAGCCTAAACAGATACATATGCTTGGAGCCTGGAGCACTTCAGAGCCATCTCAGGTCAAAGGATGTGTCTAGTTTTATTATTAAGACCAATTAATGATCTGCTAAGACTGTTCTTCCTGCTTGACAAGACACCGAAGCTCTGCTGTGTATTGTGTGCACGTTGCTGAGCATTTGTACGGCTGTGAAAGCTGAAGAGTTTTCATATGTACTGATAAATGTGGACTGTGTGAAGAGATTAAAACCGAAAACTTGGGAGGTCAGAAGAGAATTTAACAGCCATCTGTTGCCAGTGTCTCACTACTGCTCTCCTGTGGACATGATCATTATTACAGCTGATTGCAAGGAAACCCACTTCTTGTTGATATGCTAGTACATGCAGTAACCTTTGGTTCCTTTTCATCTATAGCCTCAATTAAGTTTAAATAATGAAAAATAATTATAAATAAAAAAAATATGCTTTTTAAAAAGTAATATAATTCAATGAAGTAAGGGATCTGATGAGAATAAACTAAAAGGAACCATTTGATCTGATCTGCCAAGTTAACTGTAGGTTAAAATAGTAATAGAAGTAGCATGAGATGATTAAAAACACCCAGAGTCACAGTTTTCACAAAGGACTTAAATTTTATAAATATTCTCTTAACATTACATTAAATCAGTTGGGATGATATAGTCTTTCAAATAAAATAAAAATAAAAAAATCCAAGAAATCTTCAGAGAGCATGACAAAGTGACAGTGATCTGATACACATAACTTTCTACTCCAAAAATATCTAAAACTGTATATCCCACATTTTCCAAATATATCAAAATATATGCCAACAATAAGCATCAATACAGGCCACAGAGAAAGCAGAATCTCACAGGTTGGTCGGGTGCTTTTGTCTGATGGAGTGAACACACACACACACACACACACACACACACACACACACACACATCAGCGAAGGTTACTCAGTGTTTCACATCATAGTTCACTGAAACTTCTTATTCCTGAGTGCTTGCCCAACCTTGTTGTCATGGAAATAAGGATACAACTGTCTCCATGCAAAAGCCTGTGGTTGATAAAGTTACTAAATGACAGCAGGCTATCTAAGTCCATGTGTTTTGCAAGGCTGGCCAGCACTTGGGAGGGTAACACATGGCTGTCTGAGCTTTCTTTGGCTGCTTTTCCAGGAAGCGCCTGCGTCTATTTCAGCAGCGAGAAGATAGCTGGTGAACAGATAAAGGACACTGGTGTGACAGCATCTGCAAACTTGCTTTGCCTGACCTGTACAGAGCAAAAAAGATCAATGTATGTGCTGATATGCATAGAGGGGAAGAGCTGATCCACCAATTAACCTGAACATGACAGGAAGAGATGCTCTTTGTCGTGTCTGAAGGCCAACCTTTTTTGAAATACTGTCAGTCGAAATCCAAATAATACTTGTCCTCTTTCATAACTGACACCTAACCTTTTGCACTGCAGGGTTTAATCTGGTTTCAGCTCAGGGCCTTAGGGGAACTTCCTGTTCCCTTTTTGTCTTGCCTCAGATTTGTCCCTTTTTGACTTCAGCTCATCAATGAAAGCTCAGGTGACCATGCTGCCATTCTCCCAAACTACACACCTAAAGGGACAGTTCAGAATTACTGTAGAAGGGTTTTGTCAAAGGCTGTAAGCTGTCAATATCTTACCCGCTGTAGAGATCATCTTCGCTGTATATACATATAAAGTTGAAACCAGAAACTTACATACACCGAAAAAAAAAAATGCACACACTTTTTTTTTTCTCACTGCCTAAAGTTAAATCAGACTTCTGGTGTTGACCAGCCGTTAGCTTCAACCTCCAGGACCAACTAATCTGATATCTTCATAGAAATGAGAGAATCATCCAGTGGTGGTAAGATGACGGCTTATAACTTTTTAACAAAACCTCAATTTAAAAAATCCTGAACTATCCTGTTAAGGTGGGTCCAGTTTCTGTTCAGCCACTCGGACTGTTATTTGACCAAATTGGAGCTCCTCCAGAGCGAAGGTGCTTTCAGCGAAAATTGCTCTGGTCTCAACAAAGCTAACCTACAGTTACATTTCTGCCATTAACCTAATTAAGTTTCTAATATTACAAATAAACAAATTACTTCTATCCTGAAGCACAAATATGCAGGATATACATAATTAGTCCCAAATAACTTAAAACTGATGTCTTAATATATTCAATTGTATTCTCCATTTAAATATTCTTTTCATTCTTTAAATATAATTATTAAAGATCTTGCAAGGAAAAAAAAAATACTACACTGTGCATTGGCTGTCTGCTTGTTTAAAGAGTCCCCGGTGCTTTCTGGGGTTCAGATATGCTGCCTGGAAGTGCGCTCCTTGCTTGCTCACGAGATGGCATTGGCTCCCTTATTTCGCTTTCGTTTGGTCAAACATCGACTCAAGACCAACCTGATATCAACTGAAAAAAAGTAATGCATATTCTTTTTCAAGATTTGTTAAGTTCATTCTTCAAAAATAGTAATTCTAAAAATATATTGCATGTGCCATCTTAGTAAATCGACATAATAAAATATTCTTAAGAAGGAGGAGAAATCGTAAAGTAGGACAATATATAGATATATATCTATTACCTCTTTGAAGAATCCAGGGGATATAGGGTTTGATTTAGTTAGAGTCAGGATGCAGTTCAAATAGAAGGGGAAATTAAAGATGGCTTCAGAGTGTGGGGATCTTTTAAGCTGTACTCGAACGCACACTGATGGGGGAAACAGTTGCAGGTTTGAAGGCAATGAAAGAGCGCATGGTTTGAAATCGGCAAAAGCTTCATCTCAAAGTATGAAACACGCTACCCCTAATATAACCCACCCCACCCTTTCAGTCCAATCACACATCTATCACAGTGCTACGTTTGCCTACACAGCAAGTCAGGACTGAATCCTGAAACCTTCTGCACATCTAGTCACATTAACAGTGTGAATACATACATAAATATATACTGAGTATTTATAGGATTATATGTGAGAGCTGAGTTAAAAAAAAAAGAAAAAAAAAAGAGGAATGACTAGATCTATACTGATTTCATTCAGTAAGAAGAGCATCAAGTTAATATGACAAACATGTTGGGGACTCTTCTCTGGTCATAAAAACTAACAGTTTGCACAAACATACGCAGCTGTAACATCCGTAATGTCTCCTTCTGAAAAACGAAAACATCCAAACAAATGCACTACAGTAAGCCCCACCATTCACATCCTGCCAATGTTTTAGCAGCTCCAAAATAAAATAAAGAGGTGATCGTGTGTTTTCATGAGGGAATGGTTTAGTGCAACAAAACACGGGGACAAGTGCTGACTAGGAAGAGGAGCACGAAGGAGGAGATGGGGAATTTCAAATCGGTGTCTGGGGCCGGGGGGGACAAATTAAGTTAACAACATGAAAACTGTCCTAAACTGAGACTGGAAAGAAACTGAAACACAGTGTGTTGCAAAAGTATTCACAGCTCCTGAGCTTCTGACATCTTGTCACATCATAACCATGAACTTCGACCGTCCCTGCAACAAACTGCTTTGAAAAATCACGTAGCTGAACTATAAGTTATGTACTCCACAAATCTGGCCCTGATGGAAAAGTAACAAGAAGAAAGTCACTATGGAAAGAAATCGTTAAAAAAAAAAAAAAAGTCAAATTTTTAGCAAACATAAGTTCTGTGGTTAGATGAGATTAAAGTGAAATTTTTTGGCCTGTATGCAAAACACTATGTTTTAGGGAAAACAAACACTGCAGATAGCCCTGAACACACCATCCTCGCTGTTGAAAATGATGGTGGAAGCGTCATGATGTGGGGTGATGCTTATATGAAGCACTGAATAACAAGGGCTAAATACAAATGCATGCAAAAAATATTTCATATGATTTTCATTTATAAAAAAAAAAAAACATTATTATGTACATAATGTTTTCCATTATGTACAACTTTGTGTTGGTCTACCATATAAAAATCTACTTAAAATCCATTATAATCTGTAGTTGTAACACAGCAAAAATCCTTAAGGGGAATGAATACTTTTGCAAAGTACTGCTTTTCTTTTCTGGATTTTTATGTCAAGTGAATAAAATCAAAACATGAGTCATTATGTGCAGCCTGACATCAACGTAGTCTCGCTATTTACCTCCATTAAGCACAACACATTTGTCAGTTATTCCTCAGTCAGTCAATCAACAAACAAACTCCTACTTTTTGGGAGTACAGATTGTTTTACAGTTTTCAACTCCGATCGCTGCTTCTATCTCACCATATAAGTAATAATCATACACTACACATCATATACTATAAGGAATACATGGTGATCATTGCCCTCAAGCCCAATCTGAAAATGGTGAAGCATTTTCAGAGTTGCTTGATGTGGAACTGTTTGACTCGGCGCCAGGAAAGAAAGCTGCAGTTTATCTAAAGCTGCTTGCTTGGTTCGATTACCTCCTAAATGTCACTACAGTGATAACACCCAACTCTCTCTCTCACACACACACACACACACACACACACACACACACACGATGTGTAGAGTCAAAAAAGGATGACACTCTCCATTAGCTGCTCTTCCACTCGTGCTTGTTGAGCGGCGTTAACGCAGAGCTGACAGGGCTAGGCTGGTGTTTCCGTAGAAGCACCTGAGCGCCGTGCCGGACTGTCCCCGTGCCAGCAGCTCTCAAATGGGACAAACGTGATTGTTAAGCTGACGTGCTTCAGGGGGGAAACACGGTTCTGACTGGAGCCCCGCTTGACCTGGTGTTCAGCGTTTCTGGCAGGGGAGGCATGGTGGGGTAGAGGAGGGGGGAGCCAAGCTTCTTTGAAACCAAGAAGCTAAGAAAAAGCTGAGTGGATGGATGGAGTTTAGTTTTTCAAAGCTGGAATGATCAAATCTCTGACTGAGCTGAGATTCCCTACGACATTCTAACTTCTTGGTATGTAACTAAAGGGATCTGTGCTTCATAATGTGTACATGCAAACCCCCACCCACCCCCTTTTCACACTGATCGCGAGGGGTCTTCAGTCCTTCAGCTGCCCCTCCTCTGTGCAGGAGGCGGCCGATTGTGACGACTGATTCAAGGGTACAGGGGGGCTCCTGCTCTACTGCAGGTTCTTCAAGATGCGTCCGTATCGGAAGTCGTAGACGTGCCGGCAGAGATACACCAGCTCAGGGTCGACATCTGTGGGCACGCAGCGGTGGGAGGGAGGGGCGAAGTCAGGGCGGAAGGGCACCATGCTGGCCCTGCCAGGTGGGGCGCCTTCAGCACGCCGCTTCACCAAGGCACAAAATCTAAAAAAAATAAATAAATAAAATTTAAAAAAAAAACAACAACAACGAGATGAACGAGACGACATGAAAGGGAATCTGTCACAGAAAAGAGATGCTTGCGATTCGACATGGAACAAATGACTTTCAGTGAGGGTTCTGTGTGTTTTCACTCACCGACAGTACTGGGCTAGAGGGAGAACGTAGCATCTGTCTTCTATGCAGGCCACACTATTTTCATCCTGATGCCGAGAGGCGAAAATCTCATTCTGAAACCAACAATGGGTGTACAGCGTCACATCCCCATAAGACTTTTATGCTGTGCCGAAGGACGACTCAAGAACCAGCAACACTTTGCAGCACTGAGCACAAAGGAAACTACAACTATTCACGAGAGATTCGTTGGGCTGTCTTTGTTTCACAATGCTAAAAAAAGAATAAAAACTCTACAGAGCTCAAACTGCTGCAGACTTTCACTGGAAACATTTTCAGAAAGTGAAACCGTTCCTCTCATTGTTCTAGGGGTTTCTGTAAGGCTGAGGTCGAAGAGATACCATCGTTTTTTTGGCACTGTGGTTAGGCTGAACAACCGAACGGCTATCAACAGTCTCAGGGCTGCTGAGGCAAAGATAATGATGTCTCCAGCAACAGTCACTGTCCACACAATGTGTGTAAACAAGGGGCTTTGATCACCCTCTCCTTGCACAACATTGTGGTACATCCTTCATGTCACTGCTACTTGTAAATTTTCTATTAAAGCACATAGAAAATATGTACTGCAATAAGCTCATCCCATAACAATAGACGTATTTGTGACACGCAAAACAGGTTGCACAACTGTCATCTTCCCACTGGGAGAAATTAATTCCTAGCTGCAGTCTGCTGAACGCCTCACCTCACAGTGTGCTCTGGGATCTCGGCCCCCCTGGGTGTGCTCAGGTCTGTAGTACCAAAAAAGGCTCATCATCAGCTCTCCTGAGGAGGACGAACACAAATATCAGCTGAACACGCTCTGCTGTACATTCTTGCACAGAACCAAGTGGTCGTCTCCAACACCGTGACAATTTTGGGGGGAGTAAGGAGGAGTTTGACCCCCCCTAATTAAGCTGAAAGCCCCTATTAGAGGAAAATTAAAAGGATGGGGAGTAAAAAACACTTTATTGTAAATGAATGAATGAATGCAGGTAATATGAAATAGATAACTGAGTATATAAGAATTCTGTATTAGGAGTTCACAGGACCTTACCCATTTCTGAACCTGAAGTTTGTTTAACCTCCCACCTCTGTCAATCAAATTTATCATTAAAAACTAGCCTCCCTAAAGATGTGCCACAAGCAACAGATCTAAATTAAGATATATAAACATTTTAATTAATTGTTTTTATTTTAATTAATTTGTTATTTAGAGTTTAATTACATTTTTCAAAGTGTATGGGGCTGAATGTTAACCAAAATTTAATTAATTATATCTAATATTATTTGCACCTTGTGGCCTTCAGAAGCCACAAAGCTGCTGTCACACTATTTCCCATCTTGCCAAGTATGCTGGAAGAGTAAAAAAAAAAAAAAAAAAAAATGTGTTTTGTGAATTTGAACGTGAGGAAATGAGGGAATTTGGTGGAACATCAAGTCCAGGCAAATCTTTGAAGTAGTACTGTGTTTGATGTGCTGTTATTCTGAATAGTAAAGGTGTACTGGGATCAAGGGTGTGGAATTCACTGTGTTCAACTGCATGAGGATGGGGTAAGTCACTGGTTTTATATGATTTTCATATATAAAGGAGCAGGTGATTGTCTGGAAATTAAATTTCAATGGTTTGAGTCCCCCTAAGAAGTCAGAGACTGGTTCATCTTAAAAAAAAAAAAATTACTGTAAAAAAAGTTCAACATTTTATGTCTCTCATTTAAGAAAGTTAAACTCATATTATATAGATTCATTATACATAGGCGGAAATATTTCAAGTCTATTTCTTATAATTTTGATGACTATGACTTAGTTAATGAAACTTAAAATTCAATGTCTCCAAAAATTTAAATATTATACAAAATCATTAAAAAAAATACATTTTAATCAAGACTTCTGAAATCTACGTTCATTTCTATGCATGCGAAACTATGTATTAAATTATTCATTGATGTGAAGTCGTTATTCTAAAGAGAATACAAGCCTCTGCTTTGTTTTTGTGTGATTTATGGATAACTTGAACCCTTACTTCCACCTCCCTACTTGTTTTTTTTTTTTTTCTTACCTGTTTTGGGGTCTTCCCACAATGCTGATATCTTGGCAACATATGGGAGGGACTTCTTCCTGGGACCAGATCGTAGCAATACAGTGTCTCGGACACGTATCACTTCGCCATCCCTTTCAACTCCTTCGTAACACCTCCGCATTGCAGCCTCATCTTCTCCCTGACATTAAAAACACATAAGATTTACTTATAGAGACAGAATGAGGGAAAAATTACAAACTTTTCTCTCAAGAGACAAGCAACCTACCGCGATGAAGACCTCCTTCTCTGTGGGAATGCCAACAGGCCGCCAGCCGTTTGTTGCACGTCTACGGCTGATCTTCTTCTGTTTGCCGTTGCCAAGGCTCGGCACCGGGGTTGCCTGTTTTGTTAGGAGCCGGGTGTGGCCCATGGAGGAGCCATTGGAGGCCTTTGTGCTCTGAGGGCATTCCTTAGCTAGCTTTAACCTGGCCTGGGGCTGATCTCGGCCAGACAGAGGAGTTAGCAGGTGGGTTTTAGTCTGTGTCGAAGTGGGCACACTGGATAGTGGACACTGGGTAATTGGCATAGAGGGGGGAACCAGAAGGGAAGGGCTGTGATCACCCTGAGGGGATGTGTAAGCCTCTGGAAAAAAAAGGGAGGAAAGTGTAAATGTATCATCCATCCAGGGCATTCTAATTTCACCTCAGAGCTTTCAAGTACAGACTTAGTTGGTCTAGTGTGACCTAAACGCTAACATTTGGCCTTGACATATGTAATGTGCCAGCTCAATGCTATGAAGCTCACCGGAAATTGCCTGTGCTGCTAACAACCATCCCTCACTGTGAAGAGAGAAGTGGCAAGCTGAACAAGGCACGTGTTAATGTTAATTCAATATTTGGAAGCGTGGCTGACACGGACTGAATGGCTTTGTTCACATTCTCCGCTGCCATGGCTAAACTACAGGCAGACTACAATTCTGAAACGGCGCAGAAAATCGACGTCATCATTCACAACTTCTCCTTCTGTTCCCTGATTGGCCAGTTCAATGGGACAAGCTCAGACAGAGCACTGAAGAGAGATGAGAATCGAGCGGAATTGCGTAGGAAGGCAACGGCCAGCCTACATCACGCCCTGAACAAAAGAAATTCAAGAACACATCAGAAACAAAGTTATTAACATCTATCCATCTGAAAAGTGTCCCAAAGCCATTTAGGGACACTGGCGAACCACAGCGAGAGCCACTGTCCACAAATGGAAAACAACATAAAACATGAGGAATCTTCCAGGAGTGGCTGATAAACCAAAATTACTCCAATAGCACACTGATGGCTTTTTCAGGAGTACACGAAAGAACCCAGAACAAGATCTGAAGTACTGCAAGCCTCACTTGGCTCAGTCAACGTCAATGCTGATGATTCAACAATAAAAAAAGAAGAGAAAAAAAGCTCTGTCATTGGAGAACCACTGCTGAACAAACAGAACACAAAGGCCCATCTCCCAAAAAACCTTTTGGGAAAATATTTTGTGAACTGAGAAGAAAAAGAAAAATTTGGAAGGTGCAAGTCCTGTTACATCTGGAGAAAAATGAGCCCAAGTCTGAAGTAGAAATGTGAAGTTTTGGAACTGGCTTGCTACTTTAGGACATGGATGGCACTTTGCACTCTACCAGAAAACGTTGAGGATGACTGTCCAGACATCAGTTTGTAACATTATTATGCAGTGGGAGAATATTCAAAGCACAGCAGCAACCCCAACTCTGAATGGCATAAAAAAAAAAACGACAACAAAGAAAACAGGTGACCTAGTCAAAGTCCAGACTTAAATCCGATTGAGTTATGACTGCAATTACCTTAAACAGAAGGTTTAAGCTTTAAATTTGTCCAATGTGGCTGAATTGAAACAATTCTGCATGGAAGAGTGAGCCAAAATTCCTCCACAGTCATGTAAAATTCTCATTGCTAGTCATCACAAACTCTTTGTGGCAGCTGTTGCAGTCACAAGGCTTACCGGGCAAATTATTCTTCTACAAAGAGCCAGACTGGTCTAGATAACTTTTTCCCCTTAACTAATGAAATAATAATTTGAAACCTGGTTCTCACATTTCTCCAGTTATCACATGTCGAATATGTGATATCCTCTGAAACATTTAAGAGTCACAATAAAGATAAAACAGTAGAAATCTGTAAGGAGGGCAAATACTCTTTCATCATTCTGTAATACAATGTCAAAATGCCATAAAATCACAGTGAGCGGTATCAAGAGATTACTCATATACAGAGTACGGACACTGTGTTCTTTGGTGTATCATTAGGGCTACAGTGTGTGAATTTCATTTCTATTCATTTCTGTTTGTGTAAACATGCAAAGCTTGCAGAGAAAGAAGTATGTTTGTGTTCTCAGAAGCTTTGTGGTTTCAATTTTCAGTTTCAGGTTTTCAGGGGCTTCAGTTTGTGGTTCACCTAACACTAAGCAATCATGTTTTAGGCAACATTTCCACACATAAAAACAGCACAACCAAGAAAAGAAAAACATAATCAAAATCATCATCTTCATAGAGCCATATACAGCCATTTGTAGTGGAAACACTGTGCATCAATTTGAGCACACATCTCCATTGCAAAAGAAGGTGGTAGCAACATCATGCTGTGGGGAAATTACATAAGCAGGGACAGGGATGCTGGTTTATAGAGAGTTAGATGGAGATAAATACAGGGCAATCCTGAAAGAAAACCTGTTAGAAGCTAAGACTTGTGGTCTCTCGATCTGCAGAGCTGGAACAGATGCACCCAAAAGAACTGCAGCTTTACTTGCAACTAAATGTAGTTCCAGAAGGCACTGGCTTGTACTTTATGAAAAATAAGCTGTTTCAATACAAGCATCCACAAGTTTTTTCCTACCCGTCAAGCTGAGTTGGTCCAATCAATAAAACAAAGACATCAGCTACGACCCAGGCATCAATCAAGACAACCTACTGTCTAACATTATCAGTTAACAAGAATACAGCCGTGAATTTGCTCAAGGCTTGACGTTCTTCTTCCAACATAAAAACAGAAATTTGCAAGCATCTAGAAAAAGCCTGTTTTTGTTCTGATGTGTGCTCAATCACATCTTGATTTACTCTGCCGTTAAAACCAACCTGACAGATTTAAAGAGAGGTATTTATTCGAAGACGTAGTGGAAAAAATGTGCACAAGTTGTTTTTTTCCTCACTTTGCCTCCAAGAAGCCAGACTTGTAATCTTTTTTGAATTCACACAGAACTAAAGAGCATAAAGAGCTGAAAACTTGGCACACAGTATGAACCAAAGGATTAAGAATCTTTCAGGTTCCGTGACATGACTTGTTACTATTTATCTGCCGTAGATACTGTTATAGTCAGAAGTCTTAAGGCAGTCATAATGGGTATGAATCCAATTATTTTCCTGCCTTTAATGATTTCCTGACAGAGTTTATTTTTGATGGAGTAAAGAAATAAAAATTACTTTAATGAATTTTTAAAAAGAGAATTGGGTTTAAATTTATTGTAGAATTTCTCTGCCACACACCCAGATGAAAATTAGACATACAGGCTTAGATATATACCCTACTATTCACCCAACTATTTAGTGAGTGGAGCTAAAGGTTCTAACCTGACAGGGCCATGGCTTGTTTACTTCTCCTTATTGACCATAACTGACAGCAGCTTTCCTTATTTTACTGTCACAATGTGGTCATGAGAAAAGGGTAGAGAAAAAATAAGTTAAAAAGCTGACAAAGTTTAAAGAAAAACCTTGAAGGACCTTCAAAACGTTTGGAGAATTATGGAACAAGACCACTTTCTTCATCTTACTTAAGACTACAAGACTTTGTACTCTGAGGTAGGTCCACACAAGATGTATTACCTTTTTTTCACACTGTCAGACAATAAATCAGACGGCACTTTTGCTCTTTTAGGCCAACATTTTGAGAAAGCCTAGACAATGATGTCATGGATTTGTAAGCCTCTGACGGGCTAATTTACAACACTTGAGTTGAATGTATGCGGAATAATTTAAGGCAACACCTCAAATACACTTCTTCCTTTTGTGACATCATAGGAAAATCAAAGGAAATGAGCCAAGACGTTAGGAAGAGAACTGTGGACCTTCACAACTCTGTTCTATCACTGGGTATGTTTTATAGATCCCTGAAGTTGCTAGTTTTTAAGCAAGTACATCGAAGTATAAACACCTTGGGAATGTCTTTCTGTCATACTGTTCAGGAAGGATAAGGGTTCTGTACCCAGAAATGAAGTTCTGCATGGATATGTGCTGAAAAGGCCACTCGAAGAGGAAGAAGCCAGTAATTTCAAAAGCAACTTAAAATGTCAGATAGCAGTTTGCAAATGCACTTAGGGACAAAGACTTTAAATTTGGAGGTCTGATTAAACCTAAACTGAAGGGTTTGGACCATCATTACATTTGGAGCAAAAAAGGGGAAGCTTCCAAGCCTGTCAGCACCATCCCAACTGTGAAGTATGGAGGTGGCAGTATCATATTGTTGGGGTGTTTTAGCGTAGTGCCCTTTTTTGGTGCACTTCACAAAATAGATTGGCTCAACAGGAAGGACTATTATATGGAAATGCTGAAGCAACATTTCAACATTTCAAGGATGTTAAAGATTAGAACCAAATGGGTCTTACAAACTGTCAAGATCCTAAGCATACCGACAAATTAGCTATAAAGTCAATCTTTTATCATGGCCCTGAATTTAGGCAAAGCCCTTAATTTTGTGAGCAGTGATGAGTGGGTCAGTGATGGCCAGTAATCAGACTCTGTTACACTGGTTCTGTCAAGAGGACTGGGCCAGAACTCCAGTAAACTATTGTGAAAAGCTTGTATTATCAAAATGTTGGTGACAGATATATATTTTAATTCCTTTAATGAGTTAAACTGTGAGGCTTTAAGAGCAGATTTCTATTTTTTCACTCACCTGTCTTAATGCTGTGCGTGCATCCGGTACAGCCAGCACTGAAAGAACAACCCCTGCCCGTTACTGGAGGCAGTGCTCTGTAGCTGTAGCCACTGATCCCGCAGGGATCGCCATAACAGGGGGAACCCATAGAGTTGCAGTAGGCGGGGTGGGCTAAACCCGATGGGTGCGACACCTGACTTCCCAGGAGCTTGGATCCAGTAATACGATTGGGGCACAAACTGGTGGAGCTAAAGTTGAGAGGCCGTGAGGCCAGGGCTGCTGAAGTCTGTCCAGTGTGCGTTGGGTGGGTGATGTGGACGTAGTAGCTGGGGAAGCAGTGGTCAGCAGTGCAGAGGCATGGGTGGGGGGTAAGGGTGAGTGCTCTGTGTGGGTGGGAATGTGTGAGAGATGGTGAGGTTACTAGGCACTCTGGTTTCACGGGGGTCATGGCTGAGTTTAGAGACTGATCATCTGAGTCTCCGTAGGGCTGCTGACCAAGAAAGCAGGCCAAGCGGTGGCAGTACTCCACAGAACCCTCTGGGGGACAGCAGTAGTATGGGCCCAGTTCAGTCTCCAGTTGCTCTTCCTTCACCTGCTTTAGTGAGTATCCTAGCATGCTACGAGACTGATAACCTGGTTTGGTCAGGCGGTGGGTGCAATTGCCTGTCTCCCATTCCACCTTGGGTTCAAAGTCTGCTTTCTTCTTGCAGGCTGTGCAACCACTGGGCAGGGAAGGGAGCTTTTTGTCGTTCTGCTTTTGTAAGTGGTGCTTGTTTTGGAGTTTGACGCTGTTGTGCTGCTTTGGGGTTGAGGCCACAGCAGGAGCCATAGAGTCGGATGTGACCGTTGCAGTGGGCGTGGCCTTAACTCTTTGTTTACTGGTGGCAGAGGAGCTTGTTAACTTCAGCAGGGCTGCAGCATTGAGTCCAGCTAGTCGCCTTGGTGCAGGTGCATCTAAACATTCCTGACTCATCCAGACAGTTTCATCACCTCGACTGACTTTAGCCTTCTTGCTCAGCTTAGGACTTCGGCACATATCAACCTTGTTGGGTGTAGAGACTTTACTAATGTTCCCTCGTGAAGCTTTTGGACTTCCAGGGAGAGAATTTCTGGCTGGATCCAGAGAAACTGCTCCATCCAGAGATTCCTCCTGCCTCCTGGCCTGTTTGGCTGCTGGTTGGGCATCAGTGGCTCTTTCAAGCAGCAAACTATTCACTGCTTCAGCATTGAGAGATGCCAGTCTGCGCTTGCGTGGCTGTAAGTCTCTCAAGTCAGGATAGTCAGCAAGATCTTTATGTTTTGATTTCCGTTTGTTTTTTGGTAATGACTTTGCTTTTATTCTGTCTCTGGTTTTGCCCATTTTGGATTTGGTTTTGGGCCTGTATTTTCCTCCTTTACCTTTAGACCTGACCTTTTCACACGAGCCTTCTTCCAAACGAGTAAGGAGAACATGGCAGCTGAGCTCCTCCTCTGAATTCCCAGCCCGACCCCGCAGAGGGTACAACTTTCGGATCCGTTTCTTGTCTCGCTTTTGGTCAAGCTTTCTGCTCTCATCTGATTTCCTTCTTCCTTCTCTCTTCTCATTCATGCTCTTGGGCTCTTGGTCTTTCCTTTGTCTTATGATCCCACTTATCTTCTTTGTCCTGCCGAAACGTAACGTACGCTCAGTCCAGTCACCGCCCATGGTGCCACCATGAGGCCAGGTATGGCTGGTATCCCACCAGTCAGAATTAGTGTGGTTCTGCCTGAGTGAAGTGGTGTGCCTTGCGTGAGTCATCACATGTTTCGTCAAAGTGCCTAAAGAAAAGAAGCAGAAGCTGGGTTAAAACTTACATTTTTACAAATATAGATCTCAGCATCTACAGAACACACCCCAAACTGAACCAGAATTATTTACACAGTTATAAACATATCTTTAAAAGTTAGTTGTCTTGATCTTAAAGAGAGGATATAAAAAGAGTTGAAGGAATATTAATCAGTCAGGGACTGAGTGAACAATTTTTCATATCAAACAACTTTCACCTCTTTTTCATGTTGTTGAATTAGAATATCACTAACAAGTTCATTTTTTTCTGAGTAACTGAGTTTTTTTTGTGTGTGTGGGGGGGGTTGCTTTAAGCTATAATCATGAAATCAAACTAAAAACATGATTAAAATATATCACCATGTGTAATGAGTCTATATAAAAGGGTTTACATTTTGATTTTAATTAGTGAAAGAAATTAAGTTTCCAATGATGTTTTAATTTATGACAGTGTACCTGTATTGACATGACTCCAAATTAGACAAAGCAAGGGGAAGGATCTGTCTTTATTTTATTGTGAGACACAGAAAACAAAAGCAAAACAAAGACCAGTTCATATAGTTTTGTGTAAACACAACAGCAACATATAACTGAATGCATGAAGAGGCTTGGTAAATTCTTCACCCAAAGGATTTTTTTTCTAATTAGACTTCATTGACATGATCATATAGTGAGTTCCAGCTGTTAAATATATTTCTAATTTGTATGTTTGTAATGCAAAAGCTGAAGAACTCCCTTCTTATACTTGTTTCGCTATCAACCAGAATAGACACGCAGCATGCAAGCAACATTTTGTTAGGGCCAGTTGTTTAGTCTAAAATGTTTAGTTTGATAAGCAATAAAAAAAAAAAAATAAAAAAAACCAACATATTTCCTTCAAGAATTTCTGTCAATGGAGATAATTGAGACCAACAAACAAGCCGACTAAACGCAAATTGAAACTTAGCGGCAATTTATAATCATTCAATGGTTTTACATTTCTGGTGTCAACATCAATCAGAATAATTACATCCACTAAAACTTAAAGACATATTTAGAAAACATCTTCAATAATCAGGCAATGAACTTTTAAGACAAATGATAAGAGACTTTGAAAAACAGATAGATAATGCCCATTCAAGCAAAGTCATAAACTGGAAGTCCTAAAGCTTGATTGTCTAACAGCAAAATGAGATGTTTTAAAGACCAGTGAAAACAGTGTTACAAAAGTGGACAGTTGATGATAATCCAATTAAATCAATACCTTCATTTCAATTTTCATTTCATTTAATGGCATCGTTAAGCAAAGTCTCCACCTCTGAGTTAGTAGATTAACCTATTTTATTAATCTTAAAGAGATCATTCAGATTTTTCAAGTGAGGTTCTGGGGAGTTGTTACCATCAGGCACCAGTCTGGGTTGTTTTAGTTTCGAGAACTTGCAGCAAACTTGAGGAGTCCAGCTAAAGACGGGTCATTCTGAAAGAGCTCAAAAATGTAAAATGTGATACTAGTCATATAAGTTTCAATTTATTTCTTTTACACAACCCTATGTTTACATGGTAGTTACTGAGTATGTATGCTTAACATGCCAGGGGGCAATAAAACAAAACTAAAAATAAAATATCAGAGTATCTGTGACCGTGTGACCAGACACCTAAGCTGTTGTACTTTTATAAGACATGCATTTTGAAGTCCATCAAACATCAAAATCAGATTTTTCCATAGTATTCCTTTAATTAAGTCATGGCATCATGTTTGCACATTTTTATGTTATTGTTTACAATGTAATTCTTTTTGATTTAAAAAAAAATAGATGCCTATAATTAATTAATAAAAGAGTTTTATTAATTATTTTAAATTATCATGAGATTTTATATGTTATTGAGATCTGCACACCCATTGAAGCCTGGAAAGGTGAATCCACACCACTGCGGGTTGTCACTGACGTTCAGCATCTAAAGTTAAAAGCTATAACTGGGGTATGAAGCAAACGATCCAGAAAAGTGATGGCAGTGTGATACTTCTATTATTTTCATTCAGTTGTTTTTACACAAGTGGGCAATTACAAAACTGATGGCAGTCCCTATCAAGTGACAATGCAGAAATTGAGACAAACCTGCAAGTAACTGAATTTAAACAGCTGATCTAATGCAAATTTCCACATACAGCAATCTATTTGGGGGATGCGCTGGAATAGGATTTTATGCTTCATTGTTCAGAACACATTTTTCAGCCCATACTGTACACCGATGCAGCATTTATTGCCTCTATTTGACAAGCTTAATTTGAGCTGTGGAAGGCTCGACTCTTATTAAAAAGGCCCATCTGCTCTGTGTTATAGCAAAACCAGTGGGTGGAGATAACAAAAACCAACTGGTTGGTAGGTGCTTTTAATATCACGAGGAAAGACATTTCTACCACAGGAGTCTGAAGAAAATGCTTCCAGAGTAAGTGTGTAAAAGATTTATGTGCTTTAAGGAAACAGTCACAATCACTTACAAACACAGCTGTCAAATAGCAATGCGGCCCATTTTCACAGCTCTGTTTGAGAGCAGAAATGACCTTAACTCTTATTCTTATTCTAATGACATGAGAGCAGTCCTGTTTTAAAATGCCTTCCAGAAATATTCCTACCCCTTGAATTGTTTTTATAGTTTGTCACCTTATAATAACAAACTTCCTGGGGTTTGATATGACAGACCAACACAACATAGCACATAATTGTGAAATGCAAAGAAAATGATACAGATAATCTGCAAAGTGTGGCATGCATTTGTGTTCAGCACTGGGTAATTATTCTACCCTTTGCTGCCATTAGAGCTGCAAGTCTCCTTCAGTTTTTTTTTCACATCTGAAATCTTTGACATCTTTGTAAAGAAGCTCCAGCTCAGTCAGACTGGACGGAGAGCATCTGTGAAAAGCAATTCCAAAACTGAGTCTTACCACAGACTCTCTATTGGATTCAGGTTTGGACTTTGACTAGGTCATTCTAACAGATGAAGAAGTTTTCATCTAAACTCTAGCATACTGCCAGAGTTACAATAAGGTCCACTATCCAGCTGGAAGGTGAACCTTCACCCCAGTCTCAAGTCTTTGGCCTCTAACAGATTTTCTTCAAGGACTGCTCTAGGGCTGGACGATATGGCTGAAAAACATATCACAATATAAGGGTTTCATATAAGGCAATATTGATAATTATTGATGCAGTTTTTCTTTTAAATATCTGAAATACTGCCAAACTGGTGACACGACGTTTCCTGATTTATTCACAGTTTCCTCTTGAGCTGTTGTGCTCATTTTCTCCCTTCACGCCACGCCATTGTTTTTCATTTTTAAAGTTATGAGGGATGGTGGCGAAACATGAAACTGCTGCTGAGCAAGCTACTCAACAGGTTTTTGCTAGCTTATCAAAGAGTGAGTGAGTTAGTTGATGCCACCAACCTTGGCTGGCCATGAGTGGTTGAGCGGCTAAAGCCTTTCCTCTGCCTACATCCCCCAGAATGCTGTGCGGTTCTGGATCAAAGTTCAGTGAAATCATTGAACATTGTATCGGACGTATTTTCTGTTGATATTGATCACGTGTCTATTGCGATATATATTGTTATTGATTTATTGCCCAGTCCTAGACTGCCCCATTTATAGCTCCATTCATCTCCGTCTGCTGTAAACAATCCGTCCCTACAGCATGATTCTGCCACTACCATGTTTTACGAAGGGTTTGAAATGTTCAGTGTGATGAGCAGTACTAGTTTTACAACAAACATTGCTTTTGCATTAAGGCCAAAAGGTTTAATCTTCCTCACATTTGCTGTTGGTCTTCCACATAAAACCTCATCTAACTTAGTGGTTGTGATGTGGCAAACTGTTAAAAAAAAACAAAACTCAAATGATATCACTTTTTTTTTTTTGCACTGTACATTGGCATTGAATTTTTTTTTTTTTTTAAAATTGGATCTTATGCAAATATTCTTTTACTGTGATGCATGTTTAAAGAGAACGAGCTGAAGAAGTAAATAGGTCATTGGTTCAACTAACCAGATATTAAGTTTCTTTGGACCTGACTGTGGCCTCTGTACGTTTGCAGACCTTTTAACGGTCTACTTGCTACATACAGATTTTTGAACCACAAGTAAAAACTTTGTACATGATAGAAATTTATCTTTGTTCTACTTTCCCCTTACTAATTATCTTTTTTCCCAACTTACAAGAGCTTTTTGTCCTATGTCATTATGTTCCATAATTAGTCTCAATAGGATAATGAAATCCTCCCCCATACAGGCAATTGACATGCATTTTTATCCTCGTGCTTCTCCCTATTCCCCTCTCGTTAGAGATGTGAAGAGATACAAATACTGTCATTAAAAGAATGCAGATTTGGTTAAATGAGCTTTAGATCACATTATTGTTAAGAACTGAAGAGAATTATGCCAGGTTTGACGAGGTTTTTATCATGTTTTGAAGTTTTATCCGTGGTGGAGCAGAAAAAAAGCTGCAGACTGCTCGAAGTTCATAGTCGATCCAGATTTGTCTGCCGTGTAAACACATTATAGGCCAACAACTCCAGCTGAATGCCAGCTCATTTAGAGTCGAACACTGGCAGGACTATTTGGACGTGTTGGATTCTGTCCGCCCCAATCTGACTGGGCTTGTGCAGCCTGAACAAGACGAGTCCAGCGAAAATGTGCGAAGCTGGCAAAAGCAAGGTGAATTAAGCTGCAGCGTTTCTGATCCAGGTTGTTCAGAGGGCTTGAAACTGAATCAGCAAGATCTCAAATGGTCTGTGTCGTGCTCCACCTTACTAAATATTTACAATACCAAACTGCTTCAGGAAACGATGTCCTTGCAACCTCCTCACAAAACATTTTTTGAGTGTTTATGAATAAAAAAAGAACCCAGGTAGTGTACAGGTTTATCCATTTTTGTACAGTTACTGAAAGACTGATTGTTGTGCCTCTTGGCCAAGAAGTAGAATCCCTTGCAAAAGTATTCACACCCATGGGATTTTGAGTTGTATTGTCATGATACAAACCTCAAAGTATTTTATTGTCATTACTAGGGATACATGGTATATCATCATTCACATCGGCATCAGCCAATATTTGCCTTTTTTTCCCCACATATCGGTATAGGTCTGATAAGTAGAACTGGGCCGATATTAATAACTGCTGCTAATTTACGTCTTGGTGCTGTTTATGTTTGCGTTTCTGGAGGGGGGGGTGGGGGTTGGTCATGTGGTAGGATTGTGGGGTGTTTAACTGAAGCAGAGAAGGAAAGCCCAGCAGTGTGGTCGCTTTCTCAGGGTGTCAGAAGGGTAGGCAAAGATACACATAATATTGGTAAATGTCGGTTACCGGCCACAAATGCAATATTAATATCAAATATTGCTATGGGCCCAAATTTTCACATCGGTGTATCCCCAGTAATTGTGTGTGATATACCAGCACAAAGAAGCACATAAATGTGAAGTGGAAGAAATCCAGCTATTCTGTGAAGGCCTGAGGTTTTTTTTTTTTTTTTTTTTTTTTTTTTGCTTTTGTTTAGAAGGAATACATTAGTGAACAAACTGCTTCATGCAGACCAAGGAAAACAGCAGGTCAGGGAGACCCGTGAAGAAGTTTAAAGCAGGATTAGGTTATAAAACAATATCCCAAATCTGGCAGAGCACCGTTCAATCTGAAAAAGTTGTACAAAACAGCAAAACATACTGATACAGCTAAACTGACAGGCCAGGCAAGGAGAGGACTAATAAGAAAAGCAACCAAGAGGCTCATTGTAACGATGGAGGAGCCGCAGAGATCATTAGCTCAGCTGGGAAAATCTCTTAACCAGACAATTACTAGTTGTGCACTCATAAAACCTGGCCTTTATGAAAGAGTGGCAAGAAGAAAGTCAAAAAAACAAAACAAAAAAAACAAAAAAACAAAAAAAACATCAGAAGTGCAGTTTGCAATTTGCCACAAGCCATGTAGGAGAGGCTATTCTGGTTAGTTGAGCCCAAATGCCCAATGGAGCAAAGTAATCTGGCCTTTATGAGAAGGTAGTGCTAAGCAAAGCATTCATATGTTAGAAAGGCCCAGTCAAACTCAGTTGTAATTGAGAATGCTGAATACATATGTACTCCACACCTTTCAGATTTTTTTGGTAATTTTTTTTTTTTAAAAACCTTGCATCATTTTTCTTCCACTTCTCAAGTAGAACCTACTTTGTGTTGGTGTATCACAAAAAAAAATCCCAATAATATACATTGAGGTTTGTGGATGTAAGGGGACAAATAAACATCTTCAGAGAGAATAAACTCTATAGTTTAGTGGTGTGACCTTGTGGGCTGAGAGTGACATTCGGGTCTCAAAAGACATTTTTAATAATGCATTTAATTTTGTTCCTGTAAAATTCATTAAATATCCTGGCAGATAAATGACTCTCAGCACCTGAGTAATCAATGTCCATTATTTTCTGTTATTTCTAAGTGCCTCCCTCATATCAGTCAGTCACCAATTTCCAGTGTGAGGCTGACCCAATCAATCACTGAGCCTTCATCCTGCTTTTAAACCCGAAGCACAACGATCCACCGTCCGGCAGAGCCAATCAGGGTTTATATGCAGGTTAATATTTCATGCTGCAACTTCCCCTGTATGGCATTCTCTTGCGTGGAGGCTCTCTGACCAAAATGCAATTTAGTTCTTTAAACACAGTTGGGCCTGGTGATCCTCAGGAAGTAATTTTCCATTTATGGGAAGATCAATGACCCTGTGCTCCGTCTCTAATTGGTTAGAAAGCGGAGCATTAGATGCTCTCAGGGCATCAAACAGCAGACGCACCAGGACTCCTTTGCTGTGCTCACATGCGGACAGTTTCTCAAGACTCCACTTGAGATCTAATGGTCTCCACAACAAAGGGACATTTTGTTAGAAAATGCACTGATTTCTGATTATTATAATACTAATAATATTAAAAACCAGCAACTGTTATAAATTTACAGCATGCCTACATTCAATTCAGTATAAAATACTGAATTTATAAAATACTGAACACATTTCATGCAAACCATGCATGAAATGTGATAACATTAGTTCAAGGCATTATCTGCACGCATAAGCCGGACCTCCCAGAGGGTCCAAAGACATAACTGAATAAAATCACAACACGACACATCACACAACACATATTTTACCCCACTTTTCATTATAAACCATTAATAAATGCTTCCTTAAGGATGGTTTTAAATCTTTTTATTGACTTACTGTAACATCTACAGTTTATCTGGTACATCCACCGAATTCATGAATATTTTATGAAGGATAGCACAATATAGCATCATTAATAAATCACTATGTGATATTTCTGTGTGGGTTTCATCGCAGATTCACAGTTTGGTTCAGATAGACTGGAAGTTCCTGATTAAATCTTAATTAAGACTTATTAAAAAACAAAACAAGCACTTAGGAAATTTATATTATAGAGAGTAAAATTATTATAAGCTATAAGCATCACATTTTAACAAATTACGGTGTTCGGATCATGAGCTACAATCATGATAACGATGATCATGGTGAAGTATTTATTAAATTATTCTAACAGCACAACATGTTTGGTATAAATTTAGACATCAGAGATAATGTTTTAACTTCCTTCTTACACCATGGCAGCCTGTGATTGGCTACAATACAGAGGGAACGTTAGAGATAAACAATTATTTAATGTTATAAAGTAGACTCTATGTCATGAAAAAACAGCCACAACTAAATCAAAATGTGTAAAAAAAAAAAAAAAAAACTAAAAAGTTAGTTTCTCTACACAGACTGGATGGTTTCTCAGTAGGTCCCAGGAGATAAAAATATTACCAAATCTTACTGTTAATCCTTATCTTTGCTGTTCCTCAAAAATTGTTTTAGGGCTTTTTTTTAAAAAAAAAAAAAAAAAAAAAAAAAAAAAAAAAAGCTTTCAACATTTTTTTCCCATATCTATTATCATAAAGTAACAATTAGGCACATAAAAGCAAATAAAGCACAGCCACCAACCCACACACTTACAAAAGAGCTCCAGAGCTATTCAGCACATTCAGGGTAATTCTACAGTGATGCATACATACATGGACACCCCTGTTAGCTGGGACTCCAAACACTGGCACAAACATGGCATTGAAACAATCCCATGTTTGTTTGGTACATTCATGCCAAACCAAACTGGCCTGTACCAGAAATCTTCTTCTCAATAGCAATCCATGACTCGGTTTTGCGCTTTGCTGGGGTTAAAAAGAGAGGAAAATTGTCTCTAATGCTCACTTGTTGAAGAACTGCAGGAAATAATAGCATCTTGAGCTCCACAAATCTCCATAACAACCACTGGATTGTATCTACAGGCCAGCCAGTTGTTTGAACTTATTCCAGGAAAAGGTTTCTTCAAATTAAACCATCACAAATACAAACAACTGAAATTTTTCTACTCCAGTTCTGCGACTTGAACTGGCAACATACGCTTTAGTCAGATGAGACTAAAATTGAGCTTTTTGGGGGTCTAGCATAAAACAAATTATACATATCGCTGAAAAGCACATAATGACCATGGATAAGTACAATAGAGGACCTGTGATGCTGTGGGCCTCCTCCGAAACATCAGAGAAACTTTTTTTAGATGGCGTCTTCATACATGGCATCATGAGCTCTGGGAAATACCATAATACAAGTCTGCTTGACTAAACTTAAAACAGGTCATGATTGGGTCACTTAGCAGGAAAAATGATCCAAAACAGGGTCAAATCAACGCAAAAAAAATAGTCAAAAAGACACAGAATTAATCTGCTTTCATTGCTGTCTCCGTCCCTACAACCAAATCATACAGAAAAAAAAACAGCAGGGTGAGCTGAGGAGAACACAGGACCCAGGACTCTGGATGATCTAATGATCTGTGCTCCAGTCTTGTGAAATCTGATAGGAGAAGTATCAACATCAGGGACACCAATAGGTATGGTGCTGGGGATTTAGTTGGCAACAGGTATTTCCTAACTAGGGACTTTCATCTACACTGAAAAAAACAAAACAAAACTGTAGTTCAATTAAAATGGTGGATTTTTCTACATTTGTAACTGTGAGATTATGCTTCTGTGATAAAATAATTTTATTTTAAGCGTTTTTATCCATCTTTACCAGAGACTCTAAGGTTACACAAGCAGCTTCTTCAAGACAAACCCAGTCAGACTTTCTTCAAAAGACAACACTTCAAAATGCTCCGTGATCAGATGAAGCGATCTGAGGCAACACCAGCGGCGCATCAGCCATCCCGTCTCCTCATTCAGGTCAGTTTTCGTTTAACAAAATAAGAGAAACTGACAGACATCTGGGCTCCACATCTGTCTATTATTGATTTCACACTCACCCCTGCCTGTTGGACTCATGGTGACGCAGCAGGTTGTCGTCAACTCGTGTAACCATTGCTTCCCCTTACACGTACTGCACGGATGTGCATCATCGCACAACAAAAAGGAAACACTGTAATTTCACAGAGGTGAAGAATGAAATTGAATCTGATATTACTATTAGAATCTTCCTGCTGCTTTCTCTGTTTGAAACATCAGGTGAGTGCAAAGTTTCTGGTTTCTATGGTTTATATCTGTCACCTGACCTGAATATGACATATGCACACTCAGCCTCCACAGTGCATAACGGAACTCAAGTGCTTACTTGGATGGAGGATCTGCTAAATGACTAAAACAGAGACGCACGGTAGAATCACCATGACTTCGGTAGCAGCTGTTAAAAAAGGAACAAGGAGTCAAGCCTTGCTAAACACATCACTTTTTTTCAGTTTCACTCATTTCAAGACTATTAGGATCTTCAAATTGAGATTTGACAGATTTTATTACACAAAATTAAAAAAAACACATCAAAAATGTTTGTTTTCCCTCAATGTCTCACATAAATTATCTCACATAAACTAAGACTGACATGCTTTAAAGCTGTTGAAAGAGCCCAGATGATGACATCATGGCTTTGTGGGGTTATCCCAGGTTAATTCACAACATTAATTTTACGCATACCTGTGTGTGTATTTTAAGACAACCCTTCAAACAAACTGCTTCGAGAAAAAAAAAAAAAAAAAATTAAAAAAAAAAAAAAAAAAAATTACCCAAGATATCCGGCAGAGAACTGTGGCCATCCACAAGTCTTCACAAGTCTGGTTTATCCAATTTAGAGATGCCTGAAGGTGCTATCTTTGTCTGATCAAAATATCAAAAGCATGGGAATTTATAGTCACTATTCAGTAAGGATATGGGTTCTGTTCAGAGATGAAAGTGTTTTAGTGTGAAATTTGTGAATCATCCCCAGTAAAACAGCAAAAGGATTGTGTGAAGATGCTGACTGAAGCTTGGAGAGGAAATCATTATCCACAGTGAAAGGAGTCTAGTACTGATATAACCAAAAGGCCGCTCAGTGATGATGAAGCCACTATCCAAAAGTAATATGAAAAGTCAGATTACAGTTTTGCAAATGTACTCAGGGAGAAAGACCTTAGTTTTTTTGTTTGTTGTTCGTTTGCTTTTCTTAGAGGAAAGATGTGTGTGAGCACAGCGGCCTACAAATCTGACTCTGTTACGCCAGTTCTGTCAGTTGGAAGGGGACAAAACTCCAGCAAAGCATTGTGAGACGCTTGCGGAAGGAAACCCAAAATGTCTGACCCAAGCTCAAAAGGCAGTGGAACCAAATACTAAACAAACTCTTAAGAAAGGTTAGCTTCTCTCTCTTATTGTTCTGGCATTTAGCAAACAGTAATAATTGTGATGCTCATACTAACTGACCTAAGACTGAATGTTTATTCTGACTTAATGTCAGAGTGAGGGAAAATAAAACGGTTACATGTCATTTCAAACAGGTTATATAAACATCTTTAACATCTGAGTCACTAAAGATATACATCCAGAGTTAGTTTTAAGGGCAGAAAGAGTCCATCCATCTGGAAAAGTATATTATCAATATACAGAGTGTGACGCATCCCAGGCACCTTGTCTTCTAGTAGAACCCCTTTACAAAGTAATTCTAAGTATTGTGTCCTTAAACAGACTGTAATAGATAAAGATAAATCAATTCTGCATTGTCAGAAAAGCACAGCTGTCTCTTCTGGTTAGTCTTTTCAGAGAAAAATCGATCAAAATAAAAGATCTGCCGATAAAGATGGCTCCCCGATCAATCAGAGTACCCTTTGTTAGATCCCAATCAACAAAAGAGAAAGTAACTGCAGAGGGAAGGAGAGACTAGAGAGTATATATATATATATATATATATATATATATATATATATATATATATATATATATATACACACACAGTATATAACCCCATAAGAGTTATAGTTCGAAGTCAGAGGGTAGGAGTGGATAGCAAGAGATACATCTAATCTCTGACAAGTGAGGGGAGAAATGTACCCTGTGTGCATTTCAGAGAGAGAGCGCGAGATAACCTCATGGTCACAGAGTTTTAATAACAGCAAGTTCTTGAGACGGACAGCAATCAGGGAGAAATTTCTTGTCAGGATAAGAAGTTCCGGTCGAGCCTCGCAGACCCCGTCCTGTGTAAGTAGGTGTTGCCAAGCAACGGGGACGGAAAAGTATGCTGGTGTTTTTAAAACAGCAAAATAAAGATTGTCAGCATTTATAAATCAGTGTCCAACAGATTACGTTGGTGACTGGCCCCAGCAGAAGCTGTATAAGCATTAAACGCACTGTAACTAACAAGTACTATAGACAGAGGAAAAGTTTAAGTAGGGGTGGACAGCTTCCAGAGAAACATGTTGACTTAGTGCAAGTGAATGATTAAATTTAGACTGAGTCAGAGAAATGCTGTATTAGGTAAATACAGGAAGATGTTCAGTGTTTTTTTTTTTTTTTATCCTTTCTTGTGAGGGTTAAAGTTGAGTCTTATTCTGTTCTTTAAAGAACCGAATGAAAAATTTAGCTATGGGTTTAGAAGGGGCATTTTTCTGAGTTTCTGTTCAATTTCAAGCCATTTTAATTAAATGAAGACTGACAGTTTAATCCAGCCATAAGAATTAAATTAGGAAAATTGCAATTTTTTTAATGACTAATTTTTTACTTAAATCTACATTTATTTTCCAAATTTTTATGAGATTGTGTATTTATATACTCCCTGTAAAACTATTGATACACCTTAAACTTTTCCAGAGGTTACAACCACAAACCTCAGTATCAGAAAATTGTAAAGAGGAAGGAAAATTAGGAAAATGATAAATAGTTTTTAATATTTTTACAAATAAAAATCTGAAAAAGTATTTGTTAGAGGTATAATAAAAAACATCATTTGACAAACATTGTCATGAATGTCAGGGATAAAATTTAGAGAAGTTTCAAGCAAAGTGAAGTTTTAAAACAATATACCAGGTTCATAAGTTGGCGTGGCCTAATCAAAGTCCAGACCTAAATTAAAAAAAAAAAATCTATTTCAAGATTTGAAAATTGATCTTCACACTATGTAATCAGTCAAAGCTTGAGCTTCCTTTGCAGAAGAAGAATGGGCAACAATTCCAGTTTATAGCTGTCCAAAGCTGATAGAGACGATTCAACAAAACATTCAGGTTCTACAAAGTACTGACTCAGGGAAGATGAGCAGAAATGCAAGCCTTAATTTTTAGACTAATATCTGTAAAATCTTTTGAAAACTATACTTAGTTTCATTCCACTTCACAATTATGAACTACTTTATATTCTTTGATCCTTTAAAATCCCAATAAAATCCATTGAAGTCTGTGGTTTTGATACATCAAAACATTAAAAGGGTACAATGACTACTTACAGTACAGTATTCCAGAAATCCCTGTTTTCTAACCTTATTCAATATAATCCCTCAAAATATAAAATGACTGGTAGTGGACAAGGAAACGAGAAATTTTTTTACTTAAATTCCTTAAACAAACTACAATAAGCAACTTTCAAGAGCAGAATACCATCACCGGTTCACAGACAAGGTTAAATACACAGTAATAAATTCCTTCCGACAGGGCTGCTTGCTTACCATGTATCATGGGCCTTGTAGTTTTTTATAGCATAATAACACCAGACTTCTACTTCCATACAAACCAGAGAACAAATTAAGACTGGCAGTGCATTTCTTAAAGTAAATAAAGCAATGAAAGGAACAATGAAAGAACAAATATAGACTACATGTACTTTAAGGTCTGATATGGAAAATCTGAATACATTTAAGACATTTGAATGTCTAAAGTTGACATTTTGAAATGTATTTTGACGTTTTAAGTGTCTCGCTACTAAACATACTCTTCACTTCTATAAAATGTTACTTTCTCCAACATTTTAACAGCAAATACGAGCTTTAGGTGCTGGTTAGATTGGGATTACAGGTCTATCCATCCATACTGTGCATGACCACTGTTCTGTTGCCTAACCATGTGTGATACAGTCCATGACATAGCTGGAAAAACAAGGACGAAGACAGACACGCCTGCTCAAACTCACACCTGTGTCCAAATCAAGAGTCGCTGTTTGAACCCCAGCATGATGTATGTCTTTGGAGTGGAAATCAGAAACCAAAGTGTTCAGTGGAAACCATGCCAGACCAAGCCAAGCAGGCAGGAGAACTTGCAGATTCTTTACAGACAGGCCCCAGCTGGTAGCAGGTTCAAACCTTAAAACCACCGTCCTGTGAGGTAACAGCCCCTACAGCATGTATTTTAAAAAGGCAGCCAGTAAATTACTGTATACCATAACAGATCACAGGTTTTCCCAGTGTGAGGCAGGCCTTCTCCAGGTAAAGTGGAGTTTAAAGCGTGGTTAGTGAAGGAATAAGTTGAAGGTTTATGATGTGGTGAAAGAGCCCAGATAGATCACAGTCTACAGACTTTCTAGGAACTTCTAATCAGGGACTCATGACTTCTTGTTTCCCTAGGATCCAAACATGATAAGACAAAGAGAACCATTTTTTAAAAACAGGAAGGACAACAGAACATGACATTCAAAGTCAGATGTTTGTGGATCACCTCATATTGCTCACAGTCAGCCCATATCGGAAGATAACATTGATTTTGAACACATTACTTCAATCTTTCATCTGCCACTTATTACACCTTTTAAAAAAAAAAATGCATTATGAAAGAGAAAAATCCCTTTTCGATTAAAGAAAAAAAACTTGCAAAAAGACACCAATATTTAGAAGAGTTTGGACTATTAAAGTAAATAAATAAAACAGTTGGTGGCTACCACACCACCCTCATCATTGCCCCGCATTACACCTGCAATTAAACCTCATCTACTCTTTTCTGCCTGGAAGTTTCAGGCTTCCATGTGGAGCCACACCAAACACCCGCAAGGCACGCATCAAAAAAAAAAAAAAAAAAAAAAAAAAGTAACCGGCCAGGTGAGACTGCTGGGAGCTTCACACTTTCACATCTTCCGTGCCAGGCGGGCTAAACCCGAGCCGCCGCGCTGGCTGCCCGGCACACACTGAGCCGGATCCAAGAGGAGGCAAGAACCTGAAACGTTAGGTCACCGCTCCCGTTTTCTCCGGGACTGTCTCCGCTGCATTGATCTGGATTGGTTCCCGAAGCAGAAAGCCACACGTTTGTAGAAATTATCCAGACACAGGCCCAGCAATCCAGCAGGATGGAGAGTACAGTACAGCCTGACTTAGCTGCCCATCTGAAGTAGCCAGCCAGGCTCTAAATACGGGTTAGAGAGAGGACGGGGGGTGGCGGGAAGTGGGGGGAAGGGGGGCGCTTTACCCTAACCTATCACACACACAAACTAAAGGGCAGTCACCCCTCTCCTGGTCACACACTTATTACTGTTCGGCTTGTGTGTTACTTACACGGTGGCTGGTGCGTTCGCGGTCCTGGAGGTTACGGCTCACAGCGGCAGCCCAGTGTGTCGCTTCTGCTGCACGAAGCGGAAAAATGGGCTCCGCGCTCCGCTCCTCTCCGCTCCTGGCGTTCGGAGCAACTTCAAACATCCAGACAGCGACGCGATACACCGAGGTGCTAACTCCTTCCCTTTCCCCACCTCCTTTTTCCCCCCCCTTTTAAACAAGGCAGAGGAGGAGAGAGGGGGGGGGGGGGAGAAAAGCGTCGAGCGAATCCGCAGGGAAGGAGGGAGGCGAGGTGGAGGGAGTCAGGACTGGTGCGGCGTCGGAGCTCCGCGAACTGGGAGAGCTGGGGAGGAGTGGAGCGGAGAGGACGGTCGGTGGCGCTGCCTGCGAGATCTTCTCTCTCTCTCTCTCTCTCTCTCTCTCTCTCTTATGTGTGTGTGTGTGTGTGTGTGTTTGCTCTTCCTGGTTGGGCTTCCACAGAACGGCAGAAACTTAATCTCGAGGCAGCACCGCCAGCACGGACCGGCCTGGCTTTACGGACCAACAGCTGTTCCAGGGTCAGAAGGTGTGGGGCGACGGGGACCTAAATATGTGCGATTTGCTCGGTTCTTCTCCATGAAAACACTCTACGCTACGTGATGGGCGACTGATGTCAGGGCACTGCCCCCCCCCCCCAGCCCAACTACACAGAGCCTAAACCCTGTCATTTTGTCGCGTCCAAACGCAGCCAACCACCGGTGTTAAAAGCACGTCCAGAGAAAACACATTTAGATCTACATTAACAATGATGCATGTGGTGAATATGAAAGATTTTAAGGCGTCTGATGTCGCAAAACTCCGCACAGTGGACTTTAACCTGAAATCAAAAAGAAAATCCCACGACTAAATGTTCATATTGGATGAGTTTCTGTAAAAAATTAAAGAAATTCAAAACTCTGCAGTGTTGACGTGATAAAATAACTTAACAAGAATTCTCTTTTAACTCTTTTACTTACATGTCTTGCACGGTAATAATTATCACAAGAGCTGCAACCCTTTCAAGCTCCAAGTAATAGAGAGGAAAAATTTGCAGTAGCTTCTTTGATAGTGATATCGCTTGAAATCCAGCAATAAATAAATACTTTTTTTTTTTTTTTTTAAAAGGGAAGGAATTACAAGATCATCTCCACTATTGCATCTTGGCATATGTTTAACTGTTATCCAATTATCATTCAACTAAAAAAAAACACATCAAAGTAAATTCAGTTGTTTCATGTATTCATTGGCTAAGAATTAAGAGATTTATCAGTTTTGATGCATTTAGTGGATAGTAAATAAAATCTGATTTCTTAGTATTTGACATGCCAATCAAAATAACAGCAAACCAAGGGAACATTTTCAGAATCTGATTTCTGGCCAACTGATTGGGGCATCTCTATTTATTCCAAAATTAAACTAATGGAAACGACACTGCTGATCTATAAAATTAATAAATAATTAAAGGAGATACTGTTTATTTATTCTTCGCAGCTTCCAGAAGCCACCATTTCTTATAATTTTCTAGGCTTTCTAACTTGGGTAAAAGCCCAAAAAATAGAGAGAGGGGGGAGAAAAGCAGGAAATGAATGTGTCCATTCACCAGCTTAAACTTTACCGATCCATCCATGCAAAAGAGACTCTTAAACAACTTAAAGTATCTAACCCCCAAATTAATGTGTTTTTGTTTTTTTTTTTTTGTGATAAACTGTCTAAATGTGTTATTTAGGGTTCTATCTGTGCGAATTTTGACATTTCCGTGTAAATTTGCTTAGTTCTGCAATATTTAATCTAAAACCATCCCAGGGCTGGCCTCCTTCGGTCCAACGGTGCTTTAGCAGTTGGATTTTCCAATTGGTGGCAGCAGTACAGCCGGAACAGGTCACAGCCCCACTCAGACACACAGCCCCCAGTGACAAGTCAGGAGTTGGAATAGCGAGCTGAGCGTGTCCACGGCGAGCTTTGATTGATAGCCTTACTCCGCTTAGCAAATGTGTGATTTATTTGCAGTGTGGACACAGAGTGGAATGGGTCTCCTTTGCTCTGACTACTGGTGACGACTGTGTCAGACTGACCGCAAGTGCTTAGGAAACATGAGCGGGTCAGCGCAGTACTCGCTGCTCATTCAGAACAGAGCGGAGCTGCAGCGGTGTGGAGAGCCGTTTCATTCAAAATTAAATAAATAAATAAATAAATACTGGCATCAATGAAATAAAACAAAATGAATATTTAAAAAGATTTCTTTTTTTATCTTATTTGTTTATTTGTTTATTTTTTATTTATTTCAAGATTTAATTGATTTATTTCAGGATTTATTTATTTATTATCCGTTTCAAGGACGATCATTTTTGAGCGTGCTCAGATTAAAGTAATGTGCAGCTGACGAGGTTAATCTAGAGAAGAAAAATGTACAAGATGTGCATAAAACAACAGATTACAAGAAGTGAAAAAAAACTCTTCAAAGAACTGAAATGCGCAAGTAACAGCAGAGTTAAAAAGACTTATTGAGTCTGTTGGAAGCAGTGATGTGTATAAAGTCTTACAGCTGCTGGCAGGAAGGATCTGCGGTAAAGCTCCTTTTTGCACCCAGGTTGCAGTTATTTCTTAACATATTTCTTCTGCCGATGAATACATTTACAATGTTACTGGAGTAAAAGATCAATTTCTTTCAAGGATTTTTACACATCCTTATCATGGGTGCCAAAAATTACAGAGGGCATTGTACTTTCGAGGCTGAGTGGAACAAATCTTCATTGAATTACTTTTTTTTTTTTTTAAACCACAAATCTTAAATCTAAAGTCTTTATTTTTCTTCTTGTTAAAACATACAAGCATTGATTATTGTTTTATATTCCATCAATCCTGTAGATTGTTTTTGTTTTATCTTTTACTCATGCCACAGGTTCTCAAAAAGCTTATTTGTCCTTTGGCAAAGTGTTATGTAATCTGAAAGAATCAGGCCCTGCCATCAATGAAGCGCCCACTTTGCCACTTAATACCAACACCAGATCTCTTTCAAGACAAGAAATGGAAAACATCATGATGAAAAATCAGACAAGCTGAAGGGACCAAGCTGCACACACATACACGCAGCGTGAACCTGAATGTATTCAGACTGAATCAATTCAAACTCAATTCAAAAAGTATAGGCTGAGCTTTTAGTGCTATGGGAAAGCAGTCTGAATGATTCTGTCATTGTGCAACGTCAAATAACCAATATGTCAGATTTTTACAGAAGCTGATCTAATCAGCTGTTTTCTAACATATAAATAGATAAAAACAAAAGTAGCATAGTGGTTTGAGGGTTAGCGCGTTACCTCAGAGCAAGCAGGTCTCTGCACAGGCCTCACTGTGTGATACTTGAATGGTCTTACCCTAAGGTACAGTGCTGTGAAAAAGTATTTGTCCCTTTACAAATTTCTTTTGTCTTTGCTTTTTTTTGGTCACACTTAGGTGTTTCAGAGCATCAAACTAATCTTAATATCAGACAAAAATAATCTGAGTCAATACAAAATGCAATTTTCCATTGATTATTTCATTTTCTCAGAGAAAAGAGCTATCCAAACTGACCTAGTCCTATATGAAAAAGTAATTGCCCCCTAAACAGAACTGGTTGTGCCATCCTTAGAAGCAACAACGGCCATTCATTTGTGCTATGAAGCAATTAGGTTTTTTTTACTCCATTTTTGGTAAATTTGTCCACAAATCCGGACTCTGACTAGGCCACTCAAAAACCTTTAAGCAACTTAGTGTTTTTTTGTTGTGTGTTTTTTCATTCAGAGGTGGACTTGTTATACAACTCAAGTGTGCTTGAGCATAAAGTCACAAACTGATGACTGCACATTCTCCCTCAGGAGAAGGCAAGTCACTCAGTCCTGAAGCACTAAAGCACTTTACTGTACCAGTACCATCACAGTATCTCAAACATCTCTTACATTAGGTATAATGTTCTTCTATTGAGAAGTTGCCTTTTATGCCAGATAAAATAGGACGCACACCTTCTACGAAGCTCCAATTCTGTCCCACTAGCTCACATATTTCTCCAAAAGCCTTGGGGATCGTCCAGATCTTATTTTGGCAAATCTAAGACATGTCTTTGTCTTCTTTTTGGTCAACAGTAGTTTTGGATTGGAAACTCTCCCTTGGAAGCCATTTTTGCCCTGTCTCTCTTTCAAATTGTTGAATCATAAACACTGTCCTTAACTAAGGCGAGGGAGGATGTATTGTTAGTGCATTCTTGGAGTAAATTTGGGCTGTTCACTACTGAGAAGGTTCCCCACTGTTTCATATTCTCTCCATTTAAGAATAATGGTTCTCATTGAGGTTTGCTGGAGTGCCAAAGTCTTAGAAATTGCCTTTTCAGACTGAAACTTCGCCAGTGCCACCCTGGAACAAGAAGACTTGCTCCGAGTCTGTGGCCAGACTTAAAACAGAACTGTCCCTGATCTATGAGAACGAGGAGTTCCAGAGCTGCAGTGATTCACCAAAACTGTGAGTCTTCCAAACATCATCACACCAATGACAACATCAAAATCAGAGCGGTGCTTCTCTACTTTAAACAGGATAAAAACTTTCCTTAGAAACACTATGGCACAAGATCACCTCAACGCTCTGGCTACGGTCTCCATAGAGAAAAAACTGACACAGAACATTTGTGATTGAAACACAATGGCCACTCGGAAAGACAGACGACCATAGTTCTTGAACAAATAAGAACCTCTCATTTCCAATCAATTAATAAACTTGGTAGTTTCAAGATATTTCTTGACTTGTTTTACTCTATTCTTTTTTTATATATGATACACTTCTTTTAATTGGGGTGCCAGTAGTGACAGAACTGTAAATACTTTTCAAATAACTGCAAGTCCCGACCAAATCTCTGGGCACCGGCGTTACAGCAAACACACATCTCATCAGCATAACTGTTAAAGGTGATTTTTATTTCATCCAAAAGCTCTTGTTTTCAATTTTTGAGCTTTCATAATAAGAAGTTTGGGTTCAGTAAATGTGTGTTTCTGTAAAAACGGTGGGAGCTGTTCTCACTCTTGCAGCCTTACTGAAAATTAAAATGTACACCATAGTGTTGCACTTCCATTAAGGCTGATTGAAATAGTCCATGTGGACTCATGAGTCATGTGATTGAAGCGATCCTGTTGCAGTCAGTCAGATGTTGGTGATTGTTGATGTCATTTATTGTTAGTTATAGATAAAAGAGCTGCTGAAAACAGTAATTTTTTAAAAATGTAAAATATATATATATATATTTATTTTTTTTTTTTTTTTTTTTTTTTTTTTTTTTTTTTTTAAATGCTGTCATCTGGTCTTCAGCGGTTTTACATTTACATGCAGTCTGGTTTTAAATAAATTGTGTTTTTACACTTCCTTTTTTGTTACAAAAAAACCCCCATGACATAAAACAAAACAAAAAAAAACCCAAAAAACTGTTGTCTCAGTTCAAAATGAGACTATTTTGGTTTATATTGAACAACAATCACACATCTGTCCTCTCAGTTTGTATTCACAACAAGAGTGTCAACCCTGTTTCACTCCCCCTCTTTCTCGTTTAACAGAAATACATCTAGCTCAGGACCCCACCCCCCCCACACACACACAGACCTCATTTCATAGTCACTCTCTCACTCAGAAATCTTACATTCACCTCAGAATCGGATGCACACACACACAAAGTTGGTTTGTATAGACTGAGCTGAAATCATACCTTTGCTGTGAACTTTTCTCAAGAACCTGGAGTACTGTATTTGATACTGTTTCTGTACAAAGCATAAATGGAATCTAATATAGCTGTAAATTGTTAATTATCTAAAACTACTGATTTTGAGAAGGAAATGAAATTATTATTGTGGAATTGTAGTCATTTTCCAACTGTTCATTTGAATGCTTACTAGTAATAGTGGACCGGGAAGGTGAAATCTATCGGCACATCAGCTCCACCAAGAATTGTTTTTCACCAGCCACCACTGGTTGAAGCTGAACAAAATGCTGAAACTATGGAAACTAAGGCATTTTCCACAATTTCCAGGAGATTTTGCAAGCAATCTCTCTCTGTGAATCCTTGCTCCTCCACTGAGTTAATGTAGATATGCCTGCCAATTTGTCCAAATGCCTCAGAAAATGCACTGAAAATGCCAAATAGGAACGCTGACTTTCTTTTTTGTCCGGCTGTACTAGTAAAGCTACATTGCATCACCGGGAAGCAGCTGTTTTAACACTGAAGTACAAATCTTGAATGATAGGATTCCGACTCGCTCAGTATCTGGAAAAAATGTTCAGGCAGCAGCAGATATCGGTCACACGAAGTGTCTGCTGAACAGCATTAACTAAGCTTACCAAACAAAGCTTAAAAAAAACAAAAAAAACAACAAGAAATAAAAACAGGAAATAACCATCTACTTATTAAAAGCACAGCTGATTTAGTGATGAACTCACATAGTACTGAGCTGGATTTCCAGATTTGCCAGCTCCGCAACCAAAACGCGTCATTACCTTTTCATTACGACAGACACCATCAATTTGTCTCTGGACGCCGTCTTCCACCCAGATACTGAGCGAGTCGGAATCCTATCATTAGAGGACTATTACACCCTGTCCGATGCAGTAACGTTTTCAAACTGTGCTGCAACAGACAGAAATCGCATCCAACCCCCCCCGCCTCAGCCCACAGGTGAATCCATTCTTTCATCCTAAACTGCCACATGTCAAAGTTGTCCCTGTCTCCCACAGGCCTGGACCACAGACAGTTATCACACTGTGTTTAAACCCCTGCTGGGAAAAAAGCTGCTGAAACACGCACAAACTTGGAGTCATATATTAGAAGGGTTATTAATAACAAGAGGCTATAAAAGAGCCCAGACTTCATATGAAAAAAAGTATGAAAATGTCAACAGAATATAAGTTTTCTGCCACGTTACCACATGCTCGGTCTGTTTTTAGAATACAAGTCCACAGAAACGACACTCAGGACTTATTCTGCTGTAACAGGCTGACCCGGCTGAAACAGCAACTGATATTTAGAGGGTTCGAAACAGCTACTGGTTATGTTTTATTAGGAATGTAATGGTGTTGTCACTGCAGGCAGGGACTGTCACAAGGGAGCAGAGGCATGCTACAGATGGAAAAATTTGTCTTCTAACAGGAAGAGGACATTGTGAAAAGGTCAGCATGACAGCACATTTTCTCTAATAAATTAGATGCCTGAACTGAACCAAACATAATCAAATGAAATCAAACTACAATAGTTAAACACGCACCCCTGCTGCCCTGGCCAAAAGGCCTGTGTTTTGGGTTATGACACACGCCCATACTACTAAAAAAGTCCATTCCCCCCCACCTTTTTTTTTTTTTCAAATTGATATTTTCTTTTCTTTATTTGAGAAAAATATCTCCAATGAAACAACACTAGAAATTCTATCAAGAATAAAATACCAATGGAGCGCCCTTAAGTAAAGTGACTATGGTTTTACAGCATTTACATAAAGATTTAAAACATGAATATAGAACATCATGTAATAACTGTTCTCTACAGCAACAATTATTCTGCTACTAAAATAATATGACATATCAGTTATTTTTGATGGCTATTTTGATACAGAGACTGATGCATCAGTTAAAACTTATTAAATTCAGTTTTAGGTTTCAAGTGATTATTTCACGGAATATTATCTCCGTTTTGTCATTCTGTTTTTTTTTATGACGTAATGCTGCAATAACAACCTAACAACCTAATAATAACCCTGGCTAATTAGTCACACTATCTTCTTTCAGCCAGCTGACTCGCCATGGACAGCATGAGTTGCAGGAGGAGGAATAGCACTAACTTTCTTATTGCTCCATACAGCTGGAGAGAATTCATTTTTCTTAAAATCTTGGTATAAACTTGATACCGGTAACCAGCATATGTTTACGACAAAATCTTTTTCAAATTACTGAGGAAGAACATGCTGAGCACTGCTAATAATGTTCCTAGAGCAATACTAGCTTACCTTTTCTTTTGGTATTAGCTACAATTTCCTCTCAATCATTAACCTGTTCAGGAAAAATCAACATTTTAGTGTGTTAGAGACAGGAAAAAAAAACAAAAAAAAACTGAATAAAAACACGTCATGGTTTCTGGTGCTGAAAGGAACAGTGGGCATGCACAGAGCAAGCAGCGACAACTTCATTTTTTTCCAGCTGTTCCAAGTCTTTAGAAAATCCTCTCCGCTCTGGAAGTTTTTCTTTTTATTTATTTTTCCTTTTCATACATCAAAAACATTTTTAGAATCTCAATTCTTTTCCCACCAAAAACTGAGGCCCATAGACAAGATAGTGTAAAAACTGATCATTTTGGAAAAAATGTGTTCTAAACAAGGATTTAATCTTTTAAAATTTGATGCGAATGCCTGAAGCAGCTACTGGGCTACATAGGTTTTAAGGAACTGTTGGACCAGGGATTAGCCCTTTTTCCAGGTATCAAGCTTTCAAAAAGATAAAGGTTTAAAAACTTAAAAATGTTCACCTCACCGTCTCTATGCTTTTAAAGTCCCTAAGATGTCAAAGTTTACTCTCGCTGTTCGAAAGGCTCCCTCTCAAACCCATCTGCAAAAGTTATAATACCTCAGGTAGACTTAAAGGATCTGTAAATCAATGGTACAACTAAAGCAGGAAAAGCAAGAGTCGTGTTGCATCCATATTGGAGAAATAAATACTTACACATAAAAAATGAATGCTCTTTTAAACTTCATAACAGTATAGTTTACAGATTATGCTCTCAGGTATTTAAATCTGTTGAAATACAGCCGCTGCATCTTTGTAGAGCTACTGATTAAACATAGCGGTCCAGGATGTTTTAAACAGACAAGACAGATTTTGTAAGTAGTCAGTTCAAAGCTAAGAGTCTTAGTTCAAAGCTAAGAGTCTTACTTTAGTCTGTCACTGACTCTGATTAACATATTTCCCACCAGTCAGAGCAGCTAATAGAGACAAAGTACGCTGCGCTCCCAACAGCTGCTCAGCCTCCGTAGACATATGCTTTTGTCAAATCTTTTTTTCTTAAAATCTGCTCGGGGAAAAAAAAAAAAAAAAAAAAAATCTTCGGCTGAATGTTTGATTGTTTCACAATGTTTTTTTTTTGTTTGTTTTTTTTTTTTTTTAAACTGAATTACTATTTTATATCACACAACTCCATGTCAAGCAAGATTACCCAGAGTAGCGTTATACTAAACGGAATCAAAACGCAGAAGTCTACTTTCATAAGTTGCTTGAAACATGGGCCTTCCTAACGGTCCATTTGGTGGCTTGAAATACACAAAGCAGAGTCCAATTATAGAGCCCAACAGCAAACATCCTTCTACAGAGAGTAGACTACAAGAAGAGTGGGTGGTCTTTTTTTTCTGTCCTCCCCAGGAAAGCAAAGATCCTTGCAGACATGAGCCTCCACAAAGAGTCACACACCCAGTGAAGACTCAAAGGTCTGAGAGAGGGATCGCTGGCCCAACAAACTCAGTTTACTTCACTCACAGATTTAAATCTGATCACAGGCATGACAGTGTCAGAAGCCTCCAGGACCTGGCAGGGCAATGAACATAACTTCAGCCATCAGGGCAGAGCTTTAATACTAAGGAAGCCACAGGAGGTTAATTACAAAATTACAGCTAAAGCACAGTACCATCTATGTTAAGGACATAACCAATAGGCAGGCTGACAACACTTGCAAGGTAAAAACAGGAGCTAGAAAAGAGGGGTTGACAGATGAAATCAGATTTACTTAATGAGCAGAAGACCAAATAGTAATAATAGCAAAGATAATAATCTTTTCTCAATAAAATCAGACAACCATGACAAGTAATCTTGCTCTTTATCAGAAGGTGACTCTGCAAATGTATGAAAAAAAAATAGATAAAAGTGTTGTACAAAATATCTGAGAGGTACACTGAACAAGGCTTATTGTATTTAAATGCTCCCTGAAGCAAAAATCTTGGTTGATATTTATGGTAGCAATACATTTCACTGAAAGAAACCCATCAAAAGGAAGTTAAACACAGTACACATTTCCTCAAAAAGGATGCCAGGCCAGATTTTGTTGGAAATACTTTCTCTACATGACTGCTTTACTAAAAGCAATTGGTCCAGTGTCCTCATTCTGGACATAACAGAAAAACACCTGGAAGAAGACTTCGAATGCATGAAACAGGAGCAACAGCAACAATATACCTACAGATAACATTTTAAATACTGCAGGTTATTTGCTTTATTTATTATATATAAACACAATATGTGTTCAGCCTTTTTGTCAAGTAGTTAACAAGATTCTCAGAAAGTGATCAGGTGCAAAAACTGGAGTGAAAACAAGTAAAAGAAAAGCCAATATCCACATGCAAACTGGGAAACTTTAAAAAAAAAAAAAAAAAAATCCCAAAGAATGAAGCTAAATGTTTGCATTAACTTAAAAAAAAAAAAAAAAAAAAAAAAAAAAAAAAAAAAAAAAAAAAAAACTGTGTTTGTTTTTGCCTGACTCCATAGAGACACCTGTGTATCCAGCTGGATGAACTAGAGGTGTTGACTGCAAACGCCTTTGTATCCAGACAAAATCAGTGTGGAAACCCTGGGAAAAATATCTGAGCTAAAATTTGAAGCATTAATGGAAGTGGTGGGACTGTATCGAAGAATTCCCCTTTCAAAACACAAGAGCTTCCATTTTTTATTTAAGAGCAGTTCTTGTTTTTTGAGACAAATGTTCTCTTACTTGCCCTCAAAAAGTCCCTTACAGTCTAAAACCTCCTGATTGCTAACAAATATACTCTGCTGTCCCTCAAAACTTTCTTCTACTTAGTTATTGTTTTCTTTGTACCCTTCTTGTTGCACTCAATCTTCCTCCCTGCGCAACTTGAACCTGCTCACTGTAGTCTATCCTCTGCTCGCCAATTCGTTTTGCTCACCAAAGGATGGAAGAGCAAACTCTGCCTAGTAACAGTCCCAGCTGCCATTAACATTGTTTTCTTCTTTAGGGTGCGCTTGTTTTATTCAATCTAAGTGATGGTAAACGAACAAAATCCAACTGTGAGAACTGCTGACTGACAACAGCTGTATATAGTGAACAATTTTTTAAATTTGTCACACCTGCCATTGAAGGGCACTGTAGATCTGGCAGTGACAACAAATATAAAAAAGAAGTCTTGGGTTGATGGAACAAAGTCATTAGCTTGTCTCTGTGCACAAGGCAGGTTTTGAGGGAGAGCAGAGTTTTGAGAGGGAACAGAAAAACATCTAAAACTGCAAACAAGAAATCTTCCTCTTAAAGGGGGGTATGATGTATTTTTCAGGCATATAGTGCCATGTTATACCACCTTCAAATAACTAAATTACCATCAGTTGTTATAAAAATGCTGTAGGATATATATCACAAACAACTAAAAAGAGATTTGACTTTGCATCATTGCCATATCTGACGACTTGAAACTGGCTTCTGTCTCTTTAAGAACCTCCTAACTTTTCCGACACTCCCCCTTCAGCACTCATCACAACAATGCTTCTCCATGCCGTCCACTGATGCCGTTTACTACTGTTCTTAGCAGTGTTGATGAGCTCGGCAGACATTCTGAGTTACACCAGGTGTTTGCTAACTGCTGCTAGTGTGGAGGGAGGAGGCGTGTGGGAGGGGTCCTCTGTGGAGCGGGAGCTCAGCTGGGGACTGAAGCTCCAAGGCGGAGCCTTGGATAAATAGGCGGCGATTGTATGAGCAGGCGTTAAATGACCCTCGAATGGCTGCCACAGGAGATTCAAGGATTTCTCGAACATCCATGAATGAGTTAAAGCAACACTCCAGGTATATGTTTGATGAGGGAATGACATTATAACATGATATAAATCTCAAAAAAGTCAATTTTGCAAAATACCTCTCTTTAAATTCAAAATGTAAACTCTTGGTAAAAGACAGTTATATTCTAGGGCTGTGATACAATCTGCTCCCTTCCAATGGCTGTTCGATTTTGTGCATCTATAGAAACATACTACCTCATCAATATCCTCCAGAGAACACAAATGCTATTTCATTTCAGATTTTTTATGTATATAAAATGACAAATTACTTGACATTCGTTAAAGACCTCTTTACGAAAACTGCAAGAAAGTCCATCTCAAAGCAAAGTAGAAAACAACATAAAGGATGACTCAAGGGTTTTGCACCATACTGCACATCTCAAGCATCTAGTATGGATAATTATCTGGACAGCTGCACTAAAGCAACCAAATGCCAAACTATTGTAAAGGATTATTAGCCAATACACAGAGCTGGGATAAAGGAACTGAAAATAAACCCAGATTGAAAGAAGTCAGAATCAACTCTAATTACAGGGTTTTTGTATTTAATTTGAGCTGTAAATTTGTCTGTTGGTAGGAATCCAATCTTAATTTACTCTGGATTCTCTTTATGGCTCACTTGTTAGTCCAGTATAGCTATTAAATGGCAGGTCTAGGCGTGAGCCATTAGAGGACTTCCACATTAAATTTTATGACGGCTCAGTAAAATGGGGTGCGGTCTGTTGGCTGAAAGTGAAAATTTGCCAAAGATTCACTATGTGGAGAAGAAAAAGTCAGTTAACAATACATCTGAAAAATTAATGTTCAACTACAAAAAAGATATGTCATAGGGATGGCCTGCCAGATCAGTGCACAGCAAGACTGCTTCATGTCAGCTCTGAAACTTACATTTGGCAGAAAACAGAGCATACAAGTCATGCTAAAAAGAACTGAAATGTCTTCCGATTCAAGGGTTTTACTATCAGGACAAAAACATTTTTAATGGTATTTTTTTGCACACAAAAAGCAAATGCCACCCGGTCATGATTTATTAAACAAAAACAAAGCTGTTAGCCATCTGTAGCAGCGATAACTTAAGTGGTTTTATATACAGAAAACATGCATTTAAGCTGATAGGTCTTCCAAATTGTGGTGGAGGAGTTTGGACCCACTCTTGTTTACGCACAGCTCACTTAAGGTCCCACCACAGCATTTCAATTGGGTTAAGGCTGTTTTATGCCCAGTCTGTTATGCTTGAAATTACTATCCAGCAGCATGACCAAAGTTCAACTGTCAGATAGTTTTGGAGTTGACATTAGGACACTATCCTGTATAGAGGTAATGGTGAACTCATCAACTGCAAGGTGGCCAGGTTCTGTGGCCAGCATGGCACTGTGCTTTTTAGCCAAACTTCTCTACTTTGGTCTACTCTGCTCACAGGACATTGTCCCAGAAGTCATGCAGTTTGTTTAGACGCAAATCTTAGCCCTTCAGCAATATTCTAATGAGCCATGATTGTTAAGTGTCCTTTAATTTTACTGTCATGACGTTTAGCATTTCACATACTAACTGAGACATGTAGATTATGAGATGGAGCTCTAAGATTTTATACACTCAGTCTGACTTTGGGTGGGGATTTGCTTCAATGTCCACACCTGGAGATACCAGCAAACACTGTTACCTACTATGGAAGAGTGTTAGGAAGAATTTGTGGGGAAAAAAAGGCATAAGAGGTTGCCACAAGCCATGCAGGGGATACAGCAAGTATGTGCAAGAAGGTGCTCTGGTCAGCTAAGACCAAAATGTAACTTTCTGGTCTGGTGGAAAACTAACACTAAATAGCACCCTAAACACACTATCACCAAGGTGAAAGATGGTGGTATCAGCATCATGCTGTAGAGATAAGAGGATGCAGGGAGAAGGAAGGTGATCAAAGTGGATAGGAAGATGGATTCAGCTAAACCATGGTTGAACTATTCATTTGATTAAGGTGTGTTGATCCAGGGTGACATCTAAAATATGTGGAACACTGACCCTTAAGGTCCGACTGGACACTGCTGAGCTAAAAAGAAGTTAATCCTGGATGATAGCCTGTTGGACCGTGTTCAATCGGACAAGAAACAAACATATGACTTGTTTCCACTACCGCCTACTCCACACTCGACTTGGCTCTACAAGGTTATAAGTCAAGTCAAGCTTATTTGTATACCACATTTCGGCAGCAAGACAGTTCAAAGTGCTTCACATCATAAAAAACATCAAGTATACAGCAAATCATCAAGAAAAAAAACAAACATGAAAATTATCAAAATTATCAAGCAAATATCAATGCATCAAAATCATTAGGATCATTAAGCAAATATCATTAAGCAAATATAGTTTAATGTTCTACTTACTACTGATCAAAGGCAGCTCTACACAGGTGGGTTTTTAGCCTTGATTTAAAGGAACTCAGTGTGTCGGCTGTTTTGCAGATTTCTGGAAGTTTGTTCCAGATTTGTGGAGCATAAAAACTGAAAGCTGATTCTCCGTGTTTAGTTTTGGTTCTGGGGATGCAGAGTAGACCAGAACCAGAAGACCATAGTGGTCTGGAAGGTTGATACAATGACAGCAGGTCTTTAATGTGTTTTAGTGCTAAGCTATTCAGTGATTTATAAACTAACTGAAGTATTTTAAAGTCTATTCTCTGAGCTACAGGGAGCCAGTGTAAGGACTTTAGAACTGAGGTGATGTGCTCTATCTTCCTGGTTTTAGTGAGAACACAAGCAGCACCGTTTTGGATCAGCTGCAGCTGTCTGATTGACTTATAGGCAGACCTGTTAAGACACTGTTGCAGTAATCAATGCAACTAAAGATAAACGCATGGATGAATTTCTCTAGATCTTGTTGAGACATTAGTTCTTTGATCCTGGAAATGTTCTTCAGGTGGTAGAAAGCCGATTTTTACTGGTTTCCTACTAGTAATGGTTGCGTGGTACCAGCCCCTTGTTTAGAACCTGCTACGTTGGGGTTCCAACCGTGCAGAGTCGGGCTCAAAATGACACATCAGAAGACTGTCAGTCACTGATTAGCTAGGCGGTGGAGCCACTGGTTGCGTCACAAGAGCAACTCCCTTACAATAAAAACTCACAACACCAACTGAGCATTTTTGGAGTTTATAAGGACAATGGTAGACTGAGCAGAATGTTCAACATTGCTTCCATGTCCTCCATCTGCATACAGATCACATCTCTGGACTTCTTGGACTCTGGGACTGGCCCAACTATATGACGACTCCACCCACTAGAGATGTTAATTGTAATGGGAAACCACCCGAACTGCGTAGAGTTGAACTGAGTCGAACTGCTCTGATACGGTTCGATCTAAACAGGAACGAGGGGATGAAAGAAAACGTACGAGTTGGAACGGCCCAGACAAACCAAGACCAAAATAGAAGAAAAGTGAGAACACTTGAAAGCTGTATTACACAGATGCGGTGACGTGCGGTCAGAGGAGGCGTAATCCTGACAAGTAAAAAAGGGTACATGAGACGTAAAAATAGATGCTAACAATGATGAAAGAAAATTAATTTTTCCACTTGATTTTTGTCTTTTTTGGTAACATAAACATTCTTGTGGGGAAGGAAGAAAAAAAAAAAAAATCAAAAATCGCTGAATTTTCGCATTGGCGGTTGAAATACATGGAAGAAGTCCGAGGCGAGGCAGTGCAGTGCCTCATCTCTGGTGGCGATGTGTCACACACAGTGAATGAAGCAGGCAGTTGGTGCATGCCCATAGCTGTCTCTCTTTATGTCGCCAATATACGTTTCTAATTGCACATGTTCTACTTGTGCTGATGTTCCACAGTCTGTCTAATATATTTAATGAATGTGAGTGACATATAGTCTTTCAGATCGTCCATAAATGCGTCGTGAAAATGACCAGGGTGAAGCAGTTCAGTACCATGCCTCACTGGCAGTACTAAGCCCCACAGGAACAACAGCCAACACGTGCTCTTCTTCTACACATTGAAATGACTGAAAACAATTGGGAAAATACAAAAAAATACAGTCGGTTTGAACAGTTCAAAGCCACTCTCCTGCTTGGCGATCATCACCATTAAATCTGCCAGATTTTTTGAAACGAAAGGAAAATGAGAGAGAGACAAGGACTTTTTTTTTTTTTTTTCTTTTACAGAGTGACAGAGATATTCGTGGATATATTCATAGACTTCATATAAAAAGGTAAGATCATACAAGATTTTCAATTTTAATCAGAAAAGAGAGAGGTCAGTCAAAGACAACATTAAAATTAAAATCATTAAAAAATATATTATATCAATAATATCAATGATATTAAATATTCTATTTTTTGATATATTGTTGAATTATATGGATTTGATTAAAGCATAACTAAAAGCTTTAATCATTTACGCTCAAAATGGAAATATAATATATTGGATTTTGGATTTGTACATCTGATTCTGGGGGGAGAGGGGGATCAGTGCCTCACCAGTCATGAACCTTACCGCACCTCGCTGCACAGATGCACGCCATCAAATCTGACTGATCATGGGAAATTAACTGAGAAAAATGCAGTTACTAGATGTAGGAAGAGGCACATCCCCGAAGACATGTATTTGTTATAACTGCACCAAAAGGGATAGGATATAAATGTGACACACTGTTCATAAAAATATTGGTGTATAACACATCTACATGGTTTATCAAAAGATTTTTTTATGTGTTTTAATAGTTACCCACTTGCAAAATAAGGATTATGCCCAGGTTTGCTCATTAGCCCCACCAAGAGAAATAATCCTTTTCTATTAAACCTCTCTAAGGGCTTAATTTAAAAAAACAGCTAGAGGCCAACAGAAGATTAATTACACATTTTTTTAAAAATAAGAAATGTTCACCCCCCCCAGAAAAATTCCTTTATAATTTAAACCCTTTTCTACAGAATGGACCACTAGCTCCAACTCAAACTGCTGTATCACCAGTATTATACCTAAAAGTTCCACGATTACATGTAAAATTTGCCTTTCATTGACAGAACCCATTAAATTTCATTCACTGAGTATGTTTTGCCAACACTTTTGTGTTTTAAAATGAATAAATGTCTGATAGCAAAGCCATAGAGGGGTTTCACAGCTTCTGTCCTAATGTACAAGAGAGGAGTCTTAATGCGTCTGGTATTAGTTCATACTTTTCAAATAATGAAACACAAAATATTGCCTAATCATCTGTAATTTAAATGAGTGGAAAATTAGGAGAATGATTTGACATTACACTAAATTGTATTAATGCAATAACCATCAACATATGGTTAGCAGAAACCCATAAATACAGTAATTATGACCCTGAGCAGCTGAACTGCTTTAGCAGCAATCAGTTCAAATGGGAATTTTCAAGTTTTTTTATTATGACTCCTTACAAAAAAGCATCTATATCTCTGACTTGAACAGTTCCATAAAATCCTTTTGTTTCTCAAACTATTTATTGATACTTCACAGTAGTTAAATGTTCAAATTTCCAAACATCTGTTAAAAATAAATAAGACTGGATTAAAAAGTCCTTTATCAGTCTAAACTGGGGTTTTTTCTACTCTTCTATCCCATAAATCACTTGTCAGCTTTATTTACTGTGACTAAACCTTTCATTGAGTCATAAGCTTCTGCTTACAAACCGATACTTGTCTAAAGTCTTGCAAAGTCACACTGGCTTACATCCTAGTTAGAGAGACCAAACAGTACTTTGGATTTCAACTGTTTTTCTTCCACAGAGAGAACAGAAAAAAAGTCAGATATATTGAACAAAGGACGTTAAATATGGAGCTGCAGAGAAGGTTTATGGATGTAGTAATTGAGGATATCATATAGAATACTAGTATTAAGCCATTCAAGAGATCCCGCAGGGTCTGATTCTTGGGCCTTTGCTATTTTCTTTGTATGTCTTCCCCCTCAGTTCCATTCCTAAGCGTGAAAATGAGTGTAATCAGTATATACTACATTTTAAGTATTTATTTCTGTTTCGTTTCTGTTGTTTTTACTCCTTTTTGTGTTCAGGATGATGCTCAGTTTTTGCCATTTTTAAAATCACTTAAAAAAAAAAAAAAAAAAAAAAAAAAAAAAAAAAAAAAAATTGACCAAGCTTGACAAAGGATTGTGGAGACAGAGAGGGGCAGATGATTCGCTGTGGTGATTGCAAAAGGGAATAGCCAAAAAAGAAGAAACCATTTTTCTTTGTAGGACTGAAGAGTGTGAATACCAGCAGATGTAGTCTTGTGCTATTTAGATTTGACTGATCTCATAAAGAACTCTTGAGTTGTATTTTGGTTTTAGTCCTGGAAAAAAAAAAAATAAAAAAATTAAAAAAAAATGATCAAAAGGAATAACTCAATACATCACTTTCTGCTCTCAGTGCAGAGGATCAGCGAAGGCCCCGGGAGGTTTATCTGTCATGTCTTATAACGGCATAACCCGTTTATATAAGCTCACTGGCAGAACAGACAAACTCCAATGTGGGCTAATTGCTCTGGCATTTATGAAGCCTCTTCATTCACCTGAGCACAGAGAGCAAAATCAGCACCCAGCTACTCCAGTTTTGTTCAGTGGATTCACAATAGCTCGTTAAAGGCTCCACACGACTCACATCAGGTAAGCACATCACACTCTGACAATGCCACAAACATAAAAACCCATGCAAAAGCATTAATATCACTTGAAATTCCCCCCTCAAATACAGAGTCTATTTGCTTTTACTCGATGAAGTGTCAAAAAAAAAATAAAAAATAAAAAAATAAAAAAAAAAAAAAAAATTAAAAAAAATCCAATTAATACTGTAAAGGCACATTTTTTATATTTTTATTTTCATTTCTGGCTACACCAAAACAAAGGCATATTGACAGCCTTTGGTCCTCAATGAATGGGTTTGGTTTACCATGGTACAGGTAGATTTTTTAAATCAAAAGATCTGTTAGGTAATGTTTTCAAATACATATATATTTAAAAAAAACAAACAAAAAAAACAAAAAAAAAAAACAAAACCAGATTTGATACAAAGGTACATGCTTTATTACCCTGTGCAAGGTCTCATTTTCCATCAAAAACATGGGTGGGATGAATGTTTTGGGGTAAAAGTGGAAATATAATTCCCCTTATTAAATACCGAATTAACTGGGAATAAACTACATTTTGTAGTTCAATTTCATTAGTCAAACCTAGATCTGATAGCTACAAAGCGTGTAGAATAAAGAAATCCCCTAAATAGAAGTAGGCTAAAGCTCCCCAAAAGCAACACATCAAACCTTGATCTAAAGAAATGCAACAGATGAAAAACAAAGTCACTGACATGAGTTAGTTTAGAAATGGTCACAAAGTCATTTTAAGGCTTTCAAACTCCAGTCAACCACCCATTATTTACAATTCGAGAAAACAATGATGAGTGAATGATGGAACCATGAGTTTCATCTCAGAAAATCCTGGAGAATCTCCAGCCATCAGTTTGAGACATCTCTGAATGATTTTTTATTTTTTTTTTTATCTTAATCAAATCATAATTTGATTACTGTTTTTTTTTTTTCCCCTCTTGTGTCTACCAAGGTTATCTGTGTCTTATATTAATATTTGTTTGAGGATGTGAAACATTTAAGAGCGACAGAAGCCAAAACCAGAAAACCTCTGAAAGGGAGCAAACACTTTTTCACTGACACGTTTCAGATTTTTACTATTTTATGTATCATATAAAACCCTCGATAAAATACACTGAGGAGAGTGACAAAAGGCGATCAATCTTCAAGGGGTATTAATATTTCTGCAAACCACTATATACGCCATAAAGTTTCAATCCCACGTGAACGTGCACAGCCTATCCACGTCAATACAATTCCACCAAACCTCCCCCCAACATACAGAGACACATATAAAAACTGGAATCCAGGTAAACACGCCATGCATCCTTTCAGGTGAGCAAAACGACAGTCACGTGATTCGCAAGGGCTCCAACAGTTGACCTTGCTGGACTCCTTTTCAGGGATACAGCAGTACTATTATAGCTTTCACTTGTGCTGGTGCTGGAAGTGGCAGTGGAAGGGGGGGATTGATAACACGTTCAAGTCTGATTGTGCAACACTGCTCCCTGGGAATCTCCTCCATCATCCTGGATATTATCTGCCCTTGCAATCATTATTTAGGAAAACGTACAAAACTGGCCGCGCAACCCTTATCCTGGCGAGTAAAACAAACAAATAAATAAATAAAACAGCCCAAGAGGGAAGGTAACGTGAAGCAGTCGCTACTTACCCTAACGTAGGTTTATATGGCTCCACTACCTCTTCTTGTTTTCGCTGGCGTCAGGGAAAAAAAAAAAAAAAAAAAAAAAAAAAAAAAAAAAAAACGCTATGTGGACCGAAAGGTAACCCACATCCGACTGGTTTACCTAAGCAGCTCCAGTGAAGGGAATTAGCTCAGATATCACCGATGTTTCGCGGCTCCACTCGAGAGACAGTCTCAGCTGAAAAGAGCCAGCAACTGAGTTCCCGTAAGAGAAGGCAACACTCCTTTTTTTTTTTTTTTTTTTTTTTTTTTTTTTTTTTTTCCTCTCTCTCTCTCTCTCTCTCTCTCTCCCCCCCGAGCCGAGCTCTGCTGGTGGTGTTTTCCCCCCACTACGTTATCCCGTCCACTCTTCCGACAAAACCTTTTAAGAGTTGCAGTTTCGGAAAAGGTCGGCACACGTCGCTTTATATCCGCCACTTAGCATTAACGCGCAGCTTTCAGTTTGCGCACCAGCTACTGAACAACAACTAGCAGCAGCAGCAGCGGCGGCGGCGGTACAACACGACTGGCTGACAGACTGGGTGGGCTCAGCCCCCCTCCTGCCGTGCGAAGCCGAGAAATCCTCAAAAAAAAAAAAAAAAGAAAAGAAAAAGGTCTTCACGCGCTTCTTTTAAAATATAAGTGACAAATGAGCTTTATATAACAACAACCAGAACATCAACATCCTACTTTTTTTTTTTTTTTTTTTTGTGCTGAAGCATGTGATGGCAACATGGTGTGTCTTTTTAAAGGGGAATCGCAGGCAGGAGGGGGTGCATCATCGGATCCGATAGCTGGATGCGCTGTGTCAATAATTGGAAATGGTTTTGAGTGTGAGGAAGCCCAGTGGCATCAGCATGTCTCAAAGTCAGAGCCAGAGCTAAAGCGAACTTCATTACAGCTTAGGGCGCCCCTTCCCCTGCAAGCCTAGGGGTCCCTTGGTGAGCTTCAATTCAGGGCTGATCGGTGCTAGCTCTGCACATACAGGTGCAGGTAAATTAAAATATAAATAAAAAGTTATTTTGTTTCAATAATTCAATTCAATGAGGGAAACTGGGAAATGTAGCTATCTTACAAAACATTTCCAGTCATCAAGACAAAATGACACCGTCAGAAAGCGTGGCGCACCACTGAAACATAAAATCTGTGTTAAGAGTCTCTTCATTTTCTAAACAACAATGGTGGACGAACTGAGCATCCCGTTTTCAGCAGAACAAACGCTGCAGATTTAAAACATATTTCACCTCGTTACACTTGCAGTCAGAAAACATTTCAGAGTCTTGTTTATGCTTTTAAATCCTGCAGCTGGTTGGATGCACAAACCCATATGTCATCACTATCACTCCCTTCAGGTGCGCCTGCTCACCCTATATAAGTCAGCTGGTACAGGGGCTTGGTGAGTCAGGGGCCTGACAGAGGCAAGCTGACTTCAACCCCCCCCCCTCCTCACTATATTGCTCCTTTCACAAAACACATGTAGATGGTAAAAATGAACCTTTATCCTACCTTTAAGTGTATTGTGAAACAGGCTGTAGATTCATTCACACAAAGTGATATATTTCAGCCATTTAGGTATGTTTATTTTGGTGATTATGGCTTACACCTAATGTAATTAAATGTAAATATTACACAAGATTATGGTGATGTTATACATCCATTGTCTGTACCTACTTATCCTTGTGGGGCGTAAAAGGTCCAGAGAACCTATGTATACTCGGGGGAGGACATGCAAATTCCATTCAGAAAGAGCCCTGGCCAGGATTTGCACACAGGATCTTGATGCTAACAGCTGTTTCAACGGTTATGTTATGGTATATATATTTGAGGAAAAACATAAAACTTGTTTAGTGGACAGACTTTGATACCCTCCAAATGGTGCTAAACCACAAAAGAAGCTGGATGTTTACACATGGTCTGTTTGATTTTTCTCAGAAGTCAGAGTTTGGATCTGGGAATGACGTCAATCCTGAGTTCATTGTGCTTTTGCTGTAAACCAGTGTGATCGATAACAATAGATTTCGGAACATTTTATGAGTTCCATCACTAAAGAAACTCGTTCACAATTGAACTATGTGAGCTTCTGGTTTACTGAGATACAAATCATCAGTAGTGGAAATTAATAGTTTATACCTACAGTTTTACTACGTTAATTTGTGTGGCAGCCATGTTGGACACTAAACTGCTTGATGACCATTGACTTTTTCAGTTGAAATTCCAATTTCTGGGAGTGTAGTTGTCATATTACCATCTGCCCTTTCAGTACAAGAAAAATGCATCAACAGTGCTGCATACAAATGGATTTTTTTGGAGGTGCATGATCAACAAGGGCAACCACAGTGGGTTAAACAGCTTACTGCTAATAGGCTAGTATAAGTGACCTATCAGATGTTCTTACTTTTCATCTCTCTGCACTAGTTAGGATAAACTACACAAAACAATGTCAACAGCAGAAGAAATTATTAACTGACCCAAGTAGTCAATGAATTCACTATCTGCATAAACAAAAAAGAGGAGATTGAGAAACATCCTTTCTGATTATTTCCACCCTTCATAAGGCGGCTGGACTCACTCTTAGAAGGCGAGGAGCTCCCTCACCTGGAAGACCTCCGAGTATAGATACTACTTCTCCAAATCCAAAGAAGTCAACTGATTTGATTCTGAGCTGGATGCCACCTGGGCATCTACCCTTCCAGACATGCCCCCTCTGGGAGGAGATTCTGGGGCAGGCCCAAACTTCACTGGAGGATTGAATGTACACGCCTAGTCAAAATCTTAAGACTGGGAAAAAAAATTGCAAGTATTCACACTTCACTTTGCCGAACGTAACCAGATTTTAGGTAAAGCTTGAAAATCCAATGAAATGATATAAGAACAAGAGACAAGAAAATATACAGTGGGCAATTTATGGAAGATGACATTTAATTTACTCGTTATGACATTTAAACTATTATTATTGTCTTACTGTATAAATAAGTATTGCCAGACCAGTGTTGTGAATTATAGTATTTCCCTATTGAAAAACCCAATCGTCACCTTTTATATTAACCCCTCAGTCAGGAGAGATTCCTGCTGCAACAATACCACATAATCAGTTATGGTGTGATGTTCCAGCACAACCCGAAGCTTCATGAAAAATCTCCCAGACCATGATGGATCCTCCTTCGCTGCGCCTTTTAGAAAACTTCTGCAGCAGGATCTTTTTGTCATGCCGGTAATGTTACTGGGAATGTTGGATGTCATCAGGACTGTTTGGATATTTTTCAGAGAATAAAACTTTCTTACTCTTCAGTATCACATCTTTGCTGCTCCCTTCTGCAGTCAAAACATGGCGTTTAAAAGGTGTTTTTTAAGCCCTTCTCTCACAGATGCCGTCTTATGGTTATTGGACTGGTCTGCTACCTTTTTTGGGAGTTTTTTTGTCTTGTAATCCTGAGAGCAAGTTCATTTATTCAATAGGAAAAAAATCCAGTGTTAAGAAATATTATCACCAATGCAACATTTATTAACATCCCTACTGTTAATACTTTGGACAACTACCTTTTATCAATAGGAGAGAACTTGGTCTTCAGTTATAACATTTCACAAAGAGAGAGATCTCTCTCTCTCAGCACCACAGGCACAGTGATTGATAGCTGTAAGACCCGCCTCCTGGCTGTGATTGGTTGTTTCTAGATAGCACTGGGAGGAGGCAGAGGAGCTCGATTTTTTTCACACATTATCAGTCATGACATAGTGACAGTTTCAACAAATATGTAGAATTTTTTTTTACTTTTTTTCCTTTTTTTTTTTTTTTTTTTTTTTTTAATAAAAGTTGCATACTGCGGCTTTAACCTAATGTTTTCTCTAGGATTTTGGTGTGAGGACTTGGTTGATGATAGAATACACCTCTGTGTTGATATAGCCTTTTATCACTTTTCAGCTGAAAGATACAGTAAAGACTAATTTACAGTTTTCAGACAGGGGCCGCAAGATTTTTTTTTAATGATATTTCAGAGTCCATGATTCAATACACTCTTACATGGTTTCCAAGAGATTTTGGGAGAGAAACAGGCCCACAGCATATCAGATTCTCCACCGTATTTATTGATTATCATATTTTCTATGACAATCACCTGGAGTGGTTGTCATAGAAAAGCTTATCTAATTGATTCCAGTTAAAGTTCCAGTGAAGTTTAAGAGCTCTATACATTAATGTCTGAGGGAGTGTGACAGAAAAAGCTTTTTTCATGGTAATCACCCCAAACTTTCATTTGGCATGTAGATTTAAACCTAGATGTCCAATGATTGTTGTGGAGACTTACTTACTCCAACATGCCACTACTGAAGTTGTTTAACAGTGAGCTTAAACAATATTTTTTTCCATTTACCCACTGGGTGAAGTGACAAGATAAACTTGCCTCCTCCTCTCGCCTTGATTGTTCCTATTCCTTTTCTTTCAAAATCTTTAATGAGTGCTTCTGTTGCAAATACAGGCAAGTTTAGGTGAACAGCTATTTTGTTGTAGTCGTTTCCTAACTCATGACAGCACATTAAAACACAGCAACTTGAAAAGGGAAATTCAAAAACACAAAACTAAAGTCCAAGGGTAACTGAAAATAATAAATCACAAAAGGAACTCAATGAAACAGGCTGGTGGCAATAACAGAAAGATCTGACTAAGATCTGACAAACTCTGGGATATTTAAGCATGGCATTTGTAACTTGAAATTTTATAGTTAAGAGGAGTGTAGTATTTCCTTAAAGCTTTTATTTACATTTGTTACTTTAGAATATAATCTGCAAATGTGGGAGTTTATGAAGATTTGTCTTAGTAAAATGAAAAATTCATCATATATTTAATTTCTGTCTTCCTTTTCTGTATCTCTGTGTCACAGTCCTAATTAACATCAACAGTAAGCTTCTTAATAGCCACCACAAAGGTAAGAATTAATCACAAGAGTCAAATACATTTTTTACTTTAATTAATTGGTAATTAAATGTAATTCTTCCACCAATCAGTGACTTCTCTTGCAGTAGCTAAATAGCAGGCCATGTACTTAATAATGGCTCTTCCAGATTAGCATTTTAATTAAAGTGTATGCAGAAGTGTAGCAGAGCTTCAGATCAAATTAAATATTTCACCAGATATTTAGAAAGATGTGAATGTCATGTATAGTTTCAGCTCCTGTTTAGCGAAGTAAAAACAGATACATATTTCCTATTTGTCAGCAAACTTTTTATTTTCTGAAAATGACAAAAACTGAATAGTGTTAAAGATTTAGCGAATTTTAGCATGTTATTGTGCTAATTTAGCATGTTAGCATTGCCAAATAGGTTATCTGGCTTTTGAACTGAAGAAGAAGCATCTTTTTGCCCAAGGACACAAAACTCAGAGCATTTTTTCTGCGTTTCAATTTTTACATCAATATCTAAATTAATTTTTGATTCCAACCCCAGAAATAATGTGCAGCGATCACTTAGCTGCTTGTATTTCTGTCAACACAATCCAGTAAGTGTTTGTAAACAAAAGGACAATGAAGCATGACACAAATTACAGGTATTTTAGCTTATGATTGTAGTCAGAAGTTTTTATTACAATTTGTTGTTTGAATCTGTGTTTTCAACAGTTTCTAGGTGGTGGTTAAACGACTACAACTTCCTCCACTGTCCAGGCTCATTGTGCAACACACGGATTACCAACTTGCTGCCAGTGTGGAGCTTATCCTTAGTTACATGCGCTCTCTGGGATTCACAATCAAGCTGAATCAGGATGCAGAGCTTAGTTAAAGAAAACAAAGACTAACAAGACAGTACCAAACACAAAAAGAGACAAGTTGGAACATGACCTGGTCCTGCACCAACACCAAAGGTCCAGAAGCCCCTGTCCTATTAAAGTGCTTCCTCTGTTTGTTCACCACATGCACAAGGGAACATGCAGTAAAACTGCCATTCTCATCCATTCAGTAAAACATACAAGCTTAAATAAAGTTGACCTGTTAGGAGAAAGAGGTTGACAAGAAAATTTTACATCACAATTTATAGTCTGATCAAGGTACTATATTGTGGTGTGAAAATGTATGTCATATTCCTTGAAGGTAAGAGGGTTTCTTGTTTTCCCTTAAAACAAATTGGTTCTTTTTATCTTTTCAAATGTAGGATGATTTACTTGCTTCTATTAAGCTAAGTCCATGCATCCATTTCCTATACCTACTTTATCCATGCAGATTGGTAGAGGGACTAGTTTCTATCTCCAGTGGTCAGTGGGCGAGAGGTGAGGTACAACCAGGACAGGTGGCCAGTGGATCACAGGGCAATACAGAAATACAAGTTCACACTTCAATAGGTTAAACATAGAATGTATTCAGAGGGAATGTTTATAGTATAAAGTATTTATCAGTTTTACAAGAAATGTCAAATGGTCAGTGCAGCAGAAAATATCAAAGGCTATAAACAAGTTTTTTAACACCAGTTAGTGGAAAAAAACACGTCACTCTCTAAAGTCAGACACTGGTCTCCAGATGAAGTGTTGAAAAGCTCAGAGGTAAGACTTTAATTACTCCCAACCTCACGTGTTTCCAACCGCCTCTTGTTTTCCTGCCTTCATAATCAACACAGCCAATCACCAATCTAGATTCCTGCCCTCTTTGAGAACTTGATAACAAGGTTGTACGGTCAGTGAAGTGGTTAGATAAGGAGAGACGAAATTAATTTCATGACTTTGCTTCTTGCAGGGAATATATTTTGCTGCCTCGTTCTTTGAGAAGAGCACAGAAGAGAGAGATTTTGTTGGATCCAGCAAACTTTGAACAATGTTTCACCTTTCTGTCTACCTCCTTGGGTTGAGAATGTTTGTTTCATTTGTAGGATTTGTAGGTAATAGCTTTCTCATCCTTTCCATCTTTCATACCAGAGTGTCCCACATTAAATCGTTTGAGCTATTTCTCCTGGGACTTTCTTCAGCCAACCTCGAGGAAATTGTCATCATAAACATCTATGATTTTATCATGCTTGAGACTTTTTTTACCAATACCGGTGCCTGGTGGTATCGCTTGCTTAAGTTCATGACTACTTTTGGTGAAATAGCGAGCATCCTCTTCACTGTTGTCATCTGCATCTTCCGCTACCAGAAGCTGAGAGACGTCAACCACAGGGGCAGCCTCCCTGTTTCCCTGGATAGCATCACATCTGCGTGGATGTTGAGTGGAGTTTGCGTAATGCTCGCCACCCTTCTTAGTCTCCCAATGTTTGCCATTACCCTTCAAGGATCGGTGGAAAATGTGACAGAAAACAGTTGGGGCTGCCCTCTTGATTTCTTTCAATGTAGTGAGAATTACTGTCCTACCCTCAATCGTGTGTATAAATACCTGATCATGCTCCTGTGCCACCTGCTGCCCCTGATCATTGTCACAGTCACCAGCTGCCTGACCATTGCAGTGCTCCTGAGCCAGACAAATACAGTGACACCAGCGAATGACATTAGAAGCCCAAACCACCACCCTGGGAAGAGTCACGGATTCCATCGAAGTACGGCGGCTGTGGTGGCAGCCATGGGATTATTTCAGGTAGACTGGATTCTCTACCTAATCCTCCAATGGACTTTTAACCCCAGTGATTGTCCTGTTTGGATTGAAATTGAGTTCTTTATCTCAGCTTCCTATATGTCAGTTAGTCCATATGTGTATGGTATAGGGAGTCACTTGTTTTCTCTTGAGAATTGTAAACAGTTGTTTAAGCTTTAAACAAGGTTTGTTCTGAATTGCTTAATTGTTGCCAAGCTTTTCTTTTCTTTGTTATGAAATGGTAGTGAGCAAATTAGTATTTTTTGCAGCTCTGTAAAATCTTTAAGCTTTAACCTCGAACCATTAATCTTATAAGTGGACAATGAGATAGATTTACATTTATTGCCAAATTATGGCCCTGCTTGGGGAAAATATTTTCTCTCATTTCTTAAGAAGATTCCGGCCCCTATGTACTCTATTTAGGCTAAACTGAACAATCTTTCCAAACAGCCCAGCAGGTGGATGTGGTGCAGAGTACCTTAAACGAACTGTGTCTGCTTCTCTCTGGAAGATGCTAATTCAAATAGTGCCTGCTCTTTTAATGCAGCTCTAAATACAGTGTAGAGGCTTTTAGTGCTGTGAACAGAACATTGTGACCTTAGTATAAATGGAGAGAAGCAAATCCTTTCATACAAAGATCCAGCATCAAACAGCTGGAGGCAGCTTGGCTGTTTCTGCACATTATTGACTTTTTAGTGCAAATAGCTACAATGTTTTCATTTTAAAGTTCCTTGATAGCATCAATGACTGGACTCATCTTGGTGAAATCTGTTCCATATAAAGATCCCAGCAGCCCAATTAATCTTGTTGTTACTTTGGTTGTGCAAGTCACACCTAAATCCATATATCTTGACATACTTATTCTTGTTTATTGTGCACAGTTATATAATTCCCTATATATTAAACATGTACAGATGACTAAAAAGGTAACTTGTGTTTGAGTTTTAGTAACTGGATTTACATGCATTGAACTCAGTCTTCATGAGGCTGCCCAGCTCCTTTATTCACAGAATCTTTACCCAAAGGTTTGTGTACACAAATATGGTTGCTTTATATTATTGACTTGTATTACATTTTTCTGGCTCTACCTTAAATTTTGTTTGATCACACTTCATGTTTAATTTCAATTAACCTTGTTTTGCTACTGCGAAAAAAATGTATATAAAGGCTGTGTATATTCACTGCATTGATCCCCAGCCTACATTTACAGATAGGGTTCATACAGGTATGAACATGGACTGAAATTGGGCAAATATGAGTAGGATCCCAGATTAAACCAAAATAGCACAAAATGATCTCATGCTGATCATATTTATTGGAGTAAACTATGAGTAGGATAGAGAAAATGACCTTAAATCATCAGTTGTCAAAGGTAATAAATAACATCCTTGAATTAATGCACATTTGATATAAAACACCTTCAGGAGATGGTTTTGTACTCTGTAAAAGGTCTGTACGAGGCAACTAGGGTTACATTAATATGGAAAGAAAAGGTTGAAATTATTTTCACCCCAGTGGGTTATGTAGTGACCCCATGTTAATTGCCAATTGTTTGAACTTTAGGAAAAATTTGGATCCATATGGGTACTTGAAAATGGAAAAAATAAAAGGGGAAAAAGAAGTTTCCCCTTATTAACTGTCACTCTTAGTTACCAAGCAGAGATTGGTGATTTCTCGCTCAGACAGCACTTTATTAATTTTTGCAAGAATGAGAACAGTAAGCAAACATATGTGACAAGCTCAGTGTCAGTTCAGTCTGTTCTGTTCTAACTAAACAAAGAGTCATTACCTTCTTATACTAGTCTTATCACTGAGGTTTCTCACAAGGGGTATGGGAACCAACATTTCTGGTTCAGCAGCATTGTAAGTCTTAATTAGGATGACCTAACCTTGAACGCAGAAGACTGCTCCAACCACGTGGTACCTCCTGGCATATGTGAACCCTCCTGAAGTTCAAGCAGGGTGCAAAATACAGTGACCTTCGCAAAAATCTAACTAGAGCTGCAAAGTGAATATTTTTTTCAGGTTAAACAAACAATTAAAGCGAAGATACTTTCCAAACTTCCACCAATGGTAGTATATGTGGTTCAGTCAGATTTTCTTCATAACCGTTTGAGACCCAGCTAAGACCTACATAAGATGCCCAACTTGTTTTGGTGGTATGGGTTGGATTAAGATAACATGTGTTGTTCCATACAAAACCCCCATTGTGAACCCAAATCACCTTTTTACTTATCCAGCCAAAGCAAAAACCAAATGGAGCCCACAAACAGATATTGGCTAGGTCACTGTCTGTACCTGACTGTTAAAGCTTGTTATTGAGAGTTACTAGTAAAAATACATGAGGTTATTGATGTCCAGTGATGTTTAAAAAAAACATGAACAATCTACACTGGAGTATTTAGTGCCATTAAATAAGGCAGCAGAGCAGCTAACATTTATGTGAAGAAAAAAAACTGTAACACATTTAAACTCAGTTTCGATGCTACTATACTAAAAGTTTGGATGAATTCTAAATTATTTTCTGAGCAGTTTTATAGTTACTTTTAGAGCCTTTTCAAAATCATTGTCTTCATAGGAAACCTTTAACTTTTGCAGAACATTTAAAAGTCTTCCTGTGTGTTAATTCAGCATAGAATCAGAACTGGTTATTTTTCCAAGCCTCAAAACTGTAGGGGTTTTTGCGTTTACCAAAGGTCTTTTGCAGGAAGGCACTACAAGCACTTCCACGTGGATAACAAAAGCTGGTGGGTTCATGGAAGCTCTGCACAGCCTATACTGCTTTTTAGACTATAGCTGACTTGAGGAAATCTTCAAGTCAAAACTACTAGTAGGAAGTCTATTTTTTGTGTGTTTTGTTTTATGAGCGTGGTGTTCCTATAAAGTTGCCGTTTAATGCGTAATTTGAGGCCTCTGACACAAAGAATAGCTTTTAACAGTCGAAATATTTTCAGGTGGTGTCTGAGCATAAAATATGTCAAAATGACTAAAACCAAAGATAATTCAGTGATAGGTGACAACACGTTTTTTTTTTTTTTTTTTTTTTTTTTTTTTTTTGGTTGGTTGGGTTAGGTTTTGAATGGCGCTATTGAGGTGAATTAGATCGCAAGAACATTTTTACATTTTTTTTCTTATTTAAAATCATCGAAACACAAATTTTGCCAATCAATAAAACGTTGTGCTTATTTTTATTTATTTATTTATTTTTGCCGTAACCGCGCGCCGCCATTTTATTAAATTCCCTAGGCCAATCAGCTTTGACAGCATCTTGTTTAGGCTTAATACTTTAAATGTACTTGTGGTGTCAAATGCTGACTCGTTATGGTAGTTAATTATATAAAACAACACGTGAACCTACGTGCTCTTGCTTAGAATTACTTTATAAAGACGTTTGCCTTGTTTTAAAAGCTATTTACACCATGCTAGAACGAAGTGACCGGTGGAGTTGTCCAAGGGGAGCAGCTTGTCCATTGGCTACTGGAGCTCTACCGCTTTGCTGAAAGTGCGACGTCATAGCCCCAGAGCACGGATGTGTGTGTGTGTGTGTGTGTGTGTGTGTGTGTGTGTGTGTGTGTGTGTGTGTGAGTAGGGCAATGAGGACTCTGTGTGTGTGACTCACAGAGGGTGAGAATGGAGATGAGATCGAAAAGGTTGAAGAAGTAAAGGAAACCCACAGGAAGAAAGGCGAAGTGTCACGCCTTTTTACAGTAAAACCCGGGAAGCATTTAACGCAACTTGCACAGAGTTGTACGTACCGGCTCGCGGACAGGGAACTCGAGGTGAGAACAGAGGCAAATAGGAACGATAAAAACAACAACAATAATAATAATAATGAGCTCGTGGATGTTGCTGGACTCCCGCTTTCCTCGCTCTGGCGGGTTGGGAATCACGCGCCATTGGAGGGGGTGATACACACTGTGCATGCGCTTTTGGCTCAGCGGCGTGCACAGGTCGGTCGATGCGAGCACAGCGGCGTGGCTTTCGGCCTCCATTTGCCAGTTTGTGTTTATGTTCGAGGAATTTACCGAGGCTTGTTTTGGTGGCCAAGACGACGCGCAACAGTTGGAGTTTCGCCGCAGACGTCATCGTTGCACCGCGCCTGTTTGACACGAGGTATCGAGCCTGCGCTGGGAGGTGAGCTTTTAACGAAACGTGCAACTTTTCCAACTCTGTGAGCAGCGGAGCGGGCGGCCTTCCTCCCTGCTGCAGCGTGTGAGAAAGAAAGAGCTGTTTAACTACTGATATTAAATGCCTGACTTCTTCTTTTTAGACGGAAAATACTAACGCCAATACCATTTGTGAGTAAATGTCGTAACCAAGATGGTAGTAACCAGTATAATCCGCTCTTTGGCTTTATTAACACCTTTATTGTGGAACATTTGTCTGCTGGTGTGACTACACCAATGTGGGGGGCAGGATAACAACTAAACAGGTCACCTTTCTGGCTTGATGATTGGCATTCACGAACGTGATTTTATTTTAGAACCCGTTTGGAGGATGTTTTTTTTTTTTTTTTCTTTTCTTCTTTTTTCGGAAAAATACAGGCCCGCGTTTCAGCTACGGACTTAGCTGGGTGACATCCACCAGCCGATTGGTCAGCCAAATCAAGAGTTTTCGTTGTCTCTTTTAAAGTCTGGCATTCTCGGAATGCAAATAGAAACTGCTATTGTACATTTAAAAAATATTTACTTAGCATCCTGTTGGTAGAGTTTTTATTTAAATATTGCATAGGAAATGTAGCCATCATCCGAAACTTGTGGCCAGATTGACTAAACGTAACCTAAGAGCTATGCTAAGTTGACATACATGTGTTGGATGTTTATAAATACAAATTTCACACATGATATGGTAGAACCCGTCAAGATTGACTTATCCGAGAGGATCCCTTAGTTTTAACTTTGCAGCCATATTTTCCGATGGTGTGAACTATTCGTTGACTGTCTTGTAATGGCTTTGATTATCTAGGAGTTTCAATTTGATCTAAAAAGTAAGTTTTATAAATTATTCATATTTTAAAGATTGCAGCTTGAACCTTTGTTTCAGGAGCACAGCATTTTGCATTTGCACCTCTGTCCAGTTTTGTGCTGTTTAGACACAGATCTTCATTTCTGGGTGTAGTGCTTGATCTATTTGGCTCTTGGTGTGTCATCCATTCCTACTTCCATTTTTTTTTTGTACCCATTAACAATCCACCTTGTATCTATGTACTAAAGCATGGCTTATCATGGTAGGGTTGCTTAATGTTTCTTGTGGTAGTTCTTCAATGCAAAATGGCTCAGTGCCTGTCAGATTGGCTGGAGAGCATCTTGGAACAATAGACTTTGCGGTTTGGCAGAGTTTTTTTTAGTTTAATTTTGGACTTACGGTTGGCCATGTAAGCACATAATTAAGCCCTGTTCCAAAGCAATCCATTGTTGCTCTGGCTGTAAGTTTAGGGTCGGAATCTTGCTGAAAAAGTAAACCTCTGTCCTAATCTCACCTCCCATCAACTCTGAGCAGCTTCCCTGTTCCTGCTGAAGCAAGTATCCCCACAACATGACGCTACCACCACTATATTTCACAGTGTAAGGTCTGTTCATGGTGATGTGCAGTGTTAGTAGTCAGGTCAACATAGCATTTTGCATGTAGATCAAAAAGCTCTATTCTGGACTCATCTGCAGAAAGCACAAGGGATAGATAATTATTGTGCTGTTTATCGTTATCAGTAACTAAATGATAAGTTTAGTTTAACTTGATTTGCCGTCCTCTTTTCATTTTCAGATGTTGGACTGAACCGGGCTGTGTGAGATGTTCAAAGCTTGGGATATTCTTTTATAACCCCGTGTTATACTTCTCCAGAAGTGTCTCTATAACCTTTCTGCTGTGCTCTTGTTCTTCAAGATTCTGTTCACTAATGTCCTCTAACAAACCTCTGAGGCTTTAGACACAAATAAACGTCTTTTATTAATGGGTATCAGACCAAATAAGGACTGAAGACAAATAAATGCCACACATTTCAGGTTTTATTTTGTAAAAACCTTTTCACCTTTTTCTTTAACTTTGCAGTTATGTGCTGTTTTCTGTTGATTTATGAATTAAAATCCAGATAAATTACTTTAAAATTTGCTGTTGTCACGTGAACAAATTGTAAAAAATATCAAGAAGTTACCTGTCATGTATGGAGGACCTCTGAATAAAGTCAGTGACATTATTATCTTTGTCTTTCCAGGAGCCAAATGCAGTGTGATGATCAAAGCCACTGATGATGCCTGCCTCGGACTCTGAACTCGCAGCCGTGGAGGTCACCCGTGAATTGGAGGAAGAGGAGGGCAACTTGCCTGACGTTCCGCCCACAGACCCCCCTGCTTCCGTCCCTGCTTCACCTCCCTCCCGTTTAACCACTGCAAAGCCCGATTTCACCACTGAGACCATAATGAAGAGTAAAGCCATCTCGGTGGCAAGAAATGAATGTAGTTTGGTTCTTTCTTCACCTGCTGAAGCAAGCCCAGCCAAGCCTGCTGTTACACCTTCTTCTGTACTTGAACAGACTTCTGACCAAAGCCCTGCTACCTCACAGATAGCATCTGCATCAGACTCTCTGAAAAGCCCAGGAGCAAGTCTGCTTTCCATTTCCGACCCTCCACCTTGGGTTTCTACGTTGCCATCTACCACCTTTGGCTGTCCACACTTGGAACAAGACTTTCCTTCTATGCTCACCTTCAAAGGCGTCTCTGTCACGTTGGAGAATAATAGCATATGGAAGCAGTTCTGCCAGTGTGGGACTGAGATGATTCTCACTAAACAGGGTCGCCGCATGTTTCCCTACTGCCGCTATCGCCTGGCTGGTCTAGACCCTGATCGGATGTACAGTCTTGTTCTGTCCGTTGTTCCATCAAGCCAATTCAGGTATCGGTGGAACACATCCAAGTGGGAGGTCAGCGGGCCAACAGAGCACCAGCCTCAGGGCCTGATCCGAGCCTTTCCCCACCATTACTCACCCTGTCGGGGCTCAGAGTGGATGAGCTGCTTGGTGTCTTTCTATAAACTCAAGCTGACAAATTACTTCCAAGATCAAGAGGGTCATATGATCCTGCACTCCATGCATCGCTACATTCCGAGGCTTCACATTATTCCGGTTCTGGATGGGGACGCACCTACAGCTGACAAACCTGTGGTCATGGGACCTGAGAGTATCACCTTTACGTTCCCACAAACCGAATTCATGGCAGTGACGACTTACCAGAACTTTCGAATCACCCAGCTGAAAATCAATCATAACCCGTTTGCCAAGGGCTTCAGGGAGGACGGGAACAACCCCCGACTTAACAGAATCCTTCCACCTGCTATGAAATCAGAAACCCAGACAGAGGTTCTGAAACCTGCTGAACCCAGTAATCAACAAGAGGAGGTGATGGATCTGAGGTAAGTTGGCACAACTTCACCTATTCAGCTCACATCCTACTGAAAATGTTTAGAGGATGGACCACGTGTTTGCGTAAACTAAAGAGATGTAACAACGTGGCGTACCACTATCAGCGTCTGAATGACTGAATGAAGCGCTTTGGGGTCCTCTGGACTAGATAAAGCACCATTTACCATTTTCAAAGTGAATAATTACTGGTCTTTGTATAATTCTTGTTGCTACAACTGGTCTTGCCAGAAATAGTGTCCTACCAAGCTGATCAGCCTCAGGTATCTTAGGCTGATCCCTGTTTTAGTTGATACGTCCCTGTTTTAGTTGTCATTTTGTTTTGAAACCTGCTCGCTGCTATTTGACATCCCTGAGCTTGTTTTCAATTTAAAATGTGGTGAAATTTGACTTTTTCACTGAAAAAAAAAAAATCCTGCAGTAGAGTATGTAATATAGGGCTGCAACTAATGATTATTTTATTAAACGATTAATCTTTTGATTATTTTGATGATTAAGCGAATACAAAATTGGCACGTTCTGCAGATTTTTTTAATTTAACCACACAAGTCATTTTTAACAATATTAGGAATGCATTAATAGATGCAGATAAAAAAAATAATTCAGTTCCTTTTTTAAATAAGAAAACAAGCATTTTATTACCTAAAATTTAATAACCTAGCATTCCTTTAGTGTATATTGCATCCTTTGCAACAAATGATCAATCTGCAGCTAAAGAAACCCCTTCTAACATCAACATGTGAAAAGCTCAGCCCTTTCTGCTTGACTTACCATCAATACAGTGAAGGACTGATCTGTTGATTAATTCTTAGATTAACTGATTAATAACTGGATAGCAAAAGGTGCTTAATAGGAGATGTTTTATTTATTTATTTTTTTACTTTACAGAATGTGAACCAGGGGAGCTAAAACTAGGCCACTTGAGGAGTTCTGGGTAGAACATATTTACAGACAAAGGTTCTTTTTTTATATATCTTAAATGGAAAATGTGGTTGTTGTTTTTTGGGTTTTTTTTTTGTGTGCAATTTTGGTTTAATTACTGCTCTGAATATGTTGTTCTTTCAGCAAATGGCGTGTTTTTGAGTATGTATACTCCAGTTAATGATAAATTGGTTATTAAATTAGTTGACGATTGTTTCAATAATTGATTCATCACGATTGATCTGATTATTCGTTTCAGCCCTAATGTAACAGCAGGCACAGGCTAATTTATAAAGCTTCTCTTGCTTGCTCCTTATGCGTTCTTCACATGGCAAGATTTTAATGCTGATTTTTGTCCTGGTTTTCCCCTTCCGACAATCTTAAGAATGCCCTGATTATCGGGATGGCTTTTAAGATCATCTTAAGGGATATTCCTGCTGTGTGTTAAGAGTTATCTGGTCCGTTTGGAAGGACGTTGGAACGTCTCTGATCTAAAATCGAGGATATTCAACACGTTGGATTGTCTTGGCCCGATATCGTAGTGTGTGTGTGTGTGTGTGTGTGTGTGTGTGTGTGTGTGTGTGTGTGTGGTGTTTCCCCAAGGACAAATGAGATTACAGCCTGTTGAATGTGGGGTATAGCCAATCAGAAAGCAAGGTGACGGAAACACGAAGGGGAGTCCAAAATACATAGAAGACAAAATGACTGCTGTGCCACACCAGGAAGTCCAGAGGATGTTACAGATGTTTTTTTTCTGTTATATAGTCCGCAAACTATCGCCATTGCTTCTTCCCAGTCGGCCATGTTTGTTTACTCTGAACTCGCGTTTAGTCTCGAGGGGTTTTGTGAGATTTCCCGTCTGACATCTGAATGTTCATGAGTGAAATCGGCACAGTGTGTGGCTCGACACCACACACTATTTATCATTGTGTATGTGGTCTCTCAGGTTTAGAAAATCAGCCAGGAGTTTTAAAATCTTTCCGTGTCAAACAGGCATTAAGAGCTTGTAGCTTTGAATTTATCCGATTTCAGCCATTTGGAAATGTTAAATGAATGATGTCGGTAGACTTTACCAGATTATTTTTAATATTATTTAACTGCAATGTTAAATGGGATGTGTTAATACTTACCTGGGTTTCAAAGTTGAGGTCTATGCATGAGGAGCAACACAGTAGCGTCATACTGTAGCTCACACAAACTGGAGTAAATTTGACATGAGCATCCACAGCACAACACAAACCCTTGTTGGTCTGTTAGACTTTCCAGATGTCTCACATGTTGTTTACCAATCAAAGTAGAGCTGTAGCAATACAAGTTAATCAGCCAAAGAGATTTTCACCCACTGTTTATTAGTTGATTCATTTTATAAACCTAAACAAATCGAGTAAAGGTTAGGGACATCTACTTTGACGCCTAAACGGGGATAGTCATACCTTTATTTTAATTTATTTTTTATTTTTAAGATTTTCCAGTGTCTTATTTATGAACCAAAAATGTATTTGGAGACAATAACCCTCATCATATCAGCACAAACATCTCATACCAGCTGTCTCACACAGTGGTGGACAGGAAGTGTTTTTTAACCACGGTATAACGAGCTCCCGTTTCGTGCCTGGCTAAAGTGGCACACGTTTTACTTCAAACTAAAACGACAATGTTCTGTGTTGTTCCACGGACAACACCTTGCACCCACCGTCTCCAAGGTGACACATAGTGGTAGAGGCATCATGTTGAGGGGGTGCTTTTATTCAGTAGGGAGAGGGAAGATGGTCAGTTGATAGGAAGGTGGGTGGAACTTAGTACAGACAAGTTCTGAAAGAAAACCTGCTGGAGGTCGGAAACGACTTGATTCTGAAAGTTAACCATTCAGCAATGGCGCTAAACATGCATATCTAGGGGTTTTCAGGTATACTTAGTTTTTTAAACTTTCCAATTTTGGTTTGGATTTTCCCCCAGTTGCAATCTGGTCTGATGAATACCAAATTCCTTTTTTGACATGTCTGCATTTACTTCTGTGTAAAGCAAATTTGCCCTGCATACATGATTATCTTCCCTGCATGATCAACTAGCACATATGAACATAAGAAAGAACTGTTTGAAGCTGATCCTAAAATGATTATAGTAATTAGAACACAGAGGCTCTCAGGAGTTTGGCAGAACTCTCTGAAACTTGTAGTTTAAACTGCAAAAAACAGGAAGTCAACTACTTCAACCACTGACAGGTGGATGTCTTCACAGCATAATCACTAGTCAGTGACTGGAGGCTCGATGCACATCCGGAAGGTTAATATTGAACGCACTGCATGATTTGCAATGGCTGCTCCTAAAGAAAAAGAAAAATAATGTAAATTTAAAAAGCCAGTGGTGTAGGTAGTTTCTCCCCCCTTGGAACAACTTAACATTTAATTGTGTACACATGGATGTAGTAAGTGTTTATCGTAATTGTTTACACATTGTCATTTCCCAGCATATGCTGCAGGTGTCAACAATTTTGTGTACTTTTTTTTTTTAAATTATTTTTTTTTACCTTTTTTATTTGCATGGTGTTAATAATCATCTCTCCGTTTAATGTAGCACAAAGAGTCAAGCTCCCTCCTCTCCATCTATAAACGCACAAGAGACTAGACTGGTGCTGAAGCCCATAATGTCCAACCCATCTGGTAGTGCTGATGCATATGTGCCCTGCATAAGGGGCAAACATGCACTGGGTGAGATTGTGCTCGACCAGAACCAGCCTTCTGCTGAACCTAAGACAGAAGACGCCGCCATTGTTATTCTTAAGTTAAATTCAGGCTTGAGGATGTCGCCAAAATCAAAACCCAATAAGTCTAGTTCCTTATCGGGGACCCCAGGAGCATCAACTCTGTTTTGCAAGAGGAGGAGGAAGAAGCTCAAGAGGCGTTGGACAATGTACTGTGGAAGGTCCTGGAAAACTGCGGCTGCCTCTCCCAAAGCAGCCCACAGCCCGTCATTGACTGTCGCCATGCAACCAGAACTGGATGACATAGAAGGCCTGCTGTTTGTGTCATTCACCTCAAAGGTAAAAAAAAAAAATGAGGCCCATATTTCAAGAGTCTAAGTTTCACAGAGTAGAGATTGCAGTCTCTATCACAATGAGGAGATATACGCTTGTTGAGTTAAGATTATTCTCCTGAAGGCTTAATTGTTTTATTTGACAGGAAGCTCTTGACGTTCATGTCAAAGACAAGTTATCAAACACCTCATCATCAGAACCCCCTGTTACCATAACAGAGCCGATAGAGACGGGGAAGACGGGTAAGGAATAACCTTTTCTTATTTACCTATGCAAGAAATGTATCCATTGCTTGTGAAAATGCATGTTGTTTTACGGTTTAGGTAAATAATTCTGTTAATGGTTCTTTAGAAGACTTTGGTTTCTCTGTGGAGGAGAATCCAGAGACAGAGAGGGAGAAAACTGCTTGGTTGGAGTCTCTCCTCTTAGATGACCTGCGCGTTTTCAGACACAGACAGGTCATCCATCCAGTGCTGCAGGAGGGTGAGTTCATTTAAACGCCTAAACAGGCAGATAGTTAAGGCTAAAGCAAGGCTGTGTGAACATATTCACCGGTTGACTCTTAATCTGTATCCAGTGGGCTTGAAGTTGAGCTCCTTAGACCCGACCAAGGCTGTTGACTTGAAGTATCTGGGTGTTTGTCTGCCACTGCCTCCTTCAAGTCTCTCTGGCCAAACCAGTGCACCAGTTATACCTCCTGCTGGTAAGTTAGACAGATGTGGGGTTTTGATTTTATTTTTTATTTTATTATTAGTTTTGAAACCCACAGATTCTGGTTTATTTTCATTCAAGCTAAAAACCCAGATTTGATTAAAGTAAGTCATTTGAAATGTAAGAATGTCTTTCCTTACTGGAATATCAGGCCGGTAGCTGTTTACACTAAAAGAAAATCGACATCATCTCTCGATCTGGTAATATTACACATATTGCACAAAATTAAAACTTAACGACAGAGAAACAGTTGGAGATTAAACTTCATCACAACGATAGACTGCTTAAGTTTTCAAAACTCAACAGCTTGGAGGTTTTGGTAGTAAATTGAGTGTCAAATATCAGTGTTCTCTTGGCTGAATGGATGGCTGAGATTTGACATACTGTTCACAAATGGGGAAAAATTATTACTTCATTAGACGTTAAAGGTAGCAGATTTTTCATCCACACTGGATATTATCATAATTGCATGAAAACAACTGTTTGTGCTTTCTACTAAAAGGAGAAACTACTCTTAAAGTATCAGCCTAAATTCATGTATCGTGTAAATTATAGCCAAAGAAAATGGTGTCAGATTCTCAAAGATCAACGTTGTTTGTGACAAAAGGATTGCCTTAAATAAACAGCATCCACTAGAAGCTGGTGATGTACGTGTGAAAAATAGTTAGGCAGCAATGTCACATGCTTGAATATAACAAGATTGCTTTATGGTAGTGTTTCTGAAAGGTTTTAGGTTGAGGAACAATAATTTTTGACAGTTCGTCTCAGTGAGATGAGCTGAATTGAATGGGTTCAAATATGAGAAACTTGTCGTAACACAAAAAAACTCTGTTTTGTTATGAAATAGTGTCTCTTTGTTTTGTTAAATAATGTGAAGTGGTTATTTTGCCCCAGGACTGCTGTTTTAAGTGTTTTTTTTTTTAAAGGAGCAAACGTGTAATGATAGCGATGTGGCTCAGCTACCAGAACTCCAGCCAGCAAGTGCGTTGCTGTGTCACGCCGTACCCTGAATCAATGATTTACAGTCAAGAAAGCACAAGGGTTACTTTGTTTAGACATATAGTTGAATAGACTTCATGCAAGAACTTTGCAGCTTGATAGATGTCTAAATATAACAAGTGCATATTAATGAATCAGTTGAAGGGGGGTGAATCATTCAGCTGTGATTTAGAAACTGCTCGAGTGCATTAAAAATGCCCAAATCAGTTCAGCTGACATCAGCATGATTCACATGTTGCTCTTTCAGTTTTGAGGGATGCCTCAAGCTTGTCAGGACCTGGAGCTTTCCCTTGAGGACACATTTTTTTTTTCTCTTTTTGATCACAACTGCTAGAGGACAACTGCAACCCTTTCTGCAATCTGCTGGAGCTGATGGGCACATTTGACTCCACATGTATTCAGTGCGATCTGCTTCGTGGATCCAGTGTAGAAATTATCCAGATAATCTATGCACAACATGGGCAAAATATGCGGCAAATTGCAAAATGTCAATCATTCATCCCAGACAGAAAAGGGACAGTGAAGTGTTGAGAATACTTGACGTATAAAAATATGCCTTTCTGAAAACTGCATTGATTTTACTAACAAAATATCACTATAAGCTGTGTGTCATCTCTAGTTCGAACAGATGACATGAAAATACTTTCCTCCTGGAACCTTTTATTTTACCCTGGCTGTCAGTTTTGTGCGTTTGCACGTTGGTTTCCAGAGACTGGCTGTTTTACGTAGATTACATCCGACGCAGAAGGGGTTTACCCCTTGAAGGAGTGTTGCTACCATCTGGGGACACAGATCTCTGCCCACCGCAAAAGAAGGGTCCAGGACGCAGTTAAAACTGTAAAATAAGACGGATATTGAATTAATATTGTTTCATTATGGTTGAGATGGCTCTCTGAACCCTTTGGAAATGGGTACCTAGAATCGATTTCAAATTAGCTACACTGATCCAATCGGTGTGTGCGGGGGGAGATGAGAGTTCCAGCTGGGGGGGAGGTTTGATTTTCAGTAGTAAAGCCACAACATGACTTGGGTGATCTTATGATCCATGGTCTTATGGAAAAGTGTAACAGCAACGAACTTTAAATACATTTTGCTGACGCAGACTTCTGTTTTTGCTCGCCTTTGGAGAGAAAGGGAAAGAAAAGAGGACTCCGGTTGAGACTACATGCTGTGATATAAAGACGTTTACTCTGAAATTGAACTACAACCACTTCTATCTCAGAGGAAATTTGTAATAATCCATAGATTTGTAATAATTAAAGCCTGCAAGGTCTGTCTCAAAGGAGCATTACCCTCGACACACCTCCAGCCACAGCTTCAGCATGTCTGCTGTTTAATGATGTACATTCCTGATTGGTTGGGGTACTTTGAATTTGCACAAATAGCGGTTTTTAGTGCATTTTCAGAAAAAAAGGGAAAATCCTCAGTTTTTATTTTAATTTTATTTCAAACTATTGTTAAAACTGTCCTGTTATGTTAGAGAATCACAGACTTTATAGGGTGTTCTGTTTTTTTTTTTTTTTTTTTGCATAACTATATGGTAAATGGGGAGAACACCAGCTTAATGCTTCACTGTTTCCAGCTGTTTCAGTAACCTCCATGCTGTTGTCACCCCCTCAACCAATTAACAGCATACCTAATCTTCTAATTAGTTTTACCATAAAAATCAGCTTTAAGACATGTTCAGGCTGTCTTTAGCAACTGATGCCATTGGTTTAAAGAGATTAATGGAGCCACTTATGTTTTTACTTCATGTCTGAAGGGCCAAAGATTGCTTAGAGTTATAATTCATTATTTGTCTTTTGCAGATGAGGAATTGCCCTTTATCTCCAGAACAGGAAAAACAAGGGATATGACAAAAATAAAGGGATGGAGAAACAAGTTCACAAGAAGCCAAGAAACATCTGCTTCTAATAGTGAAGGTAAGGCTTGTTTCTCTTGTAGCTTCGGGGTTTCTTTTATCAAGCAGTGGGATTAGTGTATTCAATCTAATTACTAAAAGATTAACTGAACTGAAACCAGCCGCTTAATGCGTTTGCATCTGATTCATTATTCTTCCTAAATAAATTAAAGTGCTTTTTTTTTTTTTTTCCTTCCTGAAGGATTACAAAAGAACCTGTCTGCTTTCTGCAGCAACATGTTGGATGAGTACTTGGAGAACGAAGCTCAGCAAATCAGTGAGCGTGCTGCTGCTTTCTCCACACACCCAGAGGACACAGTGACCTATCAGCTGCCAGCAAAGAGCTCCAGCTATGTGAAGACTCTGGACAGTGTACTCAAGCATCGAAATGCTGCTTCCAGAGTCTCATCTGGGGCCAACAGACCTTGTCCTCTCTCTCGCAAAACCTTATCTTACTCGCCTCCGACGTCTCCCGTTTCTTCTCTGACCACTTCTGAAGCCCGGGGTCAGGCCTCGGATCCAGAAGCTGCTGCTGGAGCCAGTTATGCTGCAGACCATTCACAGCGGTAGGAATGAGGCATTTATCTCCACCTGAAGCTTGATCTTTTGTCACTTTTTTTTTTGTTTTTGTTTTTTTTTTTTTGTTTTTTTTTTTTGTTTGTTTTTGTTTTGTTTAGTTTGTCTTGAGAGTGTGGCTTGTTTGTTTATGGTGAGGTTTCTCTGCTGTAATCTGCACCTTACTTGTTTTGTTTCTAAGTCCTATGGAGACAATTTATGTCCGTGAACTTGTAGGCTCGTGTAATGGCTACCACAAAAAACCCAAATGAGGTGAAGAAAAATGCAAGAAGTGCTTGTTTTAAGAAGATGCCAACTGAAAAGATGCATTTTTATCTTTATTTGGACAGTTTTTCTTTCAGTGGCTTTAAAAAGCAACCTGCTGTGGTGAGATGTGGGCTGCTCACCAATTTGAGATTGAGGGTCGACAGTGCTTCAGTTCAATAAAAAAGTTATTAAATAAATATCTGTATATATTTAATTAAATATTGTAGAAGATAAGTGAATGAATATACATAAAAAATTTAAATGTGTCCGTTTCTGAAATAAACAAAATTAGGGTTAAATGTGGACCGATGAAACAGTTTTAATTAATTATTATAGTTTTTTTTTTTTCTGCATTTAATTAGTTAATGGATACGTTTAATAATTTATTCACTTGACAGTGGCACTTTTGGCAGTCAGCTGATTAATGGCTTCTACACCTTTTCCTGCCTTACAAAAAAGAAAAATTTTGCATTTTGGAAACACTTTCATCTTCAGCCTTTTTACTTTTTAACTTATCAGATTCAAGTGTTTTGTTGGAGCTTACTTTAACAAGCTTGGTTGATATTTTTCCAACAGTTGGCATTTTAAATGATCTTGTTTTTTTTTTTTTTTTTTTTTTTTTTTTTGTCTTTAATTAAGAGGTTTATGTTATGTTAAACTTTATTGTTCGTATGCAAATGAATCATTTTAGAAATGAAAGTGCTGTAATTTGCTCTCTCCCTGTTTCAGATTGCCAACCAGTCAGTCAGGAGCCAATCAGAGAGCTGTGATGGGCTTTGGTCAGAGCCAGGCTCTGGCCTATAAAGCGTCAGGGCTCTCAAAGATCCAGCTCAAACTGATCCAGATGGAAGCTGCAGCATTTAACCACGGCCTAAGCAGAACACATCTGACTCCAGAAAGACTCTCAACAGCTCTGTCTGTGATAATGAGTAAAGAGGTAACAAAGACTCGTCAGAAAAATGGCTGCCAGTGCTAACTTGTGGGATAAAAGGGGCTCTTCTTACTGCCTCTCTCTTTTAATCAGAGCATGCCCAGCGAGATCCCGTTTCGAGATGAGACCGTAGGACCTGAGTGTGGTCAGGAGTTCTGCAGACTGGGCTGTGTGTGTCACAGTCTGAAGCAGCTAAACACAACCCCCGACCACTGCAGACACCCTGACTGCATGTTTGTCTGTGGCTGCTTCAAACGTAAGATCCTCCAACTGTGTAATATGATTTCTGCAGGGTTTTTGTTTATTGTTCTGACACTCATGGTATTAGGCGGTGTGGATACTCCTTGAACATTTTCACATTTTGTGAAGTTACAGCCACAAGCTTCAATATGTGTCAATGGGATTTTTATGGGATGTAGCAACACAAAGTAGTGCAAAATTGGGAAGTGGAAGAAGAAGGTTACATGGCTCTTCTTTTATCATTTCAGCAGCAGCTCAGCCGATGCCTCTCTCCAGAAAGGTGTCAAATTTAAACAGAATGCCAGACCAGGTGTAGCTGCTATGAAGAGAAAAAACAGAGAGAGAACATAAAGTTAAAAGCTGAAATAACAGGAAATAGGTAGAGCACAGCTACAGACCTCTGTGCTCTACTAGCTTTGCAGCTTTAGTGACAAAAATGTGTGCTCTTTCTTTAGAAAATAGCCAGATGGGATAGAGAGCATCTGTAAACATCAGTTTCAAAGTGGTGCCACAGATTCTCATTTGTGTTCAGCTCTGAACTTTGACCGGACTATTCTAACTGTAGAAAATGCTTTGATCTGAACCATTCCGTTGTTCTGCCTTTCTCCCTGACTTGTCGGATGTGTTTCTTTTTATAATTCACTAATGTTCTCTCACAAACCTCTGAGGCCTTCAACTGAACATCTGGATTTATACTGAGATTAAATTACACTCAGGCAGACTGCGTGTCAGTTTTAATCAGGAGTATCGTGGTAAAGGAGCTTAATACAAATGTTTAAGTTCAAGTTGTTTAAATGCCTTAATAAAAACAGTATGCTTCTAAAGTAAATGCTTGTATTTAAAGTGTCACATTTTTGCCTCCTGCAGATATAAAAAAAACAACCTGCTATTGTCTCTCTACTTGCTCATTTTAAGATTTAATAAAAGTTAACCAGTTGCTTTTTTTCCCCCCTCTCATCTAGCCCGTATAAATACAGAACAAGCAGCCCAGCCTCGCTTTGGCTCCAATGCTGCTAAACTGTGGAACCGCAACATTTATGATGAGGATCTAGAACCACTTTACACTCCCAAAGGTGCTCCACCCTTGACCCCAATAAAGTTCCAGAAAACCTGGACATTTTGTCCAGCACCTCCGGTAAAATATGTTGTTTCCTTCCTGAATTGGTTTGAGTTTTTCTGGTTATTCTTCATATTTTTAATAGTAATAAAAAAATGGCAATTATAAATCATGATTTCAGATACGTGAAGAGGATAAGGATCCTGTGTACAAGTATCTAGAGAGCAAGCTGACGTGTGCCCGTGTCAGAGAGTATAACAGCCTGCCACCACCTGTCGTCACCCTGGGCACTGCACTTTTTGAACAACAGGATAAACCAACACCACAGGATGTCAGTAAACCCCTCATTAAACAGGAGAACATCGCTGAAGTGACTGATCAAAAACCAGGTAAAGAAGTTAAATTCATACTAAAACTCTTTAAGCTGCTCTGTAACTTACCATTTCACCACCCACTGTTATATTTATGATATTGAACATATAAGTCACTGTATATTTTTGTGTTTATGCAGTAGAAATGCCTTCTCGGGATACAAAAGCTATTGCCATAAAAGCAAAGCAGCAAATCCAGATCCAGTCCATGTGTCTGTGGAAGAAAGACCGTAAAATGGTGCTGGAGGGTTTGTGCGAACGCATGAACCAGAACCGGCTTCACCGGCGTTTCTACATTGGGCCTTACTGCGTCAGCCCTTTGACAAGAGTCATCTTAAGGAAACCCAGCGGTAACATCATCACATACAGGGTGGGTCTGGGTTGTAGCGTTCTGTCAGCAAGAAAACAACTGGAAAGCTTCTTTAGCTTTTTTTCTGTTATTTCTGTGGCTATTCCACTGGCTAACAGTACCGTGACAGAGATTGTTGGATTTTACCCCAAATGCTTTTAGATGCAAATCACTAAACCAGAAAAAGTGAGCGACTGTGAGGATCAGTCTGAGGGGGAAGAAAAGTGTGATGGAAATGCTGAGGAAGACGTAGCTGAGGACCCTTGGAATTTTTGTGGGGAGAGTCCTGCTGGGAGGCTGAGAGCCCGGAAAAAAACTTCAGGCCGTAAGGCATCCGGACTCATCCAGGTACTCTTAAAATGAAGGTTGTGTTTTGATTTTTTTTTTTTTTTTTTTTTTTTTTTTTTGTTATTCCCTGTCATCGAAGTTCTCGTTTGATACAAAGCTCCTCAACAAAAGCAAGAATGGAGTTCATGAAGGACCTTGTTAACCTTATATGTCCAGTCAAACAGAGAAACACAGGACTAAACATCTGAGCATCTTCTGAGTGTCACTGTTAAGTCAGTATAAGACACAATCACACTAATGTTGGCCATTTTATAACAAAATATGAATTTCAAATTCATATCTTATTCACTTTTATTTTAGAAAAACACTTTTTTTTTTTTTTTTAATGATGTGTGTTGTTTCCTTTCTGATCTTTCTAACGTAAAAAGTCAGACAACCATTCGTCATTGGGCAATGAAATACAGACTATAGGTGCAAAGACTCTTGGATTATATTCCAAGATCAGCACTTATTATATCATTTATTGTTTATTTAGAATTTTTCAGCCTGGAATACTCTAAATATTTATCATCTTAAACCCTTTATTTAAAATGTAATAGAGACTGTAAGATACAGTTGGAACAAGATGTGAGGAATAATGGGGTTTTTTGAGAATTTTTCATAACAGTCTTTATATTCATAAGATTACATACATTTCCTTTGTATTTGGTGGAATTGCCTTTCAAACCCTAAGACTTGGATCCAATGTCTTTGGTTTCCCATTTGTCTCAGTAGTTTGCTGGAACTTTGCCCCATTCCTCCTTACAGAACTGGTATCACATGCACCATTTCACCACTTTCTGAAAGTCGCAGTCCCATAGGTTTTCTATGGGACTAGGGTTTGCAGACTTTATCAAGTTTCTTTACATGATAGCTGATAGCTTTTTTTCCCCCATGATAGCAATAAATTGTCCATTTCTAGCTGCCAACCTCATATTCCACAGCTGGCAATCTGTTCTCAGGTTTTCAAGCTTCAGTATAAATACCAGCGTTAGCCTGCATCTTCACAGGGATATTTGCTTTTGATTTGGGGTTGATTACGTACATTTCACACCAAAAACCTGAATCTCTGGGACACAGAACCTATCCCCTTCCTGAACCACATGGTGGCTGGATGCTCCCATGCTGTTTATACCTGAGGTCCACAGTTCTCCTCCTGATATCTTGGCTGATTTATTTATTTTTATTTTTTTGTGATTTTTCTCATGAACCCTTAAAGCTGCAGTATGTAACTTTTATGAAAAATGTGTTTTACATACTTCTTAAAATTATCATTATGTTATGACAGTGTATGTTATAACATACAACAGATAATCTGTGTAAAAAATCAAGCTACTCTGCCTTCTCCCAGTGCTCCCAGTAATCACTGCAGAAATCCACCACTCAGTCAGAAACAACCAATCAGAGCCAGGAGGAGGGTCTTAGCGTTGTCAGTCACAATCACCCTCATGTATGTGCTGCTCACAGTCTCCTCCTTGCTTTCTGCTATGCTACAGCTGGTTCACCACAACATAACCTGGCACGAATGCTAAGGCTAGTTAGCATGGCAGCGGATAAACAGTTTTCGTGAAGGTAATTTGTTTCTCCACCATTAGCATATTTAGCAGCATGTACACGATTGGCAGCGCTAAGACCTTCCTCCTGGCTCTGATTGTTTTTTTTGTTTTTTTTTTTTGTTTGTTTTTTGGGTCGGAAGCTGTGCATTTCTTTGGATGGCAATAGTGGCTCAGGGACGAGGTGGAGGAGCTCGATTTTTTTTTTTTTTTTTCTCCGCAGATTATCTGTCTCACACCAAACTGCCACGACATGGTGAAAGTTTTAACAAATATGGAAAAATGAAAAAAAAAAACATATTTGTAAAAGTTACATTCTTCAGCTTTAAGTTGCATTCACCTATGTTCCTCCATGTAACTTAAATTTCTTGATTTAACTTTTAACTGTACTAAACCTTTTATTTTGAAGGAAGTTGTAAAAAAAAAAAAAAAAAATTCTCATTAATCTGGCATTGAGGAAAAAAATGTTGATAATCCTGACTGATCCTAATATAAATATGGGAAATGGTTAGTCTGACAGTAAACTGTTACAAATGACTTGGGTTAGCTGTATGTAGTAGCTATTGAGTTTGTTTGGTTATTCGTGGAAGTCTTATCAGTTTCTGCACAGTAAGTTTGAATCAGGCAGCAGTAAATCGAAAGTTACATGTGTAACTATGGTTCCATGAATCCCGGATGACTGCCAAAGATTCTCTGTCACTCAGAATCCTTGCATTCCTCGAAGATTCTGTAGGAACAGAGCCTCGGATGACGTCGGGCTATGTAGGTTCTGAGTGATCATCCAATGTGTCACAGATGTGACTCTGGTATTACTACTCAGACAGCACACCCGCGAAGGGAACATTCGGTGCTTTCAGCACTGGCCTGTGGCGGTCAGTAGAGATGAAATAGAATTTATTTTTTTATTTTGCTGTCTTCATGTGTCCATTAACAGTGTTGATGTTGAGAGCTTAATATAGTTGTCATGGATTATAGCAACCAGCCCTGATGGATAGATTATTTAAAGATGTTTATCTGTTTGTTTTCAGGTAAATGATAAATACTACAATCGCGCCACGCTGTTGCTTGGTAACATGGGGTCTCTGCATCCAGCCAACCGTCTTGCAGCCCATGTCATAGGCCGACTATGGGCTGATAAAATCTCTCGGGTGCAACGGTCAACGAACTCCACCTCCACACCAGAATCCCTTCGTGTAAAGGCCACAAACACATTTGTCCCTCCAGTTGTGCATCAGAAGACAACACAGCAGCCCAAAGGTGATATTGTCTCTGTTCCTACATTGCAACACCAGCACTAGAAGTTAGCATTTCAGAAACCATCAGATTGCTGTCAAGCTTTGGTTATGGACAAACACAGCAGCACTGTCATGTTTCCAGTCATCTTTTTTCCCTTTGCTGCATCTTGTAAATTATCTGGTGGTTATTTTCCTAAATACTGCTCCATGTTCTGTTTCCTCAGCTGATTTACGCAAATCATGCTCTTTGAGTAATGGTTCCAGCAACGCAGTGCAGGATTCACAGAAGTCCCAGTCTGTAAACCAGTCATTTGTCCCAATCCAGCAAAACATCCACAGCAGCTCCACGTCCTCGCCCGTCTCCCTCACGGTCTCTCCCTCACTGAAAAGCCCCAGCTTCCTGGCTAAGAGTGGGACTTACTCATTCAGAATCTGCCCTCCATCCACCCATTCCAGTGGAGGCCAGAACTCTGCAGGTGTGGCCCTGCCAGGTGGCTTCACCCTCATCCAGCTCCTGAAACCCGGAGATGAAAAAGCCGGAGAACAAGCGAAACCTCCCAGCGTTACCAAGAACGCGTCAGCTGAGAGCAAAGACAAAGTTTCTAATCTGAGCCACTTAGCGAAGGAGTTGGTTGGATTTGACACCTTCAGTAAAGTTAAAACCTTACTAAGCAGCAACTTGCCCGAGCCTGGCTCCTCCTCTGGGCAGCTTTCAGAGGAGAAGATGCCGTCGGGTGGGAATGGTGAGGAAGATGATCTGCAGATGAAGAATCAGCAGGGGTCATACCATGACATGTCCTCTGAAGAGTTGAGCTCTGACTTTTCAGACTCTGATGAATGCGAAGAAGAGGTAAACCCTTTTGTTTCTGTTAGTAAATGTTTAATATACCATATCTTCCATTTAACGCCTCTGAAATATGTTCATTCAGGATGAGATGGTGGACATTGAAACTGTTGAAGTGAAACAAGGAGAAGTCATTTCTAAAATGAGGGAAGATGCTTTGGCGAGATCACAACAATCAAAGTAATATATTTGGACATTTTCTCATTGTAGTATCATAAATAATGAAACATGACTAAACGGGCTGATCTGTGCTTGTCTTCAGGGATTCTGCAGAAGAATATGGACAACTAATGGATCTCAATGAACTGGTGCAGGCTATAAACTAACCCTTTTCTGTGGCACAGATAGAAAATATTCACAACAAACCTCCTATTTGTTCGCAATCTCATTTTTTTTTAATGTTACCTCTGAAAGTAAAGTGTAATTATTGTATTATATTAATTTATTATCTCCTTTCTGTCAAAGTATAAAATGAATGCTGAAAACAAAGTGACGAGAGTACGCAAGAACCACTCAGCGGTGGAGAAGCTGAGACGCTGTGAACAGCGAGTTCTGTTCGACAGACTGCAGAGTCTCCTGAAACTGGATTCCAGATCTTCCAGGCTCCATGTACTTTCACTGGTCAGTGGTCCTTCAGCAGTCCAGCTGGAAACCTGGGCTTTGCAGGCTTTAGAGCAAAAATGGTGCTTTCAGTTCCCAGTAGGTGAAGGTTTAATAAGCTCCAGGCAATAGATTTGGCATCAGCTTTTCCTGTTGATTAAGATCAGTTAACTACAAATTTAGATGCACTAACCCTAAAACATTAATCATAACTATTAGTTCTGCTAATGCTAAAGTGCTATACCAACATGGTATTTAGCAGAAGCTAGCGCAAAAGTGCTAAATTCAAACTTATTAATACCCACCATGTGTCAATGACATATCTGTTACAACATAGTATATCTTCCTCAATAGGGTCAAATTCGTTATTACACAACTAACTGTGGTTGCGCTTCTGGAAGTGATTGTTTAGATGTTGCCGAAATTGCCTAATTGATGGCGGTAGAGCTTCGGTCAGAAAGGACATTGGTAGATTAAAAACTGTTTACAGCAATGCACTCTGGGTACAGAATAAACATTTTCTGCACCACATCATGGGTGCAGAAGGTGAGGAGAAGAAACTGAACAATAGTCTTCACCCACTTGAAAATAAGAGCATGAATATAAATGTCTAACTCAGGGGTGTCCAAACTTTTTGCAGTGGGAGCCAAAACTGACGAATTTAAATTACTGGCGGGCTGCAAAATGCATTAAATATGCAAAAATTTGTTTCCTGTGATTATTTTTTTTAATTAATTTTTTTTGTTTTGTCAGCTCAACAATAATCAAAATTTTTATGAAATCTCAATATCAGACTGTTGCTTTATTAAAAGAAAAACAGACAGTTTCCAAATTTTTCGGGTTCATCAGTTGTTTTCGGTTTTGTTGGCCAAACTTTTACCATTCTTGACTTGTGGTCAGGGGCTGAACAAAATCATTTGAAGGGCCAGAAATGGCCTCTGGGACACACTTTAGACACCCCTGGTCTAACTACTTGAAGAATTGTTAACAGCCAATAACCAAAACTTCAACACAGATGTCGAACTTTATTCAACTGAAAGTTTGCACTTTAGAATTTATCTCGGAAAATTAATGTAGGGAAAGCTAAATGCGCTAGCATTTTCAAAGTTAGCAAAAACGCTAAAGCGCTAAACAGAAAAATCAGCTCCGTCATAAGCGGATTAACAGAGGTGTGCCCACCACTGAGTAAGACATTTTAAGACTTCTAAGGAGAGCACACCTGATGCTATTTTCACTAGCCTCTGTCAAAACTAGTGAAAATATTCTGGATTAGCCCTTTTGTTCATGCTGTACCGGAACTGACAACAGGGAACCAGAGGAGTGAACTACTTTAGGAAGTATTCACAGCCTTTGCAATGTGACGCAATTTGAAAACATTTAAACATAGCATTTAATATATTCATGGAGATTTTATATTAAAAACCATGAAGGTAGTTCATAACTGATGTGAAGTGAAAGTAAAATGAAGAGTGATCCGTTCAGTTGCATTCATTTTAAACCAATATTTTAAAGAACCATATTTCACTGATCTGTCTCTACCAGCTTTGCATCTCTAGAGGAATTTTGTCTAAAAACTGTTTTTCTTGCTGTAGATTCTGAACTTTGACTGGGGCAGTCCAGCATTTGATTTAAACCATTTCATTGTAGCTCAAGGTGTTTAAAATAGTTTTCCTTCTGGAAGATGAACCTTTACCACAGTTTCAAATCTTTTGAAGCCTCAGTTTTTCTCCAAGTTTGCTTTGTATTTATCTTCACCAATATACATGCCTGCTCCTGCAGTGTACCGCCTATTTACCCAAAGCTCCACCTTGGAGCTTTAGTACCCAGCCGAGCTCCCCCCTTTCTCACCCCCCGCGCCTCCCCCACACAGCTCCAACAGGCTAGCAATAGCAGCAATTAGTAAACATTTGGTGAAACTGCACATCTGCTGAGCTTATCATACAAACTACAGCACTCCTAAGAACATTGTAAACACAATCAATAGATGACATGGGGAAGCATTGTTTTGATGACGTGTCGGAAAGGGTAGGAGGTCCTTAAAGAGTCAGGCCAATTTCAAGGTGTCAGATATGGCTATGACGCGAAACAAATTTTTTTTTAAAGTTGTTTTTGATATATACAGCATTTTCATTACAACTGAAGATAACATAGTTGCTTGATTGTGCTATAATTTGGCACTATGTTCCTGGGAAATGCACAATATACCTCCTTTAAAACCTGTCCTATTGAATACGTACTGAATATGAAGAGAGGAATTACTTTTATAAGGGTTCTTGCTAGTTACACCTTTTCTTGGAAAAATGTTCAATCTTTTAATATCTATATCATCCTCATTTTTAATTTTACTGTTTCTAGGCTGTAAAAGAAATTGCAAATCTGGGCAAGACGTCCAGATATCTTAAAGCGGAAAAAACGAGGCTGCTTCAGGCTCAGTCTGTCTATTTGAAGAAGCTGTCCATGTTGGCTGGTAAATAAATTGTGTTTGATAGTCAATTGATTTCCTGCTCATAATTTAAATGTATGTGCAGGTATTTGTTGACTCTTTAATAACTACATTTCTGCTGTTCAGGGAAGCCTGAGAGCCTGATTCAAAGCAAGCTAAAGGAGATTTTTGAGCGGCAGAAACAGCGGGAGAAGAATATGAAATGGAAGCCTTTCTTTTCCCACCTTCTGCAGAGCAAAGCTGCTCTTCATCAAGCCACCGCCCCTCCTTCTGATCTCCAGCCCTCATCACCGCCACAGCCTGAGCTGAGCCCCCCAGGTCAAGGCAACCTGTCTGAGATAGCAAAAAAAAATTTGCAAAAGCTGATGTCCCTGTTTCATCCTTCAAAAAAGCCAGAGAAAGCTCCCAAGCAGTCTGTTACGAACAAACCTATGCAAGATGATCAGCCTAAAGTGGTGTCTATCCTTGTGCCACGCCAGTTTGCCAATGCACCACCAGCACCAAAGATGGAGGCTCAGCAGAGAGAACCTGGGACTTCGGATCAACCTGCTTCAAAGTTAGAGGAGAACCAGAAAGCATCTGGGAAGCCTGACCAGAACGCCATTCCTACTTCTGTAACAAACACCTCACAGCTCCAGGATCAAATGGCTGTTAAGGGTGTGTCAACCATGTCTGGATCCTCAGGAGTTAAAAAAACAACCATAGTTGTCCCTTCAAGGCAACTTGCTCTTCCTCTGATTCGCTCCAAAACTGGCAGACTCATACTTCCTTCCTCCATGAAACCATGTAAGCTAAAAACCTTTTTATACTCATACTCTAATAATATAGCTGCATCTCTGTGAATATTGTCAAAATTATTTCATTATAGTTATTCAATTCAGAATCACCCTTTAGCCATCTGCCGAAACTCGTAATATATAGACACAAAGAAATATATTCTAAGTGTTTATTTCTTTTTAATTTTGATGACTGTGGCTTTTACTGCTAATGAAATCCCAAAATTAAGTTGAAGGCTGCTATTAAAGCAATGTGAGCTTCTCTAACACCTCAGCTGGGCTGTAAAATAACCACCTCAGATCTGATGCAGCAATTCAAGCAAAGGAGCCCTGACCAAGTATTGAGCGCTTGGATTTACCAGCCCCTTCATCAGGTACACCCTGCCTGCACCTAGTATGCGCTTTTTATACTTTCAAAACTACCTTAATTCTTCCTGTCCTACTTTCACCAAGGTGTCAGAACTATTCTTTAGACATTTTGGTCCATATTAACATAATGGCATCACCCAGTAGCTGCAGATATCTCTGCTGCACAACCATGGTGCAAATTTCCCATTCCACCACATCCCAAAGGTGCTTTGTTGGTGTGAGATCTAGTAAATATGGCATGTTCACAATACCAGTTTGAGATGATTTAGGCTTTGTGACATGATTCATTTCCTTACTGGAAGTACCCATCAGAAGACAGTACACATATCAGTACACTGTGTTCATAAAGGGATGGATGGTTGGTATGAAGTGAGCCAAAAGAATGCCCCTTTCACTATTAAACCACCAGCCTGAGCTGTTGATCCATTTTTCATTCTGTTTACACCAGATTCTGACTCTACCATCTCAGTGTTACAGCTGAAATTGGAAATCATTGGACCATACAACAATTTTCCTGCCTGTTATTGTTGCAAGTTGGTTAACCTGTATGAAATGTAGCCTCAGGCTACATTTCCACAAGCCCTCAGTCTGGAAGCTGCTGGTATTTTTGAATGTTGATTGGGGAGGCCACTGTATGGTGCTGTGATTTTAGCATGTCATGCGTTTTTGACCCTTAGCTTTCACCTCACTAGCTTCCACTTCATTTACAAAACAGTAACTTGTCTCTGATGAACCAAGTTCTCAAGTAACACACACACACACACACACACACACACACACACACATACATATATATATATATATATATATATATATATATATATATATATATATATATATATATATATATATATATATTCCTTATCAGAAATTGTGCTAAACTGAATAGGTTAAAGTGTAACTAAATCACCGTTTTTTGCTGATAAACTGTCTAAATAGGTTATTTAAGATTCTATCTTTATGTTTGTATGCGATTTTATTTTTTACGTTTTTTGTGTAAATTTGTTTAGTTCAGCAATATTTTGCCTAAAATTGTCTCAGTACTGACCTCCTTCGGTCAAACAGTTCTTAGGCAGCTGAATTTTCTTACTGGTTACAGCGTTTCAGCCGGTACACTATGTCATAGCCCCACGTTTGGGTATAAAACCGTCTCACTCAGACACACAGCCCGGTGGCGAGTCAGGAGTTGGACAAGCTGGCTAAGTATGTCCGTGGCGAGCACTGATCGATAGCGTTACACAGCTTAGCAAATGTGCGATTTAATTATTATATGGACACAGAGTGGAACGGGTCTCCTCTGCTCTGACTATTGGCGATGGTATACTGCAAGACGGACGACTGTCAGACTGACTTCAGTGCTTGGGAAATGGGAAGTGCTCACTGCAGCTCTCTGCTTACTCATGACACAGCAGGGCTGCAGCTGAACTGCAAAGCGTTGTCACCATAAAAGTCTCTAACAACACAGAAAAAAGTCACTAGATTTGTTACTTAATTTGTGTTTTGTTTTTTTGTTTTTTTTGTTTGTTTTTTTTTTGTTTGTTTTTTTTGTTATAAAGTCACTAAACATGGCAAGAAAGTTGATCAGAAAGCAGCAGATCTTTATTCTTCCTGACCCCAGACCCACTTACCTCCTCCTCCCATCTCCAGACTTTGCTGTGCCTCTCAGTATCTCTCGGGTCCTCTCACTTTGCTGGAATTTTTCAAAATGTGTGAGGGGTGGGGTTATGCTGTCACAAGGGGGTTCAGTTACCCTTCAAGTAGCACACAGTACAGTGCTATCTGCTCTTGTTTTTGTTGTTATCTGCCCGTGCATACTTAGAACAAACCCTGCAGCCGCACATTCTGTGCATGTGTACTTTCACACCTGGAGGGTACTTCACAACTCCACGGGGGAGGGGGGGGTGCTCATTAAAAGTTTTGCTCTGAGAAATTAGGTGGAATCACTCTTTAGCCATCTGCCAAATCAGAAGCCAACTTCAGCTCAGGTGTCAGGTTGGATTACCATAAACTGTAACATCTATGCATCTAATGTATGTCGCTTGCAGATTCTGCACGCCAACCATTGTTCTTGTTAAAGTTTTCTTTAAAGAAAAAAGTACGAGTTGCGGGTGACCAGCCTTGGCATGCTAGTTGTTAGCCTATCCACCAGCATATCCAGGGTTAACGCTAGCCTATCTGTGCTAATGGATAGCTGAGAAAGAAGGCAATCCAATGGGTGACCAGCTGAGGGATGCAAGTTACCATCTTCTCCAGAGCTAATGCAAGTGAGGTGTCTCATTCTCATTTGCCAGTGCAGGGTGCTCAGTTACTGGCGCCAGCCTATCATTAATCAGATCGGTAGTCTGCTTTGAGATATAGCTGCCTGCGACAAAGAAGTAGCCATCATGATTAGTGTGATTTACTTGAACTTAATACAGGCGATGGAGTAACAATACTTATTATTACTTATGTATTCTGATTTTCTGATGAAATTGAATTTGGGGTTTTTATTAGCTGTAAACTAGAATTTAAAAAAAATGAACAGGTAAACCTTTGAATATTTATCACCCTTACAAAACTGAATTAAATCATATAAACAAACTTTTAGATGATATTCTGATTTATTAAAATGTACTTCCTTTGTCAGTTTAATAAATCTTGTTGTATCTTCTCACAGTGGGTCATGGTTACTACACCCTGATGTTTATGGACTCGAAGAAGAAGCGGGAGGGAGATGGGGCCAGCTCTTCAGCTACTGCAGAGAAGTCTGTGGTGGACCCTTCCAAGAATTTAGAGAAAACCACCTTTGATTCTGCCCAGCCATCAGATTCCGATCCAAAGAGTTCAGGTGCAGCAAGCCCCCTTGCCGATCTCACCTTCCTTAACAAATCAATCGCTTTACCTCCGCTCGACCTACAAGCTACTGAGGAGAACCAAGGAGAGCCTGTTCCAATCTTGATTAGAACTTCAACGGGTCACATATGTTTGAAACCTGTAGGTCAGATTTGTTCTCCTTCCGCCAACTCAGAGCAAGGTTCCAGCCCTCTGTTTGTCAGCCTTGACAAAGGCAGGCCCCCGACGAGCCAGGCGTCCCAACTGACTACTGATACTACCGAAGTCGAGGTAGAACAGACCAAGATGAGTGGCAGATATATACACAAGCTAACTGAACTGAAACAAAGTGAAATTACTGTGGAGGAGATAAAAGGATCTGGCTCAGTCAAACGAGGCAGAGGAAGGCCTCCGGGAAAAAAAGTGACACAGGGGCGAGGTCCTGCTGTAAAGCGAGCAAGAAGTCAAGACTCCGACGATGACACCCCCGTTAAATTTACTATTGCATCTCTCAAAAGCCCCAATTCACCAAACTCGCAAGGAGAGGTGTACACTTCCCGACCACTAACACGTGGCTCTCTGGGAAAGGACTTCCCCAGTGAAAAGAAACGTTCCTGGATAGACGTAGAAAAGGAACTGGAACCGGACCTTGATTTGGTATAGTCCCTACAGGGTAAGATGGACTCATTCAGTTTGGTACCACACAGCTCTCTGTTGCAGTAGCATGTTCAAACCTGATATTTTTTTTACCTCCAAAGCAAGCTTCACCACATGTGCCTGTTTAAAAAAAATCTAAACCATCAGGGCCCTGGTTCGGTACCTAATGCTGCTGTTGTTTTTTTCTTTTAATAAGTGAGTGAACTTTTCTCGTACTGTAGAGAAAAGCCAAATTCAAAGAGCATTACCTGACTTGCTGAATGTATGAGTGAAGTCTGTGCATAGCTACCACAGTCAGCTTTCTTCAGGATGTTTTCTTAAATGAAATTATCACTAAATGTGACTAACATGTTTCTTTTTTAAAACCACCTTACTGACTTGATTACGTTGTACTTGAACTCGTTTGTTAGTGTCATGCAGAAGAGAATAAAAACTGTAAGGATGAAATAGTAAAGCCTTAGGAGTGGAAGTTGTACCAAACCATGAACTGCTACAATAATGAATCCTCATTTCTTCTTTTACTATTCAAAAAAATCTTTTTTTTAGTTGCACTTTATATTTCTGGTAGAACTCAAGCAATAAGACATTTATTCTTCAGCTCATACAGAAACGCAGAAACGCTATTGACCTCTACCGTGGAATGTTAGTCAGTGGTATTCCTTATGTATAAAGGTGATCTGTAAGAAATTCCCTTTGTGAATATTTTGTTTCCTTTTGTTTTTTGTTGTGGTTTTTTCATGGAAGACTTTGGGTATGATTATTTTTGAAACACTGGTTGTTAACTTGACTGATTTAATAAAATAAATATTAAAAATGGAAATAAATCTTTGCTTACTCTTTCTTTTTAATTTGGAAAGCACTTTCTCATAATTAACCCATGTTTTTTAAAGCTCCTTAGAAAGGACAAACACTGAGGGCTCTAAAACGTATTCACAACCCCTGTTAAATTGGCAAGTTTTTATTTAAAGAAATTACACCATAGTAAATCACTTTTCAAAAAAAAAATTTCACTCTTGACATTTAGCCTATAGTTCAGCTGCAAGTAAATCTGTCAGAAGGAAAACATAAAGGTGGTTGAGTAAGTCTGCAAACCCTTAACCTACTTTTTTAAAGCTTCAATTAAATTTTAGCCACCAGTTTTTAGTAGGAGCCTGCAAGCATTCCACATCCAGAAAATGTAATTCTTGTCCACTCTGCCTTGCAAAAGTTCTTCAAATCTACCAAATTTTGAAGACATCTACAGGTTTCTAGAGGTTAACCCACAGGTTCTCCTTTTGAGTTTAGCTCTATAATCTGGATCCATTCTTCCATCCATCATGTTCCGCTTATACGAGATCAAGTTGCTGTATCCAGGATCTCATTATTTTGGTCGTGATCCATGTCTCATGACCCTAGGTGAGGGTTGGATTGTAGATGCACCGGCAAATTAAGAGCTTTGCTTTTTAGCTGAGCTCTTTCTTCACCACATCAGACCAGAGCAGTGTTTCCATCACTGCAGACCTACCATCCTACCATCCTTCCACCCTTCATTCTGTTCTACCATCACTTGTAATCAAGACACTTAAACGCCTCTGCTTAAGGTAGAGATTGACCCCCAATCCAGAGATAGCAGTCCATCTTTTTCCGTTCAGGAACTATGGCCTCCAATTTAGAGGAGCTGACTCTCATCCCGGCCGCTTCACATTGGACGCTGGAGTTCGTGACCTGAACAACCCAACAGAATCACATCATTTATGAGAAGCAGAGCTGAGATCCTGAGGTTTAAAAACAGTCACCCTCCACTTTACGACTATGCCTTGAGGTTCTGTCCATGAACGCCACAAATTGGATCGGTGGACTCTGGATAGGCCTTTCCAAAACTTTAATTTTCCTCTGAAGTCATTCCCTCCAAGATTTCAAAGTATTTTCAGACTCATAGTGATGCTGAAAATAAAATCCCTACTTATCTTCATCTTGCTAGCAGTGTTTAGAGTCAAGACTATTAGCTGAACACCCTATCTGAAGAAAAGTAGGGGATGATGCTGCCACCACTGTGTTTTACAATTGGCTTTTTTGGGGGCGGTTATAATTCAGTCATGTTGTTTTTGTACCATGTTTTCTTTTTAAATATGCTGCCCAAAGCTTCAAGTTTTGTTTAATCAAAATAGAACATATTCTGCCTCAAAGTTTGGGGATATTTTTTAGAAAGAGTGTCATCATACACAGTGAAACAACTCCATAGGCTGAAAGGCTACTCAGTGAAGAAGAATATCTTGAGAAAAGAACATTATGTGGAAATATTGAAGCAACATCTGAATACCTCAGCCAGGAAGTTCAAGCTTGGGCACATATGAGTCTTCCAAATAGACCCAAAGTTTACAATGTGTATGAGGGACAACAGCATACAATGTTGTGGCATGAACATTACAAAGTCTATAAATCTGTGGAGAGGATATAAAAGGTGTGTGTAAACAAGGCAGCCTTCAATCTGACTTTTTTACACCAGTTCTGTCAGCAGGAATGGACCAAAGGCCTGGAAAAATAAATTTTTGAGACCTTAAGGGGCGTCACTTAAAAGGCAGTTTATCCAAATGCTCAAAAAAAGAATGAAAACTTCAGAATTGAATGATTTTGGTATTTCTAACCAACTGGAAACCTTTAGTCAGACAATGAGAAAAAGCTATTTTTTTGCGCATCTTATGTAAATAGGCTTTTTCTCTGATATTTCTGATATACAAAAAATTACAAGCAAGACATTTTCTTCATACTGTTTAGATTCTTGTTTATGCTCGAGTGCCAATTGTACCTTTATAACTGTGCAGGTTACTTATACCACATCCACTAGTTTAACGCTTGCACAATGAATATTGACTGCTTTTAAACTCTGATAGCTTTAATGCTCCTTCAGTTTATAGAGAATGACATATAGCCTTTGATTTCTGAAAGAAGTGCAAATGTCTTGATCCAGAAAAGCATTAAACTGTTTAGATCTTTCCTAATCCTAAAGGTGGAAACATGTGAAAAGCTGTAAAAATGGGCTAAATTCCTTTGAGTACGTCCAATTTATTGAGTGGATCATTACAATCATTGGAAAAATGTGAACAAGGCTAACTTATTTTAACTTTTCCATTAAGAGCAGACTGATGTGTGAGAGATTAGAGAACCTTTTTGTCGCCAAAAACCGCCAGGAGTACACAAACATCCGCCAAAGAGTTGCAGAACCCCCTCCCCACCCAGCACCTATTCCTCTCTAATCCCATTAAACCAACAAAGCTGAAACAAAAGGAATCATTGATGGAATCATGGGACCTCCAGTTTAGACTGAAGCTGTGATGCCATACAGATCCACAGCTCTCCATTGAAAACGCAGCGCTGAGACGCAGTTCGGGCAGAAGTAAGCGCTCCAGTGCAGCTTCGGAGATTAGTGTCCACATGTCCCTGCAGCACCAGCGCTGTTCGACTTCGTAAAGATCTGCAGTTTGCTCCTAGTGGAGGATCTGTCATTTGGTGTTTCTTTTATTACCCTGCGCAAGGACTCTGAGGACTGCGCTCAAAATGCCCGGCGATGGGTTCACCATCACAAGTCGCATCAGGAATTTATTGCGGTCACCATCAGTCAAGAACAAGAAGAAATGCAAGGACAGCCTCACCAGTAAGGTAAGAACTCCTCCATAAGATTTATGGAGTCGTATAATGTTACAGATTCTTGTCTTTATGCAAAAATGATCAGTTACTGCGTGTAATAAGTGTTCAAATCAAAGATAAATATGTTTCTTGATAGTGTATAGTGTCCAAAGTGTGGCCCAGGGTCCATTCGTGGCACTTTGAATGATTATGTGCGCTATCCTAAAATGTTAGGTGCAACACAAAGGATTCATATTTTATTAGTAACATTAGTAGTAGTTAGTAATACTACATTAGCAGTATTTGTAACATTTTATTTTATTTTCACTGTACATAAGAACCTAAACATTCAGTTATTTTTCTTGTACTCAAAAGCAGACCCCCCTCTCCCCCCCCAAAAAAAAGACTTGAAATTGTGCTTTTTTTGTTTTGTTTGTAATAAGCAAACATGCAAGACCTGTTCCATGTTTTTAATCTGCAAAAATTTAAAGGTCCTTTTTCATTACTTTGAAATATTATGTGTTTATTATTGAACAGGTAAGAATTGAAAGTTGACAAAATATTTTTTGTGTTTTTAATTTGGAAAAAAATTGTGTTTTCAACCTGGGTAAAATCTTTGCGCATTGCTAGGACACAACTAACAGTTTTAGAAACATTGTATAAAGTCACATCTGAATCGGTGATTTTCATAACTTAAAACTTAAAATATAGCATTCATTTCCTAACCATCAGAGCCATTCCAAGATATAAAGGGAACTCAGCTGCTGCTTTGGGCCCCCAATTAAGTTACCAGGCAGCTCTATTGAGTCCTTGACTTGTTGCAGAAGATAGATCTCAAAATGCAAATTTGTACTCAATTTCTAAATTTGTTCTAAAGAGCTCCAAAAATCAAATTTAAAACAAGTTAAAATGTATTCACTGACCTTTATTTAAAAAACAATGTGAAGTTCTAATGTGTCTTGTTCTGTGATACAGTTAATTTAATTTTTAATCTAATGGCAGTCTGCTCAGTGAAACTAGAAGGGAGCCCCCAAATCAAATTCGGGAAGCCTCCATACAATCTTAGGCCGGCTCTGCAAATAATAAACAAATGTTAGGCTGATGATGCATTTTTATGTTATCCATATATTGTTCTGATCTTTTGAGTTTGCAATTATGAATGCATGTGTGTTAGTAGGACACCATAAACCCATTGAGACAGACTGCTTCATAATGCCGAGACAGCAGGACTTGAGCCAGCTGTCTCATCCTCTGTTAAAGGCTAAATAGAGCTTCAACATCTCACTTCACATATAGATTGTACGTGAAAGAAAGAATAAAATAATCTTTTGTCATTTAAAAATCAAAAGAACCACTTGAGGTTTTGTACAAAGTATGACAATGTACAAAAGCTCAGAATTTATTAACGTTCTGGAATCAGAAACACTTTATAATGTTTCAGTTTGCATTGTTTAAAAAAGTCTTGAATCAGAAATGTTGCTTTTCTAAATTTCCAAAAGTGCAATGTAAGAAAAAGTTAAATGAAATTAAAACTGATTTAAATGTCTACAATATTTTCTAAATATATTTCGTGCTTGCTTTGCACAAAATTTTTGTGTTTTACTTAGTGTTGTCTTTGGCACAGTAGTTCTGTTGCACACGTGTTGTAACCTGCCTCCCTCCTCTTGCGTTCCATTCATTGACACAGATGCTTAGTTACCTCACTGTTGACTGGGCTTCCATCTGTCTGTCCACCAGCTGTTCACAAAGTGATAAAATCCTCAGTAAAACAGAAAAAAAATCAAATTGTTGTGTCTCTACAGGTGACTTTAGAGAAGGTGCTGGGGATCACCACTTCAGGAAACAGTGGGTTGACCTGTGATCCCAGATCTGGACTTGTGGCCTATCCTGCAGGGTGAGTCCGTTATCCCAACATCTGCTCTTTGTCTTATCAGCAGCACACTCATGGCCTCTTATCATATCTCCCCCTTGCAGACGTTTAGTGTGCAAATTTCTGTGATCAAGTATCATCTGTGAACTATCTGAGGGGAGCTGAGAAGGAGGAGGGCCCAGTAGGTTTCCTCAATCAGAAAAAGTTCAAATCTTATTTATGCTGTCCTTAGGGAGGCTTTTTATGTCCATCTGTGAGCTGCTGAGGCACAGATACTAGTGTGCTTTAAGATTTAGCTTTAACTGAATCGCTGAAGTAACTCTTGATCGTACAGTTTCTGATAGCTGCTTCACATCTCATGAAGCCAACCAACCTGTTAACTGGTTATAAGGCTTCATTTCACAGTTCCCCTGGGTTTCCTGGGTTTTCCTAAAAAAAAAAAAAACAAAAAACAAAAACATATTCAATTGTGTAACTTTTTGTCAGCATGAGAAGTCTATGCGTGTCCAGGCTCTTCTCTGTAGATATTTGTACGTAGGTATGATGTTCGTCAATTTAAGCATAAACTCCCTAAACTGAGCCCAATCTGGCTTTCCACCTGCTGTCCCAGTTTAAATCTGTACAAACTGTGGTACCAAGAATGTACTTTCCTGGCACAGATCTCAAGAACTAGCTGTTCTGCAACAGGAGGACTGCTAATCTGTGAGTTGCCAGCGAACAAAGTACAAAGAGGAAGTGCTTCTAACAGGAGGCCTTATTCTGTCTAAGTGATTTGAATATGGAAGAGAGCATTTACAAGAGTATGAAAAACTATAGATACATTGTTTAACTACTTCAGTAGGCTGATTTTCAGAGCATAGCCTAAAATCAGTACATCAATACACATACTTTTCAATTCAATGAAAATATACTTCACTGATCCTCGAGGGAAATTTATTAAAATATTGTGTATTTGATTAGTAATTTTTTTTCTCCTGTTAACTATTAGATTGGCAGATTCTCTCAAACAAAATTTGTTGTCAAGACCAAGAAAAGACAGCATTGGTCTCCATCTACAATGTGAATGTTTTTTTGAAAACACGAGTTGATAAAATGGACCACAACATGGATGTTTATGGTTAATTTAGATGGGATTTATGGGATAAAAAAGTCCAGCTAAATGTTTTTCTTAAATAAATTACCACAATGAATGGTAAACCTTAAAATGCTAAATAAAGTGGTTTATGTTGCCAATTTCAAGTCTGTATAGTTTATTTGAAGCTGCGTAGCATAGTACTAGAAAAAGCTAAAGTGTTTCAACAAAAGTGAGGATTCCAGACACTTTGTCTGGCTTTGTTTAAAACTAACAAATTCAAACACCTTTGAGATACATCAATTAAATTAACTCAGTGGCAATAGTTAATTTGATTGTCTTTGAACAGAACAGGCTGTCCTTAGCTAATGGTTGTAGCTTTACTAGCATACAGGAGATTTTTATTCTCAACACCTGGTGGGAAAGTATCAAAAGTCTACATTTTCAAAATCAAAATTCAGCATTTATATAACAAATCATTTCTAACTTTAGAACTGATGCTTAATTAATTTTGTGTTTGTACAGTTTTTATTGTGACGAGAATGGGAAGCGACAATATCAGCTTAGATTCAGATACAGTTTATATTAGCAATATAGGTTTTTCTAAATTTGTTTAAAAACACTTTAAAAACTATTAATTTACTGTTTGTGGTTTAATAATCAATTAAATGTGAAGATTTTTCATAACAATTAGCATTTATATCGAGTATTTAATGACTGAGACTTTTCAAAGTTCATAAAGCAACTGGCTATAACAGAATTCCTTGTTATAGAAAATGTTCTATACTATAATTTGTGTTTGCGGAGCTACAAGGGCAAATTGTTTATATGTAATTATTCAGGTCTGATTTTGGGTAATTACTCAGATTTTTGTCCAAAAACTAGCAATTCAACAAATTCAGTGTTACACATTATTTACTAAACTCCAATATTTATCTATATAACAATTACACACTTGGAAATGTACAAAATATTGAACTATTTCTGAAAATGTTAAATCCTTTTAAAGCCTTAACCTTTCAAATGGCCACTTTTTGGAGCTGATATAAAAGAAGAGTTGTGGAGAATTAAAATTAGATTAACATTGACTTAGAATCCTTAGCCATGTGTAGTGCAAATATGCACATAGCAGTAAGTAGGGATGCACCATTTAGGCTTTTCCTGAGATTCCTGTTTTTGGTGAACTACAATTCAGGAATAAGGTTGCAAGGTTGCTCACCCAGGGAGCCAAACAGGCTAGGACCGCCACTGCTACCAATTAATGATCATATCTAATGAAGGGACATTTTGACTATTCAGATTTCCCACAGATTAATCTGTGCATCTCTGAAAGTTAGTGTTTGTGGCTTCTCAAAGTTGTAAGTACAAAACAGAAATTTCCATTCTGTCTTAATATGTCTTATTTTGTGTCTTTAATTCAAGTTTAATTAGTTCAGGTTAAAAAGCAATAACTCAATAATGTCTAACAACATCAGATATTCAGTTGCCTGAACTTTGGATTGATCTATTTTTAGTATGAGTTTGTGAGTGTTTTATTCAGATTTTTAGTTTTATAATTCATGAAACTCAATTTGCTATACTTTTCTTTTAAGTATCAGCATGCATGTTAACAAGTTCTCTTTTGTTTATTGTTTGATTTGCTACCTGGAGTTGATGTCAAATGGTTTAGCTATGTCAGCAAAACTATGCAATATAAGCATGCTTGCTTGAATAATACACATTTAATACTAAACGTCCCTTCTTTTACTTAAGGGTCAGTCTTTATGCCTCTTACTTCCACTTGACTTCATTTCAGTTAGAAATGTTATACTTTCTATTTCTCTTCTTTAAACAAGTCTGGTTACTTGTTCTTTATCCTGTGATAATTAAAAAAAATGCAAATTTTTGTTTTAAAAATGAGTTAAAAGAAGGCAAGAAAATGTGTCTCCTTCAATTAAACAATGAAGAAATTACTGGTGGTAAAAAATCTTTTTGCCTTTTTGTACACAAAATTCCAGATCATTTCCAACTCTCCTGTATGCATGTATATCAGCTGTTATCTTTCTTTTCTCTTTGAAGGTGTGTGGTGGTCTTGCTGAATCCCAAAAAGAATCGACAGCAACACATTATCAACACTTCCAGGTCTGTTGTACAGAAATTTAATCTACATTCATAAATGAGAAACATAAACTCCCAAATGGTTAAATGACAATAAATTCTCTCTCACTTTTACAGGAAAACTATCACAGCTCTATCATTTTCGCCTGATGGAAAATACTTGGTGACCGGAGAGGTAAGTTTTCTTCTTCTCAATATTTTATAGAATACAATTCATTTTACAGTGAAAATGTGATTGCCATTTAGTTTAACTCAAATAGGCTCCAGTTCCACATAGAGTTGGTAGTTTGCATGCTTTATCCCTGCCAGACGCAGGCTTGTTGCTGAATACAAATGTCTGATGTTGATCCATCTGTCTCCATGGGTATGAAGTGTGCTAACGCCTCCCCTTTTTAAGTCGTCCAGGTTTTGTTGTGTCTCAGTCTAACATGTCCTGTCGGTGAAGCGTCTTTACTCCTCTGTGTTGTTGTTACAACGTGGACCTCAGCTCAATGCGCTACCTTAATCCTCCCCTGCCTACCAAAGCCGATTACAGACTTCTCTGTGCAAGTGGATGGACACGCGGTGGTTGTCATGACTACAGAAATCGAAGTTCAAATGACCAAAATGCGGCAACTGTTGGCACCTTTTTAAATTTTGCACCTTTTAATCTGAAATACTTGAAGATATGATACTACAGGCCACTTTGCTTTGAGCTGTTTAATCTGCTGTCAGCAGAATCAGAGTTCTCTTTGTATGATTTTAGCTCATAGCTGCACAAAAGCATCCCAGCTTTATTATAGGATTTAATTTAAGCATTTAAAAACCTGATGATACCCCTGAGTAAATTATCTGATGTCTCTCACGCACACTCATTCATCAAACAGAGGTTCATTTGCATACAAGGAAAAGCTGCCAGCAGACAGGTTATCTGTCTCGTCTTTCCTTGTTTTCCGTCTCTTTCAATTCAGACTTTAGTTTGACTCAGACCGGTTGCCCCGACACCCATTGATTGCGCCCTTAATAAAAAAGGACAACACAAATAGCCTGCCGACCTTTTGATCCCTTGGAGGCAAACGTGTGCAGGTAGAGAGACAAGTAACTATTCTCAGTTAGAGTACAGGGAGGATTAGCTCTTAGAGAGACAGGTAGACTGGATGGACAGGTGAGCACTGAGCTTAAACTAGCAAAGTCCACTAGATTTCCACAAATATTGCATAAAATGGTACATTAATAACTACCTTCTGTTGTTTTTTCCTCCTTCCTGATCTCCTTTCATCAGAGCGGTCACCTACCAGCAGTGAGACTGTGGGACGTTGCCGAGCGCAGGCAGGTGGCCGAGCTGCAGAAGCACAAATATGGCGTCTCCTGTGTGGCCTTTTCTCCCAACAACAAATACATAGTCAGTGTGGGAAACCAGCACGACATGATGGTTAACGTCTGGGCCTGGAAGGTTCGTGTCATTTCAGAGGTTTGCAGTAATCCTGATTCATCTGCTCCCCTCTTCCATATGAACATGTTTTATGTCTGTCCATACTGGTGTTATTGGAGTAAAGGGTTATACATATCCAACAACTGTGACAGTTTACAGGTAGTTCTGAAGGTAAACAACCATGCAGCACACATAAACAGACATTTAATTTAAACTGAGAGCAAGCCGAATCACCTTTGATTCAATGACAACATCGAGTCTTTCTCGGTATGAGCCTAACAGCATGCCACATCTTGTGACTTGACATTTGCTCATTCTTATGTGCACAAGCTCTCAAAATCTGTTAGATTCTGAGGAAAAGCGTATTGTTATAACATGCAGAACCCCACAGGTGTTAAACCCTATGCATTTTAACACCAACATTTGATTCTGAAGATGTCATTTTTTTGGTTGATTTTGACATAGGTGGACTCACTGTCAGTTTCAGAATAATTTATTACATTTTATCTTTCGCTTTCTATCAGACACCTGGAGGTTTAGGGTTGACAGGTATAGTATTTGTGTCAGTTCATGTTTTCATCCGTTTTGACAAAAACCTAGATCATGATGCTGCCACCACCATGTTTCACTCTTCACATGGTATTTACTTTGGTGATGCTTTTTTCTTCTTTTCTTTATTTTTTCCCTTTTTTCTTCTTTTCTGCATGTGACAGATTATTGCCACATGCATTTTTTTGTGCTCTTTTCCTGACTGATATCTTTGTACAGCTTTTGGTCCTTCAAACCTCTCTGCAAACTATGACTTAAGATGAAACAAGCAAATAAATAAATGTCATGTAAATCCTACCAGGACAGCTGACCTGTAATTCAGGTTATGTAGAATTACTATAATAAATGGCTGATGTAAACTAAAGAAGACTAATGTATTAATGACTTCAGTGTTGGTTGAACAAAGCATTACTATATGAATGTATACACTTATGAAAACAGATTTTGCAACTTATTTGTTTTTGACATTTACTCTTTGACAGATAAGTTTATTTATCATTTCAGCTCAATTTTGAAATGAATTTGATAGTGTTATGCTGTGATTTCAGAAGATCTAGGAATTTTAAATGCAGTGTTTTCAACCTTAGAAAGTGGACGAAGCTCCTGATTTAGACTTTGTCTTACCAAAACTAAATAAGGAAATACAGGTGCACTCACAAAATATGCAGTCCTGTATATAAGTCATTTTAAAAACTGAAGATGCAGACATTTTATATCCTAGCAGAAATTTGGAAAAAAAAAAAAAAAAAAAAATCCAAAAATATATGGATCCATCCATCGTCTATACCCCTTGTCCTTGGGTTGGGGGGGCACGTACCTCTCTCACTGGGGCAAAATATGAAACAATGTACCCTTTTATAGTTACCTTTCACCTAAAAGTGGCTGATTTTAAACAATTGGTCTGAAATTGACCCATTTCCTCCTACTTCCAGTCTTTGTACCAAAAGGCCAAGTGCTTGCTGACTGGCTTATTGTTTGACACACAAACACCAAGCGGGGGCAGATCTCCCATGAATTGCTAAACAAGCACAGCAACGTCAAGCTTGACCTTTTAACTGATTGCGCAATTTTAGATAAAACTGGATTTTACAGTCAACTAGTCCATTGTATATCTGCTTTAAAGACGTCCTTGTTTTTTTCTCTTACAGAAAGATGTAGTTGTTGCGGCAAACAAGGTGTCCAGCAAGGTGACAGGCGTGTCTTTCTCTGAGGACAGCTCTTACTTTGTAACTGTTGGGAACAGACACGTCAAGTTCTGGTATTTGGACAACTGTAAGACCAACAAGGTATCAATGGGTGTTTTTGGTTTGTTTGGTTATGCAGTTTTGCAATTTGATCATTAATAAAAAAAAACTAAAAAAAAAAAACTGGATTCTTATACAGCATCTAAAAAGAAAGTGAGCCTGTATTTCATCTGAAACTAGTCATAACTTTACCTCCTGTGTTGCATACAGACCAGAACTCCCATGCCTCTGCTGGGCCGCTCTGGACTGCTGGGAGAGCTGAGGAACAACTTTTTCTCTGATGTGGCTTGTGGGAGGGACTCTAAGTCTGACTCCACCTTCTGCATAACCTCCTCCGGTCTGCTGTGTGAGTTTAACAGCAACAGGATGCTGGACAAGTGGGTGGACCTGCGGGTGAGTCACATCAGCGGAGGCTTGTTTGGACCGAGTAGATCACTCCACTGTCAAGCAGAGAGAATATCAGTGGTGCTTTGTTATTCTGTTCAGCTAAATATGATGGACTGGAGCTGTTGAGGGTGGTCCAGGCACTCGGCATCATTATTGGTACACCTGTTAATACATTAGATGAGTGACCATGTGTTATATTAACTCTGTAACAGCAAACAAATCATTTTTTTAAATTCCCGGCTTCTGCTTCATCAGAGTCCCAGTGTGGGTAGAAAACATTTGCCCCTCATAGATTTCTTCTAGTTTCGCTTTCTTGTTATTATGTTTAGGATGATCAAACTCATTTGAGGTATCAATTACTTGTTTTCTGTCCTCTGGTGGAGGATCTAAGTACAACAAGTGACAAACATCACTTGCAGTAAAGAGCCAAAGATGGCTGAGGACATGTTTGAAGAAATAATTATCATGGAGTACAAAGTTCTACTTTTGCATTTTTTACACAAAGTAAAATATTTTTCTAGATACATTTAGACTTGTAGAATCATATGACACAAAATAATATCTGATTTGTTTTATAGAAAAACTTCTGAAAATAATTGTAATAACTTGTAATACCGTAGGCTATGTTGTGCATCAGTTTTTTTTCTTTTTGGAGGAGGGTATTTCTTGACTTAGTTTAGACTGGAATATACAAGAGGATTTCTTCCTTTTTTGAAATTTTGGATATGATAATTGATGGAAATGAGTAATTTAGTTTTTAACAGTGGTAAAAGTGATGAATGCTATCTGTGTTAGCCATGACGTGTTTTTATAGGTCATAGAAATTCTCTGTTTGGTTAAAAAAGGGGGAAAAAGCTGGTGATTTTTTTTGGGGGGTGGGGGGGATTTCAAAGCATTATTTTGTTGTGCAAGCTTTAAAGTTCTAAACAAGACATACGCTTTGAGTCAAAGAGAAGTGTAAGTTTCAGAATTTACAACTCCCAATTTCCAATTGTTTGTTTACGTTTGTATTTATCTATTCAACAGCAGTGTTATGGCTGTTTACTGAGCTGAGTATTGAATTTGTCTCCCTGTTTTGTCCTCTCAGACCGGCGTGGCTCAGTCCCTGTCTCTGTCTGAAGATATGATCTTCTGTGGCTGTGCTGATGGAACAGTACGAGTCTTCAGACCCGCTGACCTACACTTTGTCTGCACGCTGCCGCGACCTCATCCCCTCGGCTCTGACGTCTCGACCGTCACCAAGGCCAGGTGAGGGGGAGATCAGGAGTAACACAACACTTTCTTTGGCAGGGCCAAATCGAAGGATCTATTTATAGAGCTTCCTGTCTCGAGTGGCATCTGTCGACTGTCTAAAGCACTCCCAAATGCCCCTTGTTTGTTTTTAGAAGTCTAAGCTGAAATTTACTCTATTGCTTTTTTGGTGCTGTTCATCTTTTGAACTTTCACTCCAACGTTTCTCCTAACAGCAATCTATTTAACACCAAAACAGAAGACCGATACCCAGACGTCATTGCGGTCACCTATGATCCTGTGAGCCGCTGGCTCAGCTGTGTGTACAATGACCACAGTTTGTATGTGTGGGACGTTAGAGAGGTTCACCGAGTCGGGAAGGTGAACTCTGCCCTCTTCCATGCTGCCTCTGTTTGGGACCTGGAGGTAAACACATGTAACACTAAACAACGGTGGTCTTTTGACACAATTATAACCTCTGAATGTCCTCTTAACAATAGATAAATAGAGTGAATGATTAGGTTATTGATGAGTAATTGATAAATAGATAGCTATTGATGGATCAGATCACTTCCAGAACTTTTAGGAAACTTTTCACATTTTGTCATGTTTCAACCTCAAATATCCATGTATTGTATTGGGCTTTTATGTGATAGACCAGTAGAGTATAAATCTGAAATGTGTGACATGCATTTGTATTTAGAGCCCTTTTTAGAATAATAATTACAATAATGATTATAATGATAATTTGCATGAATCTAGAACTGTGAGTATTCAAACTTTTTGCTGTTGCAACATCCTGCTGAATTAAATTAATATTCTCCAGTCTTGTCATCCTTCCTCAGGTGTTTCCCAATGTTCCTGGAGGATTGGCTGCAGATTTGTCGTCAAGCACATTTTTCACTTGCTCAGCAGACAGCACCATAAGAATATGGAGGATGGAAGACTCAACACAGTCTCATGTTTATTCCCAGAACATCCTCAGCAATGTGAGTTCACCTTTTCACGCTACAAGTTTTTTTTCGTTCTTCAAACATATTGAAACTTTGACGTTAAATTCCCCCTCATGATTGATTGGTTCTGTTCTCATTATTTGCTTTGCAGGATCTCTTGAAGATAATTTACATAGATGGAAACACAGGCACCCTGCTGGATCCAGAGAGTAATGTGAACACAGACAAGTCAGGGGATGTGCAAACAGCAGAAATCAGAGCAGGCATCAGGACCATCTGTGTTAGTCCAGACGGCAAACACCTGGCATCTGGAGACCGCAATGGGATGCTGAGGTGATTTATGGGGGGCTAAAGCAGAGACCTACTGACAGACATGAGTGACCGTCTCTCTATAACTCCATACCACTGTTTACAGGGTTCATGACCTCACCAGCATGGAGGAGATTCTTAAAGTGGAAGCCCATGATGCTGAGATCCTCTGTCTGGAGTACAGTAAACCAGAAACAGGTCAGTGTGTGTGCCTATGACCAAGTAATGACCAAGTGTGTTTCACGTTAAATCTGCCCTCGCAGTGCATTAGTATGGTTTCATTGCTGTCAGGCCTGAAGCTGCTTGCTACAGCAAGCAGGGACCGTCTGATCCACGTCTTGGACGCAGATGATAGCTACAGCCTGGTGCAGACACTCGACGAGCACTCCTCATCCATAACAGCTGTCCGCTTTGCTGGTGAGCCACTCGAGACGCCACAGACATCTGATGGCTAATCTTTTCTTAATCCTTGCTATTATTGCTGCTCAGTCACACACACAAAGTCTCGCGTTTTGTGAGCTTGCAAAAGTGCTTCTTTACATAATTAATTAAATTTACATGCATTGTTAATTTGGGTTTTATTTGTTTGCTGGAGCAAAGTCCTTCTTTTCTCTTATGAACCTAACATATGTGCATTAATTACTATTGTTGATTTATTATTTAATCCGTATTTTATGATGTGCAATCTTTAGATTTTCCATTTGTTGTAAATCATAATTAAACACCAGTAAGAACATTTTGATAAGCGCTTACCCATTTATGTTTTTTGCCTTTCATAAAAGACTGCCAATAAACAAATCATTAAGTAATTGTGTTTTGTTTTCTAGCCAATGACAACAAGGTGAGGATGATTAGCTGTGGGGCAGACAAGAGCATCTATTTCCGCACAGCACACAAGGTAACATCTGAGCAACGCTCTGTCCATCTGTTACCGTTTATCTGACATTTACTGTGGAACATATAACAAGCACCCTCATAAATGTGGAGGTGATGGTGAAAATGTTTGCTCTGTCGCTCAGAATAATGGTCTTGCTTGCACAAATAAAACTACCCCCAACAATAATGTTTAAGAAAAGACATTTTTTCAGGAACTTTCCTTTTGTGCTGAAAACCTTTAGGAGCCCCAAAGCTCCCAGGATAAATCAAAGAAAAATATTGATTGAATATACATTGGGCAGTCTTCACTGATTGCAACACAATATGATCGTTTCTGCTACCAGCTGTTTAGGTCAAACTCGTACAGTGATTGATAAAGTAATCATTGTCCATCCAAAAGAAAAGCATCTGGGTACCATGATGCTGCCACCACTATGTTTCATTATAGGGACAGTTTCATCAGTTGAATGTGCATCGGTAGTTTTGTGCCTCAAATACCAATTTGCATGTCAACTAAAATAAAACACTTTGGTCTTATCTGAGCAGAGCTTTTTATTCCACATCGTTTCTGTTCTGCTACATGGCTTGTTGCAAACTGCAAACAGGATTTCGGATTGATTTTTTAAAAAAAACAATGGCTTTATTTTTACCACTCCGCCATAAAGACAAGACTTTTGGAGGGCACAACCAATACCTGTCATGTCAATAGATTCTCTCATCTGAGCTGTGGATCTCTGCAGCTCATCCAAAGTTGTCATAGGCCTCTTGGCTGCTTCGCTCATTCATGCTCTCCTTGCCTAACCTGTGTTTTTAGGTAGACCATCATGTCCTGGTGGGTTTGCATTGTGCATGGTGATGTATTGAACAGTGCTCCATGAGATGTCCAAAGCTTGAACACTGTTTTATAACCTCTTTAAACTTCTCCACAAATTTGTCTTTGACGTGCCTGGTGTATTCTTCTGGTGTGAATACTTTTGTAAGCCACTGTAAAGTGAGGACAGTATGCTGTGTGAACTTCCTTTTGCTTTAGTCAGAGTTGCATAAGCTACCCTAAGACAAGATTCAGGTCTCTACTGGGCTTCATATTGACATGTTTTGGTGGGAAAAGTGGCTGGTTACTCTTGTTAATCAAACTTTTCATCAACATCTGAACTTTTATGCAATATTTATGTTAGCAGGTAATTCAGAGTTTAGTTACACAGTGCAGAGTTTTTTTTCAATGAGACAAACTGTGCTCCTTTCTTTCTGACTTTTGCTTTTTGTGCTGCAGACCGACAGAGGCACAGAGTTCAGGCGTTCTCACCACACGGTGAGGAAAACCACACTTTACGACATGAGTGTAGATGCCACCTGCAAGTATGCAGCTGTTGGCTGTCAGGACCGCTTCATCAGGTGAGTGTGTGGGGCCTGCACGTGTGTTTCTTTTCTCGCATGGTTGGCAGTTGGAAACATCCTGAGGCTTGTTCTTCTTCTGAATACAGGATTTTCAACATCAGCAGTGGCAAACAGAGAAAGCTCTACAAAGGATCATTGAGTGAAGATGGCAGTCTCCTCAGGGTAACATTTCCTCTTTCAGTTTTTTATATATATATATATATATATATATATATATATATATATATATATATATATATATATATATATATATATATATATATATATATATATATATATATATATATATATATATATATATATAAACACTTCAGGAAATAAGAAACTCTTTTTATTTGCTCTAAAAGGTTCAGATCGATCCTTCAGGTCAATATGTGGCCACCAGCTGCTCTGATAAAAACATCAGCATCTTTGACTTCTACACGGGGGAGTGTGTCGCCACAATGTTTGGACACTCAGGTAACAGAACCAGTTTGAAGATAACGTTTATTAGCTGTTATTAGCTTTTATATGAAAATAAATACTGTTTGCGCAGGTAACATAATACTAATTAGTGGTTTTTGTTTTGCAGAAATTATCACTGGGATGAAGTTCACCAACGACTGCAAGCATTTAATCTCCGTATCAGGAGACAGGTGAGAGAATGGTCTTTACTTGTGCTCACCTCACACAAAAGGTGACTCAGAACCTGTTGACACTTAATATTACCAGTGACCCAAGCTTGACAAGTTGATACAAGCATTTCACAAAGTCTTTTGCGGCTTTAGGTATCTGACTTGCCGACAGATATGTTACTGTTTTTGATTTATGGGAGACAAGTCAGCCCTTTACTCTAAGATGTCCTGTGCAAAATTCTACCCACAGATGAAGAAGACTTGTGCGATGCTTGTTATTTTGACTGATTTCTTTTGATTTTTCTATGATGTTGGACATGTCAGAAGTTTACAAAGCAATGACATCATCATCTGGATGTAGATAATCTCAGTGTATGTAAACGTCTGACCCGGTAATCCAATTTACCTTAAAAGGAAGAAGATTTATCTGATTTAATGTCAGATTGTGAGTTAAAAAGGTTTTGGCCCATAAGGGTGCTATCTTTTATTACTGTGCAAATTGTGACATTTTCATATAAACTTGTTAATTCTGCAATATTTGGCCTAAAACCATCTTAGTGTTACCCTTTTTGAGTTGAAGGGTGGCTACTGCAGTTGAATTTTCCTGTTGGTTACAAATGGTACTCAGACACATGCCCCCACAGCTAGTTTGGAGTTGGAATTGCAAGCATTGATTGACAGCGTTTTCAGCTTTGCACATGCGTGATTCATTTGCATTGTGGATAAGGAGTAGAATGGGTCTCCTCTCTGTTCTGACTGCAGGCAGGGTTTGCTGCAGGACGACTGTGAGACTGTACTGCAGTGCTTAGGAAGCGGGATGGGCTCACGGCAGCACTCGCTGCTCGTTCAAGACAGTTACTGTAAAGCGATTGGTGCTTTCACATTATCTCACGTTATCTCCAATAACAGAAAAAAGTCTCGAGATTTGTTGCTAGTTGCCTTAAAAATAAGCCATTAGAAGGGTCTAAAAAGTCACTAAATATAGTGACAAAGTCACTAAGTGGGCAACAGTCCTTTCCCTCGTCCTGACAACACCCCCGCTTAACCCCTTTCGCCCATCCCCTCACTTGGTCATGCCCCTCAGTGTCTTTTGGCATCGCTCACTTTGGTGGAATTTTTCAAAATTTTTCTGAGGTTGGGCTCATAATAGCGCAATAAATAATTAATGTGGTCATGCATTAGATTCGACCACTGTTTCACATCTGAACTAGAGTCAAAACTATCAAAAACAAAAGCACAGCCTTGTCTCTCCTGTGGCTGTCAATCCTGTAATTGAAGCAAAAAACGTACATAGAAAAAAGTTTTGGAGGTGTAGTTGTTTCATGCTTGCGGTTCTGTTGTCCAGACCACATCTCCTAGCACACAATGGACTTGGTTATCTGGCCAACACTTTAGTAGTTGACTACGCAGCTCCTCCTTGATAACAAAATGTCTCTGATCTTCTGTACACTATTGAAGGTTTGTGTGCATGTCCATTAAAGGGGCAATATTATGAAAAATCAACTTTTTTGAGCTTTACATAATGTTATAATGTTATTTCCCTCATCAAAAACATACCTGGAGTGTTGCCTTGATTCTTTCAGGCATGTTTGAGAAATCCTTTAATTTCCTGTGGCAGCCATTCAGCTGTGCAAAATGCCTGAATGGACCAAGTTCTGCCTTTGAGACACAGCTCCTCCTTAGAGCTGCAGTTTCTAAGCTTCTGAGCTTCTGCCTCACAGAGCACCCCTCCCCCACGACTTCCCCACTCAACTCCTTCAGACCAGCCAGCAGCAATTAGCAAACACCTGGTGGAACTGCACATCTGCTGAGCTCATTATATGAGCTACTTCTCAGTGAAAACACTGTGAACACAGTGAATCACTGATAAAATCGTTGATAAAGGGTTAATAGAGGAGAGCTGGTATGGTGACTTCCTGAAGGTGGAATTTCAGAAAGAGCAGGAGTTTTTAAAGAGACAGAGATCCAATTTCAAGGCGTTAAATTACGAAGTCAAATTTCTTTTAAGTCATTTAAAATATACAGCATTTTTGTAACAACTGAAGGTAACATGCAATAAAATTATTCCATGTGCCTGGAATATACATAATACCACCCCTTTAATACCGTAAAAAGCTGTATTGTTGTACATGGAGCCAAGGCATGTACAAGGAATGTATATGTATAAAAAAGGATGGCCATGGAAAATGTGTGTGTATAGTGTGCATCTGGCTGCTTCCTCTGCAATTGGTCTTGCAGCTCCTCCTAACAGGATGCTTTTAATCTTTCGTATGATGATAAAGATTTGTTCTTTTGTCAAAATAAAGCACAAAACAAGTGTTGTAGCAGATCAAGAGTATTAGTGCAAACTGGTGTACTTCCCAATCCTCTTTCAGTCACTTCAAGTACTTAAAAGATAAATTATTTAAATAGAATTGCAGCAAAAAAAATGCAACATACCACATAGTGACTTGGTAGACTGATGTGCAGATTTAATGAGATCTTTACATCTGAATCATTTACTGTTGAAAATAATAAAATAAATCCTGCATTGGAGCAGCAGTCATATGAAATCAATTTCCAGCTCCACTATGAGAGGAAATGACTCTGAAAATGTGTTTGAAGATGGTTTCCTCAGTTGTTACAATGAGATGAAAACCTAAATATTTAATGCTTGTATGCTTTTCTCCCTCAGCTGTGTCTTTGTCTGGCGCCTTGCTCCAGAACTTACAATCGCCATGAAGCAGAGGCGGTACCAGTTGGGAGAACACCTGAACTCACCTTGCTATGGGACCTCTGGAATCAGGTGCCGGCACACACGTGCTTATTTTAACATCCACAACAGAACCAATGACTCCTTATAATGAGTTCTGTGCTTTACATACCGATGCTCCACAGAATCTCATCTTTATAAATCTTTTGCTGCTTTACCATAGGCGGGAGGTGTGCAGTGCTCCTGCTCTGGTTGGTCTGTCCTCTGACAGCGACCAAGAGAACGAGGTGGAAGGCACAGAGGGGAATGAAGACACCAATGATGCGGATGACAGCAAAAGCAGCAGCTCCTCTAACAGCTGCCATGGAGAGGAAGATACAGGTAGTGTCTCAATATGAAAAGAGCAACTTTAATGAATGCATTAGTTTAATAAAAGGATGCCCCCCCAGCAATAGACATGGGAAGATGATTGTATTGACCCGATAATATTTCCATGTGGAGGGATCTGCAAGAGCCATGTGGAAGTCAAAATGTGATTTTTCAACCTAATTATTATGTTCTTTTATCTAACATTAGGCTCAGATGAAGAACAGGACTGGGAGCAAAGAAAGGTAACAAAGTTAAAGGTTTTAAACAAGCTAACAACCACACAATTCAAGAAATGGCTTTAATTTTGCATTTTGTTTGTGAAACGTTTGTAGTCTAGTTATTAATTTCAACAAATGTTTTTACACTACCTTAAACAAATACATTCATATACTTAAAACCAATATTGCATCAAGTCACAACAACAAACTTCAGTGTATTTTTTTTGGGATTTTATGTAACAGACTAACACAAAGTAGCACATAATTGATAACTCTAAATAAAATTCACTGCAACTAATATACTTCAGATTGTTAATTTTCAAATTTATTCATATAGTACATTTAAAACTAAAGTAGACCAAAGAGCTTCATAGTTTCAGCAAACAATAATAAATAGAATATGTAACTAAGCAGTAAATAGAATTTGCTAAAGTAAATAAAAGACAAAATAATAAATAATAATGACTTCTAAAGACTCATGCTTTACATGACATCTACAGAATTCTATGGTCTGAGCAGTGCAGACATGCTCATACTTTAAAGGCTGTTTTAACAACAAGACAAAGTGTGAAAAGGCTGGTATAAAGCACTGTACATCACCAGTTTATTTCCTGGTTCCTCTCCAGCATGGGACTGTTAGCCAGGTCCTTCCTGATCCCACTAAACGTCCACGGAGACGTTGGTCTCATCGTATTGGTTCTCTGGAACTGATGGTGAAATCCATGCTGGACTTGAGGCAACTTGAGACCTTTGGTCAAAAGAAAAACCTCAACTGCCCCATACATGAAAGAGAGAGACAGAGCAGCTCCAGCCTCCAAGATCCTGATGTAAGCAGATTTTTTTTCCCTCTTGAGAACAAGTAGGAATTTGGATTTGGATATTTTTTTTAAAACTGCAACTGTCATTTTCAGGAGCAGCAAGTGGAAGAAAGATCCAGGAGGTGTCCGGCCTGGATGCCCTCAGCAACACCCAATTGTGTCAAGGAGACAGATGGACCGGTGTTCTTCCCCGAGGAAAACGAAGATGACGCAAGTCCAGTGGATGGGTAACTCATCAATTACTTCACACTGTTTCACCCAAGGGAAAGCAATTCTCATTTTAAATTTTAGGTGTTAACTGTTTCTCTATCTTCACATGTCCCCATTTACGTCGTGCAGTGATTACATGGTGACGGAGCAGCCCTGCAGCCCACAGAGACAAAGGCTTCGCACGGACAGCCAGGACAGCCGCAGCCCTGACAGCGCCTGTTCGCTAGGCTACGACAGCTGGGAGTCCAGCCCGGATCGCGTCCTGGACGGTATGGTCACGCTGATGAGATTCACTCTTCAGGATTTTGTCACATTACAAATGCAAGCTTCATGTATTGAGGTTTGATGTGAGAAATGAACGCAAAGTTGAGCATTATTGAGAAGTGGAAGCACATGGTAGCTCTGGAGGAGCCGCAGAGATCCACAGCTCAGGTGCGGGGCATATACTCCACAAATCTGGCCTTGATAGAAAAGTGACAAGAAGAAAGCCGTTGCTGAGAGAAAGCCGTAAGACGTGGCATTTGCAGTTTGCCACAAGACATGTAGGGAACAAGTTGTTCCGGTCAGGAAGGATGGAAATCTCTTTTTTGGCCTATATGCAAAACACTATTCAAAAAGAACATTCCACATCTTCTGAAAGCCACCATCCCTACAGTGAAACATCATGATGGCAGTATCATCCTGTGGGAATGGTTCTCCTCACTCTTACAGGGAAGCTGGTAAGAGTTGATGGGAAGATGGATGGAGGTAAATCATTGAAATAAACCTGTTAGAGGCAGAGGTGCACTTCCCAGCAAAGCACCCTATGCATCATTTCCTAGTATTTTATAATTATACTGTGCTTTGGGTTTACAGTTTTACAGTTAGTTTAAAGTTGTAGGGATATGAAATCTGACAGTAGCCACAGTGGTGTGTCTTGATGTTCAGCTGGTTTAGAGCAGTCCTTTACCCAAATACTAAAGGCTATGCATGCAGCAACGTCAAGTGCTGCAGTGTTTTTTCCCCCTTGTCTCCTTTGTGCTTCACTCTCAGTCAGTTCCTCATTTTGCTTTCATTTCCTGCAGATGTGGAATCTCTGGGTCGGAGCAGCTCCGATGAGGAGAATGAGGAGGAGGCTGAGAGGAAGACTGTGCTAGTAACGAGTATGGATGAAGCTCTGAGGACAGTAAATGACTCTCATGACCACAGTCAGGAGGACTTCCTGAGGCAGAACTTTGAGGCCCTGGCAGAAAGCTGCAGCTCGGGTAGGACTGACCAGACTCTTGCCTATTCTTTTAAATTAACAATGAGTAGCTGATTCCCCTTTAATGCTTATTCTCTCGGCCAGAGACTCGCTATCAGAAAAGGTGGATTCAAACATTTGTTTTCTGTAAGAAAGGTAATCCAGAAATAAACCATGAAGTTTTGTTCTTACCCCTTAAACTCTTTAAGATATTGAACTGACAAATCCCAGTTTAGGCTTGACCTTGGGGCTTTTATATCTCAGAATATCTCAGTATTTCTTTCAATGACCCCCACATCCAAGCACAGACACATTATTGATTCCTCTCCTGGTCTCACTTCCACTTTCTGTTTCTGTTTTTTTTATTCCTTTCTGCAGCTGAGCAGAGCAGAGTCCCAAGGCTCAGCATGTCTTCACGCTTCCTGGCCAAAGGACATAATAACAGGTACTGCTGACCACCTCGGGCCGATGTGGACCCTCGACTATAATTATAAACCCTTGTGGATGCTGACAGGCTGCTCTGTTAAACCATCTGCGTACCCTCCTGATCTAGCTGGGCTGTCAGTTTGATGTTTGTCTTCAGATGGAAGTGAACTGAAACAAAAAAAACATATTTATAGTTTAATATAAAAGGTTAAAAGAGCTTTTTGAATAAGAGATATAGAGTCTTGCATTTTGTTACATTACAACCACAAACTGATGTATTTTATTGGGATTTTATCCGGTAGATAACACAAAATAGTGAATAGAAATAGTTCTGTATTTAGCTTCATCCATCTCTGACCAGCTTCCCTCTACCCACAGCATGATGCTGCCACCACCATGCTTCTTTGTGGGGATGATCTGTTTTGTATGGAAGCCCATACCTGCCATGAAAGTAAAAAATGAAAGCTCAACAGGATGTTATAATTACGAGTTTTAAAGTCATAATTACGAGAAGAAAAGTCATAATTTCTAGAGTAAGTCATGATTTTGACTTTTGTAGTTATAATTATGAAATTCAAAGTCATAATTATGAGATATAAAGTCATAAATATCAAATTCAAAGTTAAAAATTTAAGATACACAGTTATAATTTTGACTTTCAAAGTCATAATTATGAAATACAAAGTCTTAATTATGAGATGGAAAGTCACACTGTTCCTCTAAGGTGGTTTACTCCAGTATCTCATAATTATGATTTTATATCTCACAATTATGACTTTGGAAGTCAAAATTATGACTTTGAATCTCAAAATTATTCCTGTTGAGCTTTTATTTTTTCTTTCATGGCAGAAATGGGCTTCCATAGTTTTGAGCGATGTGCAGTGTTAGATTTAAATATCCTATGTAAAAAGTTGGGATATTATTTTATAATATAACCTTGTTTAAAACTTTCAACTGCTGTGTTCCTTGGTCTTCTTGATGCTGTTTGTTTGCTAATGTTCTTTAATAAGCCTCTGCATGCTTCATAGAGACTGAGATTAGTTAGACTCTAATTAGGAGACTTTTAGTTCCACTTGATTTATTTATTTAGGGTTATCAGGGAATACTAATGCATACCACACTTTTTATTTGTTAAAAAAACATGCATCCCTTTCCTTCCATTTTACAATATTGCACTACTTTATGTAAAACCTAAAGAAGAGACATTAGCAGAAAGGTTCAAGTGATCCGTGGCAGGTCCTGCTTTAATGATGGTCCTTAGGGTTAGGGTTAGGGTTCATCTTAATTAAACTTAAAACAGTCTGCATATTATCAGCAGCTTAGCAGGGATTTCCAACTCCCCATTGACTGCACTTGCATAAAAGGAGTAGAGAACTTGTTCAAGGGACAACTTTTTTTTTTTTTAACCTGGTGCTTGTTGCACCCTCCACTTTAAATGCCACCCTGGGCAACTGCCATTATGTCAGAAACTCAATGCAAAAGAATACTTTTGGAAGCCACTGCATGTAAAGTACCTCTATGCAAAGCCCTAGCAGCTCTAAATCTCAATAATTAGCATGCAATGACCTTAATATTACTTCATACACCTTAGCATGATATAATCAGCCCTGCTTCCAAAATGTGCACAAGGAAAATAAATGCTTGCTTTTGTCACTCTGCATTCACTTCCCCTCCATGTAGACCAGTAGCTCCCTTGGCCAGAGTGACTGAGTCGGAAGAAGGAAAAAAATCTGCTAAGCCTCCGGTGTCAAAGGTTCGGCCCTTGATGGACGAGAGCAGAAAGATGGAAGACAGGATCCCTGTGTCCCCCGTCAGAAGTGAGAGGTAATGAGAAAACCCAGACTTTTTTTTGTAGAGAAATCTTTCAAACTGTGACAGAAAAAGTAGTCGGTATTGTAAAATATTCATTTGCTTACGTATAAATGCACACTTTTCCTCTGAGTCACTGACTACTTTAGAATCAAAAAAAGGTTTTTAACGTGTTTATTTTCGAATGAGTCACTTAAAGCTGCTGTGTGTCGTCTCAGCAGGCCTCCGGAGAGAGGTTCTCCTCCTAAACTCCGGCCGCTGAAGAAAAAGACTTCCTGGTCCCCTGAATGGAGGATATCGAACCCTACATCAACAACTTCCTCCATGTTGGATATACCAGCTGCTTTCCAGAAGTCCCGTTCTGCACAGAACCTATCTACAGACTGTATGATTTCCTACTTTATTTGATCTTATTCCTATAATCTCTGGCTCTGACTTTGCATTGACACTTAATATTTCCTCCAGGTTAGATTTGTGGTACAATTTAATGATGTAATCAAATATCTCCATATATGAAATAAAACACAGATTTTCTTAGAAGAATTCATAGTATCTTTTCATTTCTTTTTTTCTAGCTTCTCACTCCCCTGTGCCATCTGGTGTCCAAAAGGAGCAGCAGAAGAGACCTCAGCAGCTGCTTTTGACTAATACCACCTCCAAACTTTCCTTCTTGTCCCCCTCCTCTGGGTCACCACACACCCCACCGTCACCCCCATCATGGGAGAGCCTCAAACTAAAGCCCCAGCACTCCTACATGAACCCCACAGCCAGCTCCAACGCCAAACGCAGCCAATCCACCTCTCCGAGAGACGGTCTCCTTCCTTGCTCACCACCTCGCTCCCCGCGCTTGCCTGAAGACAGGAGGTCACCCGGGGAGCTGGAGGTGGAGTCTAACCTTCTCTCGTCATCTTCTATCATCACGTGCCCATCCTCCGTCTCATCTGAGTCATCCATTTCATCGAGTGCTCTCTCAAAAAGCCACTCTCTGGGTTACACTCATCAGACAGCAGCCCGTGTGACCCCGAACACCCAGCCCTCCCGCATCCCGCTCCCGAAGCAGCCTCTGAGCCCTCGGCGCAGCCTGTGCCTGGACACGAAGTCGATTTCAGGTTGCTCTGCATCCGGGCTCAGGGCCTCCACCTCTACTGTAGATGTTCGCTGTGATCTTTCACCGGCTTGTGATAAAACAGCAGGTTAGACAAAAAGAGAAGCACACACTGTGGAAGCTGCACACTCCCACACGGCTGAGGAGCTGAATGTCTAACAATATGTCTGTATCTCTACTGATTTTAGCCCGATGCAGACAGCTCTCCTTATGTTTGGATCCTTCGTTACCAAGTTCACTGCCAGTGAGGCAGAGAAGAGACACCTTTCCTGAGAGGTAAAATTAAACTAGATTTTACACCCAGTGGTATGCATTGTGTTGTAAAAGTTATCCCCAGTTATCAGTTATCCCCTACTTTAGTCCAGATCTGTCACATAAAATTCCAATAAAAGAAGTTTGTGGTTGTTAAGTGACCCAATGTGGGGAAAAGTTATTTTGTAAGACACTTCTGGGCAATTTTCTATTCTTTAGTATGTTCATTTTCACACAACAGGATCAACATTCCATCTGTAAGTAACACATTTTTAACATTTATTCCCAGTGTTAAGGAGGGGGGTCAAGTGGCTAAAGAGCGCCCTCTGGTGTCGGAAGAAGACCGCACATCAAGCCCAGAGCCAGGTGACCTCTCAGATTTCCTCCTTTCATCATCACTGCAGTCTCTTTGTGCCTTTTGTTTTGTCTTCTTTATCTCTCATTAATGAGCCCTTGTGTACATCTGGCATTGTGACTGAACAGGAACCTTGTTTATATCAGAATCTGCATAAAGCATTTTTATGACATTTCATGCCTCCTCAAAGTATGCACCCTTTTTTTTAGGTGAGAAATTTAAGTCATTTACAGAGAGAGTTCACTGAATCCACTATAAGCTTTGTAAACTGTTGGTTTGTTCCTTTTCATTATCTCGTAACAAAGTCTTAGTTATTTAGGTCCAATGGTTCACTTTGCTCTCTTGGTATAAAAATATAATGAACTCCTGCATCCTATAACTCCCCTCTTCTCCTTATAGCACTTCTGGATCGAAGTACGTTTTGGCTTGGTTTCATTTTATTTGAAAAACACCAAAACTGTAAATGCCACTAAGTGATAACTGTGTCCTGCTGGAAGATATAGGGTGCAAAATCAATTTTTCTCACTTTTTCATCATTCACACAGCTACTTTTCTCTTTAATACTCTTCAGGCTCACTCTTTTCTCTGCTTTGCTCAGTAACAGAGAGTGCTTCTGTGCATGTGCTGTACCGTATCTGTCTATGTGCATGCTCTGGTTTGCACCACGCTGTGATAAACTTGAAAGTCATTCTCTCCATCTCTCTGCTGCAGATCACTCAGTCACCTTGGAGACTTGCAGGGAAGCCGTTACAGATCTCCGACAGAGTCTGAGGGAAACCATTGTTTTGTACACTGCGGTGAGTGGGTTTGGAGTTTGTAAGTAGTAAGAAAGATAGGCAAAGGGACTGTAGGAAGGTTCAAGAAAGAAAAACAAAGTGCAGAATAAATTCATGAGTGAAAGCGTCAGAGATGGCCCATTTTCTCAAAGAGACAAAGTTAAACAAATGTATCTATTATGATATACCTGATTTTTATCAGTCTGTGAATGAAAGAAGTTGTTTCGGTAGTGCTCACTTCCTATAGCCACCTGAGGATTTTCACTTGTTGTATGAAGGTCTTATAAGCAGCCTGATTTCATTGTCTTGAATCAGATTTTTGCAGACATATCTCCCCAAATTTTTATGAAATTTATCAGTCTGTCATCTTTTTTTTAGCTTTTTGCCAGGGACAAATTGATTCTGTTTTCCTCTCCATCAGTGAGAGATTCCACTTGGAGCTGCCTGCAACTTGAACAGTTTTAGAGGTGTCCTATGTTTTAAAAATGCCATTTTTTTAAATTCGCATAGTTCTGGCTATCTCTGTTTAGGTTTTAAAAAATATTGTAATGTCCTCATCATCTGTTGAATCTTTTTTTTTGTTTGTTTTTATTTTTTACTTCTTTTGGCTCTTCTCATATTGCCTATTCAAAAATTTTTTGCTATGATGGGTCAACGTAGCAATAAGAGTACAGATTCAAAAATCACTGACAGGCCTTTGCTGGGGCCTTTTTCCCTGAAGTTGAGGCATCTAAAAACCAATTTCACACTTAAAAGATGCTTTTGTTTTTCAGCTGCATTGCTACAAGATTTAAGAAATTAAAGTATTCCACCATACTGAGTTTAATTTAGGATATTTTAAAGACCATTTCATCTGAATTTCTCAACACCTTCTTGTTGTTCTATCTATAATATAAAAAACAGAAGAAAACAACTACAGGCTGGTAATCCATATCCCGCTACATCTCATATCATGTCTGATTGACTTGCTTACTCTGTGTTTTTGCCACAGTTACTTAAAAGCAACCAACCACAGAGCGAAGACCACCAGGAGATGAGGAACCTCCTGTCTGGGGCCCTGTTCAGGGTTAAGGCCGAGCTGGACTCGCTGCCTCTCGGTTCCTCACAGAGCGAGGGGCCCCAGGCGGCGCTGGTGTTAAACTGCGACGGAGACAAGGCCCTGGCTCTGCTGGAGCAGTACGCCGAGCTGCTGCTGAAATCTGTGAAGAGGAGACTGGACACCAAGACCTGAACAGATGGACTCATGTTCAGTAGCCTCACACACTGTGAAGAGACTGACACATGGAGAAGCAACAGAATGTGAAAAGCGCCTTTTCTATTTGCACATTTGCACAAAATATAAACATTTTATGCAAACAGTAAAAATGCTGTTGTTTAGAGAACCTGCTAGAATGACTGCTGAATATTAAGTACTGAAATAGTATTTTGTTTTCTTCTGTAGAGGTGCTTAATTTTTATGGTACTATCATTTTTCTTTTATATATGCTCAACAACATGGTAAATTACAAAGCTGACTGAAACTGTAGCAGTTCACTATTTGACAGCTGGTTAGATTTTTATGGAGGGTAACTATAAAATACTTAAACCTGTAAAACATCAGAGAGTACGCTGTATTCGATTAAAGATAAATGTTATTGGGACAAAACTTTAGGGAAATTATTTTTTGAGGATATCTCTTTAAAATAAACTGAAAACGAAAACAATTTCTTGCTCAAATGTTTATTCAATAATCATTTTACTGAAACATCTTAGTGAGTGGCTTTTTATTTATTATACAATTTAATATTTTAAAAAATTCTTCAAACAGGAAAAAAATGTAATAAATGGTTAATTTTAATATAAAAGGCTGTAGTTGTCCTTGTAATTTTGTGTAACATAAATGTACATCGTCATTAAAGCATGAAAAATAATTCATCAAAGATTTTGCATTTATCCATTGTATGGATATTTGCACATTTTGATGCTTTTCTATTGAATTTACAACATACAGTCAAAAACACAAGTTGAATCAGTCTACAAATAAAATGCTTATATTTATTTGGCGACATCATTTCAAGGTTCATTTACATTTTTTATGAGCTGGATTATATTTCAGCTGGTGTTTGTCCAGCTCCTCCAACTGATTGTGTTTGATAAAATTATATTATTTCTTTTAATAAATATTATCAGGTTTGTATTACTTGCATAAAAAAAGCAAACATCTGAAAAAAATAAATAATTGGAAGAAGACCTGGATATGTATTTAATGATAAATCATTAAAAAGTAACACTACCATTAGTACACGCAGACCAGTTAAATTAAAGACCTCTAGCAGTAAACACATTGGGACAATGCTATTACATTTTTTTTGTTCGAACAAATATGTTAAATTAAAGCTACACTACAACCTAATTCTGAAAAAATATCTAAGCTCTCTAGAAGTGTGACACTTGTATTTCTTTAATTTATATTTTTAGTCAGTTGTTTCTTTAAGTGTAAAATAAAAAAGCAAACAAAAAACAGCAAAAAAAAAAGTTTCTATTTAAGTATATTTCTGTTTTAGTCAATCACACATGCTTTTTTTTCTGAGTGCACAGCTATGTGAAACTCTGTTGCAGCTTTGTTCCCTAAGGAAGCGTCTCCACATTGACGTAGGTGAGGACGACGTCATTCAGGATGTTGATCCGGTCGATCTGGTTCAGCTCTCTGATGCGGTGGCGGAACTCGAACAGCGGGATGTTGTTCACCGCCACTCTGAAGGTCTCAGGGGTGCACAGGATCTTCATCTGGGAGAACACAAAGCAACAGAGCAGCTTTTTCAGCCAAACTAGGAGTTCGTCATGAATTCGGTTACCCAGAAAAGAGCAAAAACATCGAAAATATCTCAGTCGCTGCTTCAGTGCAACACCTTCTGTGTTCTGCAACACTTTTCCTAACACTGCAGACAGAAAGAGATCTGGACATGGCTCCTCTGATTAGATGACTCCTGGTTGTTACATGTAATTATTATTTGTGTTACATGTTACATGAGACCCCTACTGACCTCCAAGAGCCTCCCTGCAGTAAAGCAGCCCTCTTATCTAGGATCCGGCTGCACAAACGACCTTCCAACCTTTTCCACCTTTTCCAAACGTTAGCCTGACATTAACCATGAGAAAGTAACTTGGAGTCAGTTGCATGCTGCACAGCATTGATAACCTATTGCAACTTTAAATATTAAATTCTCGCAAATCTGCTGGCAGTTGTAATATCCCAAGTGCATCTTTGTCTCTTATAGGAAGTTTGAATTAGATTATTAGATTTTGTTTTATGTGAGCAGTATCTCATTCCGTTTGGTTTAGTTTTACAAACAGTAACCCTTTTAGAGGAGTAAAAAACATCCATAGCAGTTCACTTATGTCTTAAATCCTCTGTCAAAACCTTACTCTAGTTTTCTCACCTCAAAAGGGCTCCCAGGAGCGAAAGGGAAGGGTCCCTTAAGGTCCCTCTCTTCCGGGCCCCAGCGATCACCCACTTTGTGGTTCCGGACCACCACTTGCTTGCCCCCCTCGTTAAAACGTGGGTTGATGTGAAAGGCAATGTCATTGCCTCTCAGGAAGTTCACTGTGAACCTAAGGGGGAATCACGCTCCTTATATTTAATCCTTTCATTGTCTGCATAAACATTTTTGCATAACATCATGCATGTCATTTAATGTCATGTCAACCACAAAAGCCTTTGTGTTTTATATTGAGATTTAATGTGATAGACAAACACATATTAGAGCATAACTGTGAAAAAGCAGAATAAGAGAAAAATCTGAAAAGTGTATCCACTTCTGTTTGGCTCCTTTACTCTGATGTCCCTAAATAAAATCCAGTGTAATAACTGCCTTCAAGATTCACCAAATTAGTAGCTGAACTGTTGAAAAATGGGAGAATAACTTCAACCGGTCAACAATAGTATTAGTCGATCACTCCATAAATCTGGCCTCTATGGTAAAGGGGCAAGAAGAAAGCCATTGTTGAAAGAAAACCATAAAAAGTCTAGTTTGCAGTTTGCCATGAATCATGTTGGAGACACAACAAACATGCATATAAGGTGCTCTGGTCAGATGAAACCAAAATTTTACTTCTGGAGCTTTCTGGAAAAAGCTGGAGAAATACCGCACACACTCCTGAATATACCATCCCCCTCTGTGAAATACAGAGGTCGTAGCATCATGATGTGGCCATACGTTTCTTTAACACTACTTTTCCTGAAGCAGTGTGAAATTTGGATTTAAGAGTACAAAGATGAAAAGACATTAAAAGAAATGTACTCATGGGTGAACCAAGCATGAATTTTAAAGTCAATAGGTTAAATTTGGTGGTACGAGATCTATTTTTAGCATACTTCTCTGGGCCAAATAAAGGACCAGTCAGCCTGAAATAGCCATAAGAAAGACATTCATGGACATCCATACAGGTTTAAGTTATACGGACATCTTGTGTTTGGGTGGTTGTATTGGCCCATCACATAAAATCCCAACAAAAAACATTAATATATGTTTGTAACATGACAAAATGAGCTGTGAATACTTCCATGAGTCATTTGCTCACATTTTGGCATTGGGTTTGACATAACCCAGGATTGTCATCATCATTTTGTCATATACTCCTCGAGCCAGGTTTAAGTTGTACGGCACACTCTGCACAGTGAGAGAGAAGCATAATAAAGCATCATGAAAGCAACAACACTGTGGCGTAGATGTTTGCTGGATTCCTTGTACTGACCATGGGTCCAGATGTGGGGGGAAGCCAGTGTGGTGGCATCATGGATGGATTCTGTCCAGGCCATCCTGACTGTCCTGGGTTATAAGGCCAACCAGGGTGAGCAGGCCAGCCGGGTACACCCGGATGGATGGTGGGAGCAGGAGTAATAGCAGGAACTGGAGCAGGGACCTGAGTTTGAATGGGAGCTGGTTGCTGGGATGGCTGGTACTGAGTGGCTGGCCAACATGGCTGACAGGGCTGTTGAACTGCAGGAGATGGAACCTGAACTGGCCCTGGGACCATGGTTGTGGTTGGTGTTGGTGGTGTTATAACTTGAGTCGGTGCTGAAACTGAAATCGGAGCCGGAACAGAAACTGGAGCTGGTTGGGAAGTGGGCCAGCAGGCGGTGTTTGGTTGGCCGGTCCAGCATGGCACAGGCTGGGTGGGCTGGCCAGGCCACGCGGGGAACCCGGCTCCGGACGGTGGCAGGCTGGGCCAAAGGCTGCCGGCCTGTGGAGCAGAACCAGAGGACGGGCAGCTGCCACACAGAGCGTCAGCATGCTGAGACGGAGGAGAGGGGGAGGATGGAGAGAGAGGGGGGTCAGGAGCCAGCAGGGAGATACGTGGAAGAGACAGAGTAGACAGGACGGAGGAAACCAACTTGCAGATGCAAACATAAACAAACAATTAAGCATTTATAGTCACAGGGGGAAATATGAAGAAACAGGTCATTCTTACCAGTGTAGAGATCTGAGCGTTAGATGTGCTACTTACATCCATGCTGCCTGTCAGAACAAGACTGGATTCAGTTTATTTGTTTTAGCTTCTTTTTTCTGTCACAAGCAAAAAGAGACAGAAAAAAGACATTTGAAGTGATTGAGTTCCTTGAATCTCTTCTGGTTTATTACAGGATAATAAACTGCAGCTTCACAGAGCAGAGCAGAAGTAATATAACCTCAAACAGTTGGAGCAGCAGGTTGATGCACCAACAAATACGATTTCTAAAAGATTATTTAGTTTACATTTCCAGTTTTTTTTTTTCTTGTTTTTGTTTTTTACATTTTTTAAATTAATTAATTTATTTATTGCTACTTCTTTACTGAAGTGGCAAGAACTATTTCCTATTCCTGCACAATCAGACATTGATGTAATATTTAACATATAAAACTTAAACATAAGTGGGAAACATAAGTGTGTACCAGGGCAGTTTAAAAACACAAACCACAAAATCTCATCAGCTGTTGGTATATCTTTGGTTTGTAACATTTCACTTAAAGCACTTATTGCTGATGCCCGATGTTTACAGGCATTGCATGAAAAGAAACATAATGTCACTATCCTTGGGTGTTTGGGTTTGCTTTTCATTCGTGTTTGTGTTTTGATCATCTCTGAGTTCTTTATATCTTGTATGCAACCTTCTGGTGTTAAATAACGCTACAAATAATTATCTAAAAAAAATCTTTCACTATTCTGTAATCCAGGAAATGAAACTGGTCACCTTAACTGACCTAAAACAGGGAAAATTTAGTCTGAGTTGAAGTCTGTTGGAAAACAAATATGGTTATGTGTCTTTTTATACATTGTGTATCGATATTTGCTTTCAACTGTATGTCATGATGTTTGGTTTAGTTTGTCCCTTAAGTTTTATACTTTGGTCCTTCATATGCTTTGATTTAGCAGTCTTTACTCTGTTTTCCATTTTCCTTCTCACAATATTTACCTTAGTTGCTTAGACTTATGTTGCCACTGCTTTCAATTAGTTGAACCTTGCAGCAATATAAAGGTAAAACAATACTGTTCTGAATATGCTTATACAACTTATTTAAGATTGATGTATTAATAAAGTTTCTGTTTTGCTGGAGACATTTTAATTTAAATACAATAAATTTAATGTTATCTTCAAGACTGGTAGGAAATCTACAACAGAACCAGATCAGAACATTGATTACCTTTCTTTGGGTTTGGTCCTCAGGTCCTCACAGGAGCAGGCTGCAGGATCTGCTGTGGTTCAGGATGTTTGGCTGTAGCCAGACACAAAGAAAAAGCCTTTTATAGCCCCAAATCCTCACACCATTAGGCTCCTCCTCACCTCATCATTCAATTGCCAGACTAAAACAGCTTGCTATGTGTAAAAAAACCCCACTTTTTTGTTGTCTTCAGGGTGTTTTACACAGGTTTAAGGCCCAACTCTTGTCACATTTTACTAATGCAAGTTTAAATTAGCTTAAAATAAAGGAAAAACGTTGGCAAGAAAATAAAGCAACAAAGTAGAATCTGTACAACTTTTATATCCTGATATGAATCATATATACATATCAAACAATTAAATGAATCAGGGATGAACTGTTGTTCTTCCAGATGAATTTCTAATTTTTTTTTACCAAACCAAAGTCTGAAAACAGAACAATGAATTGTTTTTCATGCTGACGGTGGTTCATTTCACCGTTAAGCAGTCATGGGACTGTGAAACGCTCGAAGAGTAACGCAATTACCGACGATAGACGAGAAAGTTAGGACCTGGTGCTGGCTGCTCTATGGTCACATGATTCATACACTGTTGGCTGAAAGGTCAGACATTAGCTCCTGTTTCACCTCCACACTCATTTCCTTGTTTCCCTTCTGGTGAAACTTCTGCTTCTGCTTTAATACTCGATATTATTTCCCCTCTCCACCAGCTTCGCTCTGTTCTTCATGAACATGAGGGATTGCAGGGTCAAACTCAGCCAAAGAAATTTTTCTGTGATTATCCAATAAATCACCATGGCAACAGCATCATAACAACACACATGGATTCACACAGTTAATGTGCTTTGCATCACCTCATTATTAGATTACCTGTCATCTGAGCTGAAAAATGTCTGAAACTGCAAATGCTCTGAGAATGACATAATCCGGCAGCCAGCAGTTCTTGTGCTGGTTTTCCATTTTTCAGCTCCAACTAGAGATGGAGAGCTTTCCAGTATGTTTAGTGCAACCTTTTCTGTCACTGATGGCCATAATCTCTGAGTCTAAAAGCCTTTTGGCTTGATTTCAACAACTATGTTATAGCAAAAGGACACTTAAATAAACTAATAGTCTTTTGCAAAAGTGTTAAAATGTCATGAAATTTTCACATTTTTTTCACGTTACAGCAGGGAACTTCATTCTAGTTTAGTGGGATTTTACGCGATAGGCCAACACAGAATAGTGTTTTGTTGCAAAGTGGAAGAAAATGGATTTTTGCAGAATGGCTGCAGCTCAGTTAGATTTTAGGTAACTCTGAAGGCACTACAGAGATTCAAAGCTCAGGTGGGAGAATCTATCAGTCTGTGAGCTGCAAATCTGGATTTAATGAAAGAGTGGTAAGAAGAAAGATAGTTAGTGGGAAAAAAAACAATAATTGTGACCCAGCACAAGCAATGTGGGGGACATAGGAAATGTAGATGCACATTATCAAAATTAAACATTTGAGCCACATGCAAAATTCTATGTATGGCAGAAGATTAACACTGCACATCCCTCTGAAGACACTATCTCAACAATAAAACATGGTGGTGGCAGCATTATGTGCTTTTCTTCAGCATGGACAGGAGAGCTGGTCAGAGTTGATGGGAAGGTGAAAGGAAACTTGTTAGAGGCTATAAAAGACTTAAGGTTGGGGCATATGTTCAATTTCCAGCAGGACAACAACCATGAATGTGCAGCCAAAGCTACAGTGGAGTCATAGATTCAGATCAAACCATATTCATGTGTCAGAACGGCCCAGTCAAAGTCCAGACCTAAATCCTACTGAGAATCTGTTGCAAGACTTGAAAATATCTATCCAGCTGAATGGGAATAACGTGTTGTGAAGAAGAGGGTGTTATAGATACACATGCAAGGCAAACTTTTCTTATTGTTATCAATAAAATATATATAAAAAAAAAACATTAATTCTTTACTTTTGTGTTTGTCTGCCACATGCAATCCCAACAAATGATATTGAAGTTTGAAGTTGTGTTACAAAGTATGAAAATTTTTTACAGATTACAGCAACTGAGTTGGCCTGCATCAAATTTGACAGCAATGCAAACACAAACGTTCCTCTAAGAATCCTTTGGATTTTTTTTTTTCTTGTCTTTTTCTGCATATTTTCAGAACAAATCTATTCCTGCAATATTCCGAAGGATATTGTTCAGTTTATGTCCTGTTTGGTTCATAAGCCTCTCTAGAGCCCAAACTGACAACATCAACTTCCTCAACCCTTCTAAGAACTCAATTTGGCCTCAGCTGCAGGACTAATTTGATGAAGAGCTGTGATAGACACATACCGCATGCATAATAAATATAGCTCCGTTTCAACTTGAGAGCAAATTACAGTGCTTCACTCCAGTGGATGTTTACCATGTGGTCCTGACATGTGCCTGTCGATGAGAGGGAGAGAGTAATGATGTCACTCACTGGAGACGTTCTTTTGTCGCTTCAGCCAATGAGAGAAAAAGGAGGGAACCGTGAGGCATGCTGCTGTGAGGCAGAAGAGAGCTCTCTGGCAGGAGAAGGGCTTTCCAAAGTGACGACGGAGGCTTTAGCCTCTGATAAGCTCTGGGCCTTGTTCCAGAAATCGTAAGCTCCAAACTCCTCACACCCTGACGCTTTCTATCCTATCTCTTCATCATGTCTTTCTTCCTAAATGCACAATAACTGAATAAGTGAAGTGCAAACAGGCAGCTCTGCGAGGTAATCCCACTGTGACTGGCATTTGTGATTTGTTTTGCTTTTGTGCCTTCAAAGACTGAGTGAAAGATGAAATCAGAGGGAGTGTGTGTAAGAGATAGTAAGAGTGAGAGAGATGCTTTCAGATACAATATTGCAACAGTTGCCATGGGGACAGCAACGTGTGTGTTTAGTGTTTTTTTTTTTTTTTTTTTTTGCAGAGACTTATGTGTGTTTCTGAGAGTGTGTGTTTCTTGAATGCCATGCAGGCAGATTACTATCACAAATCACAACACTGTTGTTCTCCACACCACCTCTTGTTGACGTTTCAGCCATAACCAACAGCATACTAAAACTCGTTATAAACCCATGCACCTCTATAGTCCACCACTAGATGGAGACAATAAGATTTACCCTGAGGTGGGAGAGGAGAGCTCATGTGGTGGTTAGCATAGTAAATGTTCTGTTTTTTCTGCACAGCTGACATCTTCAAAGCAAACATTGCCATGTATGTATGCTTCATTAAGAAGCTTGAAGATTAAATAAAAACACCACGATTGGTAAAAAGTGTTTTCACCTAATGCGACTTCCCAAACCATTCTAGCAGTTTTTGTTACCACCACAGTGGAACATGTTTCTCTTGCCATCACGCCTCACAAAGCTTTAAAGGAAGGTTGTTGAAGCTTTACTTTGATCTCGATTCAGAGCTGTTCTGTGCCAGGTCTTTGCATTGGATTTCACTGCTTAAATCTTTTTCGTATCACAGCCACAAACTACCATGTATTTTATAGGGATTTTATGTAGGATGTGTTAGAGCAGCTGTGAACATCAGTTTTCAGGTTTTGTCATATATTGTCAACTGGATTTAATTGTGGATTTAAAGTAGGCCATTCTAATACATGAATATGGTTTGATCTTAACCACTCTGTTGTAACTCTGGTTGTGGGTTGTGGGCTGCTGTCTTGCTGGAACGTGAACATCCACTTCTGTTTCAAGTCCTTTGCAACCTCTGACAGGTTTTCTTCCAGGATTGTCCCATATCTTGATCCTTCCATCAACTTTGATCAGTTTCCATTTTACTACTGAAGAAAAGCATCCTCACAGCATGATGCTGTCACCACCATGTTTCACCAGAGGGTTGTGTGTTAAGGGTGATGTGCAGCATTAGTTTTGAACCACACAGCACTTTGCATGTAAGTCAAAAAGTACAATTTTGGTCTCATCTGAGCAAAACACCATCTTCCACATGTTTGCTGCTTCTCCTACATGGCTGCTGGCAAACTACACACATGTGGACCCAATTTATTAATTACTTGATTTCTGAAAACAGTTGGTTGCACTGGATTTTATTAAGTAAAGTTTTTTTTTTTAAACACAAATGCATGCCACACTTTTCAGATTAATTAATAAAAAAGTAAAACTTTCGACCCTTTAGCTTTCTCCTATAATTGTGCAGCACTTTGTGTTGGTCATAACGAACAATCCTAATGAATTGCACAGAGGTTTGTAGTTTTAGCATGATAAAATCTGCTGCTACAGCCAAAAGAGATCCTATTCTGTGGCCCATATATAGTGTGGGTGAAAGAACACATCTCCTCCCTGACTCCCCCTGTGCTCAAATGTGAAAAATAGATGTGGGCGTCAAGAAAAGCCATAATAAGTTAGGCTTTAGCTGTAAATAGCCCTGAGCCAGTGGGGAGTTCCCATTCCTTGCAGGGGTTCACATTTCCCAGGAGATTTTTTTTAGGTGAATAAAAGAGGAAGGAAGATAGTGTCAGTTTCCAAAGTGCATGCCTAACTTTGGAACAGTCTGTGGTGGTGTGGCATAGGCACCAAATGTTTAGCAGCAAAACTTGGCTTTGAATTTGTCTACTGGCTAAGAAAATATAGTGATCACTTCCACTGTCTACCAACAACGCAAAAAGATACTAGCGAGTATTTCACCTGCAACTCAGTCCCACTATCTGAAGGAGAGATTACACACAAGGACTTTACTATCACAGTTTTGTTTCTTTTATGTTGAAATGTATTTCTTGTCTTTAGTGTAATTTTCCGAAAACAGTTTTTTTTCCTTTTCCACATAAATGATACTATGCAAATGATCTTGCATTGTCTTCAAGAAATAAAAGAACACAAAACCTTTTTTTTTTTTTTTTTTTTTCTCTTTACACAAAGTGAAGGATTTTTGCTGTTGTAATAGTGAAGTAATTTTATCATACCCCTCCTTTTCTGTATCAGTTTCTGTGTGAACACAATGCCTTGCAAAAGTATTATCAAACCATTCGACAACTTCACTGTATGTTATTAAGATTTAATGGGATAAACCAACACAAAGTACATATTTTGAAGTGGAAGGAAACTGGGAAATGTTAAAACTTTGTTTCATACAGAAATCTGAAAAGTGCAGGAAGCACCTGTTCTTGGCATTTTTTACCCCAATAACATCCAGTGGAACAAACCATCTTTGGTGTTTTTGTGTTTGTCTTTATTTGTATTTGTGTTTTGATCATTTTATTATTTCAAATCCAGTTCCTTTCTCTGTGTTCATTATTGTTGTTTAGATCTTGTTCATTCCTTTAATTTTAGCTTCTTACCTATTTCTTGTGTTCTGTTTATGCATATTAATTTATTCTCTTATTGTACACTTGTAGTTCCTTTTGTGTTTTTTCTTCAGCTCCCTCTTTGTTTACTGTGTAATTAAACTCATTTTCTCAGTTTCCCTTGCTCTGTACTCTTCCTCATCTGTTCAGCAATCCCCTGATTAGACTGTCCAGGTTTCCATGTCACTCATTACACCTCCTCTGTATTTGAGTTCCCTGGTTTATATTGTTTCCTGCTGGTTTCTTCTGTTGTATCCTGCCTGCCCTGTTCCTTGTCCTGTGCAACTTGTGCATTGCTGTAGGTTTTTGTTCATTATTAAATTCTTCTGGTGGTAGCGTCATGCTCTATTTGGGGGTTGGGGGGTGGAGGCACTTTTCTTCAGCAGGAGTTGGGATGCTGAATTAGACTAATGGAGCTAAATGCAAGGTATTACTCAGAGTAGTAGCCAAGAGGCCTATGGTAATTGTGGATGTAACTTAGTTGGAAGAATCCACTGGCATGACAACCAGAGATGCATTCCACAAATCAGATTTTATTCAAGTGAAAAGATGTTTCTTACATAAATATCACTTGCAGTTTGTGATTAGCTATGAGCATATTCTTTGAGAGAAGAGACCAAATTTTGACTTTCTGGGCTACATGCAAACTGTTATGTGTTGTAGAAAACTATGACTGTAAACTGAGGCATGACCGTGAACACACCATGGCCACCATGGTGGCTGCATCATACAGTGAGAAAACCTTTCTTCAATAGGGACAGGGAAACTGGTCAGAGTTGATAAGTTGATTGAAGAAGAACACAAACTACAGGGTGATCCTGGAAGAAAACACGTTAGAGCCTCAAGACGGAGGATAAGGTTCACCTTCTAGCAGGGCAGCAACCCAGAACATGGTCACAGCTATAACAGAATGCTATAGATCAAAGCAGAATTATGTGTTAGAATGGCCTAGTCAAAGTACAGACCAGAATTCATTTAGGAATCCGTGACAAGACTTCGAACATATGGCCTTTATGTATGTGTTCCATTCATTCTGACTGATCTTCGTCTATTTTGCAAAGAAGAATGGGCAACTTTTTCAGTCTTTGTGAAGATGTTAGAGACATACCCTAAAAGTCTTGCAGCTGGATCCACGATCTACAAGTATTGACCCAAAGGGGCTGAATACAATGCATGCCACCTTTAAGAAGCAATCCAAACTATGTATGATTTTTCTTTCCACACTTATTTTTATGTTGTTTTTTTTTAATGTGACACATGTGGAAGAAGTTCTTATCATGTGAGTATTTTTTTTCAAGGTACCATAAGTCCTTACCTGTGTTCCCCGAGCAGCAGTAGCAATCTGAAATATTTTCTATAATTTTGGACCTATATGCTTTCAAGGAATTCAAACAACATGAACACTTGGACATCCAATTCGTGTTTTAAAAAAAATAATTAGTTAGACTTTTTTTTTTCTTTTCTTTTTTTTTTTTGAAAAAAGTTATTACTTATCCCTGTATGAAATCAATATGAAATGACTATCTCGCTTAGTAGGAACTGGCACACGGCAGCCTTTTAAGCCTCAAGCGTAAACCTTGTTGTTGTACAGTATCCACGAGTGGAAAGTGTCTGTGCTGTTGCACAGTACAGGTGCTCCACATATCCAGCCAGCTCTCCGCCCTTCTCGGCGCTCATTCGCTCTCCCCAGCAGCCCGGATGTAGCGCACAGGACCGCACAGTCCTCCACTCAAGAGATAATAACATGGCGCTGGCAGACACATAACGGTGCTCATCACTCTAATAATATCAACAAGAACAGACCAAATACAAGCCGACGGGACATGTGAGCTCTTCGACCCCCAACGCAAGCAGGTAGGTGGGGAGGAGGATGTTCGAAAGACGCGCTTTGACGATGCGTTTATGGTTAAATCAAACAAAATGTGCCTGCTGCTATCTCCTTGCACGGGAGGGGATGGGGGGAGGAGGAGAAAAAGAGCCGATTTTGCTGAGGTGAAATGCTTGTCCGATGGTTTAGTTTGTGTCTCCGGCTCTGTGTCCGCGGGGTTAGGTTCCCTCCTCCATGCTGAAAACAGCAGTGTCATTCTGGGCTGGTTTGCGTCGCTGCTTACGATGCGTCCGTGCAGAAATAAATCTGTCATTTTCTAGTGCATGTGTGCGATCATGGCTGTCAGGCGCTCCGTGCGTCGGCCGCTGTCCTTGGTGTTGAAACGGGTGGGCAGCACACCTAAACGCACGATGCAAACACTTCCCGATGCTCTCCCGGCTGTCTTAAAAACAACCCCACTAACGCTTACACGAAGAGGAATTATTGTCAGTGCTTGGAGGTCGAAGATAAAAAATAAATAAATAAATAAATAATAAATCTCCCACTACAACCTAATAGTACATGTGTGTATGTCTGTCCTTGTTTCTAAATGCAGTTATTTAAGCACAAGAGCATCTCTTATTCTTTATATTCCCTCTGCTGCACCAGGCAGTGGATATGACAGTGTAAGGCATTTGATTGCACAGCTATTTTTGCTTTTTTTTTTTTTGTGCTAAATCTTGCAGGCAGCCTTGGTTTGACTGTTCTTGGGCTAATGCAGGCCAGGTAGGAGCAGGAACAGATGGCCTGTTTTCAACTTCAGCCTGGATAAGAATGTGTAGACGAAAATTAAAAGTGGTGGCTTGGCACTCTGAGCAGGGGTTCCTCTCCCTAAGCTCCTAATTGCCCTAATAGCAGCACTGATCATAGGGGAGACAATAACAGGCTGTCACCAGCCCCTAAACATGGCATAGAGATCACTGACAGTGATGTAAATATAAAGGAGGCGAACTCAGACTTCCAGTCAGAGAGCTAAGGTAAGAGTTTTTACCAGGAGATGATAGTATACTAAGTTACTGTCTGATTAGCAGAACTGCTGTTATTAAAATCTTTAAACTAAAAAGTTCAAATGTTTTGTTTTTGCGTATTTTCTTGAACGTAATTATGGAACTCATTAGCCAAATCTTTGCTAATGAGTTCCAATGAGAAATTGGAAATGGTCAATCTTCCTACAATTGGTTCTAATAAAGGTGCTGGAATGTTTTTTTTTTTTTTTCTTATTCATTAAATGAATCAAATCTAAATCTGAGAGCAATAGGAAGTTCTTTAATGCATTTTTTTAATAATAAAAAAATTATATAAGAGACGCATGGCTTGATGCATAATTAGGGATAATCTTGTAATTCCTTCATCTTCTGTTGGATTTAAACCAGCTACTTATATCAACTTGCCTGCAGGGCATTCTTTCTCTTGTAGATGTTGTAGTCCTTAGACACAAAATGAAATCAATATGTCAAGGGCAAACTCACAATGCCGAAGTAAGATGCTCCTATGAGTCACTATAACACTGGTAGCGCTTGATTGGTAGCCGGACCGCCAAGGTATGATGACCAGAAATGTCTTTTGAACCTGTTCTTTTCAGCAACTCATGATAAACTATCTATATCAAAAATCCAGTAAGTAATCTGTTCTCTCTCAGGGGGAATTCAGCAAGATGTGTCCAGTCTACGTTAAAGATGCCCAGTGATGCATGTCTGTTGACAGGATGCACCACTGCACTCCTGATGTGCATTTCCCTTCACACGTAAAAGAGCAGAAATTGGTACCAACCAGAAAAAGCCTGATTGGAGCATCTTTAATTAAGGATTTTATAAATAACACAACAATGTTCTGCTAAGTTGGGTTGCATGTGATTAGATTTCAGACAAATTTTCCCTACAGCAAACCAAAAACAACATATCTCTAAAATCACTTGAAACTGACAACTTTGAAGTGCTTTCAGAGATTTTTTTTTAGTTGATTGAATATTTCTTATGATTAACCAAATGAAAATGTTGTGGGGAAAAAATAAGCTGCTAACATTAATGTAACGTTTTGTGGTGGCGCAATTACTGCCAACAAGCAATCTCTGGTCTTCACTGTGAGATGTCAGCATTTTTTCCAGCAGGTGGTTTGGGCAAACTGTTTAGGCTGTCCTGGGTTTGAAGGCTTCCCTTTTCACAATGTTATTTTCAGATCATTCCATAGTTAATGAATAAGATTAAAATCTTGGCTCCAATGTTTTCATTTCAGCCATTTTTTAAGAGCTTTAAGGTTTTATTCTGTTGGAGGATGCCTGACCTCTGACTTGGGCTGAGCTTTCTGACACTGTATGTCCAAAATGCCTTGGTGCCCTGCACAGATTGAAGGTCCGCCATGCCAGATGCAGCAAATCAGCATCCTGGGTGGTACCTGTGGTCACAGGAAGATGAAGAGTCACATATTGATACCAAATTAACCAGTAGCAAACTTGTTCTCTGCAAAATGGCTGAATGGATAATGGAAAGCTTGAAGCCACTTGTAAGAAGAAGCAAGTTAAACACTTTAGAAACTATAACGCAAGGATTAATAGTATTTATTGGAGTACCGACAAATCATACTGTATCATAGCTTTGGAAAATAAAACATTTATTTTCATATTTTTATTAGTTAACTGTATCAACTGTAAACTAATGCAGATAATGTTCAAAAATTTCTTTTAACTGAATAATTGTTTAGGAGGACTGAAGCCTTGTTTTATTGAGCTGGAAGAGTACCAACAAATTTGTTCACATATAGAGCTGACTCTTATTGTGAACCTTTGTGCCACATAAAAAAAACTGAACATAGTTGAACTGATAGAAACGGCATCAGAATGAAACTCTTACTGTATAGAATTGGCAGCGTACCTCTTTAAATACAAGGTTTTCCATTAATCTCGCCCTGCTGACTCGCCAAGGAGGGATTTAAGGGCGCTCTTTGTATGTCCTTCAGAAAATGATTGGGTGTGTTTACTGTAAAACCTGAAGACACTTATAAGCTGAGTCAAGGTGCTGGTCTGCGTTCGCTTGCTTGCACCTTTCCTGTTTAACCACTCTGTAATATATTCAGCCCCAACGCTGAGCACAACAGCTTTACATAATGATCAAAGCTTGAGGGATGCCAGAGCATGGCTTCAGCCTGCAGTTATAATAATAATAACCTTTGAAGTTATCACAATCCCACAACCTCATCCTCATCATACATCATACTCTTCTTCTCCTTTTCGAGTCCTCGTTTTCGCTCCGTTTCTCTTGCACACACCCACACATACATACTCGCACGGACCCACTTGAAGGGCCTCTTCTGTTGAATGCTTCTGGATGTGGGGTGAACACTTGAAAGAGGAAAGTGATAATGAACACATGACAAACTATTTTAGTCCCTATGGTTCGGCACTAGACTGCTCTCCAGTGTCTGCGAGGAGGCAGCCTCTGCTGTTTCCACAGATTCACAATTACATAAGAATCAGAAGGAGTCGTACATTCAATAATCTAGCCAGGAGAAGATGAGCTAATGCTGGTTTTCTCTATATGTATGTCTCTGATGGTGGTTTCCACTGACTAACATTTATGTTTTCCTCTATACATGCTTGCAAAATTTTTTCACACAAAGTAGTGCATAATTGTGAAGTGGAAACAACATCATGCATGTTTTTTCACAAATAAGTGAAAGTGCACATTTCTATTCAGCTGCCTTTGTTCTGATACTGCTAAACAAAGTAATTAATAATTTTGCTCTGGTCTGATGGCACCAAAGATTTTTCTTTTAGGTCAAAAACTGTTGCAGAAAAATATCACACTGAACACAACATCCTGACATGGAAACTTGGCTTTGGCAGAATCATGCGGTGGGAAAACCTTTCTTCAGCAGTTATAGGAAAGCTGGTCAGAGTTGATGGGAATATGGATGGAACTAGAGAAAGTCAATCCTGGGAGCAAGTCTTTTAGAATCAACCACCATAAACAGCCAGAGTTATAAGGAGATAGATTGGTTCAAAGCATATTGATTTGTTAAAATGGCCTAGTCAAAGGCCTGACTTAAATCCAACTTAAAATCTGTGGCAAAACTTGAACATTGCTGTTCACAGACGCTCTTCATCCAGTCTGACTGAACTTAAGCTATTTTATTAAAAAAAAAAAAAAATGGGCATGTCAGCCTCACCATGTGCAAAGCTGGTCAATTCATACCCCAAAAGCCTGTTTGTGTTGGCCTATCATAACCACCCATAGACAGGGAACATTTTAAGCTGTGCAAATACCTTTGCAAAGCACTGTAAAAAAAAAAAAAAAAAAAAAAAAAAAAAAAAATGGAAGCATTCAGTTAACAGCATCGTCTTTATCAAAAAGGACATCCAAACCTGTGCATCAAATATGTAAATAAAGTGTAGTAAGAGTTAAGGAGAGAATGGTAAAAAAGAACAGATTTAAGAAAGAGCAACAAAAGAGAGGCAGTTGAACATAGGCAGGGGGAGCCATTGATGGCAGGACAAGATACAGCTCAGGAGGTTAAAGGAAAACAAAGATGAACACACAGAGATTACTAAAGTGTTTGACGGGGTGTGTGTGTGTGTGTGGAGGACGATGATGATGACGAAAAGGAGAAGGAAAAATAAGAGCATCAGAGGGCCAAAGAATAACAAAAAGACAAGTGTTCACGAAGGGAGCAGCTGCCGGTTTCTCTTTGCAGATGGACTTGCTATGTCCCACTTCAGGTGCAAGCAGTCTGAGTGCCAAACCCTTCTTCAGATGTCAGCATTTTTGTCAAACATTATTGCATTTAGCTGTTTCTTTCAGGCTTGTGTTTTTTGCATGACTTTATATGTCAGTAACAACATGTTGTCTTTATTTGTCACTGCTACTATAGATTGGCAAAAAGAAGAGAGAATCAGAGAGAAAGTGTGGATGTTAGCATCAAATTTTATAGATCTTAAATAATAGGTTACAAAAAAGCAGATACATTTCTCTTAGTCCATCTTGTGAATTTTTTCACTCCATGATGGTTTGAAACCTCCATCTCAGTTCGTTTTACGGTTTATATCTGGAAGAGCTTGATTGGCACTTTGCTGGAAGTATGTGTGTGTGTGTGTGTGTGTGTGTGTGTGTGTGTGTGTGTGTGTGTGTGTGTGTGTGTGTGTGTGTGGCGGTCATAAGGTTAAAGCTTCAGAGGGCGCTGATGAAGAGGCCTAGTTAAGCTTGATTACCCGGTGATGCCTTGAGGCAGCAGAGTGCTGCATCTGCCTCTTCTGCTGTGAGGTCCACAACACTGGGCCTTACAGTTTTGTCATCCACCCTCAAGGCTGAGGAAGCTACTGGGTTTCGGTGGCCATTGTGTTTTGTAAATTTGTGTTCTTCATCTCTGTTTTTTTTAAAAATAATTATTTAACATTAGAAATGTTCCATTCGGGATTTTCTTGTCTCAGATGCAGTAATTAAAAAATAGGGCACTCCATTAAATATCCACTTATTTGTTCATTTCTGGGAAGAAAAAAATATTTAATTGCAATCAAGCAAAAAAAAAAAAACAAAAAAAAAACAAAAACTTGCTTTAGTGATTGTTCTAAATATATCTTAACTGTTTTCTAGCTGAGGACAAAGTTTGAGCAATCTACCCTCTTATACCTAGTTGTACCCTGTTTGGCTGAAATATCTTTGGTCAGATCCTTCTTGTTGCCCTCTACCAGTCTCAGTCATATTTCTGCAAAAACTGTGACCCACTCCTCCCTCTCAGCTGTGAGATGTTTGAGGGGTTTCTTACCTTTACAGCTTATTTCAAGTAACTTCACAGCATCTCAATGAGATCAGGATCAGTCCATGGGTTTACTGGTTTGTTTTGGGTCATTATCTTGTTCCAGGTTCCAGTTCTGCTTCAGCTTGACTTATTTTTTGAAAATTGTGCCATGATTTCCTCAATCACCCTCTGATGCACGACAACATTCATGGTGGATTCTATGACGGTGAGCTGCCCAGGTCCTGCTGCAGAAATGCCTCCCCAAACCATGACACTTCCACCTCCATGCTTCTCAGTTGGCATGTAGGTTTCCTCCTTGCACACTTCTCATAAAAGTAATGAAATGAATGGAATTCAAAATTTTTTATTTGTTATTGTTTATGGGTTTTACTTGAGTTTTCAGTATTTTTAAAAGTGATAATGATAGAAAAACAAAATCTGCTGTAGGGTGTCCTAATTTTTTTTTCTCATATCCGTTTTTGGCCCAAGGAGAGTTTTTGCTGATCAGACTCATGTTTCTGAACATATGTCTCTATCAGTAATGTTTTCATGCTTTACACTTAGCTTAAGTGTTAATGGTAGCATGTGTACTCTCTGCCTTTATATAAACAACTGGATGGATTTTGTTTTTTTTCAGAATGGTAAAAGGTTTACATTGTTAAACTTTTTTTTTTCTTAAACTGTGAAATAGTTTTAAAATCAAATTTGTCATCTTCATTATTAGTTTTATTTTTCAAATCTGCTGCAGATTTTTCCTTGCACTTAAAGGGGAATTGTTGTCAGCTTTAGTAATGATTCTCTTGTTCTGTAAATTTCTCTGCCACACACTGCAGAGTGAGCAACACAGGACAAGATTATCAGTGACATAACACAATAAGAGACATTTTTTTTAATATAAGATTTCACTTTGAGCTGAGGCAGTGCAGTTGTTTTACTTATTTATTTTGCTACGGAAAATAAAATTTACTAAACTGCAACCCCTGTTCCAGACAATATCTGGCTACAACGGACAGAGGTTGTCTTTGGGTTTGAATTTAAACCTCTAATGACTCCTTGAAAAAAAATTTCTAAAGATGAATAAGCAGATTTTTAAATTCATATGCTATAAGAAATACTAGGATACACTAATTTGCTGAATGAGAGGAAGACTTTGGATACAGGCATTAAGTCTAGTATGACCTATTTCTTAAGGAAAGGCTACAAGTTTTGTGATATTTCTTTAATGCTTGCATGTGGCACACTTTGATAGCTGTGCATGGACTTCCTGTTATTCCCTAAATTTTTGCCATCACCCCCAGGTTCCCAGGCAACGAGTAAAAGTGCTGTTGATGTTATCATCTACGCCTAAGCATCATGATAAAGAAGCATATTTTTCATAATGCTAAACTCCTGCTTGCATAAAACAGGACTGTAATATAAGGCAGTTTGTAAAAAATTGCCATCAATACAAACTGTTTTCTTAAGGTACTGTTTTTTTTATTTATATGTTGAGTTTTGTCCTCACACCACTGGTGTTTTATTTAATGTTACTCTTCTGGTAAAACCCAAATGCTGTATATCAGCTTTAAACCTGAAGCAGCATGATGGCTCATAGCTATCATATTTTGTCTACATAAATACACCCTAACCGAGATGTTGGAAACTCAAGAGAACACTTTGTGTTAACACCTTATCCAACCTAATGTATAAAAATGGCATTTCTCTCATTTTCATAGCCAGATACAACACTCATGAAATTTGTTTTGCATTTGGTTACTGTATTTGTAATGATTAATGGTTGCAAAAATATTCATCCCCCCTAAACTTTTTTACTGTTTGTAACATAGCAAAAACAAACTTCAGTGTAATTTATTGGGATTTTATGTGATGTTTTCAAAATAAAAGCATACAAGGCTCTCAAAATCCCTACACTTTAAATTAATTTAAAAATGCTGTTTTCAGCAATAATTATACTGTAGGTAAATTGCACATAGGTGGACTCACTTTACTAATTACGTGGCACCTGGAGGCAATTGTTTGCACTGCATTTTATTTAGAGGTATTAGAGTTGTGTCTGTTTTTTTCCACTTCACAATCATGCACTACTTTACATTAGTATATGACATGAAATCCTTATTAAAACCCATTAGATAAGTTCAAGGGCTTTGAATACTTTTTGCAAGACACTGTACATGAATTGGTTTTGCTTTGCCAAATTAATAAAAATGGTTAAGCTGTTGTTAAAAGGATCACTTGCGAAATGATTCCTGCTTCCGAACATTACCATATTGCAGTTTTGCAATGTGTCATCAATCATTCATGCTGTGTTCCGGGTGTAGTCTGAAAAACAAATCAGGTTGGCTATTTATTGCCTTTTTTTAAAGTTTAGTCATTTAGAGCCACACCAACTACAGTAACTGGCCAAACAACAAAAAGTCATATATGCTGACGCTTTGTTGGAATAGCTTCAGCTCTGATGATGGTTATATTTGCATTGGCATTGTTTTGACAAGTATGCAGGGTCACAATATTTATATTTTTCCAGTTCCAGTCTTTGTTTTCAACAAGATCTTATAGTGATGCTTTGGCAGTTGGACTGCTTTAAAGGCTTCTACAGAGGTGTTGAAAGTCTGGGTTCTATTTGAGCTCTGATGTTTGAACTTTATCAGTCCTGGCTTAGTCAGACTTAGTTCAAATGCACCCATGGCATCAAAGTGTCACAGAAAACGTAGTCGTCTTCAAATGTGCCCATGTCATGGAAAAAAAGTTGGTTATTCAAGATACTGGGTTATCAGCTCTCCTTATTTTGGTATTGTAATGTTGCTAAACTTCTGCCTGTGATAATACTGCATCAGAAGGCTTGTATGATTGACACAGCATGATTTCTGCATCACTTTATCACCTAGGTTCAGGTGTGCTCCGAAACATTATTACCTATCAAGGTCTTTCTTGGAATCTTTTCAAATTTTGATGTGCTATACACCTCTTTATATATATTTTGGGGCTCTCCTTAAATGTTGTTTTTTCATTGCAAATAGAGATACAAACAGCCTTCTACAGAGATTTTACAGATCATACTTACATTTTCACGTCTGGCACCAAGTTTTCAGGAGACTTTATGTCCTATAAAATGTAATGGGACTTATCTGTAGATGGGACTTGTCTTGTAGATGCTATCAGAGTTAAATTAAGCTTGATCTGGATGATTCATGGCCAATTCAAGATCTAGATCACTTAGAACTTTTGCAAACATTCATAGCATTTCATTGTGAATTACTTACACATGTACACCTCATAATATTTGATTAATTTTTTTTTGTTGGAACACCTGTCACATTATTTATCAGCGCTGTGTTTCAACTACTTAAAAAGGGAAACATCTTCAACTAGATGCTCTTCCAACATTTTCATTCTATGTATCTGATGCTATAGTATATGCAATGCCATTTCTATTGAAGCCAGACACCTACAATATTTGGGCCATCTTAAAAAGTTCTCTTGCAGGAGACTCCCAACTTGGAGATGCTATATTTACTTTACCCCTGCTAAGTGCTAAGCTATTTAAATGTCACATCACACGTACCTGATTATAACTTTGATTTCTCTTTTGCTATGCTATGCAGATGCTCTGTCTGTGCTGATGAAAATTCACTCAATCAGTATCCCGAAATTTTAAAGCAGTTGACATTGCAGCTGACTTAAACACTGTCTTCTTAATATTTCAGCTATTAACTTTTAGCTCAAGTTTGTCAGGTGATCAAAACAATAAAAAAGAGAAAAAAAAAAGCGCTACTCTCGAATGAATAATGTGAATTCACCATCTTTTAGGAACTAATATAAGCCAAGTGGAGAAAGCATGTGTCAAAGATTTTGTTCATTTTGTCATGGGTGATTGGATTACTTAGAGTACAATGTGATATGTTCTGAAGATGTAAGACATTTTACTTTGAAATCGTAACGCAACTGAAGACAAAGCCTCTGATTTTAACTTCAAAAGTGATAACAGAGTAAGAATGGAAGATGTAAGGATGAAGCTGAGAGAAAAACAGAGAAAAGTATCCTGAAGGGATCTTTGGAGTCACTCTGTATTCTCCACCGTGTTGTGAGTCAGCACAGCGTTCGTGGCAGTTGTCAGTGGCCTCTCACTGTTTTGTTCTGTGATTTGAGATCAGTCAGGTGGAATTGCATCAAAGCAGACATGAACAGAGACATTCATTATGGCTCAGCTTGATTCATCACCAACACCCATATCCCACACCCCCATTGGGAGACTTCAAAAGGTTGATGATGCAGGCTGCAATTGCACTAAAGTTTGCATCACAGCATCCTCTTCACATCCACACGGCATCTGCCATCTGGGAGGTAATCATGAAAAAACCTGCAGCAGTGGCTCAGTCTGACCGCTGTGTATCTGATCCTGTTCAACCCAACTTTTGACCAGAATGATTTTGAAACCTTAGAACTGACTGTTAATTTAAAATGGATCTAAAAAAGTAAGAATAAACTGGTCAAATAATTATCGGCTGAAATAATCAGAAAGTAGGCTTCTGTCTGTTGGAGGCACTTCAAGCATTCAACATGTGGAGGCAATCTTCACCAGCGCAGACAGAGTGTTTGCATAGCTTAGTATGAGTTTAAATGCTATTGTTATCAGGTCACTGGTGTGACATTTAAGTTGTGCTTATGTAACTTATCTAGCTGTGACACACATGTCCAGCAAATAAGATCTCTCTAAGATGTGACACTGAATCTTTTAACATGTCCAAAGAATTTATGATTGTCCTGCTTAGATGGAGATCAAAGTTTGTATGCTGCAGTATCAGATGTGTAGAAAACTGATGTTTGAACGTTATTTAGCTAACGCAGTCTATTTTTCTAAATCCCTTAAATGCAAGGCAAGTATAAGTCTTTGATTGCACACAAAGAAGATATTTCAATTACATTATTCTAGATTTGAATTATAAACTCAAGGAATAATGTGCCAGGCCACACTGCTTTTTTAGCTGTAATTTATACTCAGATAGCAATCATGACACATGATAAATAAACATTCATCAGTAGATGTGATAATCATGGAATAATTTGACATAACTGCTTGAAGCTTGGATTTAGTTATGGATTTTGTGTATACTGAGAAAGTAGTTTAACATAGCAGCTGCTGAGATTTAACACAACCAAAGCATTGCTCTCACAGTGACTAGAAAGTTCTTGGAATCCCATTTGTACTGACTAACAGACTAAAATCCTTACAATCAGCATTACAGGCACATCAGAGCTCCATTTTGGTAAACTAATTACGTAGAATAGATTACCCTCTGACCAGATTAGGTCAGTGAACAATGATTTATTTGAGGCAAAGCAATCAAATCTGCCCTAACACTTGATTTGTGGCCCTATAAAAATGAACTCCATTCAGTTCCTGGTTTGAGCTTTCAATCAGGATTCCTGCCATGCTTCTGGTCAATCACAGAGGACACCTTCACATGTCGGTTTGTCAACACTGAGTTGGTCTACTGGACAAATGTACTGATACAGTAATGATGTCGGTATTTGGGGTGGAGAATGTTGCAGCTTGGATGTGATTCATCTTTTCCTAGCTCTCTTGCCAATGAAAAATGAATGTCTTGATTTTGTGTTTAGTATGGAAGTCAGGGGACATAAAAATCCCTCATTGGAATGTTTTGTCATTATTTGTGTGAGCATTTTTGTGTGCTGCATAATTACTGCATAGGGACACACATAAGCTCATGAGAGCCAGTGCTGGAAGTGTTGCATGACTAAATAAATATGCACCAACTTGACACGCACACACTTTCAGACAGGCAGCTAATGCCGTGCTATAAGACAGAGCTCTCAAATGCACTTGCTCAGTTGATTAAAGCATTCAACCAGTGACACAGTTGGGTACTCTTTTGTGTTTTGATTTAAACCTTCAGGGAGTTTCTCAGGGTTGAAGTTGGCAGGGTTAGGTTATAAGAAATACCCCACGTTTTGAACATCTCAGATGACATTTTCAAAACTATCATCAGATACAGGAAGAGTGTGATACAAGTACAAACTTTGCGATACGTGGCAGTTCACTTAACCTGATAGGCCGGACATGGCGAGCAGAAAAAGATAACTCTCGAAGAGCAACAGAGATCCACAGCTGAGGTCAGAAAATGCAAACAGGATCACTTTTAGTCATATGCTCCACAAATCTTTATGAAGTAGTGACATGAAGAAATCCACCATTGGCAACGAAGGGGAAAAAGATGACATCAAAATGTAACTTTTTGGCGAACATGCATGGTACTTTGTGGAGCAAAAAAATACTACTGCACATCACCCTGAACGCATACTGCCACATTTGATGGTGATAGCATCATGCTATGGGGAATGTTCTCTTCAGCAGGGTCGGCAAGCAGATCAGTGATGATGGATGGATTTAAAACTTGGTCAGTCCTGCTCAACATGTCAGTGCAAAAAGACTTGAGACTGGGAGAATAATCATTTTACAGTCAGACAAGGACGTAAACATACAGCCAGATCTTCAATGGAATGTTTTAGATCATAGCTTATTCATGTGTTAAAATGACCGCGTCAAAGCCCAAACTTTAATCTGAAAATATGTTGCCAGATTTGAAATATGCCATTTACAGGCACCTTCTGTGCAATCTGGTGTAGCCGGAACTATTTTGCACTGAAGAATGGGCAAATATTTTCGTCATTAGTTGCTAGCTGGTAGAAATAGCTAAAAATATAAAAGGTGGTTCTTTGATGTTTTGCCTTAGGCCACACTTTTCGAATTTTTCGCATAAGATCCTAACAAAGTATATTTAATTATTGACTGTAACCTTAATAAAATGTGAAATCCGTGTTATTGTTTGCAGTCTATCTAAAGCAAGAAGGTACAGGGGAACTGACTGTCTATGTTGAGTTACGCCAGCTTTAAGTGTGCTATAGCAGTTTTATTCACTAGGTGGCTATTTGTACTCCAGGGGAGTTTGTTTTATACTAGCTTTGGGTTTCATTGAAACTACTTTATTGTTGAACAGCTTTAGTTGTAGAACACTCACATGTAGCTCCAATTAATCCAAGCAAGAGCTTCCTTTGAACCCCCTGGTGTGTTTAAGAGGCACAAGTCCTCAATCAGCATTACAGAGAAGTAAAGGAGGAAGGGGAAAGTGTATGCTGCAGTAATATCAATGGGCTGCTCTTCTTTGTTTTACTTCTTTGAGTGTCTTTTAACTGCTAATGAGAGAATCTACAGAGAATTGGAATAAATCACAAAAAGATGCATTGTCCTAAAGTCAATTTAGATGGTTTGGGTGTGGTTTATTCTCCTGTACCAACAATCAATCAATTTTACAGCAAAGTGAGGTTTTCTATTTTGAAAAAATTCATTGCAGGATCAAGGTCTTTTGCCCATGTCAGTCTTGTTGAGAGCTGTCTTACTTCTTTTGTTGTGCTCCATTTATAAAGCAGTTCTCCTAATTGTGTGTTTATGCAGCATGCTACAATGCATTGTGAATTATTTTGGTTTGCTTTTCTCTTGATGTACTATAACCCTTCGAGCTAAGCCTCTTTATTTCCTCTGCCTTGTATAACTGTGCCACAGAGTATTTCATTCCCTATAATTTATCCATCTGCAGAAATGGATCATGCATCAATGCATGTGTGTATGCGTGTATGTGTACTCAGTAATAGGAAACATTCTGTTTAAGGGGGGGGTGATTACTCTGCCCCTTGTGGTTTACAAGCAGACGAGGCAGTGATGGCTGCTACTTTCTCAGCTATCTCCACTCAGTCCTCTTGGTGTGAGTCGGTGTGTTAGTGCGTATGTTTTGTGTCTCTAAGTAGTGCAAAATGAATTTCGAAGCTTGCGGGTGTTGGTTCATATCTTCACAAGCAACATTGTCTCTGAATGATAATAAATGACTATGCTCATTCAGTGGCTCAGCAATCTACAATAATTTGTTTTGCTGACTGTCTATGAATTTACAACTTTCCAATGAGCTTATTCGTTAGATATGTTTCCATCAGAATTGTTTTGCCCACAATTCCGAGTGAAGTTATTTAGGAATAGGTGATACCAAGTTCCAAACGTTTACTTCAATTCAAATCAATTCTGTGTATTTATTGTTGAATAACACTGGGTTCCAGAAGTATTCCATTGTCCATGTTGTAGTTGTGGAACTGTAGCACTTAAGTTGCTTGCAGCAAGCTCTTCATTCCTTTTTTTCTTTAAACAGGTGTTTTGTCCCAACCAGAGTTTCATCAAGTTAGCTTCAATATGTTCTTCTAACTTGGGGTTCAATAGGTCTACTGCTCTAATGTCCTAACTACACGTTATCGAAAACACACCTTGCTTTTTTATTGTAGTATTTGTACAGCTGCTGTCTTAGAAAGTCTCACCTTCCACCTTCTGACATTGTTTTTTTTGTGGAGCAGTTTGATGACCTGTTAGGTTTGCATTGAATATGACTCAGTAATTTGACTTGTGACATATTTTGTTGTGGTTCCATTTAATCATGTGCAGACAAAACTTGTGGGAAAAGTATTTCTGTCATACGTGTATTGTTTAAAACATTATGAATTTTAACAACCAGTATTTCAGCTGCTCTCTGCACAGCTGGGGATATCTGAACAACATTATGAAAGAAAAGTATGTCAAACAGCCCACATGACATAGTTGGGAAGCAAGCAGGTGCAGTCTCTTTTTCACCATTGTCATTATGGTAACCCCTGTAACCTGATCTAGGATATCATAGTGAATCTAGTTAACCGGGTCTATAATGCAGTTTTGCAAGGCGTGCACAGAAGAATAATCAAGGACAGTAGACAATCAACTGGTAACTGGAACAGAGTTTCTCAATGGTCTCTGATGTTGATTAGTTGAAAAAGCTGGAATTGGGAACTGGAGACCTCAGATGAACTCAATCATCACCACTAATATATATATATATATATATATATATATATATATATATATATATATATATATATATATATATATATATATATATATATATTCCTGATACAGGAATTCAGATTATTTATTTCTTATCATATTTTACATAAAGTCTCAGTCATACTGTGAACATTTTCAGACACTGACAACTTCTGATGCCTCTTATAGTTTGATATTTATAGGAAATTAGCTCTTAACAATCCTTTTAGAGTGAATCTTGTGAAAATGATCTTTCTTAGAATATTCAGTCTGATATTTAGGTGACTGTACAGCAAAGTATTTCTAGCCTTTACATTGAAGTATTTGATGAGCATTAAGGATCAATGAATGTGAAATGAATGGACATAATGGGAGGACAAGAGGCAGTTGCTGAAAAAGACCTGCTTTCTTGGCATGCAATGTTCTTCAGTATAGAAGTCAAGCAGCGGGGATGGCTCAAGAAAAATGTTTCACAATGTCAGTAAAATAAAAGAAATGTAAATTTATATAATATGTATATACCACAATTCAAGAGTTCCTATAGTCATAATTTCCTATCTGGGGTAGAAATATTTAGGTCTTAGACCTGAGAACAGACTCATTCTTTATGCACCCTCACATTTAGACCCACTGTGGTCCTAATCCCACTACGTTATCAGCAGACATCAGCGTGGGAAGTCATGCGGACGGGTATGAGTCTGTGGCTGAGCCGCAAAAGCTGTGCAGCTGAGATCCAGTGATGGGAACGTCTCTGCTGGACGCATGTCCTCTTTTCACACCAAGGCCCACCACTGCCTAGCGGCCCACATTAGCTCAGAAGCTGCTTGTTGAAGAGAGAAGAAAGGCTATATTTAGTTGTACATGTAGTCAAGAGTCTGTGTTGTCAAGAGACCGGTGAAAAGTCAGATGTAGTTTTCCAGCAACACTCTGCAGTTGGAGCCTAATCTCAGAATTCTTTCTTCAGCTAAATGTGCTACATATGTTTTCCTTCCAGAACAGAGATATCTTGTTTTGTGTTCTAGAGACCTGAAAAAATATTTTCCTTATCCTTACAGGTTTGTGAAAAATCTCTGTGTGTCTGTCTTGATTTATAACGATGAGATCAAGGGAGTAGTTGATGTGTTACCTCCCGCTGTTCTCCATCATCTAGCTGTGTTTAGTTTTTAATTATTCAGCACAGGAAACAACCGGTCTAACTCAATTTATTGTTTCTGCCTCTTGGATGCAGATTGGTTATCAAGAACAGGGCTTACCTGATGTGCTCAATAAACTCTATGCACATTACAAGTTTGACCCAGGTTTATTGTTTATTTAAGTTGGGTTTATCTGTTACATGGTGTTTCTGGCAGGCTGTTTTATAGCTTTGCTGTATGTAACCCATTAGTCTGTCAATTTTTCTAAAATAAGAGTAATGTTAGGATTACAACAAAATGAAATCCCTCTTCATCTTCTGCTTTCTAGCAAACTTCTAAAGGTTTGAGACCACATTTGACTGGTGTTTTGAACTGTTCATAATGTCATCACCCTTGAGAAAAACCTAGTCTTATCTGTAAAAACTAACCCCAGAGCATGAAGCTGCCACCACTGTGATTCACAGTGGCTGTATGGTGCTTTTTTTCGGCAATGTTTAGTGTTGTTTTTGTGCCAAATTACGAATTACCACCCAGAGGTGACCATTTATGCCTGAAATGGATATTTTCTCTCAGTCTCTCTTTAATCCTTAGTTTGGAAGTATGGAGAATATAGACGACTCTTTCCACATGTGGAACACAATGAGTATTTGACAGGAATTTCTACTGCCCCTTTGACACTATATACCATATGCCATGACCATAAACCACTTTGGCATGCTATGTATAGATATTGCTGTATAAGGTTTTTTTTTACTCCTATTCCAAACTGGTACTTTTGTACTAAGAGATCCTTTTAGTCCTTTGTAATTTGTCTGCAAACTATACTCTGATAATAGCACACCTCGGCAACTGGTAGCTGCTAATGTCTCTAGAACTCTCTTCTGCTTCAGAGAGTATCAACACTACATTAGAGCACTAGTTCACAGTTTTTATTAGGCTAGCACAGCATTTGATCCTCTCCTGTCTCATTCTAGTGATGGAAATATTGTGTATTGTCTCGTCTTGTGAGCTGGATGTATCATTACTGTGTGAAAACTTCTTTAACCAAATTGTTGTAGCTTTTAATTTTTTGTTTTATATTTTAACCCCCAAATAGATTTGTTTGTTGTTCAGTTGAGCTGTGGAACATATGTATCCTATTAAAGGTGGAAAATTTTGTGCGTCGCCTGGTGTAGCGGTTGATACAGAGGCTATTAGTCCTTGGTGCAGCTGTCCGGGGATCGATTCCTGACTCTGATACCTCTGCTACATGTCTTCCCTTTTCTCTCTCTACTCATTTCCTGTCTAATATAGTGCAAATAAAACCCACTTGTACCACAAAAACTGTTTTTTTTTTTTTTTTAAAAAAAAGGTGGAAAATCCACTGTACATACAATCTGCTGAGTCCTGCTGAATTAGGGGTATGTTTGTTTGGACAGGTTGAGTTTAGATGTAGATTGTTGCCCATGTTGACCATCTACTGTATATTGCTTTTGGACCTGCGCCCAAATTGAATTGCCATTTATCAGATCAATACAACTGACACTCCTAACCGTTCAGTGTTGTTTTTCTCTGTCTCATTTATCTCTTTGTGTTTTATACAGCATTTGCCTGTGGAAACTACATTGTAATATCTTATGCATTGTGTGTGAGACACAGCATCTATGCAGCACAGATATTAGTGCCTGTAGGGAGTTTAATATTGGCCTACATCCATTCTGAATTCCCATGTATCATTTGTACTGTGCAAAAGCTGGAAGAGTATCTTGCAGAAGCCAATAACATTGTATAAAAAGTGCACTTTAGTCAGATTTCAGATCCAGCCTGTGGGGAGCACTGTTTATACTCAACTGAAAGCAATGAGCATTGATTATCTGCACATAAATGGCAGTGAAGCCTGTTTTCACACAGGTCCAAAGGATAGTTTCCCCCGAGGTTGTTACCAGTGAGATACACAGTGCCTTACAATAGTTTTAATTTTCCCCTCAATTTTTCATGTTACAACCATAAACTTCAATGTATGTTACTGAGATTTTGTGTAATAAACCAACCAACACACGGTAGTGCAGGATTGCACAGTGGATGGAAATAGGATGCATGTTTTACAATTTTTCTTCTCACAAACAAAAACTTGAATTTAGAGGTACATATTTGTTTTCAGCAACCCATTACACTAATGCCACAAAATAAAATGTATACAACCGATTGTTTTGGAAGTGACCTAATCGCCTGCTTGTAATTTAATCTCAGTATAAATTCAGCTGTTCACTAAAGGTCTCCAAGGTTTGTTCAGACAACATTATTAACAAATAGCTTCATGAAAACCAAGAAACATGCAGCTTACAGTTGGCACAAGCCATGTAGAGAACAGAACAATCGTGGAATAAAGTGCTCTCATTAATTAAGCCCAAAACTAAGCTCTTTGTGTATGCGGTGCAGAAAATAAACACTACACATCACCGTGAAAACACCATTTCCACCTCAAAACATGATGGTGGGAGCGTCATGCTGCAGGGTGACTTTTCATCATTAAGGACAGGGAAGTTTGGTTATGGTAAATACGAATATGAATGGAACTAAATACTGGGCAATACCTGTTAGAGTCTGCAAAAGGTTTGAGATTGGGGTGGGAGTTCACCTTCCAGCATGATGACAACCACAAACATACTTTCAGAGCTACAATGAAATGGTTTAGATCAAAGCATATTCATTTGAATGTGTGTTTGAATGGCCCAGTCAAAGTGTAGACCTAAATCCATTTGAAAATACATGGCAATACTAGAAGATTGCTGTTCAGATTTAGTATTCAGCCAGTCTGGCTGAGCTTGAGCTGTTTTGCAAAGAAAACTGGTCAAAAATCTCAGTGTCAAGATGCACAAAGGCGGTAGAGATATACCTCCAGTGGACTGGTAGCTGGAATTGCAAAGAAAGGTGATTCATTAAGTATTTAGTCTGGGGTTGCTGAATTCATATTCATGCAAAACTTTTCTGATTTATATTTATATAATAATAAAAAAAGAAAACATTGTATAATTCCCCTCCCACTTCAGAAGTATTCACTGCATTGCATTGGTCTATCACATTAAATTCCAGTAAAATACAATGAAGTTTGTAGTTGCAGCATGACAAAATCTGAGATATTAATGCAGTGCAGATCACCATTTATCAATATTCTCTGTCTTATTAGAGCTTCTGTGTTATCACAGGAAATGTATGAAAGAGCAGGTGGATGACTTGTTTGACTAACCTCAAGTCAAGAATAGCTTATCTACACCTTTTTATCCTGAACCTTTGACACCTTGCTGTTTTACACTATCAGCACATTTATTTCACTGCAACACTATTCATACCGTCTAATGTGCTTGATACACATCTTTTGCTCAACAGAACTGCATGTTTTTTATAGCTAGCCTTTATCCCAGTCTCTCTAGTTTAGCTGTGGGCTGCATTCTACACAATACTGTACATAGAAATGACCAGTAGGAATGTAGGTCAACAGGTACACACTTCCATCTACTATCTGCAGTTACAGACAAATGGAGGGGAAGTTAAAGTGGTCAGATGTTGGCACTGAGTGACTGTTTTAAAGGTGGTGGGGGGATGATGGCACATGATTGGTCCACTGTAGTGCTACTAAATCAGTGTTTTTTAAGTATCACTGCTCCATTTGTAGGTTAGACTTATCTCTCTGCTCCCATGTGTGGGCTATTGTTGGAGCTGAGTCACAGTGGGCTGTCTTATAGAGATAACCTCCTGCATTGTGTCTGCGCTGTTGTTTATTTCCACTGCAATTACCAAGCAATGCCATTAACAAGCTTTGCTTTTAATTTGGAGTATGAAACGATTGTATTTTCTAAAATTTAAGCCTGAACAGTGATCGTTGCTGACAGATTCGTTTACGCTGATATGCTTGGAGTTCTGCTGTGATGTAGAGCACGCACACATGGGTTTACTCATGCCTTCCTGCTCTCGTATTCCTACTTTTTGGGCATTAGCTTTTAATTCATTGATGCTTATAAAAAGGTCATATATTTTGGGAAATAGCTCAAACCTTTGCAAACGAACATGGCATGTGAACACGTTGCTCATTATTATAAAACCAAACATGTCTGACCTCTTTGCTAGTGTGTCTTATCCATTTTCCTTTCTGTCCATGAATGCAGGGTCACATGGCCTTTTGCTCTTTAAAATGAGGCCACACTTTGCTTCATCACTGTGTTCATACTTTCTGAGGATTAGTTGTGACACTTGAGGTTGCTCTAAGCAGTGGCATAAACAGCACCGTCTACTGCTGTTATCTTGAAATATTCCAACCAGCATTATCTGCCAAATCTTACATTTTCCCAGATGCCCTTAACTGATTTGCTGTCAGAATCATGTGACTAGCTTTTAACTGCAAGCCTTGCCACAGCTTGACCTGGATTAAGGAATTTTACACACCTTACTGTGCTGCTGTGCAGTTCCTTGTCAGAGACATTCTTAAATGACTGTTAAATCTCCATATTGCTAATCACAGCATCGTGTCCCAATCCTATCCCTGCACAGCAAGTTTTAGATCCCAGTTTGAAAAGGTAAAAGACAGAGCAGTCAATACCACTGGATTTTCACACACAACAGTGAAAATAGAAATTTAGAGATTTAAAATTTTGAGGAGTGGCTCTGTTGTCAAACTTTTGGTTGACACAGGATGGCAATGCCAGAAGCATTTCATGAGCTTGGAATAAGAAAAAAGACCTTTTCAGATTGGCTAGTACAGCCTGGAGTGATTCTCTGTTTTGTGGGGTCTGCTATTGGATCAGGACTGTAACAGCTCACAGTAATTAACAATTTGGTTAGTTTACCCAAATATTTCCTCCAAATTGTGTCATTTACCAGACTCAGTGTTTTCTCCTGATGGGCATATTTTTATTTTAATAGCTAGGCTAAAGCATAATCCTCAACCTCTGTTTTAAGTTATATCAGTTTACACTTGCTTTTTCATTTTTGTATCTAAAATAGAAAGGCTTATTAGATCAAGAAAGAAATTTGAAACCCACACAGTAGCTTCAGGATTTTTTGCATCTAGATCTTTATCCTTGAGCAGAAAGGATTAATTGAAATTAACATCAAGGACTAACTAGATATCATCTAAAGGGATAAAATTATAAGGTAAGGTAAGTCAGTATATTTGCATTGATGAATATTATTCTAAAGTAGTTGATTGTAATTTTGGTGTACCGCAGGGTTCTACATTGGGTTCTCTATTTTTTAGCTTTTATATTAATGATTTTTCTGAAGTTTGCCTGCATCATGTTACTTGTCAAATGCATGTAGAAGACACTAAGTTTACATGAAAAAAAATAGCTGTTGGCTGCAGAAGAACTATCAGTTGTAATGGTTGAGATCTCTGACTGGTTGCATAAGCTGGTGTTGACAGAACTGTGTATGTGTGTGGGGGGGGTGGAGGGTGTGTGTTCTTAAGGTCTGTAAAGGGAAATGACTCAATTGTACAGGAAAAGTACTTAGGTGTAACAATGGATTCAGAAATTGCTTTTAAAACACATGAAAACCTGCAGATAAGATTCAGTTTATTTTGATGAATTAATCCCCTCCATTAAATAATTTCCTAAAGCAGAATCTAAACTTGTCCACAAAAGATGTAACCAGGGCAGACTTTAAGCTCTACCATGGGAAAAATGCCTTTAGACAGTGATGTCCAAAGTGCAGTGGACTGATTTTGTGTAGCCCCCAACTGCAATATAAGAATAATGCAAATTTGGCCCCACAGCACAGATGATGGATGCAGATGTTGAGTTTTTATTTTTAATTGGGAATAAATTATTACAGTCAAATTTAAATATTCTTACAATGGAAAATGTTAGGTAAAAAACAAAGTATTTGTCTTTTAATCAATGTTTTTTGCATTCTCTTTAATTTCATAGTAAATAGGACCGCATCTTTTCAGTTATTTTTCTCAAAGGCAGACTTTGGTGCACACAAATCGTAATTAGTTTATAAAACTTGACTAAATACAGCAAGTGTTTTCTAAGAAAGAGTGGTTCAAATCCTGTTCTCATTGCTGAGATTAGATAATTGTTTTTTTTTTTTTTTTTTTTTCAATTAGCCCTAAAGAATGACAGACTGGATGTCAGTGGGATATACACTGGCATCTAGTGGCTTTGAGCAACTTTTTTATAGGGCAGCTCATACTTGGAATACTGTACCCACAGAACTAAGGAACATTGTCCTGTTTTTTAGGTTTATCCTGTAAAACAGCTATTATTCTGTAATTCAACAAATCATATGGCTTAATGTTTTTATATAATTTATACACAAAATATGAAGGACTACATGTGAAAATTAACCTCTATGACTCATTTCCTACCTTTACATTATGGACTGAAGGGCTCAATTTGCTTAATATCCATAGTCAATTTTCAATAAATTCTTTCCATCCTGAATTTTACCTTCTTTTTGTGGACTTTGGTCACTATTTACAGCTGTAAAACATACATTTCCACTTTCACAAAGGGACATCTACTTTAAGGCACCATGTGTGGCCTTTCTCACTTAAATTCAGCCCTACCATGGAGTGGCTGACTTGACAAATCCTTAACCTACATCTTTTACATCTCACCGTGAACCATTTTCCCATAACACCAGGAGGAAAGGCTTCTTGCTTAGTTTTCAATAATAAACGATTAAGTTGAGGGTTTAACATGCTTATGTTGATAATGGCCTGCAAAGGAGAAGGCTTTTAAGCGACTGAGTGCTTTTAGCCTAGAAAAACACTAGTACATAAGAGCTCAATGCTATTGGGTCTAGTCTATTGTCCAAGAGGCATCCATCACATTATGGTTAAAGAACTATTTCATATTATAGTAATTATGTTCAATTTACATTATTCTAATAAAATACATGTACACATTACTTTAATATTATTCTCAAAATATTGTGATGACTTCACATTTAATTTGTCTTTATAACTTTTGTGTCTATAACTTTTATAACTTTAAAAATTTTGATCAAGATGCATAAGATATAGCAATGAGTGTCCTTGATGTAGCTATATTGTCAACTCTCTATCAGTACAAGCTAGCTTCACACACACATGCACACACACACAGAGTAACACAAAATTGTCAATGTTTGCCCTCCAGTGCTGTCTGTCAATCTCTTTTTATCAGGCTTGTTCTCTGAAAAACCTGCCCTTAGTTTCAAAAGAAGAAAGATTTGCCTCTGCAGTCTGGCAGCTGATGATGTCTGCATACAGATGTTACCCCTAGAGCAGTGAAACTAATACCTTATGGCTGAGGCTTCTTTTGACGTGCAAGTTAGCATTTCTTATATTCTTTCATTCTTCATTATTGTTCATGTTCCATTGTTTAAATATGTCATCTTTGCTTTCTGACTGAGACATCCACTACTATATATATATATATATATATATATATATATATATATATATATATATATATATATATATATATATATATATATATATCAGTTCTTTTGTTTTTGTTACCAACTGTTTTATATTATATATTTTTTTTGTTTTTAAACAAGTATGTCCATATGGTTGGTTTGAAGATGGGATTTCTTTTCACTCAGTGGTTCTCAAAGTGTAGTGTGGAGACCCAGTGTCAGGATGGGGGAGGAGGGCACAACATTTTTGATGATATTGATTCATCTGTTTATTTATTTAGTTTTGTGAGCAGAAATAATGTATGGTCTTCCAATGTTGCAACATGGACAATTCACAACAAGGCCAGTCTGTCCAGCTCAAGCCACCAGAAGTTTGTTTCTTTGATAGAGGAAATTGTTGGATAATGTGAGATGTTGCCTTAAATGAACTGAAAGTTCTCAGCATAAAGCTAAAAAGAGTGAAAAAGATATGTTGAAACATTTTACTGTTCCATGTAAGCAGGTCAAGCTTATTTTAGAGATAACCTGATGACGACTACAAGCGGAAAAATAACTTTAAAAAACAGCCTCAGAATGAAGCACTAAGCCACCAAACTGTGATAAACTGACATCTGCAGCTCACTAATAAAGGACTGGTTATTTCTGTTAAAGAACTGCACTCAGCTTTTTTCCTTGGCAGCATATAGGCACAATATGACTTCTACAGGTCTCTGAGATCCTGTGGTGTCTTTCTTTTTACACTGATTTAATTATAAAAATCATCATATTTGCAGTATATATGTATACTCTACATTGATAATTCGGCAATGAAGTAAATTTGTATCTTCACTGAACCATTTTTTAAATATCTGGATGAATCAGGTAAAGGTACGCATCATCTCACTGTCTTAAAATCTTTAGCATAAATTTTTAATTTGGAAACGGTTTCAACATTATCCGCCTAATTAGATGTTGTTGTTAAGGTTTTGCTTAACTTTTGGGCATCTCTTTATTTTTCTCCTCCACCATGTTTTTGCAAAGAGTCCCCTTAAATACTGAGGGTCCACATATTTTTGTCATTTTTTTGAGTGACAAAGAGAAATATTAACACCCCATGGGAAATCAGCCAAACTCTTAATATTTCCATGGAAATGACCATAATAACAACTGTTCATTCTTGTACTACTTCCAACAGAATAAAGACAAGTTTGATTCAAACTAAGTACCAGTATCAGTATATTTTATTGATTTGCTGAATTGTAACAAGAAAACAGAAAAATAACAACGCCAAAGTTATTAGCCCTCCTGACACTGAGTGATCAATAGTGTGGTCTCTCTGTCTTACAACTGACAACAGCTTCTCCCTGTATTTCTTCATTAGGTTGGCACATGTCTCTTGAGGTATAACTGGCCACTCTTCCATGGCAAATCATTCCAGCTAATCTAGATTGTGTAGTCTTCAAGCATGAACATTGAACTTAAGCACCCGCCACAGATTCTCAATAGGATTGTAGGCTCTGTGAGGGCCACTCCAGGACCCTAATTTTGGTTTGTGACCAACTTGAAAGTATGCTTTGGGTTGTTGAAAGACCCAGCGGCAGTCTAAAGTTAGACTTGGAGCAGATTTCTTGAAATTATTCTTCCAAGTGTCCATTAAGACGAACGAGGTTCCCGGTGCTTGAAGCAGCAAAATCTCCTCATGACATGATGGTCTCACCACCATGTTCTACAGTGGGAACTGTGTTTTTAGGGTTGAAATCCTCTCCCTTCCTTCTTCAAAGAAAAGCAACATCTCTGTGCCCAAAGAGCTCAAGTTTAGACCCATCAGACCAAAGAAAAGACTCCCAAAACACATCCCCATGTTTCAAATGTTCACGGGCAAACTTTAGTCAGGCATTGATGTGCCGTTGCTTCAGCAATGGAAATTTTCTTGGCCTGTGACCTTGAAGTCTTCCACAGTGAAGAGCTCTCACAACTGCCTTCCTTGACACATCAACTCCAGTAGAGGCCAGCTGTGCAACAATCACCTTGACAGAGATCTGGGGATTCTTGTTGACATTTCCGGTTATTTTCTCTCCAAACTTTTTAAAATCTTGTGCTTACAGCCATGCCCTGGTCTGTTTGGATCTGTTTGTGGTAGAATTTGTCTACTGGTGCTTTGCAATAATGCACCGCACAACTGTTCTGGACACCATGAAATGTTTGACAATGGCAGTGCAGACTTCATCCTCACAATAAGCGTCTACTATTCCTTTTCTGAGGTGATGCAGGTACAGTTAGACCTGTGGTCTGTAATAATTATCTGGAAGTGGAGGGGGAGGTGGTTTGCATAGCCAAATGAGACTCAGCTGCCATAATTCTAGATGTCTCTTTCTGTATTTAGTCTGCAGCTCCCCACCTCCACACTGCTTATCTAAGTCCTCTGCATGTGTGTTTGTGTTCACATAGAGAGACAGAGAGAAAACCTCTGAGGTGGTGTGTGTTTTTATATACAGAAGTGTTAAAAAAAGGGTGTGTCTCCATATAGAGCAGAAACTCCACAGGGCACTGTAGTGCAATATAATTGTTAGCTGGTAGTATGATCCTTTTTTAAAGTTATGCCATGTTATTAATAATTTCAGTATATTCTTTTAATGTGAGAGTTTGAGGAACTAAAATCTACTCTTCTTTCGAAAAGGCATAATTTTAAAGATAATTTGTTTTCTGAGCATTTTATGCTAAAATAATTAGAGTTCTGCATTTACTAGCTTTAAAGTGAAATAAAGAGAAAAGGTCCCAAATTTGGAAACTAATAAACATGAGGAGTCCTCTCAGAAAGTTTTCCTTGTCTTTAAGATCTCATCTTATCTCCATGTGCCTATTAACTGTCAAAACAGGAAAGAAATCCTGTTTTACACCATAATTTTAAGGCTGTTGTTCATTATCCAACTTTCTTGTTGGAAATGGGTGGAAAAATCAACAGGGATTTTACTTAATTTCATCATTCAAGACTATAAAAAGGGAATTTCAACAAAATATTAATAACTAGATATGTCAAAATCTAAACAAATTTTTTTTATTGTGGTCCCAATCAGGATCCGAATCAGCCATTCTTAGAAGCTACTGGAGACCCTGACTAAACTCAACTCTAACAGTTGTATGACTATTTTCTGTGATTTTATTTTAACTGTTTAGCCACATTTTAAAAGTATTACCCTGTTTTAATGTGCACAGTTTGCAATATAGGATGCAACCAACACTTTGTTGATCTAACAAATCTTGATTTTTTTTCCCTCACAAAGTGTTTTATAACCCTTTACAATGATGCTCATAGTGAAAGAGAGACTGGATGGACTGCTGCAGATCATGTGATGTGCTAGGTGCCCAGAAATTCCTGAACCAGGAGAGAGCAACTGAAATACCTCCTATAAGATTTTACAACACTCTTAGCAAAGCACTTTTCTGAAGTTTATGAAACATAAAAACAACTTTTTATATAAGATGAGTGTTTCCACTCAAAACAGAGAGGAAAAATGCTAAGTGTAGCCTAGCACTTCAGCGAACTGCTTGACATAAAAGCTTTCTTACCAGGAGCATGACTTGAGTTGGTTGAAAACTCTAACTGTATGTGTTGAATCAGACTTTTCTTTCAAGGTCCATGGAGTTGCGATTGGAGGGGGGGTTGGGACTGTTTAATCCTGGGGCTGCTCTGGTTGACTGGCTCGTTTGGACTGTGGGGACTTTTTCTGGCCCCATATCTGGATGGGGTCGGGGGCATCGTCTAGACTGGGGTCATTCGGGCGGTGCCTGGCCCTCGTCTTGGCTGATGGGCTGCTCTGCTGCTGTGGAGGTTTGGGAGGTCTGCTCTCCAGCTGAAACTTTGGTTGGAACAAAATATCTGTTGCTATGAGTTGAGTTTGACACAATCACAATACTGAAATGAACCATAATACTGATGACACTTAAGAGTTATTTCAATGCACTTTACAGCAACTGAGTTTTAAAGCATATACTTGGCATTGACTGTAATTAAGTATTGTACTGGGAATCGGTATGTGTAAATGCTTCTTCCTAAGTGAACTGCTTCCGAAGTGACCGGTGTTTGACCAAAAAAATAATCTGATGAGAATTTTGTTTTCTATTAATACTGGATGAGTACAGAATTAGATAGATATTACCTTGCACAGTACAAATAAGTGATGCATTTCTAGTGGTTTTAAGCTTTAGATTCTCTTAATTAAGAAGGTAGTGTAGCTGCTCCAATGAGCTGAAGATTGTTTAATGTAAGGTCAAAATCTGTGGAGCAGTTTTATGACTCATTTGCTTTTTTAACTTAGAATTAGGTGTCTCCATTAGCTGAACAATTGACAGGATTTGCTATAACTGAATAAACGATAAATGCTTTTACCCTCATAAAATAAATATTTCAGATGTTTTATTAAATTAGCCCTTTTTCAATAAGCCGAGTGCCCACTTTACCCATTTATCCTCTGCTTCTATACTAACTGGACCTCTGTGTTCATCAGTGGGAGAAATGTATGATCCTGAAAGTCTTTTTCTCCTTTTTGTTAGTGTTTGTCCTCAGCACAAGGCCTGTCCCTGGCTGTCCTCTCAACATCGGCAAAAGGCCAGACTGCACCAGCTGTTTCTTTCTCTTTCTTCCACTTTATCTTCTCTCTCACAGTTCCTGTCACCTTGCCTTGTGAAAGAGGCTGTGATACCTCCACCTGGTGGTACAGCTCGTGACACTAAAGTTGATATCCACACATGTCAGTGTCAGAGGTAGACAGTTTTTTTTTATGTAGTGTGTGTGTTTTATAAGAAACCAGGTCTGTTGATTAAGGACACATACCCTTTTGTGGTACAGCTCAAATCCAAATACATAAAGCCATATCATCTTATTGTCATTTCATTATGTATCAAATAGCCAACAATACAGCATTTCTCCTTGATGTAAAAAAATAAATAAATAAAGTAAATGAAAGACAAATAAAAAAAAACACAAATACATAAAAACAAAAAAGTGCAATAACATTATGGGAATCTATTTTATTTGTCTAATATTGCTTTTAGTAAATGATTTTAATATAATCCTGTAAATAGAATAATTAATACAATAGCTACAAATAAAATAATAAAATTAGTAGAAATAAAATAATAATAAATATTAAAAAACTAAATGAAACTAAATGATAAAAAAAAATACAAGTTCTTATTAGATCTAATATTGATCTTTTGACAGACTCATAAGTGAGTGGAGGATAGTGAAGGTCTGAGGGGGTGCAGAGTTTAGGTCACGGCCGGTCAAACCCGATTAGACAATGAAAACAAAATGGGGTGGGTGCAGGCTCTAACTGTCTGGCTGTGCTTTGGCACGGAGTGCTGGCATAGGCAATTTTTTTTTTCCTGTTCTGTGCGTCTCACATTGGGAATTATCAGAGCATGCAAGCGGGATAGTAGTAGTGGTAGCAGTAGCAGCTAACACTGGGGATTGCAGTGGGTCGTGGACTTGACCTGATTTGTCAGTTTGATGACTTTAAACAACCGTCGCTCCTCTGGGGATTTTATTGGCTCACAATTCAACGAAGAGACTGTTTTCTTGTTTGGCTGAATGAAAATCAAGATGCGTAATTGCTTTATCAAAGGAGACATTTGACATCAAAGTGCAACATCTGTTGAGGCTCTAATTATCCCTGCCTCACCATGGACAATCTAGAGCACTTTGATATCTCAAAAGAAACAGGCAGTTTGTTTCCAGGTAAGAGCAGTGAGTGTGTAAAAATAAAATAAAAAGAGAGAGATTAGACACATTCATCATCAGGGCTTAAATCTAGGATGCTAAAGCTCCCTGATCATGTCAAGTCTTCAAATGTAATTTAAATAAGGGATGTTATAAACCTCCCAGCATGTTGTGGAAATTGTGCAAGAATGATAAAAAGCCTCTTCATCTGCTAAAGTTGTTTACAACTCTGCGAATCGTCTACAGGGAACGAAGGGTGAAAACGCATTTCTGTGTAAACAGTTTTCAGCCAATTAAATTATCTGAAGGAACAGGGTCTAAAGCGAAGGAGTGAATGCAAATGGGAGAGATATGAGTTGACAAATAACCTTGGCGCAACAGGAAACAAATACAAAGAGCTTACCTGACAATGGTAGAAAGACAAATAGGTACATTTGATGATGTTTGAAGCAAATTAAGTTGCACTAAGAGAGCATAGACCCATAACTTTTGACCTTTTAGTTGTATTTTGGGTCCCCATCCTTCTCGCTTCAAATGAAGATGACAACACTATCCCTACCACCAGCTTGTTTAATTGAAGAAATGTCATTTTTATTCTGCTTTCTAAATTATGCATGGAACCTATTTCATAATTTTTGTGCATGAATGCGTGCATCTCAATACTAAATCATGTCTCTAAATTACAATCTTAGGCATACAAAATTAATATTCCATGTTGTTGCCATGGTGTGTTAGCATGCATGGAGCAACCAGAAATAGACCGTCAACATAGATACCAGTGCACACACATGTGCGGAGTTCATTTTCTTACCGCAGAGTGTGTGTTGAGGTGCTACATAGAAGGGGAAGTGCCTGTGGAGACTCAGATGGTGACAGATGGTTTGAAGACAAATCAGCCTGGGAGTCAGGATCTCTGCCCTGGGACCAGTAGCTCTTTTAAGTATCTTTGGAACAGTGTTTATTATCTATAGAAAATATGACTGTTTTAATAATCCCTTTGTATAAACTCCCTTAATAGTAAATGTGTGCTTTGTGTGCACAGGGTGTTAAATGTTATGTAAGGATAGAACATTATACAAGTGAAGAAAAAAAGGTTTTTGCTCCGTGTTGTACAACACAATGCATTTTTAGCTCTTCTAGCTGTACTTAGTGCAAAGGCCCCACAGCTGTGATTTATGACTTAATACATGCACGGTTCAAAGATGTGCAGGATTTTTCCAGTGGAGGTTGGTTTGCTTTAGCTGTACTGTGAAGAACCACAATGACATACATTTCCTCAGCGGCCTAGGGCTTATTTTACTGCATAAGAACATTGATGTTCATACATCGATATCTAATTGTAATTTTTTTTTATCTCCCCAAAAGAAAATATTTTTATTCCACCTAAACAAAAAATGTTTGTTACCCATTAAATGAAAATGTGTATTCTTACTAAGAAAAAAGTTAAGACACATTACCTATTGATAGCTAGTGTTAGTCCTTTTGGTTGATACAAATTTAGTGAGGTACTTCTTTCTACCAGTTTCAAGTTTGACCCACTCCTCACTTTCAACTGTGAAATGTTTGAGGGGTTTCTTGTATGTATGGCTTGTTTCAGGTTACTCCTCTGGATCTCAATTGAATCAAGATCTGGACCCAGGAGTGTTCATTCATTAGTTCTCAGCCAGAGTTTAAGTAGGCATGCACTTATATCAGCAGTAGCAAGAACCTGTTACTTTCCTGACATTTTTGGAGACTTCTTTTAGCATCTTGTGGTCTGCTTTCTGGGTGAACTTGCTTGCAAGGCCAGACCTGTGCATGTTGCGAAGTTTGTCACTTGTTTTTTAATCTAGTAGAATGGCTAATGTGATTATTTTTAAAGACCTCTTCAAATCATTCACCAGACTCATGAGCAACTAAAATCTTATATCTGCCTCAGGCTCTTTTCTCAGTGGGACATGCCATGGAAACCTTTAAAGTGGGCTGCCCAGAAGGAATCCTGATCAGATCAACTGACTCCTTTTGATGTCGAGGAGCAACTTTCCCATTTGGTCAAAACTCATTTCACCTGGTTGTATCTGGAATCTTGTTCTTTCTGTGACGGTCCATTTCTCATGATCGTAATTTAATGTAGACAGATCCGTAAATGAAAGGCTTTGCTTTTTGGATTTGCTGTTTCTTGACCATGACAGACTAAAGGAACAGCGACAACTGTATGGCATTTAAATGTGCCATATATAAAAATGTACTTCCTAATTTCCTTTTTAAATATTTTTTGAACCCTGGTATACCTTGAAACCTATAAACTTTTAATAATCATACTTTTATTGCAAAGGAAATATACTATATAATGTTTTTCAAATTAAAACATGTTGGTTCTTTAGCTAAACCTTCCCTTTCTGTGCAGTTCAACAGAAAGTACTTGACTAATCATTATAGTTTGCAGACACTGTCACAGCTCACTCCAGCTACACACCCAGAATTATGGGTTCGCAAATGTCTAATCCCATCAATGTATATCCAGATGCAGTTTTATCGATAAAGTGACATTGTTACTCTTCTGCACCTTGCAGGCATTATTCTAAACTTTCCAAAGTGTTTTACAGTCTGGCCATAAACTGAACCTCGAGAGGCGCTTAAGTGGGAGCCAGGAGAAGCTGTGGAGTAAGTAGTTCCTCTGGCATGAACTCCAAGAGGCCTGCACACTCAAAGTACAGTCCAGTAGTTGTTTGGACTGGTGTGAAAGAGGAGCTGCTAAAAGCTCTGCGGGAGTACATTTGGACTGGGCACATAAACAGATCATCAGTGTCCGTCAGTGGTGTTACCAACATTCAGCTGTACATGTGTTGTGTCTCCTTGCAGTTGCGCTTGGACTACAAGACTTAAGCCCTACGAGCTTTTAATAATCTCATCCTCTTGTAGGTCAGGGGTCACATTCTTGCTCCGGATGCTTACAATCCACAATTAAATCTTGTTTGACTAAAAACATGGTACTGTAAGGTTTATTCATTGTGGTGTAATATGAAAGTTTGCTAAAAGTCTCTCTCGTTTTAAGGTCCAATCAACAGATTGTTCTGGACAGTGACGATTGGGGCTGCTTACCCTTAAAACAGCAAACCTTAATCTCAGAATGACACAAAACTATGTTGGTCTTTATTTTATTTTTATAAAATTACACCTTAATCATACCTCTAACTACATGTCAAGCCTTCTTATTTGGCTTTGTCTTGTGTCTCGACTGTTAGATCTCACTTTATGCCATATTGCTTTTCTGATTTTTCTCCAAGGAGACTGCAGAATACTAGGTGAAAATATATCAAATCTGCAGGTCTGTCCTGCTCTCCTTCCACTGCTGCACCTCCTATCTCCCCAACACCCAAATGTACTCACTCATTGTTATAACCTTTCAACTTTAGCTATGGCAGCGCTGCATCTCTGCTCACCTTCATGTTTCTGCTGTGCTTTTGCGTTCTCCCTCTGCAGATCTAAATTCTTCAATCTAAAAAGATCATGTAGATCCAAGCTTTTTTTCTAGATTAAACAGTGCAATTAAAAAGTATTTCTTTATTTGCATATTTTTGTCACACTTTGACTTTCCAAATCATTAATTTTTTAATATCAAACCTAGATAACCTAATACAAAAAACAAAGCATAGTTTTTACATGATGATTTGATCTATTAAGGAAAAAAAGCTATCCAAATCAACTTGGTCCTAAGTAAAAAAAACAAAACAAAGCAAAACAAACCCAAAGCAAAACAAAACAAAAAACTTGCCCTCTTTTTAAATCATCAATTAACTGTGATTAACCACAATCTTTGTAAAGTTGAGTTTAGTTTCACTTGCTGTATCTAGGCCCGAAAACTGCTTGATCTATGGAATCAGGAAATCACTCAAATAGAACCTGGATGACAACATAAAGTAGGCTAAAAAGAATCACAAAGAGCAACACATCATATTTTGATCTAAAGAAAATCAAGAAATTATTGAAATGCAGTGACATGTCCTGAAATAGGATATTCATGTTTTAAAACCATCAAATTAAAATGATTTTGGCTGACTTAAAAAATAAACAGCCTCATAATTATCATTTAAAACTTGATGGCAACTGTTGCCACCAAGCGAGGCACAACCAGTTGTTAAGTTTAGAAGGCATATACTTTTTCATATTGATCATCATACATTTTTTCCACGATATTAAGACGTGTGATATACAGTGGCTCATATCTCTCATATCTCAAGGCTTGCAAAAGTATTCACACCCCTTGAACTTTTCCATATTTTGTCACATTACAACCACAAACATAAATATATTTGTGGAATTTTATGTGAAAGACCAACACAAAATGGTATACAATTGTGAAGTAGAAAGAAAATTATATATGATTCAAAACATTTTTTATAAATAAAAAACCTGAAAAGTGCGGTGTGCAAAAGTATTCAGCCCCCTTTTCTCTGAGTGCAACCAATTGCCTTCAGAAGTTGCCGGATGATTGCTAATGACTAAATAGAGTCCATGTGTGTGTAATCTAGTCTCACTACAGATACAGCTGCTCTGTGACGGCCTCAGAGGTTGGTTAAGAGAATACTGGGGAGCAACAGCATCATGAAGTCCAAGGAACACACCAGACATGTCAGGTATAAAGTTGTGGAGAAGTTTAAAGCAGGCTTAGGCTATAAAAAGATTTCCCAAGCTTTGAACATCTCATGGAGCACTGTTCAATCCATCATCAGGAAATGGAAAGAGTATGACACAACTGTAAACCTACCAAGACAAGGCTGTCCACCTAAACTCACAGGCCGAACAAGGAGAACACTGATCAGAGATGCAGCCAAGAGGCCCATGGTGACTCTGGACGAAATGCAGAGATCTATGGCTCCGGTGGGGGAATCTGTCCACAGGACAATTATTAGTCATGCACTTCACAAATGTGGTCTTTATGGAAGAGTGGCAAGAAGAATGCCATTGTTAAAAGAAAACTATGAGAAGTCCTGTTTGCAGTTTGCCAGAAGCCAAGTTGGGGAAACAGCAAACATGTGGAAGAAGGTGCTTTGGTCAGTTGAGACCAAAATTGAACTTTTTGGCCAAAATGCAAAACGCCATGTGTGGCAGAGAACTAACACTGCACATCACCCTGAACACACCATCCCCACTGTCACCTTCCAGCAGGACAACAGCCCTAAACATAAAGCCAGGGCTAACATGGAAAGTCCAGACCTAAACCCAATCGAGAATCTGTGGCAAGATCTGAAAACTGCTGTTCACAAATGCTCTCTCTCTAATCTGGCTGAGTTTGAACTGTTTCACAAAGAAGAATGGGCCAAAATTCCCGTCACTAGATGTGCAAAGCTGGTAGAGACAGACCCTAAAAGACTTGCAGCTGTAATTACAGCAAAAAGTGGTTCCACAAAGTATTGATTTAATTTTCTATCTACTTCACAATTGTATACCACTTTGTGATGGTCTTTCATGTAAAATTCATGTAAATTGTGGTTGTAATATGACAAAATATGGAAAAGTTCAAGGGGTATAAACACTTTTGCAAGCCACTGTAAGTGTGACAAGTAGGCAAAACCAGAAGAAGTCTGAAGGGAGCAAATACTTTCAGAGCACTGTGCATGCAGAATGAAAATCTATCCCTGGATGAACTTCTTGTGTTTCTAGAAAAATCTTCGTGTACAAGGCTGTATCACACAGTTGTATCGCATTCATTTTTAATACGAACACATCTTCACTAGGTTCTGGCAGTCACTAAAGCAGCAGGTTGTTTTGATCCATTTGATCCTCAGAATTCAATTCTCTCCTGCCATGGTCCATCTCACCCAACTACTCACCTCATGGTCATTCTAGTTTAATAACTTACACTTATCACTTGAGAATCTTCTTTAAACATCACCGTTCACACTTCTGACACCTCACTCTCTATCAAAGTGAAGTCATCAACACCTTCCCTGAAGTAGAGAACTCAGCTTCATGCTTGGGTTCATAGACTCAAATGTTTGTCTTTAAGACCTTATTTGATACAGGAATTAACAAATGGTTGTAGCATTCTGTTATTTAACTTTTTTTAACCTAATTGTTTAAATTTATAGCCGATCTTTTGAGCCCTATACCAAAGCCATGGCCACAGGATCAATACTGGGTGTCTTGGAGAATTAAGGTTTTAGTATGCTAATTGTCTCAGTTGCTGTTGCTTCATTTGATTTAGGCATTGGCATTACCAACATTTTGAAATTTTAAAACTAAAATTTTTTATACAGGTTTTACATACTGAAGTCTTTTGAAGGAGATGCTACAGACTGAAGATTTATGTGACTGGATTGAACTCAGAGCAGCTCAGTACTGCCCCTTCCTGGCCTGTTGCTGTGCACTGCTTGTCAGCTGGCGAATAGAAGCCACTACACTTTTCTTTCAATTACAGGAAAGGCTAATTTAGCTGTTTGGAAAAATTAATATTGTGAGAAAAATAGACAGCCATGGTGTGGAAGCTAAAGAAATGCCAGCCTTGTCTCTTACTGAAGTAAAACTCTAGTAGACACACTATAATGGCCTTACTGTTGAGCAGCCAAGTGTGAACTGCTCAGTATGTATCAATTCTTCTGATCCCTATCAAGAATACACTCCTCTCAGCCCTTTTCACTCCTGAATCTTCAGCAATTATAAGTTGTGACAGTTGCTGTTTACAAAGTACTCCGTCCATCAGGGATTTCTATGCTAACTACACATCACAAACCTCCCCAGATGCTCTTCAACTAGCTAAGCCTGGTGGCAGGGGTGCTATTATGATGTTTGTTCACAAATATATCTGTGCTCTCATCAGTCTGATTGCATGGCCAACCTCTAAAAGCGCAACTATAACTTAGCTTTAGCTACTCTTTTAGAGGTTCGTGTTGAGCACACTTGAGCCGAGCAAGTGGTTTGGCTTTAATACTTGACAGATACGTCGGTGCAGTACTCACAGAAAAGCCAGCCCTCGTTAAGGGATCGCACAAATGCCGATACAGGCAAACCTGCTCTGCAAGAGCACCTTCCAAATAGACAATTTTGAGTGAAAGCTGGTGTGCACAATCTGCGCCGATTTACAAAAATTTGGAGCTGCACTACTTGGCACTGCGTCAGTGCCGGAAATCAACGAGCAGGGGCGGGGACGGCACAATTGGTACGCACCCTCTCGCGCCCAGTTCAATGCCAGCTATAAACCTGGTTTAACCTGTCTTTGTGATCACTGTTACTGGTGCATAAAAAAACCTGTGTAAACAATTCTTAGCCCAGCAGGGGTAGGGGGAAGGAGTAAAGCCTGGCGAGTCACCAGGTTATAATACCCTGGGGAAAACTCTGCATCCATACCCTCATTTATTTTAGGTGTGGGTGAACTACTTAAGACCAGAAGTGGTGACTCAATTTTGACCCTTAGATTCAAGTCATGCTTAAGTTACAAAAACGAGGTGTTCAGACATGTCTTATACTTGTGCACTACAGACTCATGACTTGACTGTTCAAATTTGGGTCTTGCGTACAATCTCTATCTCATGCAATCAGGAGTAAAAGCAAGTCATTATGTAAGCAACAGATGCAGCTCTGACTGCATATTTTACTGTGAAAGGATGCGCTTGATTGTTAGCCATAGATCACAGACTGTTAATAACTCAATCTGTTCATGTTAGCTTTAAAATGAAATTTATAGCATACATTTGAAGATCTTTCCTATTTAGACTTGACAACACAGGTTTTAATTGTTGATTTAGAACATGGTCTCCCAGTATCATTTAAAATTATCCAACTCAGAATAAGCAAGAAACGCTCACATAGTGAAGGAGTGGACGTGAACTCGGGGATTACCAGGATGGTGATTACAGTCATTACAAAGAAAAAAACACTTTATTAAAATGTATTTATTTACATTTATTTTAATTTACTCAAAAATGCAACAGCAACTGATTTTATTCTCTTTTTATAATTTATCTTTGATCATAAATATATATAGTTCTAATGTGATGAATATTACACTTAATCAATTTTCAAAATAATATGAAACAGCCACTGATGACTTATCCAGGGTTTACCTCGCCTCTTGCCCAATTGCTGGAGATAGGCATCAGTTCCACTGCAGCTCTGCATGGGCAAGCAGGTGATGGTTAAAGGCACCTATAACAGTTGAATTTAATGTTAAAACAGCAAAAGCTAATTGTTGATGAATATTAAGTGATTAAATTGTAAATATGCATGCGCTAAATAAGACCTAGGGGCAAACAGGAGAGGATTTGACTTCCTAACCTACAGCAATACATTGTTATAGGAAGACTAGGTGGCATGTCAGTAATGCGAAAATGTTTATTTCTTTCATTGGATACTTGAGTCTTGAGTTTTACTTGGGAAATGTGACTTGTGAACATCTTTGTTTGAGACCCAGTCTGGTTCTTTACTTCACATCTGATTCAGTTTTATTGATTCAGTCCACAGCTACAGCAAAGCCCAGTTTAGTCACCATATGATTTAATGCACCGATTACTGAAAGAATGTTTGCAGAAAACTCTTCCAGCCCAAATCACTGCAGTGTCTAAATGTCTTTATTCTTTTTTTTTATTCCCATACATTCCGAGCACATACTTTGAAAATAATGACAAGGTCAAAAACTCTGGGCCGATTTGTGGGTATGAGCCAACAGCTGAAATGGCTGCCTACGTGTTCATATCACATAACACTTTCACAACTAAGAGCATTGAATTATTAATTTAAAAAAAATTGTGAAAGATTTGCTCGAGGATGTTTTTGAACACTCTCTAAATGATTGTTTTTTTGTGGCCAAAGTTAATTCAGCTTCCAATATAAGTTCTCTTAAGATTATGATTGCTTCCTAATGAGCACCTTTAACACGGATGATTTGTAATTATAAGTCATTTTCTTATGACTCATACATTTAGGGTTAAAAGTGGTTCATTGTATAATTGAACCCTACCTGATTTTATTTTGACTAAAATAGCCCATTTTTACTCTAAAATGACAAGTTTACAGTATTGAAAGTGAGGGTATGTAAACATGTCTATGTGATAAAGATTCTCAACATACTTAAACACCTAATTGAATCTGTGTTGAATGTTTCAAGTGATGTTCTGCATATTAATTTGTTACAGTGTTGCGCTGTTCATTTTTGACTCTTCATTTTTCTTTTCTTTAACCTCCTGCTTATATTCCTCCTTAGCTCTCATGTTCTGTCCTCATCAACCCCCCACATTCTGGTGCTTTTCCATCAATCTATCTCTCCATCTTTCCTGTTTGAGGCCACTAATTTAGCCTGGCTGGCTCTCCTCCCTGGCAGCAAAGGAAATGACAGAGAACGATTTTCATGATTGCATTTTTGCCATGTCTGTTTAAAGTTGCTTTGAGAAATTTCCTCTTGTGACTCCTCAGTGTGTACATCTGTAGGAGAGTCCCTGCCAAGTCAGAAGAGTTAGTCATTCTCTCAAAGCAAATTTAATTAACACTTCACAGTGAGTGACCTCCCTGTTACTAAGTAGCCTGTTGCTAAATTCGACACTAAATCATTTCCTGCGTCTGCATATCTTCCTGCAGTATTCACAGGGTCTAGTTTTTATAGAAGCATAGATATTTTAAAGGGATGTCTTTTTTGTAAGCTTTAAAAAACTAAAAAAATTGCACTGTGGTGCAGTTATTATCAGTGTTGCAAGAGGTTTTTGGGTTTGAACCCCAGAGGGGCCTTTCTGTTTAGATTTTTAATGTTCTGTCCCGAAGACATGCGTCCTGCCTACACCAACAAGTGGCTTTTGTCGGAACTCGTTGTACCAGCCGGTAATTGTTTTAAAGAGTGCTGATATCCAAAGACCAATTAAAGATTAGGTCTCAGATAGTTAAAGGACTATTCCTAATAAGTATGAAGAAATATTTCCTCCTAAAATACCATTAATACATTGTAATATGGCCAACACATAGGAAAACCCGGCAATGAATGTTTGTTTGTCTCCCAACTGTAATCTAATGAAAATTACAGACTGACACTTTTCTCCTGCCAGTTTAATAAATATGAAGGTCTTCTGATATCTTTTTCTGCTTCTCTTAATAACAGCAACTACGGTCAATTTTTACCACAATGGGATTATTTGGAAAGTAAATGCATAGTATAATAGCTGCTAAGCTAACAAATAAACTTTTGAGAATTTATTTGCTTTACCAAACAGACCATTGACCAAATTTTCATTGAAATACTGTAAGATAGCACCAGGAGTGGCTGAAATACTCATAAGTATTGACAAGGATTCAGCTTTTCTGACTGGAACCTTTAGATCTGCTTAGTTCCTCATATGATCCTTGCAAAAACATTTTACACCCCTTGAACCTTTTTTACATTTTGTCATGTTACAACTACAAACTTCAATAATGAGAGTTTATTTGATAGACTGACACTAAATAGGGAGTAATTGTGAAGTAGAAAGATTACATGATTTTCAACATTCTTTATCAATAAAAAACTGAAAAGTGAGGCATGCTTTTTATATTCAGCTCTGAAACCTCTGTATAAAATCCAATGCAACTAATTGCTTTTAGAAATCATCTAATGAGTAGCTACAGAGATCCACAGCTAAGGTGGGAGAGTATGTTGGCAGACAACTACTCATGGTGCACTCTACAAGTCTGGCCTTTATGGTATAGTGGCAAGAAAAAAAGCATTTGCTAAAAGTCATAAGAAATCTTCCTTGCAGTTTGCCATATCCCATATAGGGTCCACAGCAAAGATATGCAAGATGACCAGGTGCTCTGATCAGATGAGATCAAAACTGATTTTTTTGGCCAACTTGCAAAATACTATGTGTGGTAGAAATACTGTATCATCCTGAACACACTCTCCTCATGGTGAAGCATGATGGTGGCAACGTTATGCTGTGGCTATCAATTTCTTTAACAGGGACAGGAAAACTGACCAGAGTTGATGGTAACTGCGGTGAAAGGTGATTTCTAAAAAAGAGCTGATTTGGGGAGTCTCAATATAACCTCATGCCACACTTTTCAGATTTCTGTTTGAAAACTATGCATCCTTTGTTTATCCAATTCACCATTATGCACTGCTTTGTGTTGGTTGCTGAGAAGGCTCTATATCTATTTTCTATAGAGGTACAAATGGCTCTTTAGACCTGACACAGTACCTCTTATTGGCCAAAAATAATAAAAAACCTAAACAAAAATTGTTAATTTAACGGTGTTATAAAAAAAAAAATAGGTTTAGTTGTTTTTCTACATGTAGTATTTGATTTCCACTGAGGAGTAAACAAAAAAAATGCAATGATTTGTTATTTTGGTCAAACATGCTTTTTTTTAAAATATCATTTTCCATAAAGATCAACATTCCATCCATCCAACCATCCATTGGCTATACCCACTTATCCTTGCAGGGTCACAGGAGGGGCTGCTGCCTGCAGTCATTAGGCGAGAGGCATATGAACATTGCATTAGAGAAAGTTTTTCTTGATTTTAAAACCTAGAAATGCAAATAAGATGTAGTTTATCTATTAAAAAAGTTTTATACATTAAAAAAAAAATCAAGAGTTATCTTTTAATTAAAGGCCATGCAATTTTGACAGCTCTGTAACTAGACTAAGGACTAGATTGACTCTTTGGATTGTAAAGCTTCCTGACCGCTGGTCTATTACAAATAAACTCAATAAAATAGATTGAAGTTAATGGAAGTAAATGTGTTTAACATGTAAAATTTGTTAAAGAGTTAAACTGTATAAATTGTGTACAGCAGATGATCTGTGCTAAAACCATAACAGAGAGTGAGAGGGAAAACAAGAAGGTGGGGTGGACTGTTGTCAGAAGACAGTGCCTTCTTGAGAGGACTGGCACAATAGTTTTCTTTCACAGCTGCAACAACAGAGTCATGACATTCTGTTCTTGTGACTGGGCATTGCACAAATTCCCAAACCAACAGTATCACAATGGGGCACATATAGAGGCCCCAAATCACAGACAGGGACGCTCTGTGCACAGTATACTTTTAACTGCAAACTGGATGCAAACACGCATGGTGGGGAAATATTATGTTTTGGTGGCTGCTGACTCTACCCTTCACATCAGTAAACACAAGTAACCCTTCTGCAGTATTTATGATAGATCCTCCTAAAGACTTAAGTCTTCTTATGCAGCCCAGTATGTCAGCATGTTGACATGTTGAAAAACATCCAAACTTTTGGTTTCAGCTGTTGTATTGTTTTTTTTTTTTTTTTTTTTTTTTTTTTTTTGCTGTGACAAGATTGAACCATGTTTGTCCAAGAGACCCCACGTTTTAAGACAAAGTCTTACAATAAATAGAGCAGCAAGGTGGATCACAGTCCATCATGGTGTAAAATGTCACCTTATGTTGATTATATTAAAGAAGATAGTTTGTTTTGCTGTCTTCACCTTTAAATCTTTACTTTTACATGAGATGAGGAAACTTTAGTGGAGCCAAGTAAAAATAAATCCCAGATTTATTGATGAAGGATGTATTCACAAATGCAGTTTTTCTTGTTATTGTCTATTTTTATTTCTTTGCAGTGTTAATGTGCATTTCCTTTGGGTTGCCAGGTTTGCCAGGGTTATCCAGCATGTTTGGGAAGAAGAAGAAACGGCTGGAGATCTCAGCTCCGTCTAACTTTGAGCACCGGGTCCACACGGGATTCGACCCACGGGAGCAGAAGTTCACCGGACTGCCACAGCAGTGGCAGAGCTTGCTGGCCGACACTGCCAACCGGCCCAAGCCTATGGTGGACCCCTCCTACATCACGCCCATCCAGCTGGCTCCAATGAAGGTACAACACGAATGTTCAGAGGGCATCTGGCCTGGGCGCTAAGGACAAGTCATTACCATGTCCCCATCTGTTGCTGTCATCATTTGTCCTGCATCATCTCTGTCTCCACTCACCTATATCCCTTCTCTTTTTGTTGTATTTTCTTGTTTCAGTCTTGTATCTTTGGGCTCTCACTCTGTGTAGGTGTCGGTCTCTTCTCACTGCTTCTCTTCCCACCTGTTACACTCCTCCATTACAGAAAAAAATGGATAATGCTCCATACAATCTGGCCACAATAAACAATCAAATATCTGAAATTATAGCATCATTGTCTTAATTTTAAAGATGTAAGCCTTCACTAAGTAATTTCCTCTAAAATCATGTGATGCACATGTGCCAAATTTACAGATCAAAAAAGCTTAACCAAATGTTTATTAAACAAATTACTGGAAGATTTTGGTAAAACATATGACAGGGTTTTCATGACATAATTATTCTTGATTTGATATTGAATGAAAAAATGTTCCTGTGTCTCTGTTTGTTGATCTAATTAATTTTTATTTCTTCAATGTAAGGAGCTGCTGCTGGTTGAAAATTACTGATGTTTTAGAAATTATTTTCAAATGTTAAGGAGATATTGCCATTACAGTGCCTTGCAAGACACAAAGTGGAAGTGGAAGTAGAATCAGTAAAGGTGTGGTGGAGACTCTTCTTTCTATATGGAGACTCTTGTTTCTATATTACCTCAAGCTCAGTCAGAATAAGCTTGGAGTGTCTGTGAACATTGGTTTTGTCTTACCAAAGATCCTCATTTTGGGTTTGAACTGGACTTTGATTGGGCCATTTTAGGATTGCTTCCATCCATCTTCCCATCAAGTCTGACCAGTTTCCCAGTCTAAGCTGGAGAAATGCATCCCCACAGCATGATGCTGCCACCATCATGTTTGACCATGGGGATAGTGAGTTCAGGCTGATGTACGGTGTTAACATTCCACCATATGTAGCATTCAGCACTCTGGCCAAAAAGTTAGAAAAATCACAAAAATCACTTATAGGTTTCCTTCAACCTTCACAGTTTTACACTATATTGTTGGTCTTTTACAAAAAATCCCGATTATATTGAAGTTTGTGGTTGTAATCTGACACAGTGAAAAAGTTGTGTTTTTGCAAGGCACTGTGTATGGCAGACGAAGCAGCACTGAATCCGGTAGGACTTTTGTGCCAAAACATCTAAGATATATCCACTAAAAACCAAAGTTACTATAGTTGTGTGAAATGATTCTGATTTATTTTTTTCCATTTAACATTTAAAGCTGCTTCATTTGAGACCATTTTGCATGCTGATGTTGCTCTTCAGTCACTGTAACTCCTCTGTGAATGTGTGTTTCCTCTTTTCTCTCTGAGTGTCTCCTCTGATGTGTTGTTGTTCATTGGTTCTTCTTAACACGTCACTTTGACACGTTCAATCCATTGAAAGCAGTCAGTTACTATTTATACCCCCTTATACATGTGAAGATTTCTCAAATTGCACCTTGATACTTGTTCTCAACTTTCAGTCGGTTGCACCAGAACAATGTTTTGTAGCTGAAATTGAGTCACAGTTTCTCTGCTAATGTAAAACTTTAAAGAACTTGTGTTATTTATAATTGAAAGCCTATGTAGAAGCCTGTGTATCCATTGCTTTGAAGCACTACATTGTCTATTAGTCCTCGAGGAACCACTTTCAGGTCCTCCTGACAAGAAAACCTGAACTCAGTGAAAATTCAGTAACGGAGAACAGCAATATGCCACAGGAGATATCTCTGAAGAGGGGGAAACAAGAAAATAATTCTCTTGCTCTCTTCACAGATATCTCCCCAGAAAGTCCGGTCGTCTGAAACGCCGTTGCCCAAAGTATGACCTCCTCTTTCCTTTCTGTTTTCAACCCCCTCCCTCCTTTTTATTTTTTTCTTTCCTAACGGCCACCTTCACTCAGTCCAAACTCAGCCGTTTTGTTTCCAAATGTCTCCCCTGCTGCCTGCTGCCATGCATTTTCAGGTGGAGGTGGTTTGTCAGCAGGGACAGGGAGAAACAGAGAACGACTCCACACATGACATAACTGTATTGCCGTGCCGAGTCTTTTCTTAGAACTCATCTCCACTCTTCCTGTGTTGTCTTTCGCATGAACCTCCGTAGAAATGATAAGACTAACTCCAGCGGCATGCTCCCTTTTGTTTTCCCAATTGCTGCAGAGCACCATTGAAAATGATGATGAAGATAATCATGATGATGATAATGATGGTTGCTGTGATGTGAAGTGCATGTTGTCATGGCAGCTGATTCTGCTCCGATGGAGGCCAGCGTTCTGTAGAAAATGGGTCACAGAGGGTTTGCATGTGTTAGAGAAACCCTTCGTCTCATATCTTCTTTGAACTCAAACTACTCAGGCTTGGGGCAGAGGCATGTTTCCTGTCCCCTTCGTTCCTCTACTCTTTAGCTCCGCTTCTCTGCTGTTTTCAGCACATTAAAACAAGACTAGCATGCTGAAACATGACAATACACAACTGTAAGCAGTGCCAAAAGAAAAAATCTTTAAAAAAATTTTTTTAAGGTAGAAAGACAAGATTTTTGAGACACAAATTTTTTTGTCAGACGCTAGTTTCTCTTCAGCATCACTCTGTTTAAATCTGAATGAACAGGTTAACATGAAATCAGAGCAAACCATGGCTTACTCTAAGCAGCTGGTTTACTTAGACATTAAGCTGTCAACAATTGATTTTAAAATAGTTGTTCAGTCTGTCTTTCATGAAATTTGGAATCAGTACAAGCACAATTGGAGGAACCCAACTTCAAGTCTAAAAGACCCCAAAGAACTTGCAAGTCTTTGAATCTGCTAAACCTCAAGGGAGCCTCGGGATGATCTGATTTGTCTTTTTTACCACGCAGGGCCTCCAGCACAATTTACATGTTTGTTTCACTTTCGCCGTAAATTTGGGTGTTGGAAGTTTGCAGTTTTACAGTTATAATGCAGTTCAAGAACATGTTCTGTCAACTAATAAAGGAAATATTACACTTTCTTTAACAAGTTGGTTTTAGGCCCCAGACCAAATTGACTGTGGGCAGCTGTGGCTCAGTCAGCAAGATGCTCACCCTCACTTAAAAAATGATTGAAGCCTATACACAACCTTTGAGTTTATTTTAGTCAATATGCTTTGTAATTGTGACGTTTAGATCTCTTTTTGCTGTGCGCTAGTTAAAGGTATCAAGGTATCGCAAGGATCTCAAGGGTACAGTTATAAAACCTGTTGAGATTTATTTCATATCAATCCTATGGTTTAAAGTTCTTTTACTGAGATTCCGATAAAGTGCAAGAAGGGACTAAAGTTTTAACCAGCTGTATGGATCACAAAGTACTAAAAGCTGCCTTCCCCCTCACCAGTTACTGTGCATTACTGGTCAGCTGGCTGAAAGAAGGCTACCACCATTTTCTCTACATTAAGACTATTTGGGTTGTTGGGAAATATGTCTAGTTGCGAAAAATGCGGAGAGTCTTGTTGTGGAAATCTCACTACTCTTTCCAGTACCGCAACCCCAGAGGTGCATTAACAGTGACAAACAATACGAAAAATGCTGCTTTGCTTATTTTAAAACAGTTTTATAAGCTTTGCGTAAAGTTAGACTCAATCAGCAGTTCCACAGTAAAATAGTTACTTTAGCGCTGATTTGGAATGTAACTATTCAAAAACGCTAATCAGAAATTCACAACATTGTCAAATATGACTCCAAACAATGTAGAAAAATATTAGATCATTTAGAGTAAAGTAATAGGTGTCAATGTCAAGCTTGAAGCCTCTGTATCATCTCTCAATGGATTTAGCTGAGACCAAAACACATCAATTACAACATATAAAACTGAAGAGTTGTGACTTGGAAAGACAGTTATACAGTAGTTGCTGACTAAGCAGCTTAATTAGTGCAGAAACACTCTCCCACAAAGCAGTCAGAACTTTCTCTTTCCAAACCAATGCACACAAAAGACAGTGAACAGCTGCCCATGTCCTGCATTTGTAGTTTTATATTCTTTGCACTTACCATTTTACTCCACAGTCTTGGCTCTTGGATTTGATTAGTGCTTTTGGGCTGTTTTTTTGTTGAGCTTAGCGTGTAATTACTTATGGAGCTCATAAATAAAATGTATGAGTGGCTTATAAGAGGTATATAAGAGGAATGAAGTTGCTGTCTGGGACACTCACATTTGCTGTGATAATATTTAATACTGACACCCGTGAACAGATCTCTTCTGGTCACATCCTGCTGGAATCTGTCTACATATTTTCAAGGTTATCCCTTACCTTACTTGCTTTGTCTCCTCCAAGCAAAACAATCTTATTCTTCCCAATCCAAATCCCTTTTTACAGTCACATAGGTCCACAATTTCTAATGTTGTCAAGCTTCTCAGCCCTTATATTTCTCAATGCTTTTATTAAGTTGGGATGGCTATCCGGAACTAAATCTACTGTAGTGCAGTTCTGAGTTTGCTGCTTAAATCAGAGGTATGATTCACACATAAGAAACAGAGGGGGTTTGTTCACCCAATAAATACATTGCACCTTGTGGATTAAGAGAATTAAGCCATTGTCAGCCTTTTTTTCATCTTAGTCTTCTTCCTTTTTGTTCCTTTTTGTTGATCGTACATGAGGTACACTGCACCACACTGCCCACATAATTAGCAGTGGCATTGCTCCGTTTGTTGCGTTTGGCTTTGCATCTGCAACCTCCCTGATGACGGACAAAAATATGCCAGAAATGACAGACGGCTCCATGTGTGCGTCGCTGCATTGTTACCGTTGAGCGTAAATGGCCCTTTTCTCATCATGACTATGTCAGATTGGTTTTCAGGAAGTAATTATGAGTAATCCTGTCTAAAGAGTAAAATTTAAATGATTGTTATCCATCCTTTTATCCATTGTATATACCTGCTTGTCCTTGCAGGGTCTATCTTCAGTGGTCATTGGGCGAGAGGCCCAATGTTGCTTGGATGGTTCTTTTGTTAAGCTAACACAGTTTAAAAGTTGTTGTTGGCAAGCTGAAAGCAACTTGGCTCTTAACCAGCAGACTTCAGGCTTCAAACACAGTTTGACTAATTAACCAGCTACTATCAGCTTTTTACTTTTGTTGCTCTATTAAGGGCAGAAAAGCAAAAGGTGTAATATTCTGTGAAATATGACTATGAAAACTGCTAAATTTAGCAGGGGGTTATTTTAGATTTTTGCTCAAATTTATGTCTCAGATAAAAACAAGTTAAATTTAACATTATTGTAACGGTTGTAATCAATATGTCATATTTGACAACAACTATAAATACAGTTGCTTTTTTGTTTTAAGTAAAAACTATCAGGTAACACAGCCTGATGGTTACATTTTATGTGATTCCGTTGCACTTAACATGCTAATGGTTCAAAGAAGAAACCAGCAAATGCTGGAAACAAATATAACACATATCATCAGTAATGAAGTGCCAAATAAATGACAGATTCATTTCTATGGGATCAACAAAACCCTAAAGGCAGCTAAAAACCAAAATGGACTGACTTTCAAAGTTACGAAGTGAATGCTTTATCATGGCTCACATCGTGTCCTGACTAAACTCTTATTGAAAAAATCTGGGTAAATGTTCTGATCCCACCGCCCCCAAAATAAAGGCCTTATGTTGAAGAAACAAGGAAATGTAAGAAGCATTTACTGGATGTAAGAAATGGCCAGAGGGGAAAAAAGCAGAATACTTTACAAACTGTTAGATTTGCCAAAGGGATTGTTACTAAGTACTAATTCATTTTGACTTTCTCTTTGGGCAGCTTTTTAAATCTTTCATTTTAAAATTGTAAACAAGGAAAAACTAAATGCAACCTCTCAGAAAGCATCAAGAAATTCATAATCAAATTCAGTTTAATGTCTTCAGGTTGGGTTTTATTCTCTTGGCTTTTCACAGTGACAGGTTTCAACCCTTACAGTTTAACTCTGGGTCACTTCACTCGCATATTTAACCAGCTCCTCTTCCTCGCAGCGTGCATACAGACAATGGAAACTAACAGATTAATGGGTCAGTGTAAAAGATTGAAGAAGGTACGTTTTCATGCATTTGGAATATAAACTGATTTCTATTTTTAAGATTTGTTTAGCAAGTTGTTCGCATGACTTTTAGGGTCAGTTTTCAAGAAATAAATGTGAGTCTGTATCCCTTGAAGTGATCAAAGCGTAGCTGTGTTTTTTGTGTGAGTGTGTATGACCCTGACTTCCAAAGTGGCCTCGGTTATTTATAGTGCCCCACCCATGGCTTGATATCTTCCTCTCCTGTTTGCTGTGACACTTAATTGTAGCTTGTTCTTCACAGCAGACTCCCCCAGCTCTTTCTACTGAAGTTGTGTGTGCATGTGTTTATGCGTACCCCAGGAGGGCGTGAAAAAAGCAGCCTCCAGTCTGGCACACCTCCGGGGCTGTCTTCATTCAAACAAGGTGCTATAAAAGGCTGACATATTGAATGTGCATGTTAACCTGTCGGAGTGTAGATGCTACTGTGCAATGATATCTAATGAGCATTTAAACTGGTCAGTGTGGTCATCATACTGAAGTAAAGTCCCGCTGGCCTCAGGCTCCCTCTCTCATCATTTATTCACAAGGCTTGTAGTTTTGTTGCCAGACTGCTCACCTCAGCTGGTAATTTGTATTACTTAAAGGTTTCACTCACATCTATTCTGTTTCATCCAGCCTCTGCAAGCCCTTAGCACACATGCTAATCCAGGACTCTAGGCTGACACAATGCCTTAACGTGTCAGCAAATGGTTGGTTAGTGCAAAACTTTACTGCATAGCATGATTTGGTGTTGAACACACAGTGCTATGTTTTTGGTTTTTTGTCACACTTAATGTCAGGCTAAGATAACCAGAGGAAGAACAAAAAGCTGCTTCAAAGGATGATTTTATTTTAGAAGTGAGAAAGCTATCCAAACTAACCTGGCCTTATGTGAAAAAGTTATTATCCCCTGTTTGTTTTTGCACATACTTTTCATACAACGGCACAGACTACCTGGGGGACACTCCTCCCGCTTTCAGTCTGCGTCACGCCCCGACCTGTCGGGGTTCCCATTCACTCCCTGCATCCTCTTTTTTGCTTTTACGAAATTTCCATCCAGCTATTTTTAGCCATTTGACAGTCTGATTATTGTAGTAGTTATTTAGAAAAAACTGTACAAATGTACATAATTCCTCACCATGTCAGGTAAACGCTCCTCAAAAGTATTCATGTCTCCTGCAGATACCAGAATCGGATAGTGGAAGTGGACTAGTGGAAGCGAAATAACAGCATTGCTGTCAGAGCTAATTTCTGCATAAAACACAGCAATCACACAACACTTCGCACAGAACTCTGTTGAAATAGTTCGACCCGGGCCTGGTGTCGAGTTCATCAGGTGGATGTCCCTCTGCCAACAAAATAATGCAATTTTTATCACGTCTGTGTCAATGAGAGCTGATTTCGGTACTTTGGATAAAGTATGTAGGAGCCTAAAGCCTATAACTGTCTTCTACATCACTGTAGAGGAATTTTCTCCAACTCTTTGCTTTAATACAGTCGTATTGGAGGAGTTTTGTGCATGAATGACCTCTTTGAGCTCATACCACAGCATTTCATTTTTTTCTATTTTTGCATAATGGCTCTCAGTGTGATTTAAAGGAGTCCTAAAGCCTTAGAAATTGCTTCGTAATCATTCCCAGACTGAAAAATGTTTATAATTGTCTCTCATCTGATCTGGAATTCATTTTTCCAGACCCTTTAGCCTACCTCGTGTTGCCAGACAGGTTGTTTGTAAGTGACTTCTTGATTCTCCAGTCTGGCAGTAATTCTGCCTGGTTGTGACTAGCAAAACTAAATAAGGTGTTCCAAAAATGTGGTTAATCACAACTAATTTATGGAGTACTAACAGGGACAGGGATTACTTTCTCACATCAAGTTGGTTAGGTTTTTTCTTCTTAACAAATGAAATCATCAATTAAAGATCTAATTGTGTGTTCAGTCAGATTATCTTTGCGTGAATTAACATTGATCTAAAACACTGAGGTGTCTGGCAAAAACAAGAAATCTTTAAAGGACCAAATACTTACAGCACTGTAGTGTGTATGTAGGTGCGTGCGCAGATAGCTGTGTTAATGTGTTGCATTCATTAGCAGGAGGAGTCCAGTGGCTAATATCAATATCAGCTTTGTGTTACACTTTGGCTTTGACATCTATAAATCGCAGGCTCCTTTGGAGCTGATGAAGCATTTACCACATTGACATCTGTATTAGTGTGTCTGTGCTTGTAGATTGATGTGTTTGTGCATGCTTGCATGGGTATTTAGAGCTATTGGCTTGTTAATGGTATCTGCTGGTTCCTGGTTGATCATGTTTCCTCAACGCTGAGACTATATTATATTTCTTAGTTCATTTAGGACAGTGTTTCCCAACCCTGCTCTTCAAAACACACTGCCCTGCATCGGAAATCTTTTAATTTTACCAACACGTTTCTTCTGACTGAAAGTAAGATGAACGTTTTAGAGGCTAAACAGGTGAAAATCCTCTTAGACCTCAAGATGCACTAATCAGAATTGTGTTATTTATTTTTTAGCTCCTTCTTTTGGAATTTTCAACCTGCTGATGCCAGTTTTAGCTGATTTCAGTTCATCCTTAAGAACTGCAGTATAAAATAAAAACGGTATTTTAAATAGTCTTTCTAGCCTAGTTTCCTCTTGTCATTGGTCATTAATTGTTTATATTAAGAGCAGAGATGATGTCACACTGTGTATGTGAAATGAAGGTTGCTGTAAACCTTAGTTTCACCATTATTTTACATCCTAAAGATGATTATAGATATAACTGTGCTTAACTACAGATGTAGACCTTTGGAGAATTGCAGTGTACAGTATATTATGTAGCTTTTTTGATTTAAAGTAATGTCATTGTGAGTAGATGAAAGCTGTGCACACTTGCAGCGAGATCATAACAGGTAATTTTCTTACTCGTGTTGAAGGTCATGTTGGTACAGCTGAATGAGGTAATTGAATGAGGTGGAATTCTCAGTTGATGTTGCTTATCGCTGATGATGGTGAAGGTATGAGACTGAGCGGCTAAGGGACAGTGATTGTTGTGCATTCACATGGATATGATTTGAGGGGATCAAAGATGTTTTCTAATAAAAAATAAGAAGTTATTCTTAGTTTGACACATTTATTCATTCAAGACAGAGATTGTGTCCTGGAAGTTATTATGGTGATTCAGTTTTCTCTTGGATGCCCGTTCTTTTCTTATTTTCCCGAGAGTATTTGCAATCTCTAATATTTTTAAACAATCTGCTGCTATTCACCAGATATCTGAGCTGTAGGTTTACATGTAGTGCAGGTATAGTGTAGGTGGAGGTGGTGGTGGTGATATTTTAGGGAGCTGAACAGCTTGCTGCAGTAAAACCTATTATAGCTCCACTGAAAATATCTCAACTTACATCACATCAGAAATATGCACCTGAATGCAGAATTGGGAGGTAAATTTTGTTTAAGTGAAATATTGTTGTCTGTTTTAACAATGTGCATTCATGCCAAGTCAGAACGGAACAAGTATTTTCCTTATTGAGGATCTCACTACCAAGGCTTTTTAAAATAATTTGTATCTGAGTCCCTGACTGAATTCAGCTCTCCTTACCTGTTGGGTCTACTGTTTGTCATTTTGTCAGATGCAGCTGTGTTTCTGCTTTTTGCGCAGCCATTTTTAAAAATCACATCCTATTTTGAAGCACATGACTTGCAAAACAAAACCCTGATAAGGGCTGCACAATATTAGATCTCTTTGTCTTGTCATTAGGTTGGAAACTATGTGGTTTTAATACATCATTTTCCACAACTATCAACATCCCATAGAAGAAAATGTATCCGTCCTGTTTTTGCTAAAGTTTGATGCTTTTGGTAAATGGCCTGCATTTGTATAGATAGCACTTTATCAAGTCCAAGGACCTCACAGAGCTTTACAATACATTCAGACATTCATACACACAGTGATGGTGGTAAGAAACTGAAGCTGCAGTTACCCTGGGACACGATGGCTGAGATGGACAGAGCGTGGACTCAAACCGGCAATCCACTGGCTACAGGATGAACCCCTACCTCCTGAGCCACCGTTGACCCTTGTTTTTCTTTAATTTGAATCCTAAGTTGTCTTTTAACCAAACGCCATGTAAAATTTGTAGCTCAATATGAGCTTTATGTAGCAAGGCTGAGGGGAAAATAACTCCTTGGATTGTAAAGGTTGTAGACCCCTGACTCAGTTGTAGTTTCTTAATGACTTTACACATTACACTGTTGTTCTTAAATGGTTCAAATCTCTATCAAGGGCAACAGATCCTGATTAGGATACCCCTGGTCACAAACGTCTGGAATAGTCAACAACCACCTGGCAGTTAGCATGACATCTAAAGGGATATGCTACTCTAAATGTCAGTGGGTCAGTCGTCCATCTTCCCTCACCAGCTTACTGGCAGGTTATAGAGAGTGGAAACTTGATCATTAGGTTTCTCAGCAGATAGTTTCAGTGGGCTTGGAGCCGGTTTACAGTAAGGTTATGCAGCTAAAGACAAGCTTGGGGACTTATTAGGGCAGGTGGGCCAGGGGTGGTAGTTTTTGGGGCTGTGGCACGCAAGAGGACTCAGTGGTTGAGGGTGAAGCCTTGGTGAAGCTTTGAGGTTTAAGGTGAGGACAGTCAAAGGAACAATGAAGACTGAAGAGGCAGCAGTGTTAAAACGCCGGGTTCATGGGCAGTTCCAGGTGGGCTGTTTGACTTGCTATATTTCTTCTGATTCAAAACTGCATGTAGGCGAGGAGGCTATACATAGCTTTGTGTGCAACAGGTGCTTACTGCTAGTAGTTCCAGACACACCTCAGACCAAATGGTAACTACAGTGGTAAACAGTAATCAGCAATCCACCTGGTGTTTTTTGTATTTGCATTTGCTTCTAAAAGCTATTTGTTTTTTAAGTTATACATTAGACTGGTTGAAAAAACTCTTGACATTTCATGATTTATGGTGTCCTATTCTCATGTTTCATGATACAGTGCAGGTTTGTACCCTAAGCAAAAGCAGCGCAGTTATTTGTGTACCTTTGCTGTATGTATGCATTCAGAAGAGGAGTTTCTAAAAATAGCATTCCTGATTTCTGAGTGTCAACCAGTCTCGGCTTCAGGGGGGAAAATGCAAAATTTTGTCCTTATTGAATAGGAAAGAGGAGTGATGTTGCTGACGTGGGCATGGCAGGAACTGCTAATTTAAGGAAAGCATTTTATTGGAGTGTGTGTTGCAAACATTGGGAAAGCTCCAAGATGGTCTGTCCTGAATGAGAACTGAGTGAAGTCTAGACAAGTGTTCAGATATGGAGCAAGTCCAGAATCTCCTAATATGTCCCCTTGATGCAAATTTTAGGTTTTGTGATGATTTAGAAAAAAATCACAACTTTTTAGTTAAATACAGCACTGGTCACATTTATTGGCAATTTGTACAAAATGATGTAATCAGACAGACAAAAATGCAAAGTTATGTGCAAATTCTGGTATTTTAAAAATTAACATGAAAAAAATAGTAAATTTGATTTACATTATTATAAAAATAATACATTCATACAGAAGAAGCACATCTCCAAATTATTTTTTCACAACATAAAGCTTTTGAAGTCAGTGCTTAAACAGTTATGTATATATTTTAGAACAGTACAAATGACTTTCAGTGGCAATATCTAATTTTTTTTGGGGGGGGGGGTGGTTGTTCATACTGCTAATTAAATGCGACCGCAATCAGACTTCTGTGTGAACTGTTTACAACCCCAAAGCAACTTGCACGCACAACAAAAGAACGTAGACGTCACACAGCAGTAGGACTGTTTATGGAAGTAATAATGGATGCCACCGCCTATGGTTCGATTTTAATGTTGTTGAGCAATGGGAGCAGACAGTATTGTCACAAGATCATAACAAGACAAAGGAAGCTAAGAAAAAAGAAAGAACTGGGGCGTCGCGTGGCGTAGTGGGTAGAGCGGGCATCCCGTGTGCAGAGGCTATAGTCTTCATCGCAGTGGCTTTGGCATGAACTAAAGGAAGAATATAGTGAAAAGCATCTCATCCCCACTATTACGTATAGTAGAGGATCCGTGATGCTATGAGTCTGATTCTTTTCCAGATAACTTGGGACATTGTTAGAGTGCATCATTGACTCTTTGAAACAATAACAATTTTAAATAAAACATCTGGTGGTCTCTGTTAGACAACTGAAAATGGGTCATCTCTGGGTCTTTCAGCTGCATAATGATCCTGAACATATGGCCAAGTTGACACAGAAATGGTTCAGCAAACAAACCTAATGTCTGTAGAAAATCTGTGGGCTGACCTGAAGAGAAGAGAAAACCCAGAAGACTGGATGATCTCAGGAGACTGTTCACAGAGGATTCAAAGATCAATCTCTCTGTACACTACAAGGTTGTGAAATGTTATAGAAGACTGAGTGATGTCCTGTTGGAGGTTTGTACAGCATGTTAACATCAAGGGTGTCAATAATTATACCAAACAATATTCTTAGACAGCATGTTGCCGGTTTGCAACAAATTCAAATTAAAGGTTTGATTTTTTAATTGTTTCCTGTGGGATTATGCTGCTGCAATAAAACAAGAGCTTATTTTAAGGCTCTTTTTTACATCTTTACCAAGGGAGTCAAGGAATATGGCCAGGACTTTACATAAGAATGTAATTTTTAGAATTTCTATGCTCCAGATCTGTCAAAATATGCTTGTGCCTTGAACTGTCAAACACACTGACTCTGGCAGCCGTTGAACTTTTTATTAGACATAACCGAACTTTGGAGTTTGTGATCAATGTGTATTTCATTTCACATTTAATTTGATTTGGTCTCCCTATGTATTACTTTCCCTCTCACATTGATCCAGGATTAAATTGGTCATTGCAGACATAGACCAGAGGGAAAATAACTCCTGATTGATGTGTGTCTGTGCACTGACGTACCCTCACCCAGACAGAGGGAGCATCTGTCTTGCTTGGCACTGAGCTGCAGTGGATGGCGTTGATTTAGACCTCTCTTGTTCCTTTCTCCGCTTCTCTCCACCCGACTCCTCCTCCTCTGCTCCATCTCTTAGTCTTGATGCGTGGCTGCCACTCATGGTCACATTGTGCAAAAAAAAAAAAAAAAAAAAAAAAAAAAAAAAATTGCTCTCACAGAGGCTTTAGAGCCAAAGTTAGCAGTGAGGTTTGGCTTTCAGCGACTTGCACTGCACTTTGCCAGAGGAGCTCAAACTGTCCTGGCTTAATACCATCCCTCAATGTCTGAATGTAGACTTTTTGGAAGGGCATTTAAGCGGTGAATTTTAAACAGCGAAAGCGTTACTTAAGATGATGTGTCAGAGTTTAAGCGCTGCAGTTTCGTAACGGCTTTACAGTGCAGCCCAATTTTTTTTGATGAGAAACTGCAAAGTAACTGTTAATCCTCTTGAACACATGACGGTAGCTGCTGCTCAAACAGCTTGGTGAAAGGCAGTTTAATGGCTGGACCTGTGGTATCCTCATGTGGCCAGACTGCAAAGTGCAGCTCCTGATCTTGAAATGTGGAAGACTTGTACCTGACCAAATGACTAACTTCTCTTGCATAAACATATTTCTAAAGCAGGAAGTGGAATATTAATATTTTTCATGTAAAAACATACAGTTTATCTAGGAGATTAGCACAGCTCTGACAGCATGAGTGCAGTAGGTTGCTGGATCAGGATTTAATGTTTAGGATGTGTGAACTGCATAGTGGCGCAGTTGGTAGTACTGTTGCCTTGCTGCAAGAAGGTCCTGAGTTCGAGTCCTCCTTTCTGCAAGGAGTGGGTTCTCTTTCTCCCACAGTGAGACATGACTGTTAGGTTAATTGGTCTCTCTAAATTCTCCTTAGGTGTGAGTGTGTGCATGCATGGTTCTCTGGATTGCCTTGCATTGGACTGGTGACCTGTCCAGGGTATACCCCACCTCTTGCCTGATGATCGCTGGAGATAGGCACCAGCCCTCCTTGCGAACCTGCAAGGATAAGCGTGATGGATGGAGGATATGTGAAGCCCATGGATAACAGGTGATTGTTACTGTGTAAATCTTCAAAATTTTCTTAGTTATAGCATTTCATCATAACATTAAAAATTCAATGCACTACATGTGGAAAAGTGGAAATGAAGTAACTTTTATTAAAAACATTTGATTTTAAAAAAAAAATCATAAGTTTACAAATTAACCTGAGGATTAACTCCAAAGTTACACAAGCTTATCTGTTAGAATGTCATTAAAATATAAGATATGCTTTTCATAACACTTCACTCTAAGTGGTCTGTACTTGTATAGAACTTTATCAAGTCCAGAGGACCCCCAAATACTTCACACTATATTCAGTCATTCACCCATTCACATGCTGATGTTGGTAAGCTACATTGTAGCCACAGCTTCCCTGGGGCAGCCTGACAGAAGCAAGGCTGCCATGCACCCCAGCCACGTGAAGTGTCTTGCCCAGGGACACAATGACTGAGACTGGTGGAGCAGGGGTTCAAACCGGCAACCCACCAGTTACAGGACGAACTCTGACCACTGTCACCCTCTGTACCAATGGTTCTCAACCTTTTCAGGGCACATCCCACTTTAGAAGAAAAAGAAGATATTTCCAGTCATCCATGCCTCAAAAATGCATTTATTTATTAATCCGTCCGTCCATTATCTAAACCTTTTTATCCTTGCAGGATTGCAGATGGGCTTGTGCCTATTTCCAGCGGTCATTGGGCAGGAGGCAGGGTACACCTTGAACAGGTCACCACACAGGACAAACAAGCATGTACCCACATACCTACACCTAAGCACAGCTTAGAGAAACTGATTAACCGAACCATCATGTCCTTTATGAATTAATTAATTAATTATTTTATTTGTTTGTTTAAAATGAACAACCATAAGTTAAATTTGTGCAAAGAAATCCAATGAATTTTAGTACCCAATATTTCAGTGTATTGGTCTGCTTGGAGCAAATTAACTTTATTCTTTCTTTTCAGTTCTTTTCTTCTTCCCTTCTGAGTAGGCCAAGTAGAAACCAGTGCGTTATTGCCACCTATGATACTTTAGTGGTAACTGCACGTCTCTGAGTGTAAGGCTGTTGGTTCCTGAGTATGGGTGCTTTTCTGTTGGAGTGGATTTTTTTTTTTTTTTTTTTTTTTAGATTTCGGACCACGAGAATAAAATACGAGATGAAAAATACAGAATTTGAATTTGTCAGTCTATGTACGTGTGTGTAAAACTGCTCTGTGATAGTAAGAAAAAAGAGCGGAAGCCAAAAAGCGGGGGGACGGTTTTCTGTAGGGGCTGACAGGACTCAGATTAATGAGCTCTGCTGTGTAATTAATCTTTGGGCAGCTGTCTGTTTATCTGTCTCTAAGTTGACAAGAAGATAAGAGCAGGACAGACAGTTTGATCCCCACCTCTTTCTTCCAGCTTTCTTCCTCCTCTCCCACTGTTAGATCTAAAACTTTCTCTGTCAGTAACACACTTAGAGACTCTTTAGAGAAGGATAAGCTCACTGACTCATTGGGATCATATACATGCTCATACTGTCACAGGAGATGAATTTCTTTGCTGTTATTTCTAGTAATTTCTGAAGGCTGCACAGCCTAAGTCTACTTGTCCTCAGACAACCAGATGAAAAGACGTGTTCCCAAGCTTTACTGCGATGATGAACTAAAGGAGGATTGGTTAAACTGTTTGTATTTTATTTTGTTTTCTCCACTAATCCTGTTTTCTGGAAATCGTTGGTGATTCCAACCACTGCCCTCTGTGCGACTCATGCACCCTCGCCTTGCAGCTGTGGCACTTCCCGACTGAGGTCAGAGGGGACCGAGTCATGCTCTTCTAAACGGACAGCGATGGCACTCTGGGCATAGCAGGAATCATGTAACTGCAGGAAAGATGGTCAGCTTCCTGCAGCATGATGCACATATGAAGTATTCTCTAACCAAACTATCAAAATATTTCAGGATTTTTGCAAGAAATCCGTGTATTTTCTGATCCAGTGTGGACAAAACCCACATCCTGTGACCAAAGATGGATGGATAAATGGATAGATGGATGTAAAAGATGTAATGCACAATAAATGTGTTTTAGACAATGATGATGAAAGAGGCCTAACTGGTAACATTGAACCTTTTAATGGTACTGTAGTAAATTAATAACTACATTTTCAAAATGCTACCAACCTATAATGTCACACATAGCTTTTAGGTGAAAATCAGAGATCAGAGAACCTCAACCCATTAATCCAGGGTACAGTTGCCTTGCAAAAGTATTCACACCCCTTGAATCGTTTCACATTTTGTGGTGGCAGCATCATGCTGGGGGGAGGGTTTTCTTCAGAAGGTACAGTGAAGCTAGTCAGAGGTGATGGAGGTGGGTGGAGCTAAAAACAGGGCAGTCCTGGAGGAAAACCTGTTAGAGGCTGCAGAAGACTTGAGACTGGGGCCAACATTTGCTTTCCAGCAGGACAACAACCCTAAACATACAGCTAAAGCTGTGATTAAAAGGTTTAGATTAAAGTTTATTCAGGTGTTTGAAGGATCTCGTCAAAGTCCAGATTGAACCCTAATGGAAATTATTTGGCAAAACATTTAAAAAATTGCTGTCTGCAGATGATCTCCATCCAGTATCTCTGGACCCTGAGTTTTTTTTTTTTTTTTTTTTTTTTGCAAAAAAGAAACAAAAAAAAAACAAAAAACATGCACCATTTTCATTCTCTGATTGAGCTGGTAGAGACCTACTAAACTTACAACTGTAGTGACTGTCAAAGGTGGTTTTATAAGGGTGCTGAATGCAAACACATACCACACTTTTCAGATTTTTATTTATAAAACAAGTTGGAAAAACATGAATCATTTTTCTTTCACTGCACAGTTAAGCACCAACTTTTAACCACTAAAGTTTGTGGTAACACCACAACGTTACCCCTGGTTTAGAAGAAAGAGCAGATAAAGTTGTAACCCTTAGTGGAGACACAAGGGGTCACTGCTAACATTGCAAGAGGCTCAATTCTCTTTTAACAAACTCTTTAATGTTTTTTTCTAATGTTTCTGATTCTTTTTTTTTTTTTTTAAATAGAGACTTTTATTCAGCTTTGTAGACTACTCTTTTAGTTAAACCCATTGTTAGAATTAGCAGAGTTCAGTTTCTCTCTTCAGCAGGATAAGGGTGGTTATTAACTATTGTAACTAACAGCTAGTGGCATAGCCTGAGGAAACAGGTCAGCTCAAAGTCTGTTAATCATGAAAATGTAGCTAAATCCTCTTTTGTGTGTTGGCTAATTACATGTCAAAAAACCTGAGTTTGTAAGTCATATTACAGGTGAGTCCGGTTATCTGACTGTATTGTGATCCAAAGGTCCTGTTTGACTGGGCTTTGAGGTCAGGATTAGGACTTTTTATTAATAATGTTGATGTAAGATAAGAGCCCCAGGGGATCAGAAGCCTAGCTGGACTGTGTTTCTTTGTCCATTCTTAGTAAAATTTACATCTCTCGTTTTTTTCTTCTTCTTGGGTATCCATAAACGTGTACACAACCCTAGTAAAATACCTGGTTTTAGTTATGTTAAAAAATGAGACCTTAATAAATACTTTCAAAACCTTTTCCTCACATATTGTGATGTTTATCCAGTACAATTTAACAGAAAAACAAATATGTTAGAAATAAAAAAAATGTGCAATAGCCCAGTTCCATAAGCAGCCACAACCTTATACTAATACCTAAAGCACATCTTGACTTTATTTCTGCAAATCCAAATTTGCTGGTAGTCTATCAGCTTCTCAATTTGGCTGTTTTTACCCACTCTACTTTGCAAAAGTTCACCAAATCTATCAGACTGTGGACATGTTTTGTCCCCTGCCTCCTTCAGGTGTCCCCACAGATTTTCTGTCTGATTTGCATTTTGCCTCTTGCAAAGACATTCATTCAGACCATGAAACATTCTCCCTCAAGGTTTAGAAGTTGTGTTTAACACGACCAGTAATAACTAGACATTTCTCCAGCTCCTTCAGTACTGCCTCAAGCCTCTTGGCTCCCTCCCTGACCAGTTTTAGTTTCCTGTTTCCATTAGTCTTATAGAAATGTCCAGTTTTGTTATATATTTTCTCCAGTTTATAGTGACTGCCTATCCTTCTCCTGATTGATACCTTTGTACAAGCAAGCCTGATCATCCATCAATCCATCCATCCATTGTTTGTACCCACTTATCCTTGCAGGGCTGTGGGGACTGATATCTGTCTCCAGCACTAGTACTGGGTAAGTGGCAGAATACACCAGGATAACAACTCAGAAAATGCATTTTGGGCTACTGAACTTTATTTTAGGATAATTAGATTTACCATAGTTGATAGCAGGTTTGAACTCAAAAAGACTGAATGATGAAAATGGATCAAAAGATGCTCCAACAAAGTATTAGTTTAAAAGTGTGCACATTTGTGCAACAAGGTTGTTACAGTTTTTCACTTTTATATTTCTTACTCTAATAGATTCCACAAGATGTATGTCTCAGAATATGTGGAAAAAGTTAGGAAATGATTCAAGCCATTTTGTTGCATCATAAAAACCTTGGATTTTAAACAGGTGAGCATAGAGGCATCATAACTCGCCAATCCGCTCAAACAATTACAATGGAAATACTGCATCTGACCAGCAGAGGGCGGCAAAACACAAAATATTCTGTAACAAATCAACAGCCTAATTTACACGTTGTAAAAGATAACACAAGAATCTTTTTAAAAAGCCCAAAAAACAAAATTGCAGACAAACTTCTCTAATTTTTCTGACAGAAAATATTTGTATGAGAAATATCAAAATTTCCTTCGTTTTTAGCGCCAGGTTATATAATATTTATATCCTGTGGAGTAGTATAAGAGTAACTTCTGTATTATATTTTGATATCTGAGCTTCAAAGATGACGATGGTCAGCATTTTATTACTTTAGTAAACAAAGTATTTGTTAAATATTTACATATTTTTAAGTACAAAAGAACTGAGGCTTTTACAGCATGTTTCTGTACAATCTGTCCAGCAGAGGGAGGTAGAGTACATCTTAATTCTTTTGAAATGAGTCAAGTTTTCATTTTAATTTTTTTTTTTTTTTTTTTTTTTTTTTTTTTTTTTTTTTTTTTTTTTTTTTTTTTTGTCAAGTCATGCATAAGAGTCGTTTTATTATCTAAAATTATCTAAAGTGTAATATATATTTGCTTCTGGCATGGTTTTGCTTCTGTTCGTGTATAATGTATACGCTGCTTTGTTCAGTCACTCCTTAATCTGTATTGTAGGTCGTTTGCTCCTCAATGTTCTCTCTTTGATATCATCTTTGTTGTAAGGCAGTCAATAAGCTTGTGTTCACAAAACAGTTATTGGTGCAGTAGGATAGTGCACTGCAGGAGAAGCACAGTATAGTAGCATAGCAGTGTTGTTTGCGTGCGTGTGTGCGAGTAAAACCCCATGCATCCTTTTTTTCCTCTCTCTCTGCAGCCTGAGTCGTGACAGAGAGCCACAGAGTTGTGTCTGTGCTGGGTTTAATACACAAAGGCTGGGAGAGAGAGGCAGAGAGTTGAGATGCAGATGGTGGAGGATGAATATTTTTGTTGCACCAACGTTCACTCGTTCCGCTTAAGTGCATCAGATAATGTCAAAAAAACATGGTCTGTGCAGCTCTGCTCCAGCAGGAGTGTGAGAGTTGGGAGTGGGTGTACTGAGTGGGTGATGTTCCTGCGGTGTGTGTGTGTTTTTGTGAAGCAGAGATAAAGGCTCGAGGTGTGGTAGGTGATGAGCTTCGAGAGCGTGATACTAAAAAAAATCTAGCCACCGAATATGATTAAAGTGAAGCACAAGCATGTTACAATCCATTTTGAAGGAGTAATATTACTCAGATTTGTGATACGTATCGTAAATGTATTTAGCTTTAGAAGCTAGCACTTTTGATTTACTGTGTTTAAAACTGCAGTCCTGATGGCTGCAACTCAATGCAGCAAGAACTAGAACACCAAATTATATTGCAATTGCTGTTACCTCTGTGCAAGGACCTTTAATTGACAAGCCTATATTTCAGTATATATTATGAATATTTTTACATTCATTTTCAGAGATAATAATGGACAAAACTAAATAAGTAAATTTTATTTACATAGCACCTTTCTCAGACAGACATCAGTCACAAAGTGCTGCTGTCTACAGTATTAGACAGCTAGTTTTATCAGGATATCTGTTTTTCTGGAGGGGGGGCGGCAGGGGTTACATTAATGATAAAAGTGACAAAGTATTTTTTAAAAAATCAGTCACAGCCTTACAAAGGCAAATACATCTTAAAACAAAACACCCATTATCAAGTGAGTTACTTCAGCACACCTGTTACATTAGGTGGTACAACTGTATCTGGTGAACAGCACACTCGTATTTCATTCAGTTATATTTTCAAATACAATTATCTTTACTGATGATGCTCTCATGGAACCTGTAGTGGAAATAAATAGTTCAAACAGGAAAAATAACATCCCAACCATAATGTCTTCATTCATGGGTTCAGAAATGTCATCAGAGTTCATAAATATTAATGAGATGATAACTGTCTACAGTACAACATAAACAGGATTTTTTTTGTGCTAGCTTTTTTGAGACCAGTAATAGTTGTTTTTTTCATTCATTAAATTCTCTCGGTCCATCTGATTTTGGAATTTCTTTTTTGTTTTACTGAAGGATCAGTACTTCCTAATGTAAACTTTATTTATAATTCTTTAAACAAACAAAAGGTTTCCCCAAAGTGCAGCACAGCATTTATTAAACACATCCAGAAGCAATAAAAATACTGTGATTAATAAAAACACAAGAATCAATAAGAATAACATGAACTAATAAGAAGTGCTTTTTTTTAAATTCAACAAAATAAAAAGAAAAACTAAAATTAAATAAACTGAAAATATAAAATCAGCATTCTAAGCTCAACCTGATGCAAAAGAAACAAAGTAAAAAGGAGCTTTTAAAGCTGTCTTTGTTGTTTCTGGGCTTTGAGTTGTTCCTATATGGAAACCCAAACCAATCCATAAAACAGGAGCAGGAACTGCAGACACCTACGTCATATTTTTCAGTTTGGATCTTTGAAAATCATTTTTCCCCCCAAAAAAATATATTTACTCACTAAGTTTTTCTGTGTGATGTCTGGTTGGTAAGAAAATCTAAAGGGGAGGCTTTGAAGTAAAACAAACTTTAAATGATTAATTTACGTTCAAAAACATGCTTTTTAATTGGAAGCTTCTTAATATTCACCTCCTGTCTAAATTTCTCTGATACTAAAAAGCTTTATTAAGTAAAATTAACAATGTATGTGTGAATCTTCATTTTTAAATGGCATCAAAATCTTTGAATATTGCGCTGGATCATTTTAGAACCAGCCTCAAACAAAAGCTGCAGTGCGGCGGGGCTGATCAACAGAGCTACGAAGCGTCTCCCCCCTCCACCTCCTCCTCCTGTTCGGCTCCTCAGCTGTCCCGGGACCCTGCTGGTCAGCGAAGCGCATCCTCCCAACCAGGGTTCTAGGCAGGAGTCACAGGAAGGGCAAGCTCATTAATTATCTCCCCCTCTCTGCCTCCCTCCATCTTCTCGTCACACCCTCCCTTCATTACCAGCAAGGTTAATCCCCCTCTTATCTCTCAATGAGCCTCATTTTTCATGCTCTTTTTCTACGTCACTCCCTCCCTCACCTCCATGCTTTCCTATCTTTCTTTTTTTTATTAAAGCTGACTCAGTTTCTTGCTACATCTTTTAGTTAACTTCTCCCTTTGTATGATTACCCTCCTAAAAAAAAACTCAGTATTTTTCCTTTCCTTTCCTTGTCCTTTCCTTTCTTTTCCTTCCCTTTCCTTTCCTTTCCTTTCCTTTCCTTTCCCTGAAAAGGCCGTGCTGAGTTGAGAGAGTAGATCTATTATAGCTTATCACTAAAGGACAGGCCAACGGCGCATGCTGGTGAAATATAGCCGCTGTCACAGCCGCCGCTGAGTGCGACCCATGCACAAGGCTCACCAAGCTGTAAGGACGATGGAAGAGGGGAGAGGAGGGAGGGAGAGTAGAGCACAGGAGCCAATATCAGACCCTTAATTCAAATTAATGGGGAGATTTCCAAGCTTGATGCCAACCGTTTGACAGTGATTCGGCACACAATTAACCTTGTCTCCCTCTCGCCTTTGCACCTCTGTCCTCCTCTCGGTTTGGTTTTGCTCGCCTGCCTTGTTCTTCTCGACTCTTTCCACCCCCCGGTACTTGTCATGCTCCTTTGACACAGTATTTTCGATTATGAACCAAATGGGGATGATTATGTCTTATGAGATAACCGGCACTCCCTGATCTTGTTTGCCAATTGAATTAGTTTTGAATCACCAACATCCACATAGCGTGACGCAATGTGGGATCCTCATTTTGGGGCTTTCACCTAAGTAGAGTTGAGACGAAAGGTGAGACCTTTTCTGACAGACAAAATTACATTTTAAGAAGCACTTTTTAATCTCTGAGCTTTGTGACTTTCTTCCTGTGTTTACAGTGTGAGCCCCTGCCTTATGTATGTGCTGCAACATCTGTACAAAGCCTGATAGATTTCCATTCGGTGACCTGTTTTAAAGACTTTCCACCTTGCAGCTAGAATTTACTCTCTGCTTTTATAGCCCTTTTCACCTTGGGTTGCAGTTTACGGCATCAAGCAGCCTATAGCTGTCAAGCAGAAGAGAACAACTGGACTGTTACAGTGGAGGACGGAGGTTTGCGAAAAAATGAAGCTAAAGGAGGCATGGTGTGTGAAAGCACAACTTCTATAGGATAAATAATAACTTCTGAATATTGAAGCCCCTGTTTAGCTCCTACTTGGAGGAATAAATCAGAGGAGTTCTACCAGCTGTCTAAAAACTAGACATTTATAGACGTCTTTTTATGGCTATTTAAAGTTAATGGATCCTTGCCCGTACTGAGCCCAGGAAAAATATGCTGAAAATGTGATTTTTCATCCCAGAGGTCTCATCCGAATTGACTCTGAACAAAAACGCTTGATAAAACCCAACCACGTGTAAAGAACTTTTAGACATTAGTAAGTCTTCATGTTTTCACTGTTCACTTTTTAACTACAATTTGTTGTTATTTAGATGAAAAGCAATGTCACCTTTTCTGTCTGCGCAATGAAAATGTCCGTTTCAACTATCTGGTCAAAGGTCAGTGGCATTCAAGCTGAAAACCAGCTGATCCTGTCACCATCTGATTTCTCTGTGCATCTCTGCTATTGTGTTTTCTGAAGTTATGTTGCATAATTTAATTCATAATGAAATGTTTCTTTATTTATATTGTTAACATCAGTGTTTTCTGTTTTTTTTTGTTAAGATAATTCTTTGTGTGTGTGTGTGTGTGTGTGTGTGTGTGTGTGTACTTGTTTAGCTGTCCTATTTAGTTCTATCCCTGTCATTTTTACTTCCCTTCTGAAGATCGATGGGCCTTATCGGGGCCAAATCCCAGTCCTTTTGTGGTGGACCCCCATTTTTATGCATAGCGGTAGGTTTAGAGGTAGGGTGTGAGTTAAGTTTTGGTAAGGGTTAAGGTTAGGAATATACTGGTAATGGGTAGGGTGAGGGTACATGTGATTAGTTAAATGCAGTTACTAAAATGAATTGAAGTCAAGACAAAGTCTTAATATGGGTAGAAATATGAGTTGATATCTTATTCCTTTTGGCGCGTTTGGGTCATCGTATTTCAGTAAAGATCATCACGTTTAGGCTGATGGACATGAGGCAGTGAGCACAGAGTAATATTTCTGCTTTTATTAACTGCAGAAGCCTTGTTGAGCCATGCTGTCATGGATGAATGACATGAGGAGAGGGGAGTGTACATACATGACCATATACAGTATCTGTGCCAACATAATACTGCTGAGAGATCTTTGGCTGAAGTTTTTGGAGACTCTGCCTCAGCACATGTGACAGGAAAGTCCACAGTATGACAGCTGCATGACACCACTGTCAAAGAGTCAAAACTTGCTGATTTGACACTCTTGCACTGAGAGTTGAGTTTAACAAACACCTCCCTTAGAGGAAATGACTGACAAATACCCATGCAAACACTTTAGCTTGATGTGCAGCTTTAGGCAAGACTGGCTTGCTGTCTTCTGACTAGCATATCTATAACTTGGTGTAAGCTTAGGGTTGGTTTTGGTCAGTTATTAGCCACAACTTTCCTTAAAATTCAAATTTGGTGTTGAAGTTTTCTTTGCAAAAATACAGTATTTCAAAGATATTTGAACAGCTCTAAAAACGACTGAACGTCAGGATGTATTTATAGTTTAACCAGTTGGACTTTTAAATGTGCACAGCAGTCACATCAAGGAGAAATGATTTAGGGGATTCTGTAGATTTATGGGGAGATTAAAAGTTTCATGAGGTTGTAGATACTCAAAATACTAAAAGGAAAATGGGAGAGCATTTATAACTCATAGTGAAGCAGAGGTTTTGATAAAACACAGTTGGATTTATAGTGCTGTGAACTAATGTGAAAATCTTCACATTGTGTCATGAAGACCTAAATGTATTTCATTGCAGTTTCATGTGACTGACCAACATAAAGTAGCACATAATGAAGTGTAAGGAAAAGGATACATGGATTTCATGTTTGACTAATCAACATCTTAAAAGTGCTGCATAGATTTGTATTCAGCCTCCCAGAGTCAATTTTGGAATCGCTTTTTACTCTTTTTCAGTGAGTCTTTTCTTCTTTTAGTATAACTCAAACACTTACACCAGAGTCAGTTCTTTTGCAACTTCACATAAGTTTTCTTTAAGGATGCCCTGTATGTACCTCCATCTGACCAGCATCCTTGCTCCTGCTGAAGGAAAGCATCCCCACAGCATGATGCTGTCATTGCCATGTTTCACCACAACCAAAATCTTTGATCGTATTTAACTGGCTCCCTTCTTTCCTTGTCACCCTTACATGGCTTTATATGACCTTCTGTTAAAAATGGCTGTCGTCTTTACTCCCTTATCTAATGGCCAAATGCGTGGAGGGCACAACTCACTTCCCTGAATAATTATCTGCTTGGCCTGCCTGTCGGGTTAGGTTGCCGCCCATGTCATGGTAGGTTTGCAGTTGCGCTACGCTGTTTGCATTTTTGAGTAGCAGATTGAACAGTGCTCTTTGAAATGTTTGATGCTTGGGATACTGTTTTATAATCGTACCCTGCTTTAAACTTCTCCTTAATTGTGTTCTCAATCAATCTGGTGTGTTCCTTAGTCTTCTTGATGCTGTTTGTTCAAAGTTCTCTAATAAATCTCTGGGGCCGTCATAGAACTTTAACATATTTACTTATTTTGGGACTTACGAAGATTTAATTTAATGGTATAAGAGTAAACGGGGCTCAATACAAACGCAGACCACACTTTTCAAATTTTCATTTATAATAAGTTTTGAAAACCATATATGCTTCCCTTTAATTTCAAAGTTAGTGAACAAAATTTGAAAAAGTTAAAGCGGTATGAATTCATTTGCAAGTCACTGCAGCAGCACTGTCTGATCAGTCCAAAAACCTCTCAATAGATTATGTAACAGTTTAAAAATGTTTAATAATCCCCACGGCTCAGCCTTCTCCCATTATGTGTTGGTCAAACATACTGTTTCATGAATGATTAGTCAAATTGAGAGAGATCAGATAAAAGGTATGTGAACAGGTTACTTTCATAATGTGAAAGTACCAAGACTCAGCATCCACACTGTACAAACTGTGTACAGGCACACGCACCTTGCTTGCGTGCAGATTATATTCATAGGTGCAAGGCTGCAGCTTCGGTCCCCACATGACTCACGACACAGCCTTGTAAAAACGGCTTAGCAAGGTAGGAGGGGATAAGCAGCACTCTTCATGTGCTTTGAAGCAGATGCAAGCATGTCGACCCTTTCTCTGCTCTCATTCTGACTTACTCATTTCTTTGTAGGTGCATGTTGGTGTGCTCATTTGACTCTTAAGCATGAAACCAAACTTCACGTCTATTAATGTAACCTGATCAGCCCACTGAAAATGAAGCTAATCTGTTGTGAGGGAAATGGAGCAGGAATTAGCTCCCTTAATCCACAGCAGCTTCTTTTTTTAGTTCATGAGGTATTTCGCCATTTATCTTAATGCACTTCTTAGCATGCTTTTTTTTTCTTTTACAATTAGTTGTTCCATAGACTGATGCCTGCTGTTCTTTGAGATGACAAATTCCGACGTTCATTTACTGCAAGTGATGATTAATTTCATACTTGTTACAAAGCCCTGATACAAATGAATTGAAATTCCGTCCTATAAAATGTTTGTTGTAAGGAAGGTTGATTACACAGAATTTCAATTCATTTTGTTCACCTATAAGCTTGGAATGAATAAATTATAACTTTATCTACAAATCCAATGGCTGTCTCCCTTGGTTTTTCAGGTTCAAGGCTCTCTTGTGTGTTAAATGTAGATGTCTTTGTTTTCCTTTAGACCATTGTTCGAGGGAACCGGCCACCCAAAGATGCATCTATAAATGGCCTGCTTGAGGAGTTTGACAACATTTCAGTGACACGCTCCAACTCCCTTCGTAAAGAGAGCCCACCAGGCGTCCAGCAGGCTGGAACCAGTTCCAAGCCATTAGGCAGTGGTCATCTCGCTGCTCTAGAGGAGAATGGATTCAACCACTACTACTCCCGCTACTCATGCGATCTGGATACCTCCAGCAGGGACTTTTCCCTGGAAGCTGGCAAGCCAAGCTTCTCTATAGATGGAGACTGGGCTGTTGGTAGGCATTACCGGTTCACCAAGCAGAATGGCCATTCTCACCCTATACGCAGCCCCTTCTACCCTGATGCCATGCCTCAAAAATCAGAATATGGAAAGCTCCCACCGGACTACCACACCTATTTGGAGAGCAAAGGGCGCTCGGTTGATGAGGTGGCCTCCACAGTTGGTAGCGGAGTGGGCTCCAGCGGCTACTACCGAGCATCAGTTGGTGGTTCATCCAGCCAGGACTATAGGGACACTTCAGTTGGCACGCCCTCTCGTGCCTCTCTTCACAGTGAGCAGATCAACTACCCGGACAGCGAGTGGAGCTACGGTGGCTTGCGGGATGAATATGACAAGAGACCCAAGAGCTCCTATGTGACCCAGACGAGCCCGACACCAGCTATCAGGCAGCGATCTCGGTCAGGATCCGGGTTGCAGGAGCAAAATGTTCCCTATGCTGCCAGTGGGGCTTTGAGGAACCCTCCTCAGGCCCACTCTTACAGCTCTTACACCTACCCTCGCCTCTCTGAGAGTCTCGCCAACTCACAAACAATAGGCAAGGTAAGCATCTAAAAACACAAAAGCTGTGCATTCTCCTAATGAAAAACTTCTATGCAAATAACATTGATGTAGTGTTTGCTTTAAACCGTCCAGTGATCAAATTATAGGAAACATGTTTCATCACTCCCTCTGACAAGCCTGTCAAAACATTTCAGAGAAAATTACATAGAAGTATCGCTACATTTAGTTCCATCTCTCACCCACCTCCAGTTCTTTTTGAAAATCCACTCCTATTCACTTTCCAAAGCTCATTGTGATCCTTAACTGTAGTCCCTAGCCCTGATAGATGGTGTCAGTTTTAATCTACTCTTCCCTGAAGGAGGCAGGAACTGGCATATAAAGAATTACTCCTCTGCAGTGGCCACTGTCGCTGCAAACAGATCAATTAATGCTGATATCAATTGATTGGAAAGGAATGTAGAACAAAAGGAAGGGGTGAGAGTTATAGTTCATGACAATCAAACAGACATGAGCGTACCAAGGGAGAAATCTCAATATAAAGAGAGGCTTCAGCTGGATCTAACAGTAAGACTAATCTTGTTGCTCATATTTTCTCAGATGAGTTCCATTTTATATTGGAAACAAAAGCCATATTTGACTCCCTCTACAACTAAAATTGAATCTGAGCATTTGGGAATATTTCATTTTAGCATATTTGATTTTACAGTACAGTTATTTTTTTGTAAGTTAAACTCAACACCCCAAAAAATATCAAACTATTACAAAATGAAGATAAACAACAGCCCAGTTGCATTTGGAGGACTACAATAACTTCGATTATGCTGCACGACAAGCCTAAAAGAAAAATAATTCCTCTCATTACTGAGTGGAAGAGATTGAGATCTTGCAGAGAAACTTAAGGTCAGGTTGATTGTGTTTTGGCACATTCACACAAGCATATCATCTGCATAGAAGCGGCACAACATGTATGTATAGAAATGTAGTTACCCAATGTCATGTTGAGAAGGCATAGAATTAAATACAGCTCAGATATATATTTATCTTGTAGTGATTATAACCGTCTATGAGAAATGTCCACTCATGTCAGTAGGTGTGAGGATAAAACCAGCTCACAAGACCAGACTACAAAGGACATTGGGTTCATGAGAACAAGATGAGACAGTATTTTAGAAATATTATTTTTAGAAAAAACAACTAAAAATCCCTTTTTTTCTATTCTATAAATATTGTAAATATTTCATACATGACAAACTATGATTTGTGAATTATTTTCATGCTTTGAATTTTGAATTGTAAAGTCTGGAAAGCATTTAAAATGTTTAGTGGTTTTAAAAACAGAATTGAGAATATAGAAAATTCTACCCTTTCTCAAAGTCTGAACTCCAGTCTGAATCCAACCTTAAAACTGATGTTCACATCAAAACAGCAGTATAAACAAAGTGTGTTTTATCTGCTGCTTTTTGTTAGCCTGTAACAGTCTGGACTGTTTGAAATCCTCAAACAAAGCATTTCTCCCTCTTAAAAATAACATAATTGTTGCATGAATTAAAAGACAATCACAAATCTATTGTAGATCATTTAATACTGAAAGTGTGAAATTTAAGCCCATATCAGAAGAGTTTTTACAATTTCTTAACTCTCATGTGAAACATGCTCCTATTTTATTAAATTAAAAATAACTAACAGGCTTTTTTCTAAGAAGTTGACAAAAACAATAAATTTATTAATAAAGCACATTCAAAAAACAGCAAGTTGGTCCAACATGCTGTACAAAAATAAGACAAATAAAAGAGATCAAGGCATAAAGCAAATATTGAAACACTCATAAATTAGAACAGAGACAGTAAAAAGAGCTTATCATCTCAGACCTTGTGTGAATGCTACTGAAAAAAGATTTGTTTTCCAAAGTTTGGGGGCCACAACAGAAAAAGCTTGATCTCCTCTAAGTTTCCGTCTCATTTTGGGGACAACTAAAAGCAGCTTGTTGGCAGACCTCGAGGCAAGCGAAGCAAGATAAGGGTGGAGTAAATCATAGAGGATATGCAGAAGCAAGGTCATTTAGGCATTTAAGGCAACATTTAAGACTAAGATATATGTTTTAGCACACTAGTTTATCTTTGGGTATCTGTAATATTTACCTCAGTTGCAGTGTCTTGTAGCAGTTCAATTTAGTTTTCTCTATTCTTGTATATAAAGGAAGGCACTTAATTTATTGAGCCATAAAAAGTACTGCAGTTAGTCAAGTTAAACTTCAAATACCTTAGAAAATTAAAAGTCTAATTACACTTTTATGTCAAATCTGTGCTTAAAAGCTGGTTAGGGTCACAAACAAAGAACTGCAGACATAAACTGCAATTTTTCCTGCTTAAAGTTTAAGTTTGAGAAACCCTGGAATATTCTAAAACCCTAATGCTTTAGTTTAACTAGCTAATTGTTAGCTGTCATTAGCGGCTAACAGTTAGCTAGTCACATTAGCTAGCCTCACAATGCTTAGAAATCATCTGTACATTGTCTGTCACTCTGTTACCATTCCTTTTTTCTTCTGAAAATTGCAAAAGCTGTCACACAAAGAAATATTAAAAGCGGTAGAGGCTTCTTCAATGCTGTAACCAAGTGCGCAGCCAGCCTGACAAGCAGCCTTCATTAGCTGACTCTGTCAACTCAGCGGGGCAACTTGAGGAGTATTTTGTTTCTTATTACAAAATAAAAGTATCCAACATAGATGCAAACAGGTTTCAAACTTAAACATCTGCCTTCATATCCAGGGCCCATAATAATACCTTGAAGTTACCTCACCAGACGAAATCACTTGCTGACAGCAACAGGATAGCGCTTTGCAACACAGACTTCACTTTGATGAGAAATATTATGGTCTATTAATATTTCTTACACTTCTAAAAATAACGGTTGTAAAGTGAAGCAGCATCTGCTGTGCTCAATCATATCAACTGCAGAGAAATTCAGAAAACATCTTCCACACAGATTCTTCCCAAAATAACAAAGCAGCTCGATATTAGATCCTAAAATAACCATCTTCTCTTTGAATGATTTGCCCATATTGTTCAAAACCAATGTCATGAGGGGCTACATTTTCCTTAGTAGAAAACAGTCAAATAGTAGCAGGGGGTAAAATTTGATTATCAGCAAGAGAAAAGTGGTCATTTTGTAAGGTGTTTGAATTCTCTACTTCACTCTTCAGAGCTATCAAAGCCTCATTAAGCTCATTATTCACTACCGTTATCACAGCTCACCACTTTCCTTCCTTCCTCACAGTAAGTCGGGCAGCAGAGAAGGAAAACTGGGTTTGCTGATGTAGATCCCAGGGTGCTGCAGTGAAAACCCATTTAACCTGTGCGCCTCGGTAAATAGCCACTCTGAGAAAAACAGCCAGAGAGAATGCAAGAGTCACAGAAAAGTAATGCAGGAGAAGGTCATATTTCCTTTCTTGTTGTTTATTGCCGCATTGCAAGTTTGTGCAGTTGGAGCCTGAAGACATGCATTTGTTTTTGTTTTTTTTGCACAGATTCAGAAAATATGCAGCGAAAGCTGTCACACAAAGAAAGTGTGACACACAAAGAAAGAGTAAACATAACGATTTCTCAAAGTCATTGTTTCAAATTTAATTTGACATCACTAATTAATTTTTAAATCTAAAAGTTAAAAAGTTTACAACAGTTTATAAAACGGTTGACATGGCATTTTCTTATTTGGAGTACTGGATGATGGAGGGTTAATATTAGAGTAACCCTTCCAAATGAGGAGAATGTAAGGTAATGCGCTTAATGTTTTTTTCGATTGTTTAAGATCGTGCACAAAAAGGAATACAGGAAAAGGAGTGACACAGCCCACCCTTCTCTTTCTTTTGAAACCAGTTTTTTCCTCTTTCTCTGCTTCAGCCCACTCCCCCCTCCCAAAAGTAAATCCTTCTCTTTCCCTGCTATTGTTGGGAGCTGTTTGGGATGTAATCGTAGACAGCATGGAGTCTTCTCTCCCCTCTCTCTGCCTCTGTGTTTCGTGCAGAGTGTGAGAGCTCAGTGCAGCAGCTCTCGGTGACAAATTGATGTTGCGGCACTTTCCCTTTCTGCAGCCTTAGCATAAAACTGGCCGAACGATGTTCCACCGTGGAATTCAATTTCACAGTTGAGTTAGGTTGTTGATTACCCTGCCAAACTCAGATTAATGTGCGTTTAACCAACATGGATCAGGAGACCCTTGGCTGACAGCCAGCTCGCAGCGTCGGCCGACTATGGGTGAGGTTGAGGAGGGTGGGGTTGAGGGGGCAAATAAGTAACGGGTCTCCCGGCTCCCCCTCCAACACCTGCCTCGCACTGATTGATTGAAAGAGTCCACACCATGTAATTATACACCATCCCAACACATCAGGACTCCTCCTACTGCCCCATCTGTACACATGTGGGAGTGTATATGTGTCAGGGTAAAGACAAATAGCAGCGCGCCCACAGAAGGAACCCGATAAAGGGGAGGATAAAGGGGTTTTTAATTTACTCTCACTATAATCGTGAAGAATAAAAAAATGCTGGTTGAGCATCATTCCTGGAAGGTGTGGCATAAGAAGTTTAATTTAGTCTGAGAATCATGGCACTTTCATTTTCTCCACAGTTAGTATGGTCTTTACCCCTAATACTTGTCATATATATGAATTCCTAAATTTTTTTAAGCTCATCTTAAAAAAGAGGTCTTTATGGAAACTGATAATACATATGAATGTTTACATGTGAACTTTGCAATGAAATACTGTATGTTATTGTACTACATCAGTTTATAATTTCCTATGGTACTTCAATTTCAAAATTCCTTTCCCATATTTTCTAGATTTTTCTATCAGTTCTTATAACAATATGGACACATGAGTTCAAAACATTCTCCTAGTTGCGTTTGATCATCTTCTTTATTTTTTTTCCACGTCAGGAAGCAAAAAAGTGCTTAAGTGCACTTCACTCTTTTTGGGAACTGGATATATATATATATATATATATATATATATATATATATATATATATATATATATATATATATATATATATATATATAAACAAAATATACTACTTTTACTAAAATAGATATTGATCCTTTTTCCTTTTATTCACAGTTTGCAATATCCATTTCACAAAATCCCCTCCAAAAAAAAATGGATTTCAGTGCTTTGTTTGGCTTCTAGACTAAACCAAGTTCAAGAATTTTGGTTCCAGTTGAAAACTTGGACATAAAAGGATCGAGAGGTTAAAATAAAGTAATGGAATTGACTTTTTTTTTTTTTTTTTTTAATATTTGTTTATCTGTTAGTAACTTAAACACGAAAAAAAAATTTTAACAATGGCTTTCTTTTAGCGATGATGTCACAAAATCCCAATAAAATTACATTGAAGGTTGTGGTTGTAATGGGAAACCATTTTACATGCATTGTACACTAACGATTACGGCTAATGATTATTTTAGTAATCAAGTATTCTATTGGTTATTCTGACGAATAATTGAGTAATCGGAAAAAATTGGCACATTGTGCAAATTTTTCATTTAACCACTTAAGCTTATTTTATACAATATTAGAAATATATAAGGAAATGCAAACAAAGAATTCAATTCTTTTTTAAAATAACAAAATAAACATTTTATTACCTAAAATGCAATAACATAGTATTCCTTTAGTGTACGTATTTATAGACAAAGAAAGTTTTTCATCCTAATTAGAAAATGTTTATATTTTTTGTATAGTTTTGGCTTAAGTTCTGCTCTGAGGGTGTTGTTCCTTCAGCAAATTGCATGTTTTAGATTCTTTGTACTCCTCTTCACAGTTATTCAATTACTAAATTAGTTGATGATTATTTCAATAATCAATTAATCACAATTAATTCGATTAATTGTTTTTAGCACTATTGTACACTAAACCTTTCTGGAAGACGTCCAGATCCTTGTAAGCAAAAACAACCTTTGGGTTATTTTGTCCTTATTTTACCGCCTCTCAGTGACTATGAGAAAGGAGACAGTGAAGGAGGATGCGGAAACCCTTGGTTCCACTGTATTGGGTTTAAGCAACATCAGACTGGTCCCTGACTTTTACGACAACTGTTTCTTATTTCCTGCAGAAACTGACTAAATTCACTTCTCCCCAAAAGGCATTTTAAAGTTTATACATCCTTCAAGATTATGGGTGGGCATTGCTTTCCAGGATACAGGACTCAGGACAACTTGAAAGCCTCGGTTACCACATACACCCTCATGTTCCTCCTGTGAAAATCAAAATAAAAGCTGATAATAGCAGAATAACATAGTGATGACATCTTGGTTGGGGTACATCCATTTTTATAATTACATTATAATTTTTCACACTTTGTCACGACTAATAACTTCAGTTTGTTAAACTGGAATTGCATGTGATAAGCAAAAACAAGGTAGTGCATAGCTGTGAAGTGAAAGGAAAATTATACATGGTTTTCACTTTTTATGTATATATAAAAATGTAACAAGTATGGTGTGCATTAGCGTTCAGCCCAGTGGTTACTTTTTCTGTATGGGCAGTACCCCAGGGTAGCATTAGCAGTTGGGGCGCACAAGCTCCATATTAAAACATTTAATTATCATTTAAGTGATTAAACATTAATGATAAAAAAATTAGTTATTTTTTAAAAAAATTATGAACTAAACACTGAATCACATACAAAACTGCAGGACTTATATATTAATAATGACATTTTCTCAACTAGCAATATTTTACTGTACAAATCCCATTTGCAGTACTTTTTAAAAGTGCAAATATGTTTGCGTAAAATCAGAAAATAATGCAAATCAAGTTCACACTAGTGGCTGCAATCTCCTCTCCATCTTGTAAAAGTGCCTAAATTTCGGCGTATTGTCTGTCTTATTGGATTTTAAAGTCTATCTCTGTCATTGTTATTGACAGTTCCTGTTTCTCAATAAAGGATTTAAATGGGTGTTTTTGCCCAGCACCAATTATCCCGTGATGTTTTTGTTTCTTAAAGCTCATGTGTCTGAACTCTACGTTGAGCTGGTCCCAACCAGGAAGTTTGAAGAAATTGAATCTTCACAAACTGGGACAGTTTATGTGGATGTTTACATCATAAAAGCAAGCACAAAGAGAAAAAATGCTAATATAGAAACACAATAGCATGGTGTGGTGCTGTGATGGTAGTGGGGGTGGGGCAGCAAAAAGGAGGCACTGGTCCAGGGTGCCATTCTCGCAAAAATTGCCAAATATCAGTCCCCTCTACTACAACGCCACTAAATAAAATCCATTGCAGCATTGTATTTTCGCCTGATATAAACACCTTATTCTGAGTCAAACATAATAAAGAACCCTACTATGAATTATCTTTTCATCTGTATGTGTGATGTTAGGTTTAAATGACCAAAATGGGTCCTTTTCTTCCAGGGTGATTATGAGCGTTCATCACGTGATGAAAGTCCCCAAGTCACAGGTGGTGACACCTACCTCCGAGGGCCTCTTAAGCTACCTCAGAGCCACACCAAACCGCCTGGCTACCCACCAGCACACCTACCTTATCCTCCTATGTTTCACCATTACAAGCCCTCTCCTTACCATCATCCTCCCTCCCAGCCCAGCCCACCGTACACCCCTCAGGTATTGTATAGTCTGATTTTCTGACAGGAAAGGTGGAAACAGGCTTTTTTCACAGATATGAATAAAATTTATAATAACAGTTTAAACAGAAAGAACTTATTCCTTTTTTTTTATTGTGGGGATAATTTTCTGTCAGATTAGGCCAGAAAAGGAATGTTTTATGGTATCAGATCACTTTATGATATGTCTAATTTTAGCATTTTTTTCTGAGCTCAAAACTTTCTTTAAAAAGAGAATGGCATCAAAATTTCAAAAGACGAACGGTTTCTATTTTTTTTTTTTTGTTGTTGTTGTCTTGATTTGCATGTCACTGTGTCTGTTTTCATCCAGGGGGCCTACTCGCAGCCTTCATCTCCTTACATACCCCCAGGGGCTTATCCTCCTCCTTCATGGGGGTCAAGCTCAGACACCCAGCCCTCCAGAGTCTCACACGAGCAATTCAGAGCTGCACTTCAGCTGGTGGTCAACCCAGGTGAGAATGGCAGAAAAGAAAAATGAACACAATACTGTGATTTCTTTGGAGTAGGATTAAAACAGGCTTTGCTCGGCAATAGGCGATCCTCGCGAATACCTGGACAATTTCATCAAGATTGGCGAGGGCTCCACGGGGATCGTCTGCATCGCCAGCGAGAAGCACAGCGGCAAGCAGGTGGCGGTCAAGAAGATGGACCTCAGAAAACAGCAGAGGAGAGAGCTGCTCTTTAACGAGGTGAGGGGGAAAAAAACGTGATTCAGCTCAAGTATTCTAACACCTTAATCCTTGCTACTACTACTAACTTCTTATTGTGAATAAGGAATTAGCCCAGTACGTTTGTTTTTATGTGGAATTTAACGGATTCGTATGTGATTCCAGCACAGCTGTTATTTGTCACACATTGTTGACATCTTAATTTAGCAGCAGCAGAACTGGAGTTGGTCTATATAGTATCATTAAACATGCTACTTTGTGTAGAATGCATAAAAATAAATCTCTCTTGTCAGGTAACAAAAAAAAAAATACTAATAATTTCACCACTGTTTCTGTGAAATATAGCAAAGGCAATTCAGTTACTAAGACATTTCTGCATCTGTAATTGCATTTATCTGCAAAGTGAACAAGTGTTTACTCTGAAACCCTTAAGCAAGTAATACATCCAGAGCTGTGCATGCACAGAGTTGACGAACAGTGTAAATTTTAGCAACAGGTTTTTTTTTTCTTAAATACGCACAAATTGTCTCAAACTATTTAATGGTTCTAGTGTTAAATGGTAGTTGGAGTGGACCAGTACACTGATTCTAGTTTTTGTGTTTGGAGAGACAAGGAGACTGCATGCATGTATAAGCACGGATTTGAGGCCGAGGGTGTTCTCTTGGGAACCAATTTGCTTCATGTAATCCTATTATTTCTGAATGTAATCCTATTAAGGTTAAACCTCCATAAAATGTGCATCAGAAAGGGGAAAGTTACATTTTATGTAATAAATTACAAGGTATAGTTATTGAGTTACTAAACTATTAGGTGTTTTCAGAACAAAACTTGTTTTCACTCATAAAAATTCCAAGTAATTTACAATGGATTTGGTATCAATTTTGCTTTATTTTGATTATTTATTATGATTATTTATCATAATAAATAATGGACTACTTTTACTTTACTTTTACTTTTGCATGATCCTTATTTATTCAAGTTGTAAATTGTTTTTTTTCCCAACAAAGGGAAATGTATATTAGTAAAATGTTTTCTGACTCAACTTTCATACAAATAAATAACATCTGGGTTAATGCTTCCTTATTTAGGACATAAAACTGAACAAATGATTTAAATGCACTAACCGCTATTTCCATCATTCTCTGTTGAAGGTGGTGATCATGAGGGACTATCATCACGAAAATGTTGTGGACATGTACAACAGTTACTTGGTGGGAGATGAGCTGTGGGTGGTCATGGAGTTCCTGGAGGGTGGGGCGCTCACCGACATTGTGACTCACACCAGGTAACCAAACACATTTTACAAATACAGCTTAAAAATTACTGCTGACATGTGAAAATATTTGCTCTGAGGTTTAATATCACTAAAAACTTGTGATTTTTAATGTACTCTATACTAATTTTAATTTTTTTTTAATTTGGACAGAAAAGTTTCCAGTCTTGTCTAGCTATTGTCTTCAATTAGGATCGGTAGCAGATGTTACAGTTGTATGGCTGTAAAGGTGATAAAATACTCGACATGTCAGTTTTAGTGAATAAATTGACCCAAGGTTTCTTCTGACTAGAAGTATTGTTCATATTTTTAAAATGGCCCAGCCAAAGTTCTGTCTTGAATCTGATAGTGAATCTGTAGAGGGAGCTTAGGGTGATGGCCAGGAGCTCATCACAAAAGAGAAGTCTTCAAAATACCAGAGGAAACAAGCAAAAAGCTGCAAATATGAGAAGAATTTGATTGCATTAATGCCAGTAAAGATTTGCTTTCAAATTATATTCTTTTTATCTTGTCTTCTCATCTTTGGAAGTTAACTGATTGATTTCCTCCCAGACACAAACTTCTTGGTTGAATGAAAATAATTTTAAAACTAAATCTGTCTGGCGTATGACTAATTTTGTGCTTAAGTGTTTAAATGTTTGTCTCAGTTCAACCAATCTAGTTAAAGAACTTTACGATTCATTTGACTGAAACATAATAAAGGTTGATAGATGTAATCCAGAACCAGTTCAACTGTTTAAGATTTTTTTCTACTCACCAACTTTCTAAATAGTGGCAGTGTAGTTGGGTTGGGTTTCTAAGCAGCCTTCCTCATTGTTTTAGGCTTACTTTGTGCTTGGTGTATAATTACAGTCATTTGCGTTGAGTGTCAGCATTAACGCTGCACGGTGTCGGCTGCTAATAACACACTTTGTTGGGGCTGAGCGCCACTGCTGCCATGAAGGACTTTGAACGGTCTCCCACGCATATGTTTGCCTGTTTGTGTGTTGAGTGTGTGTGTGTGTGTGTGTGTGTGTGTGTGTGTGTGTGTGTAAGGGGGAAAGTTGAGGCACGGATGAATGCTTTTGGAAATTCTGATGGAGAGCTTCATAAAAAGATGGACCTGTACAAACATTACCTCACTTTCTCTGAGTTTTGTTACATTTTTGGAAGTTGTTTTCATCTCCAAAACTAACATTTCAACAAATCTCATAAACCTGGAGAATCAGTTATCCTTCTTAGATTTTAATGTCCTGACTGAAATACTATAAGTGTAAATAAAAATAATATACCAGTAGTGTATTTTTTTTTTTATTCTTGGTAAATATGGCCAGAAAAGTGTTTCTGTGGAGGTCTTTGTTGCTTTAATAATAGCTGCAGGTTGCACATTGTGCCCTCATCAGCTTCTTCTGCTCTTGGCAGCCAGCTTATACACTCAAGTGTTTTTTACACACACACACACACACACACACACACACACACACACACACACACACACACACACAAACACACACACACACACACACACACACACCCACTCCCACAAATGCGTTACCAGTGGATCAATTAAATATTATGGTACAGATTCCAATTATAGTTTAAGTCTTTCAATGAGGGTTTTTTAATCTATATAATAAGCTGCATTTTTATGCGAGCGTGTTAGTCTCCTCCCCTTGACAACCTTTCCAGGCTCATTAAAGTTGTTTTTTCACAATGTCGAACAATTTCCTTTTTCGGTGAACATGTTTTTCCATCATTCACCGTTGTGTGTGTGCTAAAGAGGGAGAGTATGAGTTGGGGGGTGAGGGGAGATTGCAGAGGTGATTCGTTTTTGCGTACTCCTTTCAATTCGGTACATTTTAAGTTAACCAGATGGAGTTTTTTTTTTTTCCTATTTGCTGAAAGCTCATTAAATTCCCGTGATTGGAAACGCATGCACGTGTGACTAAAATAAAATAACAAAAAAATTAAAAGAGAAGGAAAGAAATCTGTTCCAATCTGGACTATTATATGTGTGTGTCTGAGTAATACGTTTGTGCGTCTGTATGTTTTAGCCTGAGGGTTGTTGTCACAATGTAACTTTTTTAAAAGTGAATTCTTTTACAGTCGGAGAAGAGTGTGTGTTGAATGCTGAATGTTTCGCTACATGTGTATTCATATTTGCATGCAAGTACATACAGGTGCAACACATCTGTATGTCCCTTTCATAGAATTTTCTACTTATGTAAATGAGGAGAGATCAGCACACATTCACTCAAAAATGCACAGGATGGCCTGGCCAGCTGGGTCTGGATGTTAATGTTCAGTGAGGCTGTGTGGGCTCAGTCAGATGAACTACATCACCCTGTCTCTCCATATGGGACCCTCCTGCCTGCTTGCACATCATGGCTTCAGCCGCTCTAGGCTACAGGGGGATATTTAACAAACTACATCTCTAAACCACATCCTTTTCATTGGCTTAGTTAGTGTTTTTGTAGACATTTAAAATTAATAGACTTTTCTGCCTATATTTATTATCTCAAGTCCGAAGATATATTCTATTAGGCACTAATTAAAAAAACTAAATAAAATGTGTGCTTTGCTTTGTCATAAAAATCTTATTTTTATTACAGATTAGGCAATATGAGATTTTAAGAGTATGGCATGACTTAAGTAAAAATACCACAATATTATGGTATATACGCAAAGTAAAGGAAATATTAAAAAATAAAGCAAAATGTATAACGAAATAATAGTTAATAGTTTCTTTTTTTCATTATATATATATATATATATATATATATATATATATATATATATATATATATATATATATATATATATATATATATACTTTTTTTTTCCTGCAGGCAATATTATATGCAGTTTGGGAGTTCATGCAGTTATGCCCAAAATTATATTTGCAGGGTTTCATTCTCAAGACAAAAATGCATACACTCAAGCCCCGGAAGACATGGATTTCAAATTATTTTTATTCAGCAAAGACATTGGTTTTAGGAAATTAGTCATATATCAAAAGAAAATAAAACTTAATAGTAACAACATTTACATTTTATCACATAGCATGTCAAAAATAATTTATACCTTTCTCAGTAATCAATGAAAATATCTTGATTGGCATCACAAAAATTAAAATTCTTTTATTTTTATTGTCCTACTTTTTGCATGTTTCCACTGGTGTTTTGCAGATTTCTCTTTGGTGATGACCATCACCCCAGTCTCCAGCTCCCTCCAAAGATTTTCTATTAGATTCAAGTCATGACTTTGGCTGGGCCATTCCAAGCCATTAATATTACTTTCAGTCCAAAGTTTCTTTAAGTCTATATAATAATTTGGAGCTTAACTGCATTGGTTAATAAAGTTAGTGCCTCTAAAATACTCTGCAAGAACTGTGAAATTGTTTACTCAATGTGGCAAGAACAAGAATTCTGTACCCCTTTATCTTAGCTATAGCTGCAGAAATCTCTGATCACTTGGCCTCTCATTCAAAGGGCTAAATCCGCAGAAGTATGACATAAAATTGTTACAGCTTTCAAAGCATAACTTTTTAAAACCTTGGCATACTGGTTACCAACCTGTACCTACAGCTGCGTTTGTTTCCATGCATGTTCCCACAGGATGAATGAGGAGCAGATTGCAACAGTGTGTCTGTCGGTGCTAAGAGCTCTGTCCTACCTGCACACACAGGGCGTCATTCACCGAGACATAAAGAGCGATTCCATTCTCCTGACCAGCGACGGCAGAGTAAGTGCAGTTGATACAATCGTTGGTGTGTTTTCTTAATATTAATTACATTCATTTACAGTCTGTTTTTTAGGCAATCACAATTTGTCTTTGAAATTGTCTTCTTAAAGATACTCCAGGCATTGTTCATTTCTTGACATTAATGCACTCTGACCATCTTTGTGGGTCCTGTTCTTCACCTGTATACAGGTGGTGTGAGAAACTCATCCATCCATCAATTACAACTCGTGCCCGAGTAATTAAATCCTACATAATGCCTCCTAACTACTTGATAAGACATGATTAACTGAGGCATAATTAACTGCTAATAGGAGAGATTAGTGTCTTCTGTGGAAGCTCCTCATCACATGGGGTCAGAATAGTTCTGATCTAATATATTCCCCACTAAATGTCCTGATGGCATATCTGTGTGTGTGTGTTTTGCAGATCAAACTGTCGGACTTTGGCTTTTGTGCCCAAGTTTCCAAAGAGGTGCCCAAGAGGAAATCTCTTGTGGGCACTCCCTACTGGATGGCACCAGAGGTCATCTCAAGAATACCTTACGGAACTGAGGTGAGAACATGCGCAGCTGTGTTACTGTATCCTGACAGAGGTGTTTGTGAGAGGATTTGTGAGTAGTAATATCTTGGTTTCTTTGTGTGTCAAGGTGGACATCTGGTCTTTAGGCATTATGGTGATAGAGATGGTAGACGGAGAACCCCCTTACTTTAACGAGCCCCCTCTGCAGGCCATGAGGAGGATACGAGACAACCTGCCCCCACGGCTAAAGGAATCTCACAAGGTAAGGAAAGTAACATGGCAATTTATTTTATAATACATTTTTGACAGAATTCCTGAAAATAATACGGATGATTATGTAATAATTTTGTAACTTCTAATAAGAACTGACTCTAAAAACATCTGGTGTTAAATTAGATATCTTTTGTTATTTGCTGTTTCCTGATCTTGAGAGGGAAATACATAATCTTCTTTATTTAGTTTTGTTGAACATAAACATATAATTTATTAAATAATAAATACTTTTCTCACATATATCTTCATTGTTATTGCCATACTTGCTCATTCTGTCAAAACGTTTTTTTACTACAAAACAATCACAGAGACATTGTATGAAAGTTGCCTGTTTGATCCAGATTTTAAAATCATAATTTGCTAGATTAGTCTTGAAAAATTAACTGCTGACCAACTTTTAGTAAAGCTCAGTTAACAGTAACTTTTACTAAAGTAATGGACCGGCAGCAAGAAGACAGGTTGTGACATGACCTTGGATAAATATGCTTATTAACACACAATGCTGTCTAATTACATTTAAAACAACTCATTTTCTAACCTTGGCTCCTGAAAAAAAAAAAAAAAAAAAAAAAAAAAACAGCAAAAAAACATAGTAACTTCCAAGTCAAAGGAAAAAAGACCAAGAGGCACAAGAAGGCAGAATGAAGTTGGGACACAATCACACAAAAAATATTTTAGTTAGCGCACTGTCACTGCACGTTCTAGCCCAGAAGCACGACACGATCCATACCATTAGCTCATTTACACGTGCGCTACAAGAAATAAAACAACAACAAAAGAGACATGAACTTTAGCCGACTGAAGTGTTGACAAAATGCAGTTTTGACGTAACACAAAAATATGCTAATTAGCAATCAACAATAACATTTAGCAACATTTCACAATTTTCTTTAGCAGTCTTGCTCAGAACAATACCAATAATGTCAACTGTACAGTAAAGTGATGCAAACCTTTAGCATAAGGAGGAAACAGAATGCAATTTTGGTGAACTGACCAACAAACAAATACTAGTTAGTTTACATTTCTATTAAGAAACATTTAGCAAATGTGTTTGCAAAGTTTGACTCAACTAAAGTGTCAACAACAGCAATTAAAGTATGGTGACAGTAATCAATATGAAAGGAGTTAGCAGAAAACGGAAAGCAATGGTGACAAGATGACACAAAAATATGCTAATTTGTGCACAATGGCATCATTAGCCACATTTATCAACTTTCTTACCAGCCTAACAGACTTAACGTGTGCCATATACATATATCAACTAAAGTAAACTAACTAGCTAAACTAAACTAAAAGTAAAGAACTGACAAAGAGTTAAATGCAAACTGTTGCATAACAAAACAACTTGCTAATTAGCATAGAATCACATTTAGCAATGTTTTTAGCAGTAAGGCTTGCAAAATATGCAACTGTGAAAATAGAATGCTAATTAGAGTACATTTAAAACATTTTGGGAACATTAGCTAAAAAAAAAAAAAAATAAAAAAAAAATAAAATAAATTAAGGTTATAATCCAGACTGTGTCTGAATGGTGACCTTTGCATATAAAGTGGTTTATGTTCAGGGGTGTGAGGTGAACTTCGGACAATCTTAGGCTGTTCATGGCAGACATTTTGACCTAAGTAACGGGGGAATACACACTTGTGCTAATGACCGCTGCATTTTATTTCTACATTTGTGAATGTGTTTAGATAATTGTAGTCCTCATTACAATATCAATGTCTGCAAATATTACAAGTGCAAAGGATTGCTTGAATGCTTCAAACATTTGGAAGGAAAAAGAATTCAGATGCTACTGAAACTCTGCTCTCCATTCATATTTTTGGAAGATTAGAAAGCTCAGTGAGAGTGGTGGAAGCTTTGTGATGAAGGAAAAGAAAGTGAGTGCAGTGGAAAATGTGAGTTAATCGTATCAGATATCGTCATTGCAATATTCAACAATATTATATAGAAAAGTAATGGGTTTTTTTTAAATTTCTGTGCTGAAAAATCGAAATAGTTCTTTTGTATTTACTGAATATGCTTTGCTGTATTCTTGTTAGGGTTTCTAACTTAGGAAAACCGTAATTAGAGTATTTCAATTTATTTTATAATAAATTAAAAAGCTGAGAATAAACACAAGTTTGTACATCCTCCAGGTGTCGTCTGTGCTGCGGTCCTTCCTGGACATGATGCTAGTGAGGGAGCCGTCACAGAGAGCCACTGCCCAGGAACTTATCCAGCACCCATTCCTCAAGTTGTCTGGACCCCCATCCTGCATCGTCCCCCTCATGAGACACTACCGCCATCGTTGACCTCTTGGCCTAAACTTGTCTTCTTCCACACTAAAAACACATGCTTACTCACCCCTTAACGGTGGCACCGCCCTCACCCAGTCGGATCAACCTACTGCGTGGTGGAGCGCCACTAACACCTGTAACCGTAACGTAGATTAGCTTGAGGAATATTTAAGAAGTATGTTTAAAAACACACGCACACAGAAAAGAAGAAAAAAAAATGTGTACTGTTTTCAAGAGGAGAACAGAACATACAGTGTCAGAGGAGCTATCTGGACGTTCTTTTGAAACGTGAGCTGGTTTGCAACGCTGCACTCTTCTTTCTTCCTAGACTCAGAGTCTTCAGCTGCACGTAGACTCAATAGTAGCCATCAGCCTTCCACAGCATCAGAAGGGTGTGCTGAGTTGCTGGCGAGGCAGAAGGACCTATGTGACCCTTCTGCTCCAAAGCAGAGCAGCAGAGGGCCAAACAATCAGTGTGGCGAGAGAGGGTTTTGACCGTCATTGGTCCATCATTTAGAGGGACAGGCTGCGTCCTGCCAGCTAAGACGCAGACAAGGTCACTCGCATCTCTCTTTTCTCACACACGTCAAACGTGAAAATGTATTTTAGAGAAACTTGTAACATTTTCTGTACAGTTTTGATAATTTGCAGTATTTTATCGTGTCGTAACTATTGTGATATGAGCAGTATTAAATAGAATTTCTGCAGAGATCTTTCCTACTGTTTATAATCCAGTTTTTGCTTAAAGATATAAGAGATATTCCAAATAAATCCAGCTAAACTTAACTGTTACTAAAAGTACTTAATATATTTATGATCTCACGTTTGTAGACAGAACTTCCATTAAATGTTTCAAAAAAGGGTAATGTCAGAATTTTCTATGACATTTTGAAGTATTTATTTATTTATTGGAACTGGGGTGATATTTTTTATTTGTAGCGTGGCCTTTTTTCTTTCTTTTTTTTTTTTTTTTTTTTGGATTTTTTAAATTCATTTTTGTCCCACGTTTCTTAATGCGCACGAGCAAACAGTGATATCAGTTTTTCATCCAAGCAATACCCCAAACCTATTTGTAAAACCACTAAGCCCAGCTTTTATGATACTGTAACACCATGCATTTCAATGTAGCACAGATTGTGTGGATTTGGCAAAAAAAAAAAAAAAAAAAAAAAAAAAAAAAAAAGGATATTCCTTCCCTCTTTTTCATATTAGCTTAATGGGTTTCTTTAAATACTTGGAGGTACCTCCCCAACACACAGAGATGAGGATACTGGCAAAAAAGGTCTTCTTTTCCACTCGCATCCTCACTGTCATCACCCACCTCAGTCTCTTGTTGTCAGTGGAACCGTGCTGCCATTTTCATCTCCAGTCAAACCAGGGGAACAGTGTAATCCTCCTCAAAACATCCTCTTTACCCATCAGTCACTGTGATATGTACATATGACTGTGAGCGTGAGTCTGTGTTTGTCAAAGAGCAAAAGAGTTGGCGCGTGTGTATCTCTGTACAGCATCTGAAAGCGTGTGCCTGCGTGTTGTTAGAGCGTGCGCCCACCAGCTAATCCTTGACACTGGGTCAACATCTGAATGAGTTACACTTCTTTGTGGTTTTGGCTTGTACAGTGATATTGCATGTTTGTTTTCAGTGAAGCTGGTTTCAATTAAAAAAGAAACACACACAAAAAAATACATCAAGATGTGTTGCATGGATTTTTCTTTCATCGCCTTTTCTGATCTTCTGTACCTCTTTCTCGGTGTCTCATATCAAGCAGAGATGATTTTTGTTGTTGTTAACAGCACACTGTCGGTTTGCTCCAGGGAGCTTTGTTCAGTCATCATCAGTTTATTTTCTCTTTGTTTTTTAAGTCTTTCATGTTCTCTAAATTCAAAAGTTCTCATTTCAAATGACTCCACCCCAACTTCGCCTCTTAGGAGAGAAGCAAAACGACACATCCATGGATTGGTGTTACTATAATATATTATGTTATTGCTCTTTCTTTCCTGTAACCCATTTCCCACTGAAACACAGTAATGGGATATTGATTTAGTTCAGACAAAGAATGGAGCTTCTTTTTCAGAGGAAGGCCTGAGCCCTGTCAGTGAAAACATGAAAAGTATGGGGACAAAGGTGGTGACATTCGGTAGAGGGAAACCTTTTTTAATGTTAAAAGTGTTTTAATGTGTAATTAGGGTAAAGATAGATTGGATTATGTAAATGTTCACGAACCATTAATCCTCAAAACCTCTCAGAATCAATCTCTCTTTTCAGGGCGCTATCTATATTAGACTAAAAAGAAATCATTAGGGGAACTATGCATATGGCTCATGATTCAGAACTGATGAAAATCAACCAAAAATGTGACATTTTAATTAAAAAATAATGTAATACAAGCACAAACAACTAACAAACTTCATTAAAACACTATTTCTAACTTACAAATGACTTATTGTGAAAATAATTCAAATTTATTTTTAAAAAATCCCCAAACAAATAATAATTAAAGCTGATTGAAACCTGAGAATTACCAGGAGCTTATGGGTTTCTCAGAAACTCAAAGGAGTCTGCCATAAATTGTTTAAGGGGGCGCAGCAAACATTTAAATTCGGTGCTCTGCAGAACATGCCAAACACGGTGCGGAGGAGAATTAGCATTGCACATTAGCCAAAATATATCACCACTGTAAAACATGGTTGTGGCAGCAGCAGGCTGTGGGGATGCTTTCTTCAGTTGGGAAAGGGAAGCTGATCAGAGATGATATGAAGATGGATGGAGCTAAATATAGGGCAGTCATGGAGAAAACAAACTCTTAGAGGTTGCTAAAGGCTTGACACTGGGGCAGAGGTTCACTTTTACCAAGAGAGCTTCCCTAAACATAGAATTACAATCGTTTAGATCAAAGCATACACATGTATTAAAATAAATGCCAAAGTCCATACATAAATCCAACCAAGAACCTTTGGCTTAAATACGAAAACTGAAGTTCACAGATGATCTCTGTCCATTCTGACTGACCTTGAGCTACTAAAAAAAAATGTTGAAAACCTTATGTCATTTTCCTTCCACTTTAAAATTAAGTTTTCTCTCGGTTTATTACAAAACTAAGACTTTATGGTTTACAGGTGAGCAACCCTTACACTCACGCAGGCCAGACTGCGTTCCATTTCGATGAATAAGGTCAAACTCTCGATAATAAAGGCCTACTGAGCATCCGACCTGTGAAGTTTGCTCCACGTTAGGTCGTCGGAAAACACCCAATGGCGACATATGAATTGTAGCGGTAGCCTTTTATCAGAAACAATTTACTATAATGTCTGTTGCGTCATTAGTATAGTGGGGAGAGTAAACATTAACGTCTGTACAGCGTATTTTTCAAGAGAACCAGCTTTCAAGGTAAAGAAAGTTGAAGGTGAGACTCTCGTCTCTGTTAAAGTATTTAACTCATTTTTTTATCCAGTAATTGACGCTGCCTTGTATTTTGGACACATTTACAGCAGGTTAAACAAACGGAATCTCAAGAGGCTATAGCTACTGGGTGAAGCCCGTACATAGGTGAGATAAATTGCACTTGAGGAGTCTGTGGTGATGCCTTTTTTTTTTTTTTTTTTTTTTTTTGTAACTTATGGACGAAAGAGCTGGCAGATTTGTTATCAAGTGGTGGGCGGAATTAATATGGCTTGCGCAAGTTTTAAATGCGTCTTTCTTATTTATGTAGCACTTTATTTAGCTCAATCCCTGCAGTGGGTTTACTGTAGATTTTAATGTTGCCATAGCAACCTTATTTATTAATGTGAGACTTTTGGGTCTTTTTTGCTAAAAAAAAAAAAAAGGTAAAAAAAAAAAAAAAGTATGAGTTAAAAACTTTAATAAAGGACTTGGTGATTGTGCTTCAATTAAGGGTGATTTGTGGTTTATCAAATTTTAAATAAATAGGTCTTGGAGACATACATGTTCTATTTGTTTTCAGTTAGGCTTGGCTTATATTTTCTCTCAAGATTTAGTGAGGAAAATTAATACTTCATTATGGCAGTGTCTTCTCTGCTATATGTATCAGTCAACGATTCCAGTTAATCTGTATTATTTATCAGTTAGATGTGTCAAAGGTCTTGATTTGCTAGCTGGACATTCACTTTCATGATTTTCTGCATGATAGAAGAAGTCATGGTTTCATCAATTACAATTAAGCAGCAAAGTAGCCCCAAACTATCACTCTACCACCATCATGTTTGGCTGTCAGTGTGAAGTTCTTTTTCAGAAATGCTTAGATTTATGCCAAATGTAACATGATACACACCTTATAGAAAGTTTCACTTTTTTCTTGTCAGTCCAAATCATAGTTTCCCTAAAGTTTTAAAGATGTTTTTGGTAAATGTGAAACAGATCAGCAGTGGTTCTGACCTTTAAACTCTTCCCATGTATGCCATTGTTGCCCAATCTCTTTATTGTTGAATCACAAACACTGACCCCAACATAGCAAGTGAGGCCTGCAGTGCTTTAGCTGTTGTTCAGGTTTCTTTTGTAATTTTGTTTGACCGGCCACTCCTGGGAAGTTTTAGAACTGTTTCATGTTTTCTCCATTTGTGGATAATGACTCTCACTATGGTCAGGTGTCGTCCCACAGCCTTACAAATTGCTATGTATCTTTTAATAGATTGATAGATGTCAGTGACTTTGTTTCTCAGATCAGGACATCGTGTGTTGCTTTTTGGGATCTTTCAGTCTGCTTCAAGTTGTCTGACTGGTTCTATGTAAGAGATTTTTTTGATTCCACGGGTCTGGCAGTAAAGTCTGGGAAGTGAATTTGAAATTGGCTTTCGAAGGAAAAAAAAAAAGTAATTACAAGTAAGGATTTAAAAAGAAGACAGTTTTTTCATTTACATAGGGTGGTGTTTTGGACAGCTTTTTCCCCTTGATTAAAAAAAAATCATGATTTGAAAACATTCTGTATTTACTCAGGTTAACATTGTCTGAAATTAAGTTATTTGATGTGAAACATCAAACAAAAGCAAGAAGAGAAGAAAGTTATAAAGGGAAAAAATACTTTTTTAAAGCATTGTATGTAATTAAAATATATTGTTCTATATGCTAGCTGACAGTAGCATGTAGAGAAGAGTGTGATACATGCTGTAATGGAATAATTTGGTAAGTGTGTATCCAGCAATTTATTTAACAGAACAGAATACTGCACATGATTGCATCAGCAGAGGTTTATGCATAGACTTTCACTCTAAAAATAATATACACATATTTTTTTTATTAACGTCTCCACATTTTCATAAATACTTATTCTGACTTTTTCTCAAGTTTTAAAGTTGTTTTGTGTTTGACTTTTTTTTTTCTATCTTTCTTTTGTTGATTTGTTTCTTTCATTGGTGCTGAGAAAAGGGTCTGATGCCAAGGCAAAACTGCACTGTACACTACAAGACAGTCCACTGTCAACACTATGGCTGCATTCTGGATGTATGAGCACAGGGACGGGAACCAAAGAAACGGAACAACGTTTACAAATGCAGATGGAATCCAATAGCAGCTATTTCAAACAGAGAAAGAGAGAACAGGATAACAGCTGAAGATCAAGGAATTTAGAAATGTCCTGAAAGACAAGTTGGCTCAAACATTGTGCAAAGTTATAAACCAGCTAGGCTAAAGTTTTGGGGAAAAACATATTATCCTGAACATTCTATTCACTTTGATTGAGACTACATATGGCACAACCCAGCAGTCGATTTATCTAGATTTGGGTGGGTTTACTCTCCAAATACACTCATGCTGTGTCCCAAACTGTCCAGATAACTCGTCATTTAACAGTTCAAAAGCTCCAGCGGGCAGTGCAGACTATTCACATTTTCCAATCAGGGACACAGTCCAGTGTAGAGGAAACAATCCTCAGTGGTGTTAGAGGCCCAGGACTTTGAGGAGACAGATCTGTCATTAGGAGAGCTTTGGAGAGAGTTGAGGGCGCCGCTGACGCATCACATGACTACATGTTCTTGTACATAGAGCGATCTCTTGGGAGCTGTGGCTGATTCGCTGTCAGCTTGAGGTGGAAGTGGTAGATGGTGAGCGTGATGATGATAATTAGACCAAGAATAAGGCCCAGGATAAGGGGGAGGGTTTCCTCTAGGTGCTCCCGCTGGTCTGTGATGCACTTATAAGCTGCAAAGAGGAAAAAAAACAACAACTTATGAACAGCATGTAGAGATGGCAACATCAGTAAAAGTCTAGCACTCGGTAAGCTTTCTTGGAGTTCTTGTGTGATGTTATGTCATATTTTGGAACATTTATCTTTAATCACGATCTTTAATGTAGAGAAATTGGACCAAATTTGTTTGAATTGCAAAAGTTTGTTTCCTTTTTTGTTGCTATTTTTTGAAAGATTGTATCCCTATAAATTATACAGAAACTTAAGCCTGTGCAATTATATGCATAATGTCGAACCCCCCCCCCCCATTAAATTAGTCTGTGTTTGTGCAATGACAAAAATGTAAAAAGCGTTTGTCTATGCACCATTATAATGCATTTTCTCCTTTGTACAGTACATTTTTAAGCACTTCTAGGTGGTTCATAGTAAGGAGGACACTTAACCTCTGCTGAGAATAGAGTACAGTATGCATATGGGGTCTGAAGTTGAAGCCGTTTTTCCCTGTGGACAGCTGTAATACACACAAGGAGAAAGGCAGTGAAGCTTAGCCCAGTATAGTTTACTGCAGCTGAGACCACATGATTCTTCCAAGGTGATTGGACGATGAAATTCACGCAGTGTTCCTAAAAGCTGCATCCAGGGCCCAGATACCATACAGTCCTAATGACCTCAACCTCTTTCCTTCCAGTCTCCCTCCCGCTGCGCCTATTGTGTCTCTTGTGCATCCCCAACCCTTTCTTTTTCTCATTTCACCCTACATGCTCCCCATACTGCAGCAATAACCGTTCTCTTTCCTGAGAGTTGGACGTCAGAAAGAGATGTATAGCTCACCCCCCCAGGATTTCTCATTACCATCATCATCTGTTGTTTGTCTACAACACGAGCAAACAAAAGCTGCTGAATGAGAAAGCGTCTTCAGCTGTCCTTACGTGCGCTGAACATGAAGTCCGAGGCGATGTCGAAGGGTTGGATCTGGATGTCGTACATGGAGAATGTGATGGCCTTCTGGTGATCGCTCGAGATGAGGGTCACGGTCTCTTGAGCCGTGCACACATAGGAACGCCCGGCTGGGGTCTCCAGAACCGAGAGCTTGTGGTTGGTGGCTGTGTGCTTTCCAGCTATAGACAAAGCGAGAGGAGGGAGTTTTTAATAAAAGGAAACCAACGCATGGCACTGAGAAGGAGTTTGAAAGTGCTTGTTTCAACAGAATGTTGAAATTTGAAGTAAAGTTGAAACAATTTAATATCAGGGGTGAAATAAGGGTTGATCTTTTGTATTATGGATGCAACAAAATGACTTCAATTACATTTTTATACTAAAATTACTACTAATAAAAGATTTCTCCCTTAAATATTTTGATAAAGGCAATGATGTGGATAGGGCTTCAAATATGCTTAATATGAATAAATAAATAAGTATAATAACAGTAAAATAATCTAAATCAATACATGAAGAAAATAGTTACAAATAGATATTTGAGGTTTGATGTTCAAAAGCTTTAAAGATTTGTATTTTTCTTAAACCTTCCAATGATGTTTTAGTAAATGTGTTTGAGAACTTCCTAAATCTCTGCAGGAGTCCGTCCTCAACTCCACCTGATAGACTGCAGAATAAATGCGGCCAAGCTGTGAGCACAGCAGTGGAGCCGGAAGGGTGTAAAGGAGCTGCTGTATTGTACTGCTGAGGAAGAGGCACTCACGGTTGTATGCGTTAATGAAGTGCGACGTCTCCGAGGTGTCGTAGACGAACTGGATTTTGTTGATCTTCCACACCTCAATACCCTTTTGACGGAACTCCTAGATAAAAACAGGCGATAGTCAACTGGCTGGTGTGGATTCTGTCATCCAGGACATGGCATTCCCAAGTGCTCAAGAAGACAAGTCCAGCTGCTTTCTACTCAAGCACTCGGGAGTGCAAGAGTCAAGGTTGTTCTGCCCACTCAGGGGATTTCTGTGGGGAGATTTCTCTACAAGTTCTAGTCAGGATATTATGGAAAAAACGCATCCCATGTATCGCTTCAATTTAAAAAGACACGAAAATGTAACCTTTTCTATTCTCGAATCACATGATCAAGGGAGAAGGTCCACTACTTAGTTTAATAGTGCAGTTTCTGTTGCCGTTGATGCACCTTGGAGAAGTAAATGCGGAGGATGTAGGCGCTGTTCTTCCAGGAGATTTGGATCTCTGACTCGGTGCTCCCACATTTCCCCTCGATTTCTGCCCCACGGGGCAGGGTGAAGGACGCCTGCTCTGTGATGAGCTAAAGAATAAATGAAATAAAGACAGATTGCGTGCTTGACTCTAAACTTGTACGATTTAATAAAATTATTTTAAAAGACGTCTGTAAACATGAAGTGGGAAAAGAAACCTTTTTTAGCTCAGAATTTTATGCACTGCTACAAAAAAAATTTTCATTGTTGTAAAGCGTATTCGTAAATTTCTCTTAACATGAATAAAAACAGTTTCTTTTAACATATTTGAATATATGATATAGAATTTTTCCATGAGCCAGGCTTATTTTAATCGCAACATGATCCAAAGAAAAGCTTCAACAATTTTGCAGCGCGCGTTTTTTTTTTTTTTTTTTTTTGTTGTTGTTGTTGTTGTTGTTTTTGTTTTTTTAGAAGCAAAAATGAGAACTAAAATGCACGCGAGGGAAATCCTTACGTCTATCCCATTAAGCGCGAGCACGTCATATGGCACGAGGAATTTGGCGGCGAACTCCACCATCAGGCACGTCGTTCCGTTCTCGCGGACCGCAAAGATGGCTTTGTCTGGGTTGTCTGAGAGCCCGGACAAGTTCTCTCCCTCCTGTTCCGCCAGAACCACGGACAGCGCCAGCACACCTGATAACAGCAGAAACACACCCCGTGGAGAAAAGTCTGCTCGGTAATAAATGGTTGGCACACACTCATGCGCACAAGCAGCTCCAAAACATGCAGAATCAGCACAAAACAGAAGGACTGATCAGAGGTTAGAAGAGGGGTGAAGTCAACATATCCATAAAAAAAAAAAAAAAACACCGAAAGTAAAATCTGCAGCATCAGGGAACAACGGCTCATCAGATTGGAACACTTTACACTGTAGCAAAAAGAAAAGCCAACTCATGGAAATAAAAGAACACGCATGAGGCATGCAGACATGCAGTAGGGGCATGCGCGTGCACGTGTCCACTCTGCAGAGAGTAGTCACGACATTCCGACAGACACTCAAACATACGCACGCTCTTACCACACACACAGAGCAGCAAAAGTCCAGCGCTCTCCTTGGTGCTGAAATTGAGCCGCCCCATTGCTACCAGCTTCCCCGGCGCTGGGAAAAAAAAAAGGGGGGCTGACTGACTGGGCAGTCTGGGCTGAACCCGCGAAAAGAAAAGAGAAACACGGACAGGGAGGGGAGACTGTGAGAAAGAGAGAGGGGGGAAGGAGAGAGAGAGAGTTAGGGAGGAGGAGGGTTGTCTCTTCTTAGCGCCAAGAAGTGACGCTAAGATGATCGTGAATGCAGCAAAAGATGCCTCAAGATTGCATCCGAGATCCGGCACCAACTCGTTCCATCTGTCCGAACCGACCTCCTCACTCCATCAAGGTGGACAGGTGTCAGCCAAGTGACAACTACAAGTCCGAGCTGCCTCTACATATTATCAGCCACAAATAATGATCCTTCGTTGAAAGTCAGTAAAGTGAACTCATCTTCTGTTCGGCAGTGGTTGCAGCTACTCCCGCAGTGCTGTAGTCTCCATCTCTGCGATAGCAGCTGGAGGTTCAGCTGAAATGATGCATGTCTAGAGGGAAACGCCGACAACTCCCCCACCTCTCTCCCTCCCCTCCACTGAAAACCTCCCTCAAGGTTGCAGCTTGGTGGGTTAGAGTGAGCTGACACCAGATGGTTACTTACATAAAAAAAAAACAAAAAAACATTAAAGCCTTAAAATGGTCTTTTCACTCAGTTTATACTGAATGCAAACGACAAGAGTGGGGGGGGAAAAATCACACCACATATCGTATCACTACTGATTGGATACACGAATCAGAGCTTTATCTGAACACTTTGCAATAGTTGCACTAATCCATTTTGGAGATCGGAACCGACCTATTTTCCAATAATCTACCCTAATTGGTAGTCCATAGGTCAGATTCTGACAAATAATGACTTTGATGCACTTTTTTGAGTACAGTTAAAATTAGAGGTTGGTGACACACGTTTTGATTAATAAATGTACATTTTTAGCTGGATTCCTATCGTTATCATGTAACCAGTCGCATATAGTTCCCCTGTTATGTATTACGCTTCTTCAAATGAAAAAAGTATTTCTGGATGAAATCAGAATTAACATGCCAGAATTAAAAAAAAAAAAAAAAAAAAAAAAAAAAAGCTAAACTGGTGCATCTCTACCGTCTACTGTTGAATTTCACACCAATCTTCTTTGGATGCGTACTTAAGGAAAACACTATTACGCAGTATAATAGTATCACACACACACCCCGCTGCTCTTTTTTTTTTTTTTTTTTTTTTTTTTTTTTTTTTTTTTTTTTTTTTTTTTTTTTTTTTTAACATATGGCACACAGTTTTAAGAGTTTGTCTTTCTGAAATGAAAGTCAAACTCGCACTTAACGGAACTGATGCTGTCGATGCTGGGCGTGCTGTCCACCTGCGGATGCCTTGTCTCCTGAGGGAAGGTTTCTGATCGCGGGATGCGGCCTAAAGTCGGCACCGGATTCTGTTCCAGATCTCCAACGACTTTTTTGAACTCCGGGGAGGTAAATCTTCGGAAGAGTTTATTAGTCAATGCTGAGAAAGTTGTTGAAGTTGAGGCAGAAGCTGTTGTGGTAAACTGAGGTGGTTCAGTAAAGCCGATCGACTCTTTGCGCCTCCTCACCGTCCTGGATTTACGCACAGGCACCAGCGTGCGTTCTGGAGGTATGGGGCTAAGCATACTGGTTGGCAGACTGCATCTTTTCTTATAGTAGCACTCGGTAAATCTGCGCACACGGAAAGATTTCTCCCTTCCCCCCTCAGTCTCACATTTGTTTGGAAGAATGGGAGTCAGTAAGATGCCCAGAGCGGATGAGGCGCAGGGATGCGGCGTGTTTCTTTTTGGCTGGGGGGAGAAAAAAAAGGATTTTTCAGCATCATGACTGTTTAAGAGAGGGGGCAAGTGACGAGAGGAGGACGGTATCTTTTCCTGGGTGTTGCGTTGTTTAGAAATGGGGTAATTGTAAATCCCTGGCCGGGACACAGGAGTGCGTGCTCCAGAGATTATATCCTGTAGACCTGAGGAGGATTCATTATCTTTTCTTTCAAACTCCATCGGTGGCAAACGATTGGGCTTTATCTGAGGTATTGATTGCAAGGTACAATTGTGTGACATTTCTGCACGGGCACACATTTGGAGGACTTCAAGTTTACTTGTTAAACTATCAACTTTTCTCTCAAACTTGCCTTCATCGGCCTCTCGGCTCCTCTTGGAGATATTGGTGAGCGCAGAAATGCACTCTGTGTGACCGAGGAACTTGGCCACTTCAACAGCAGAGTTGCCCGCTTTGTTCTGCCGGTCTATCCGCAGACCTAGCCTCTTGAAGGCTCTCACCAAAAACTCTACTACCAAGGTGTGATCCGCTACAGCCGCGTATATCAACGGGGTGTTCCCCCACGAGTCCAGGATCTCTGGATCTGCGCCGTTCTGGACCAGGATCTTAACCGCGTCCAGGTAGCCCTTCTCACAGGCGTAGCTGAGCGCTGTGCGTCCGTCCCCATCTTGATAGTTGACACTGGCCCCCCTCTGCAGCAGAAGCTCGATGAACTTACATCGGGTCTGGCCATCGGGCAGCAGAACGGAGGAGATGAGGGGCGTCTGTGCGCCGTCCGCTGTGGAGTCAACGATTTCTCCATCCAGCGCGTCCAGAACAAACCTGGCCAAGTGGGCTTTGTCTTTGGACATCGCATCCAGGAGGATTTTTGTGCCTGTCTGCTCAGTAGTTTTAAGCATGTTTCTTCAACAAAACCGAGGATTAACCAATAAAACTCATGTCTGCTTGTCTGGTTCTGGGGAAAATGTCCTGACAGAACCCTCCCATCCTAATATATAGGCTTGCGAAAGCGAGATTTCCGGGGGCAACTCGAGCATAATTATCAGGCTTTGTTTTGCTTTCTAATGGAAATACCATGTTTATAATGATAAAGAGCCTCTGCGATGGAGCGGCGGGTGCTTGTGAGGGGCGCAGGCAGATGAATTCAGCCCGCACTTGTTGAATGAGATGAAGGAACATAAATTTGGAAAGTAAATTGGAGCGTGTGCTGTCCACTCTCACCGCGTTTGGTGCTGGAGACATCAGATCCCTATGAAGTTACGGAGAGGATTGGTGGCATTTGTTGCCGACGTAGAAATTAAGCTCCTTTCAAAAGTATTCACACCCCTTAAATTGTTACAGAAACAAACTTCGATATTTTTGTGATTTTACTTAATGCAAAGTGGTGTATAATTGTGAAGTGGAAAATGAAACACTGTGTACAACTTTTTTTTTTTTTTTTTTTTTTTTTTTTTTTTTTTTTTTTTAATGCTACATAAAAATCTGAAAAGTGTGGCGTGGATTTTAAATCAGTCCTGTTGAGTCAATACTGCAGCTGGAAGTCTTTTTGGCATGCCTGTACCAGCTTTTCACAACAAGAAATTTTTGTGTATATTCTTTGCAAATAGCTCAGGTTCAATCAGATTAGATGGAGTTTCTGAGCATAAATTTTCACATCTTCCAACAGATTCTGTTTGATCCAGACTTTGAGTCATTCTGACATGAATATAAATTGGTCTAAACCATTCTATTTTAGCGCTGGCTGTATATCCAGGGTCATTGTTCTTCTGAAGCCCCACCCCAGTCACAGGTTATTTGTAGCCTCTAACAGGTTTTCTTCCAGGATTATCCTGTATTTAGCGCCATCCTTCTTCCCATCAACTTTGACCAGCTTCGCTTGGCTTTCTGACGAAAAGCATCTCAAAAGCATGATGCTGCCATCTCCATGTTTTACCATGGGGATAGTTGTTTAAGGTGATGGCCAGTTGTATTTACTGTTATACATAGCGCTGGCAAAATAGGATAGAATGTTCTGTTTTGGTCTCTGTCTCCTCTTGCATTAAATTTTAAACCGGACTATTCCATCTGTTCTTTTCATTGAGTTTTTTTTTTTTTGCCACTCATTGATACGGACCAGATTTATGAAAGGCTTAAATGGTTAATGGTTGTCCTGTCAGACTATTCTGCTTCTCGAGCTGCAAATCTCAGCAGCTCCTCCAGTTACCATCGGTCTCCTGGCTGCTTCTCTCGTGTCTTGGTAGGTTTGCTGATAATGGACTGACCAGTGCTTTATGATGCGCTCAGAGATTTGGATTTTGCTTTATGCTTGGACTGCTTTTCACTTCTCAACTTCTTCTCTGTGTTCATTTGTCTTTTTTAATGGTGTTTGTTCATTAATGTTCCCTAACAAACCTGAGTGCTTCACAAAAGAGCTGTATTTATATAGGAGATTAAATTACAAACAGGTGGACTATTTCCCAATTGGGTGACTCCTGAATTGCATTTTCTTTGCATAAATTTTTTTAGGGCTATTGGACAAAGCAGAGTTTCTGAATATAAATGTATGCCACACTTTTCAATTGTAACTTGTTAAAAAAAAAAAAAAAAAAAAAAAAAAAAATCATTTTTCTTTCCACTTCACTGATATGCACGAATTTGTGACAGAAAAAAACACATAAAATCCATACAGAAGTTTGTAACTGAAATGTATGCAAAAGTTAAAGAAGTAATTACTTTAACAGGGAACGGACAAGGAATGGACAAGGACACCAATGAGTCATGGATTAATGTCCTGTTTTTACACCTGGATTTATTGATACACGTACTATAAAACAGTATTAAAGGAGCTGGATAACAACAGTATTGTTAATGCTATAAGTTCAACAGTACAATATAAATACAAAAACACACACAGAATGTCTGTTGACAAGCTACAGTTCAAATAGAAAACAAAGAGATACAGTAGAAACTAAGGAAATGAAATCAGGGATGCTGCTCTGCAAAAATAATGTTTTATTTTAGGACAAACTCAAAATCCAATTACATGTTTTCACACAACAGAAACAATCAACTAGTGCAAAAAAGCCTCTAACATAATCTTAAACTACACATTATCTAATATATATATATATATATATATATATATATATATATATATATATATATATATATATATATATATATATATATATACCTTCATACAAATGACCCCTTAATTTGGCATTTTATCATTCATAAAATAATTTAAACATCCTAACAGACACTGAGTGGCACATCTGAAAGCGATGGAATAAACTGTAAAAGCACTTTTTACTCATTTTTATCTCTGTTCTAGATATGTGGTGAGAGCTTCAGATCGTGTGGTGTGGTGCAGTGAGGGGAGACGGGGAAACACAAAACGAAGGGTCAAGAAAAGAGGCCAGTGCTTTATAAAATGTCCTTCCCCAACATGACTGTCTGTCCCCAACAAGCTCTTAAAATAAAGAACACTGATGATCAGAAAGACGAGTCATTTAAGTACATTCCGGCAGAATATATACATGAACATCTCTTTTACCTGTTATTTATTACAGCAGAATAAAACACGAAAAAAAAAAAAAAAAAAAAAAAGGCCAACATTCCAACAAGTGCTTTTGTCCCCCTTTAACATTTTACATTATGTCTTTGTTTATTTTAGGTAAACATTTGGATGTTATGCTGGATACCATATTACCTAACATTACATATTTTTTCTGTAGAAGTGTTGGCTAGGGCTGTAACTAAAACCATCTATAGTCCAACAAACAGTATGCTGCTGCAAATTGAGGCTTCTTTTATACTTCCTGCAGTGAGTATTGCATGACAGTAATCTATGTTAAAATAATTGTAAGGTTTACACTCCCAGTCAGAAGTTTACATACATTCATCAGAGGCAAGGATGCCATGTTATCTTGGTGTTAATGTTATCTTAATCACGCATTTTCTCTGACCTGTCTGCTCTGTTCATTTGACTTTTTTTAATGGTTTCAATAATTTTCCCCTACAAACCTTCTGAGGGCTTCACAAAAGAGCTGTATTTATAATAGAATCAAATCACATGTTAAATTTGAACAGCTCTTTTCCCAAGGTGGAATAATAACAAGCTAAACAAACAGGAATTAAATACAAAGAATTTGATGTACAAGTTGGTATTGTGGATTTTCTCCTAACAGGGGGCTAAAATTTGAATATCTATACATATTACTTAAGACATACATATTCCCCCACTAACATTTGGTTAAACTCTTAGCAAGTTACTGAGAAACCACACAATATATTGTGACAATATATTTGCAGTATATTGTGCAGCCCTAGCCACAACTATGGCAAAAACTTGATGGCTACAAAACGGGGGTGGTTTCTCTGCAGTTTGCTTAGGGACTTTAATACCGATATCGGAGAAGGTGTATGTAATATCTGAGCCTGTATGTATACTTTTGAATGTTTCGATGGGTGAAAATCCACAAATTCAAACCTGTCCACCCAGCTTTTGTTTTTAAAACTAGCTGCAACTGTACTTCTCAAATGTAAATATTGTGTAAATGCTGCACATATTTGTCACTGATTTCAGGAAGTAAGTCAGATTCATTACACAGTGAAATATTTCAAGCCATTATTTCATGTAATTTTGATGATTATTAATAATGGATAAAACCCACAATTCAGTGTCTCAGAAAATCTGAATATTGTGAAGACATTTATTGGAATGTCACTGTCATATCCTAATCAGCTAAATGACTCAAAATGCCTGCAAATGTTTCTTGAGCCTCTAAATGGTCTCTTATTCTGAGTCAGTCTTCTACACAGTCATGGGGAAGACTGCTGCCTGGACAGATGTCCAGAACAGTCACTGACACCCTCCACAAGGATGGTATGTCACAAAAGGCCAATGCTAAAGAAGCTGTTTGCTTAGAGTGCTGTATCCAAGCATATTTATAGAAAGTTGAGTGGAAGGAAAAAGTGTGGTATGAAAATGTGCACCAGCCACAGGGATAACTGCAGCTTTGAGAGGATTGTCATGCAAAATCTGAAGATGAATCCTACACATGGGTAACAAATGTCGCATTTCTCATGTCAAGCCGCTCCTGAACCAGACACGACTTCAGAAGAGTCTTATCTGGGCTAAGGAGAAAAAGAACTGGACTTGCTTAATTGTTCAAAGTCCTCTTTTCAGAGTTTGCATTTCACTTGGAAGTCAAGGTCCCAGAATCTAGAGGAAGAGTGGAGAGGCACAGAATCCACCTGGCTTGAAGTCAGGTATGAAGTTTTCACAGTCAGTGACGATATGGGGTGCCATGTCATCTGCTGGCGTTGATCCACTGTGTTTTCTGAAGTTCACAGTCAACACAGCCGTCGACCAGGAAGTTTTAGAGCACTTCATGAGTCCTTCCACTGACGAGCTTTATGGAGATGCTGACATAATTTTTCAGATGGATTTGACACCTGCTCACACTGCCAAAAGTACCAAAAGCTGATTCAGTGACCATGGTGTTACTGTGCATGTTTAGCCAACAAACCCATCTGACTTGAACCCCATAGAAAATCTAGAAGGCTTTGTAAAGAGGAAGATGAAACACCAGACCCAACAGTGTAGATGACCTAAAGGCTACCAACAAGGCAACCTGGACTTCAGTTACACCTCAGCAGAACCACATTCATGCCATGCCTCACTGATGCAGTATTTAATGCAAAAGGAGCCCTGACCAACTACTGAATATGTAGAAATGAACATTTTTCAGAAGCCTGACATTTCTGCTTCAGATATCCTTTTTTAATTGAATTCTTGAGACTTTTTTTCTAATTTCAGCCATAATCATCAAAATTACAGGTAATAAAGGCTTGAAATATTTCACTCAGTGCAATGAATCCAAAATATACAACTTTCACTTTATGAAATAGGTGACAAAATACTGAACTTTAACAACATGCAAATTTTAATTGATGTGTCATATAATTTTTCCACCTTGAAAAAGAAAACAAAAAAAAAAAACAAAAAAAAAAAAAAAAAAAAAAATTTAAAATGTCATTGACCAAAATGAATGACATTCATGCCAGTGATATGTATGTAAACTTGTGCTCAGAACTGTATAACCTGGAAAAACTAATTACAGGATAAACTGGCTAAAGAGCTGTCAAAAGCCTAGTAATGGACTACTTCAGCATTTCCTGAAAAGATGGGTTGGGTTCTATCAGCCTGTAAATTAAAATAAGCTATTAGATGCAAGTATGGATTCATGTTATCAGGATCTATTAGGCTCAACCTTAAAAAGTTTTAATTCTACAACTTAAAACAAGTGTGTAATGCAAAAAGAAAGTTAAACTTTATCTTGAAATGGTAGATTTTATTGCCTCTGGTCATGTAAAAACAAGTATAAACAACCACCACTTTTTGGTTTCCTCTTTTTCTGTGTTTTACCGTCTGTTTGGGTTACTGTTCCAGCCACAACTACTGATAGTTGTTTAGATCTTTGAGGGAAAGATGAGTTTACTTTTGCATAGTACATATGATCATATGGCCCAAAAGGATATATACAGTCATACTCAATATATTAAAATCTTCAATCCAACGAGGCTCATTTTCAGATTAAAAGTACCTTTTGAAAATGACAACCTTTAAGCAGGTATTAATCATACTTTAAGCCCACATTTCTGTATTAAAAATGCTTTTTATTGGTCCGATGTAATATTCTAATCTTAAACGCTGTGTTTTTATTTAGCTGTAGGTGCAAAACCAGTCTGTTTCACTTTGTGAACTGAGTTACTGAAATAAATGAGCTTTTTGATAATATTCTGATTTATTAAATATGATGAGAGAGATGTATTCAGCTGGAATCTGATAACTGAAGTCTGCGAAAGCTATTTATTGCACCACCTTTTTGACTTTCTGTATCAAATAGTAAATACACATAAAAATCAGCAATAACTGACGTGTGGTTAATTACATATCGTCCCTTTACAGGTATCCAACTTAACGAGACATCAATGGTGGTGAGGGACGGGGTTCTCTCCTGAAGAGTCACCTTTTTAATAGTTTGGTTTTTTTTTTTAAAATACATTCTTACTGAAAGACAGAGAATCATACAGTAGTGCACTGCTACATTTCCCACATTGAACAACCTATCACATACAAAGTGCTCAGGGCAGGACCGATGGAGTGTGTACAGTGTATTTCACAAAGTTTATTCATTTGTGCTGGAGTAACAAAGTCTAACACCTCTTCTCCCTCTTTACACACTGAGACTGTGAGTTTACTGGGTGCCAATTAAAAAAAAAAAATCAACTGGAATAGATATCTGCTGTGTGTGAACCATGATGCATGCGTGTGCTTGATTCTACCGACAGCTGAAGCTTTTATTGTGTGTAAAACTCATTGAAGTCGATGACTGAGCTCTACGTACTGCAGAGTGGGACGGGGTGTGTCTGTTTTTGTCGCTTGATCTGTGAAGTAGCGTTTCCTGTCCCGATAAAAGTGGTTACACCCCCTGTCGAACAGCGATAAGCAGCAATGGCTCAGTGGTACAAAGTTGACTGGGAGGATAACGGTGCAGAAGACACGAGTGGCCGGAGTGAACAGAGGAAAAAGCTTCCACGTGTTTGTGAGTGACGATTAGGTTAATATTCGACTGTTTAGGGAGGATGATGTTCTCTGCACTGTAGAGGATGTCCTGCAGGGGGAGAGTTTCTGCACCGTAGTGTGTGTACATGAGTGTGTGTCAGTTGTACATGTGTGGGCCCGTGACTCGGTCAGTCGCTCAGACCACCGTGGCAGGTCTGCGGTCCATCTCCTCCTCCAACTTCACCATCTGCTGGATGTCCTTGGCCTTTGAGGGGGTAGAAAACAGAGTGACTCAGACACAGTTGTGACTGGAATATGAACGCTGAACATTCTGCAGAGAATTCATCCATCTTTTGCTCCAAATTCCTGTTTACAATCTCAGTTTGCAGTTTACGACTCTTGCATAAGTTGTTTCATTGTTCATATTACCAGAGTAAAACAAATCGGTGTCTTTTCATGCCACGTATGAGTGATAGTTGTCACAAAATCAGTTGTAACAAGAAGTTGTCAACAGATGGATGCTGTCACATGCTATGAATGTAAAATGATTGCGAGCTGGAATGAAAACACTACATCAGGTTGTGAGCTGGCCTTTTTTTTTTTTTTTTTGCTTCGTAATGGCTGGTGAGTCATGGTGATAAATGAGTCAAGCTGCTGCTAGTTGGCATGCCTGACACCCTCAAGAGCTGCAGACTCAAAAGGCCGGGTTGGATTTTACAATAGAGAAGTTTTTTTTGCTTCTAAGTTGTGCCATTTTCCTGCTTTAGTCATTTCAAATTCTCTAAAAATGCTATATCAGTGAAGACAAAGTCAGATTTTGCAGAGGCTCTGCAGATATCAGGGAGATGGTGATGAAATGAAGTACCGGTACAAAGCTGGCATCAGAGGTAGAGCTGACAGATGATGATGATGATGCCTACCTTGAACCTGTTTGTTTGCATGGTGTGATTTCAAAAGCTGTGACGAAAGAAGCAAATCATAAAACAAAAAATGAGCATACATGTTAGACATGTACAGATATTATGACAGATGGTGCAAAAAAAAAAAAAAAAAAAAAAAAAAAAAAAGTTATGACCTTACACATTTTTGCACAACCACAGTAAAAATGTATAAAAAGCCTTAAAATGAAAACATCTTTATAAGGCAGCAGCATAATTTCACACTGTACAAAAAAATCCAACCTTTCTATTACATTTATTAGTAGGAAAAATGATAGAAAATACGTTTTTATTCTCCATAACCACAAAGCCAATAATTCCTATAAAATCTGTAGCAACAGTATACTTTTTTTTTTTTAATTTGGTCTTTATAAACTGATCAGATTGAGAATCTTGACATGACACCATCTCTTGTACTCTTCATTATTTCTTCCTTTGGCAGATTTCTTTTAATTTAACCAACACGTTTCTTCTGACTGGAAGTAACGTCAACATTTTTCTGTGACCTGGCCAGAGTCCCAATCTTAATCTGTGGAGTAAACTAAGGTAGGTTGGTACCAGTGAAAATATCCAAAAACTTGGTCAGTAATTATATGAAGGGTTTAACTGACATGACATGAGTTAGACATGAATGTCTTGTTACTGAATGTTGCACTTCAAAAGTAAAGTTTATTCATGTTCTGCTGAAGATACAATGAAGTTAGAAAATGTAGGTATAACAAGAAATGTTGTGGAGTCATACGTGTAAAACACTTGAAGGTAAGCTACCATATGAGAGACACAAACCGCTGTTATTGTCTTATTTTCTTAGAACTGATTGACATCCTATGAGCATCATGGGCTTCCACTAAGATCTACTGTTTGGTGTTTTACCTGCTCGTTGTGCTTCTCTAGTTTATCCAACTGTTCTCTCTGATTTTTCTCCAGCTGCTCCATCTCCTTCTGATGCTTCATAGCCAACTGGAAACAAATCAGAACATGAACATTTCATGACTCCAACACAAAATCGTCTTGAAACTTATTAGCTGTTACTTTTGTGCATTTTTCCCTGATGCTGTAAACATTGACAAAATGTTTCTTTTACACTGTCCATAAGTCAGATATTTACTACCAAGCTTTGTTGTTAAAAAAATAAATAGTTTATATTTATACAAGTCATAGAAAACGTACCCTCTTCCTCTCATCCAAAAACTTCTTAGTGTTGCTGCTGTTTAACTCTCGCACTCTCCTGAACGACAAAAGCATTCACCACATAAGGAAAAACAAGTAATCATACAATGCTTTGCAAAAATATTTCTACCCCTTCTTTACGCGTCAATGCATTTTACTAGGACTTTGACAGACTAACACAAAGTAGCACAACATTGTGAACAGAAAGAAAAAAAAATCCCCTCCCCCCCACTTCCCAGTATGATGCTGCCACTGCCATCGGTCAGTGTTGGGACTGTATCTCTGAGTTTTTTTTTTTTTTTGTTTTGTTTTGTTTTAAATGACAAAATGTGGAAAGGGCTCAGTGGGGATAATACTTTTGTAAGGCTCTGTACATGGAGCCAGTTCCACTTGTAAAGCCACGTCACAGCACCCACCTCTCTCGCTCTGCCTTGTTTTTGATGCTTTTGTCTTGGCTGATGGCTTTACTGTTTTCCATGGACATCTTGGCCTGGTTGGCACGCATCTCTTTGCTTTGCCTAAGTTGCACATTTGCAGAAAAAATGATTGAAATGCCACTGTTGCTCCTCCACTGTGTTTGGCAGAATTATAAAACTATAGCAAATGAATACAGGGTGTGAGTGTGTTTGACTCACCTTTCGTGAATGAGTTTGAGCTGCATGGTCTGCTGCTCCTGGACACTGGAGAGGAGCTTCTTGAGGTGCTCACACTGCTGTGTAACATGACTGTCCTTCATCTCCTGCTCTTCGCTGCTGTGACTACTGATCAGCTCTGACCACTCCTTAGTGTGTTGTGCTGTGATGTCTTTAACCTGCGCGCGCACACACACAGCTTGGTTAAGGATTGCTTTCCAAACAGCACCATCTGTAGCTTTGTAGAAGACATGTTGATTTTTGATACCTTTGCTTTATGATCTGTGGCCAGAGTTTGGATCTTATCTTCTGTCTCTTTCTTCAGCTCTTGGCAGTTGTTCTCCCTGTCAGTAAACAACACAGAAGTAAAGATAAGACCAGCAGTTTCACACTCGCTGTTTACTTATGTTTTCTCATTTAAAAAAAAAAAAAAAAAAAATCCTTCCTTACCCTCGTTTCTTGATGGCTTTCTCCAACAGTTTCTCCTGATTAGTCTTTTCCTTTTCATGGAGGGACACCATCTTATCCACCTGAGTGCAGTGAGCTTTCTGCATTGCATTCTGATCCTGTTGTGCCGACAGAGTAAACCATACATCACTTTAGTGACTGTCCTCTGCACCACTAACGTTTTACTTTTTTGATTTAACAGCAACATTTGAAATAAAGCAAAACAGGCAAGCTATAAATTAATATGTGCTGTTGCTGTTCAAATTGATGAATAATGCAACAGATGTGCCCAGATGGTACGCATATTCATGCTTTATAACAAGGGTTATACCGTGGTAATTAATGCAGTAGTGTGAATGAGCTAGCATCTACCGTGGTCTCCATGGAGACAGCTGGTCAAAACAGAACTTTAGCAAGTCTAATTTCTTCCAAAACATTCATCACGTGGTCGTCTTCTGCTTGTTTACAAAGGACTATTTGTGTTTATGTGAGCAGGCATAAAATGAGGCAGAAGATGAAAGGTTGCAGCGTTTCCCTTGTTCTGCTTCTGCTTTTCTGAGCATCAATCACAATCAGGAATAAGCACCAGCCACTTTGCATTACCAACAAACTCCCACCTACCTTTGAGTGTTTCTTCTTTAAAGCGTTGAGCTCCTTCTGTTGCTTTTTAATCAGCTTTAGGTAGGTCTGCAGTGGGAGACACAGATGTAAGGTTGTCTTGTGCTGTCCATAATGAGGGCTGACCCTGAACAGAGCAGCCTAGAACAATAGGTGCTCAAAAGCCATGTACAAGGCCTGGCAAAAGTATTCCTGCCCCTTTATCTTTTCCACATTGTAACCACAAACGTCTGTATTTTTGGGTGGGACATCGTAGCTGTTTTTCCACTGTAGGAACCTTCGTAGGATCCAGGGTCAAATTCAGACAAAAGTGAGGAGAAATCTATCCCCAAACAGGCCCAACTAGGGAGCTAGGTCTTTCTGGCTGCACCCTGGACCAAAGCTGGAGTTCTGTAGTGGAAGGATGCTGAATATTTCTCAGTTGTTTAATATCCCCAGCATTTTAAGTCATCTTTTAGTTTGTACTCCTCTGCATGTAATATTTTCTGGTAACTTTGAATTTGTTAGGGTTTAATTTACAAAAACATTTAAACCCAGCCACCCATGCTGAATAGCATAATGTTTAACCCCTTGCATTCAAATAAATTGATAAAATTCACCAACTGTGGGTGAAATATTTAAATATATTAAATGTATACCCAAATGCTCTAATCAAAAGCCCCTTTTAACGAGAAAAGCTTGAATACATTTCAGTGTTTAAGATACAGATTCAGGCCATCACAGCCTCCCAGGTTAGTTGATTTTAAGTTGGAATAGAGCAGAAGAGCTGCAGCAGCAGCTTCTTTGTGTGTTACCAGACACACCTAGGCTTTAATTATTAAAGATCTGAAGATTATTACAAACTTCATTTGATTTAAAAGAGATTTCATTTACCTTTTGGAGCTTAATTGCTATAAAATTGTCAAATGATGTCTACAGCTATCAGATTGTTATATCAAAACTCCTCTTTCAGAGAGTCAAGATTGGTGCAAATTTAAAATCCTGCACATTTTCACACAGGAGAGGCAGGCTATGGCTTTCAAACCATAAAAGCAATGAAACAATCTAGGAGTAATTATGTATGATTTGATTCCAATTTCTCCAATCACATTCTGTACCCCTACATTATCTAAACAACCTGGGTTTCATGTCCCATAATGGAAACTCACATAATTGAACCTTTAGTCTGCTGCTTAAGTGAAGTTGTGGAGAAAAAACCCCTCATGAACCCAAAGCAGAAATGTGATAAACTGACACAAAGTAGTGCATAATGGCTGGTTAATAGTTTTCAGATTTTTTTGTTTCACTAAAAGATATAAAATGTGTGGCATGAATTTGTATTTAGCCCTTTTTATTCTAATACCTCTTAATAAAATCCAGTGCAACTAATTACCTTCAGAAGTCAGCTGCATGTAACCTGATCTCAGTATAAATGCAGCTGTTCTGTGAAGGCCTCTGGGGTTTATTAAAGAACAAAGAGCATCATGGAGACCAAGGAACACAGCAGACAGGGCAGGGATAAAATTTAAGAAGTTTAAGGCAGGCTTGGGTCACAAATCAATAGTCCAACAAAAAGCACTGAAGTTTGTGGTCATAACATGTACAAATGTGGAAAATATTAAGAAGCAAAAATCCTTTTGCAAAGTGGCGTATTTTTACTCTAATCAGGCATTATTATACATTAAATGTTAGTTTAACCTTGATCAAACCCTGAAATTCAAGTTTTTAACCATAAATTGTTGCATAAGACCACACATCTGTAAAAACTGAAGCAGATATTGACTAAAACAGTACAAACCTTCATTTGCTTTAAGTCATCAATGCTCACATTAGGCACAAGCGCAGCATCTAAAACAGCAGCAATAAAACAAAACAAACTCAGTGTTTAGAATAAAAACAGGGTGCATATGTTAAAAAAAAAGTCAATAATTCAGAATTTACCCTTCTTGTTCTCATTTGTGTTGTTTTGGATTGAGTTGGAGGTCTGGCCCATATCTGAGCTGGCTTGTTGTGTCACACTGGCTTTCCCTGTGTCTCCTTTTCCTTTTCCCTTCTTGTCATTCTTTGAGCTTCCATTGGGAACATCTGCTATGTCATTCTATTGGACAGAGGAAACAATCAAAATAGGATGGTGGTTTTGCTGTAAGAAGGCAGTTACTATATCTATTATGTGTACCGTGTCAATCCCCAGGGCCTTCATCTGGTCGGCTCTCTTCTCCGCTATGGTCAAAAACTTCTTTGGATCTGATAGAGCATCCACAATTGCTGCACGCAAAAGGAATATTGAAACACATCGCAGTTGTAAAAGTTCACTATTATTCAGATAAAGCATGTGAATAAACAGGAAAAAAAAAAGTCTCATTACTTATAAAAACAACCATTTCAAGAGAAGAGGATTCAATTTTGAGCAGGGCTGTACTGGAAAGGGAAGCTAATAGTCTCAGTAATGGCACCTCACTCAAAGCCTCTTGGCTTTATTTAATGGCAACTCCAATTGTCCAACTCATTTGTATGCTTGTGCCTGTATGAAACTGTCTGCAGATTTACTCTCGTCATCATTTGTGCCGTGCCATTACTGCAAATCTTAAAGCTAACCCACCCGAGGCACAGAATGAGAAGAGACTTGCGATACTTTCCATTTCTCCCCTGCTCACCCTGTAGGCTACAGATGCCTTTTTATTATCCGCCATGAATAATCTGAGGGGAGCTAAATATTGCAAGTCAGGATGAGAAGCACCGGTAGTTTTCTGTTCAAAAATAAAACACTTCAAGCAAATAAATGCACTTATTGCTGCAAGTGAGTGTGTGTCGTTTTGCTGCCCTCACCTCCGAAGCCGTCGGGCACGTACGTCTTGAGAATGATTTGGCAGAAGACAGTCGGCAACGACAGAGGGTTGTTGCCTTCGTTCCTCAGGGAGATGTGACGGTAGCCAGCCTGCAGGCCGTCCAGAGGCAGGATGCGCTGCCCAATCAGCTTGTTGTTGTCGTCGTAGACTGCGATGCGTAGCACTGCCAGATCTGGTAAGATTACCTAGAGGTAGGGTGGGGATGGAAGGAGAAAGGTAGGGAGGGAGAAAACTATTATTTATTTAAATAATGGTGTGAAAAACACAGAAGGCAAATGGAGTGAATAAAAGATCGAGTAGCCAAACTTAGAACACAAAGGTATATTTAAAGATGAAACTGAGGGCACAGTATGAAGAGATGGAGAACAACGCACTACTGACAAGGCCATCACCCTCACAGTTTGTATGTACTGCGATTGAGTGTTGTGATCAGTGTATGCACCGTCTTTAGAAAAAAGACATAGGGAAGAAATAAGTGTTAACTGATTCTTTGTGGGGAGATCAATGGTTGGAGGCACCATGCGTATGCTTACATTACCATTGTTGTAGTGTGAGTGCGAGTACTGCTGAGGTGTACTGTTTGTTCAGAGTCATCTGCAGGCATTTGTAAGCGTGGACATGAAATGAGAGACCTGGCAGCAGCTCTGGGTATGATGCCCCCTCTTTGATAGCAGTGTGTAAGTGTGTGTGAGAGAGAGAGAGAGTAAAGCAGCACTGCGGCAGGGTTTGATGGATGGTGTGTGTTAGAAAGCTGGAGTCACAGTCATGGCTGAGAGCCTTCCTATTCTGCTGAGAGCAGCACTATTATCTACACATTACTCCATGGTTTTCTGTCTCAAATCTGTCAGTTTCTTGTTTCTCTTCTTTACCTGTAATTATTTTTTCTTTTTTTTTCCATTTGCATCTTTGTGCTCAGACACAAACCAATGTATGGTGCCCAGCCTTATTTCAGGGTACTAGGAAAAAAACCAAAACTGTTGAAGCCTGCAAAAGGCTTGAGAATGGGGCTGGTGTACCATCCAACAAGATGACAACCCAAATCATGTCACACTTTTAAGTTTATTTGTAAAATACTTTGAAAACCATGTGCCTCGTCCTTCCAGTACACAATTATGAACCATTTTCTGTTGGTTTATCACCTAAACTCACCAAAAAAGAAATGCATTGGAGCATTTTCAAGGGTTTGAATAAGAAAGTATGTGTTCATCTGTTAACCTAACCTCATTTCTTTCTTCCTCTCCTTTCCCAACCGTGTCTGTTTTTATGTCATTTTCAGATTGAAGCCTCAGAAAATGACAGAAGTATTGGATCACTTGCCTTTATACACACATGAAACTTAACATCTCATTCTTAATACAAAAGCTTATGATATGGACTGAGCCTTTGCAGCTTTAACAGCTTCACCTCCTTTGGGCTTTGTGGAGGTTGACCACAAAGTTACTTTTGGGAATTGTGGTCATTTCCAACCATTCTTCCTGGAGAACATTTGTAAGGTCAGATGCATACATTGGACAAATAACCAGGGAGGCTCTGCTCCAATTTATCCGAAACGTGTTATCCTATATTGAGGTCAGGACTCTGGTGTGGAAGAAGCTGACTGGCCAGCACAGATGACTGTGAAATATTTAATAGAGAGAAAATTTTTTACAACTGGATTTATCAGTCTGCATGCATAGGGTGAAGGATTTTATGCACTGGTAGCCAATGAAGAGATTAAAGGGGTCTATTATGTTAGTGGATCAGTCATAAATTTATCGTAAACTTTTTGATTTTTATCTTAAAAATATGAACTGACAACTTTAAAGGTCAAGAAAAGTATAAAAGTTTGACAAAAACCTGTGGAGGAACCCTTAATATGCCAAAATGTCTCAGGGGTGTGAATATTTATGCAAGGCTTTGTAGAAACAGCGGAGGCTAAATGCGTTTGCGCCTGAACTCGTTTTAAAATGACAGAATGTGTCACTGTTTCCCTTTCATTTCTTGCTTCATACCTTTCTGAAAACAAAGGGCTCTTCATTGTAGGCTGGATTCAGTCCATTGTTCATCACCATGCGTGTGCGGAACTCTTTCCGGATGGTATCCGTAGGCAACCCATACATGTCAACTTCAACATATGTGCCAATTTTTTTATCAGACAGAAACTGTCCTGAGAACACCTGAAATTCAGCAGGAAAGCATGATTTAATGCAGATTTTACACAGAAATGTTGGTAAAAATAATATACATGCTAATGTGCTCTTATGGTTGTTATAATTATAACAACCAGCAGTATTCTTATGAGCTAACCTGGACGCTGCAGGTTGCTGCAATGACGCCATCCACCGGCGTCTCTGAGAACGGGTCAAACGTCCTGTCTGATCGACGCATGAAGTCAGGCTTCAGCAGGTACCTGAGCACAGGAGATAATTAGAACAATAAACACAAATTCATCTGTGGTAAAACTCACTCATTACTAATATTTTGTAAATCAAACAACACTTCTAATAATATCTCTTCTATATCAGGTAGGGGGGAAAAAAACAAAACAAAACAAAAAAAACATTAGAAGACACTCCACATAAGAAAATAATTGGAGTTGTCTGCAAATGCCCTGCTCTCCTCACAGATGACATTCCAAGTATTAGCAGTACAATCCCTGCTCTCAGGGACAGTATTAGTCAAGGAATGAAGACAGCAATAGGAGGAGGAAGATGTAAATGAATGCAGGGATGAGTCCTTTTTCAAAGCAGTTATTGGCTCTCAGGGGCAGATAGTAGCTACTGGCAATAAGTAATGAGATGTGACAAGTTGTAATTGATGAGCCTTAGAGAGGGAGGGAGGAGGGAATGGAGACACTGCTCTCACCCGCAACAGCCGTTGTACTCAAACTTTCCTTGGTTCAGCTGCATGGCCAGATCTGAAAGAGCACAGGAAGAAGAAAAAAAAAAAAAAAAAAAAAAAGTTTTTAACAGCAAGTTTTTACATTAAAAATCACAGCAAACCTAAAATTATGAAGGAAAAAAAAACACAACATGCAAACAATAAATGAAGGTACTTGGAAATGTTTTGTGTTTTTGGCTGAAAAGCAAGGAGAGATTTTTTACATTCTCTAACATCTTTGTCCTTAAATAATCTACCTCCAGGAGCTCCCCCTCCTGTGTAAAAGGCCTCCAGCTCTGCACATGCCTCGCATACAGCAGACCATATGGTCAAGCTGCTCTTGCTTCTAGACAGAGAGCAGCAGCTGCTTTCCAACAGGCATAACTCACAATATTTAGGTGTTTGTGCACAGTTTAGAAATGTTAGTCTTATAAGAGACATGCACAGTCAGATGCTGAAAATCAAACAGCAGTGACTGTGGAGACAAGCAACTAATATGTATAAAATGTCAGCAGGCTGTTTGTTGTTAGTATTTGCATAAGAGGCTTGAACAAAATGCTGCATGCCCTGCAGTTCTTCCTAGCTCAGGATGTAAACTTGGAAGTAAGAACTGAGGCGATGAACATGCATGTAACTGGAAAAAATGAAAGTTTAAGGAAATTAAAATCTTGACATACAGTGCCCTGCAAAGTCATTCACACCACTTGAACTTTTCACATTTCCTCATGTTGCAAGTACAAACTTAGTATTTCAGTTGGATTTTATATAGTAGACACAAAATGGTGTATAATTGTTACGTAAATTGATACTTGGGTTTTAACTTTTAAAACATACAATCTACAGCATTTATTTGTATTCGCCCTCCCAGAGTCAATACTCTGTAGAAACACATCCTGCTGCAATTATAGTGAAGCTTTGCACATCCAGAGACTTAAATTCAGGGATCATTGACCTCACACAACGGCTTTCTTACCACTCTTTCATAAAGACTAGACTAATAATAGTTGTCCTACACAGAGACTGTATTTACCAATTAGCTGACCTCCGATGCGATTGGCTGCACTGGATTTTATTTAGGGGTATCAACGTAAGGGGGCTTATATACATGCCACACCTTTTAGTTTTCTATTTCATGAAAGGTTTGAAAACCTTGTCATTTTCCTTCCATCTCAATTATTCATTATATTGTTTATCAGAAAAAAATCACAATGAAAAACATTGAAGTTTGTGGTTTTAACAGAACAAAATGAGATGTTTAAAGGTTAAAGCACCAAAGATCATCAAGTAATGTAAAGCTGATTATATTGAAGGAAGGAGTAATAAATAGTACACAGCGATAAATGTATATTACAAGTAAGTTAGCATAAAAGATATTAGTTTAGATAAGTCTGGACAAAAGTGTTATCAAACTGATTTTAATCCAAACTCTACCGAGCAACTATAACCCCCTCATTCTGTTTATTTTGTTCTATCATGTTTATCAGCTAATTAGTGTGTCCTCTTTCAACCACATCATGTGCATAAGATACCGTAAGATCAGAGGTACTTTCCTAAATTTCGGGAACACATTAAATACACATGTATGTGCAGCAGCTACGTGTGTGTGTGTGTGTGTAAGAGAGAGAGAGAGAGAGAGAGAGAGAGAGAGAGAGAGAGAGAGAGAGAGAGAGAGAGAGAGAGAGAGAGAGAGAGAGAGAGGTCAGAAGTCCCATGTTGCATGCTGTGGTACCTGGGGTCTGGAAGTTGAGGGAGACCATCTGGCAGCCTGCGTTCCAGAAGATCTGAGGCATGTAATTACTGGAGTCCACCCTACCTCCTTTGGGGTAGATACGGCTCATCTGACGCTTGTTGTAGCTGAACTGATGCTCAGGAAAGTTTCAAAAGGGATTTAAAAAAAAAAAAAAAAAAAAAAAAAAAAAAAAAAAAAAAAAAAAAAAAAAAAAAAAAAGAGGGAGAGCATGTGTGTTTTTTCACATGTGCATATGTGTGGGGGAGGTATGATTGTGTGGATGTCTAACAGTCTGGGTCAAGCAGTCCCACTGAAGAGCGAGGGAAAATGCACAAGATTGTTTGACCAATTTACACAAATTAAAGCAAGATACAAAGCTTGAAAGGCTACATGTTGTTCTTTGATCAAAACAGAGACAAATATGGCTTAAAACCATCAGCTGTGGCCCATCAGGAAGCAATGATTTATGTGATTTCCATGTATTTAGTTAACAAATTGAGGGATTCTCAGGTGTGCTAATTGTACAATCACAAGGTGTTTTAATTCTTTTTTTTTTTTTTTTTTTCAGATCTAAATGAGCAATCTCAAAAGACACTCAAAGGATACTTGACAAACTCGATGGCATTGGTCTTCAGATAGCCCAGGCCAACTGACTCATTAAAAGATGACATGTTGTGGTGGATATTCCTCTCTGCAGCACAAGAAACAGTTGGATGAAGCTGTTTGCCTTGGACTTTGGGGCTGTTTTTTTGCTCTTCACACCAGTGCATATAATGACTAAAACCACACAAAAGTATAACCTGTAGAAGAGGGAAAAAAATGTAATGACCCTCACCTTCTGCAACATCAAAACCCTGAAACTTAACCGGCTGTGCATAGTTAACCATTGCCGAGAGATACGGGTGGATATTTGTGGTGGCTGACTCATATTTATATTGAGCTATTAGAGCCTCCTCAGAGTCCTCTGCCACATCCCCACCCTGCACAGAACAGAGGAATAGTACAATATTACCTATAAATAGATATCTTGCACAGAACAAAAGAAAATGTTACAAAATTAGGAGAAACATTGGCAGGTACTTGCCTTCTTGTTATTGTCTTGATCAGATGCCTCAGAGATATCTGTGGCGTCTGTTGCTTCAGAAATCTCTGTTACCTCATCATCAGGTACCTGGAAAGAGAGTCCAATCATGAGTAGCCCTGTAATTCTTACAAAGATGGCTAATCTTAGGTCACTGAAATATTTACCGTAACTTCTGTTAAATATGGTCTGAATTTTGCTGGTTAGTGATTCGAAACATTTACTATTTTCTAATGGCACCTCAGAGGAGCTTGAGCACCACCAACTGATTGAACTTTTTGTGTAGATTAAGCTGTCGCTTCTAAAACAAACAGCAACCCTGCAGGAGATACATGTAAGGTTTACTTGAACTAAGGAATCACCTGCTGCATTTTAATGGCATTTTCAGGATACTGTGTGCATTAATTATTTTTTATAACTGAAAAATAATGTGACATGAATGTGATTTCTTTCCCCACCATCAGCTATGACTCTGCAGAGAAACTCCACAAGCTTCTTTTTTTTTTTTTAACCTAAGAAATGTAAACAATTGCAGTTGTCTAAATAAGAAACTGGGAAAGTAAACTGGAGAAACTGAAGTCAGGGTGATTTAGTGTCTGTTATAAAATAGGGCTATTGAATCAATGTATCATTCGTTTTTTCCATTTTCAACTGATAACCATAAATCAAAAAATTAAAAAAGTGATTTGTTTTTTTTGTTTTTTTTGTATCGGATACAAAAAAAAGTTTTTCTGTTGAGAGTAGTGATCTGCAGATAATGAACTGAGCTTAATGCACTGTTTTATACCTAGTATTAATTGGAATGTATACACGACTGAACTGAAATGACTTTTTTTAGAAAGTGCCTCGAGACAACATTTGTTTTGAATTGGCTCTGTTTAAATAAAGTGTCAAACTATTAAGTCAGCACTTTTTAAAAAAAATTTTTGTTAACATTTTTAAACAAATTAAACAACTATTTTTCTCTAAACTGATGTAAATAACATCTAAATATGAAGTTAATATTTTCTAAATCTGCTTGCATTAGCAAGATCATCCAACAGTACAGCCTTGAGACAAAAGCCTGTTGTACAATAGTTGCAGGTATAATAAAAAAAAAAATCTTGAGAGTAACATCATTAATGTTTAAGCTAAATTTTTTTTTTTTTTTGTGATATTCTGTAAGATTTTATTTTGGTCTCATTGTATATGACTTGATCTGAAAACCTCAGCATTCATTCTCTGAAGAATATTAGTAGCTTTTGTGTGCAAATCTTTTCCTTATGGCTTGATCCTCAAAATAAAGACCCACCTTTTTGATGCTGTTGTTACGCTCTTCCTCTTTTCCAGAGCTGATGGCATTACTCTGGGAAACACTGTTTGTTTCTTTGTCATTGGTGGCTTCTGACAAACTGCTGGGAGCCTCTGAATTCAAATCCTTATCTTCAGCCTCTTTTTCTCCTACACCAACATACATAAAATAAAATAAAAAATTAAAATACTAAATGCAAGTTTTTTTATGTTTTAGTATTTCAGTCCCTTTTATTCATTTGAACTGTTCTGTTCAACTTCAGTAAAAACTATACTGAAGTTTGAATGTCAAAACATGTACAAAGATTCAAATATATACATACTTTCCCCCATTATTTGGATACAACTCCCTTGCTAATCCTAGACTAAAAGTTTTTTGTAGCCATCAACAAGTTTCAGGTATAATTTGAATATTTGAATATCTGAATATTTGACATTGGTTTGTTTCCTTGCACTCCATATTAGTCTGCTTTATTCCAAAACCCAGTTTTAATGTGTGTTTGGGATCACTGTTTGTGCACCTTTTGTCCCAAACTCTCACTACATTACCATGTACTGAAAGGATATGTGCCCAAAAAGAGAGCCTTGCTCCAAAATCAAAACCTTCAAGCTAAACTCAGCTTTCTGGAGAAGCGTTTTATACTCAGGCGAGACAAAGACTGCGCCATTTGGCCACAATGACACAAAAAGTATTTATTGAGTAACTGTGAGGCTTTCAAATCTAAGAATACCTTACCAATTGTCAAACATGGTGGCAGAAGCATGATGCTATGGAGCAGATTTGCTGGATGTGGTGTTGGTATATTGCACAGAGGAATTAAAGCAGTTTGTTGTATCATTATGCCACTCTGAAACAACTACTACCCAGATATATCATTAAAAGCCTAAGCTGAATCTGACATTTAGGGACTCGATGATCACAATTTAATGTAATATAGTGACTAAGCTGATTTTAACTCCTGCTGCACTCAATATTTATCATTTTAGAGAGAAAAAAACGGTACAAGTTTTATTCAGCTGACCATTCTCTGTGTCGTCCTCGTTCTCCTCTCCCATAATGATGGCAGGAGTGTTGATCTCGCCTGCCTCCATGTGCTTTTTTAAAGCCTCAAGCTGCCCTACAGATACACAAACAAACATTTAAGATTATACTTTCCAAACATAACCCCATATGTGGACAGGTTTAAGCAAATCTTCAACAGTATACGTACTCTGCTCCACTTCAGGTTTTAATCGTTTATTCTTGATTAGGATTTTTCTCTTCAGGTCATTTGGAGAGGGTAAAGGGTGTCCAGCGTCCATCTGAAGACACAGAGAGAGAGACAGCACAATCCCAACTCCATGACTGCTTGTCACAATGAGAAGCAATTTCAATCAGAGACAGAGAGACGCTTTACTGGGTAGTTCTCCAGAGGGTGTCTGAGAAGGAGGTCGCCAAAGATCTCCTCACAGTACTTGGCCATCTTATACTGCTGTAGTTTACTGAAAATAAACAAAAATAAAAGATATTGACATGTATTTTGACACTGGATGTGTCAAAAACATTAACAGAACATGTACCTGCAATGATTTTCAAAGGACAAAATAACAGGATAATCTGATGTGACAAACGCTGTCTCCTTGATTGCTTGGATGACATCCTGTGGGGATGAAACAAAGATGAAAGGACTTAGGACATGTAGTTTCACAGTATGAACACAAGGTGGCAGACAAATATAACAAAACCAAGACAGGCAAAAGCACTTCTCCTTTCTGCATGCAAAGCCTTCTTGTCTCTTCTGTTCTGCTTTTTGCACTCTAGAAAATAAACCTCTGAGCAAAATTACAATTTCCAAAAAGTGTTTTTGAGCCAGGGTGGCTTAACAGTTTTATGATCAGCTAAAACCAGATATTTTTACACGCTGTAGAAGAAAAACCTTTTTTCTCTGTTTAACACTAAATCAAACCAAACATTTCCTGTTTTAGGTCAGTTGGGACTGATAACATTATTTACATTTGCTATATAATGAATGAGATCATTTTTGAAGGATTTTTAAAAGCTTTCTTTTTGCCGTACTGTATGACGGCTAGACATGATGTTTATACTTGAACTCTGGGTTCTACACGTGACAAAAGTGGATGTCAAAGTTTGGTCCCTAAACCAACTGGAGGACATAATATTGGACAGAGAGCGCAAATGTTGCACACCCATTCAATAAATCCTTGGTTTAAAATGACAATATTTGTTAAAGCACGTCGTCACAACTGGGTTTTTTTCCTGCTCTCTCTCAATCTCAGGTACAGAAAGCAGACGAATCCATCCATAAACAGAACTGATACGACAGTCCTGACTCTTGAATATGTGAGCAAGGACTGCACTGCTGTGGGTGCTTACCTTGAACAGGATGTCTGTGCACATGGCCTTGCCATGAGTAATGATGGGTTCCTGGTCCTCCCCTTTGCCATCCCAGCAGTCCAGCTCCACACATCTGGTTCATAAACAAATAGAAAGCTCTCTTAAGTACTCAAACTGCACATGGACCCAAAACAAAATATAAACAGAACACTATGTATATGGGTAATTACGCTTCAACTTATTTCACATTAATGCCATTTAGGAAGCAGGAGAACAACTTTCTCTGCAAGTTTTGTTTCTGAATGATTAACTGGAGCTGTATGGAATATGTTCCAAGCCAAACTATCAATGAGTCATTGTGAAACAGAGTAAACATGCTGGCATTAATCCAGTGCTTCAGCAAACTGCGCTCCATGGAAACATTGTCAGATAAATGAAGACGAGTTTAGTGAAGTCAGAGAATATCCTGCAGAACACCAGATGGGAACACATTTCAAGAAAAACAGGTGAGCAGGTGAAATGGGACACAATCATAACACTAATGAAGACCATGTAGTGTGGTGTTTTGCAGTACTTTAAAGTTTTTAAAACATTTACAAGGCATTGATTTTAACATATTATATTTGGACTCTCAGTATATGCCTATTGTTAAATGACTGGCAAAAAAAATCAGGGCTTCCCCATTTATTAAGCTAAAAGACCACGTCACTGTATAATACCTGCATCCAGACAGCAGGACCTGGCGGTACATCTCCACTGATGACTTCCCTCCAAACTGTCTTCCTGTTAGGTATGTATTGTGGGAGGAGCTGATAAAGTAATGAGCCAAAGGCTGATCCATGTCTTGGTACAGCTCTAGTCTGTCCAGAAACACCGGAGCATTTTCATCTGACATTAGGTATCGACAGAACCCGTCACTCGACATGCGGCCTGAAGAAGGAAGACAAGAGGGAGATGGCATTTGGTGGGAACAGAGTAACATGCCAAATCATGATCTGCACAGTAATACAGGGAACAAAAATGAAATCAGTTCGAAAAACCTGAAAGAGGCCGCCTGTATTTAAGAAAAGAATTTAGAAATGCACAGGAAATTCATCTGCATGATCGATCCAGACCAGAGACCAACCAGTCAGAAACCATAGAATCTAATATCCAGTTTATTCTGTGTGTGTGTTGATACTGAGTGAAGAACACTCAAAATTAGCAATTTCCAGTATCATGTCGAGACACGCCAGGGGTTCATTAAGAGCTGTGAGAGAGGAAAACTTTCAGCAGATAACAGGAAGGCTGAACAGAGAACAGCAAAGTTGCCATTTCACCCTTTTGAGTTTTCAGCGTCTCTGTCATTTAGCATTTAGATTTGAAAATGTTGGCAGCCTTCTAGAAATTTCAAAGCTAAGGTAAAGATCTACATTCTCTGGGGAATGCACAAGGAGTCTGTTTTAGTAACACTAGCCATGCTAATTACTGATACTAGAAGCAAAAGGTAGTTTGAAATGTTAACTTTGTAATTATTTAGTCTCTGTTAAAATATTCGGGTCTTTGCTTCAATTACAAATAATTGATGAACACTCCTGACTAATGGATTGGAAAACATTGTTAATACTGTTAAAGTAAAGAGCCAAAGGCTGATCCATGTCTTGGTACAGCTATGGTATGTCCAGGAACACTGGAGCATTCTCGTCTGACATTATTTACGGACAGAACCAGTCACTTGACATGCAGCCTGAAGGAGGAAAACAACAATCTGAAAAATTCTAATCGGTTAATCTCTTTTTAAAACACATCCTATTCTTACATTGGACTATGCTCATTTGCAGTGTTTCATAATTCAATCATTTATTGGGCAGAAGATAATCCTTATGTTAATGACTTTCATGCAGATTATAAAGTCAAACTTCTTAATTTTCTCCAAAAGAACATGCATTAGGCTGTGTTAAGGTTTAAGTGTTGCAGATCACTTTGATCCTTCCAGTGTGCATCAAAATGTCGCAGCACTGCCTTTGTAACCGTTGTCATGATTATAGAAAAATCAGACAGAGATTTAAATTTAGTAAAGATCTATTTTAGTCATTATCTGGTCTGACCTTTTGTAGCTTTAAGGCTACACAAGCAGATGGCAGCAGAGGCAAAAAAGTCTCTGCCTCCAGTTTTCATTCATGCATTGCTTTTACCTTTCTTCTTCAGGTCTTCATCCCTTTCGTATTTCTCAATGATCTGCATGGCTCTTTTGGGGTCGTAAAATGGAAAGAGAATCTCATTTAACCTTGGGTCACGTTGGTTCTGCAGGGCAAGACACAAGCACAGGTGTACATCACATCCACGTTATGTCCAGATCCTCCTAACACAGAGCAGATCTAATATAAACACTTCTTTAAAAAAAAAAAAAAAAAAAAAAACAACCAAAAACAAAAACAAAAAAAAAAAAAAAACTTTAGCATTCAGCACAGTTTTAAAAATTGTTTTACATTGATGGTTAATTTTGTGGAAATGGTCAACAAAGGAAAAATCTTGATTTAAATTTCAGACAGTCTTCATTATTTTATTTGTAATAGGTTTATTGCATGTCTTTAACAGGGTGGCATTTGGATCTCAAGTCAAAACAGATCAGTACAAATACAAGAAAAGTGCAGAGTTAAAATGATGCTTCATAACAAGGCAGTCAATATGTGCTGGAAGGGTTGAAAGCAGCTCTAACAAAACGTTACAGCGACAGAGCAGAGGCTTATAGCCAAAGTGGGAATTAATCCAACGGAGTCCAGAGCATGAAGCAGCACAGACATGACTGGACAGCAGATGCAATGAGCAGGTATTCAGCCACACAGAGGAGGACGGCCGCAAAACACAGACGCACAGCAGGAAACGAGATGAACCAAGCCGGACGCAACAGGATGGAAACCTCTCCTCCTGTTGTCATGACAACAACAATCAGACAATGGGAGGCAAACCTCGCAAAGGGATGAGAGGGGGCATGCAGAGTTTGGTAGCTGGTGGAAGTTGCCCTTCCAGGCAAAGTGAATGTTGTTTGATTGGGTTTTAATGATGGCCGACGTGTTGGAGGGCAACTTCTACCCACAGCAGGAAGGGAGGCGAAGGAGGGGAGGGGGCAGCAGAGAGGGGCTGGCTGAAGCCAAATACACAAAGAAGTTAATGAATGATAAAGAGCTTACTTCATTCAGAAAGCTGACTAACTGGTCTACAGTTAAATAATCTGTTTTGTTCCCATTGCTGCAAAGGAATTATTGGAAAAGAAAAAAATATTGTTATAATTCTTAAAACGGACATCCACACACTCATCCACACAGTCAGTTAAAATGAGAAGGTGTTTCGTGTTACACTTTTTGTCCAAACTTGTTCAACATCTCTCTTTGGGTTTGAATGTTGTCATTAGGTTGATCCTAATTCAGTGCTGAACTGAAAGCAGGTTAGGCTGTCCAGGCGTAGTTAGTGTAGCAGGAGCAGAAACATTTATCCAAATTCGACCCAATGTATAACATTCTCACTTTAATCCTACAGAACATATTACTGAAACAACAAAGTGCTACTTTTTTTTTTTTTTTTTAATTTGTTGATCGGTTCTATTCCTTATTATGTTCAAAGCCGGTGAACATATCAGTTACACAAACAAGCAAACACACCAGTTTAAAAGAGGAGAGCTTACATTTTCTTGAAGAGCTCCTCTATATCTGTGCGAGGGCAGATCTTCTGTGTTAGCGCGTAGAAAATGTCAAAAGTGAAGTCTGAGGGTTCAATCTCGTCATTCTGCAGCCATATACAGAAACACCATAAACTTTAAAATTCATTGTACAGTAAGTGATTAGATGAACGCATCTGGCTCTCAGTTTTACCTTTCCACTGGGAAGACCTAGATCCTTCAGAGCCTGAAAGATCCCTTTCTCTGTCTTCCCTGATGCAAAGGTTCTTGTGATACTGAAAAGGAGACCAGAAAGTAATAAGTAGGAAAACAAAGATTAGCTAACTGTATGTAGTATAAAGTGCCTTACAAAGGTATTGGTTTTCCATATTTTTACAACAAATTTGACGTGAGGAAGAAGATGCTGCGGTCAGATAAGACCATTGAGGTGAAAAGCTCACACTGCATAGCTCCATGAACACACTATACTCTAGTGAAACATTGTGGTGGCAGCGTCATGTTTGAGATGTTTTTCTTTCTTTCTTTTTTTTTTTTTAAACCAGCAGGTACTGGGAAGCTGCTCAGAGTTGATGGATGGAGCTAAATACAGGGCAGCTGTGGAGAAAAACCTGTTCACGGATATAAAAGACTTAAATTTGGGGCAGAGTTTCACCTTCCAGCAAGACAGCGGTCTTAAACATACAGCCAGGACTACAATGGAATGGTTTAGATCAACCTGTGGGAACCTGTGACAAGGCTTGAGCATTTCTGTTCACAGATGCTCTGTAACAGAAGTTTAGATCCAGTATACTGGAGCCATTTTGCAAAGAAAAAGATTAAAAATGTCAGTTTTTTGATGTGTAATGCAGCATATTGATTTGACAGGCCTGAACACATGCACACCAAACTTTTAATTTTTTGAAAAGAAGTTCGATGTGAATTACTTTCCTTCAGCTTTAGAATTCTGCACTACTTTGTGTGGGTCTATCTCATGAAATCCCAATAAGATCATGAAACTTTAAGGCTGTAACGGGAAAAAAATGTAAAAATAGCTAAATGTGCATAAAAATACTTTTGCAAGGCACTGTGAAACATGTTCAGAAATGCATAAAAGGTATTCTTACCCTCTAACAGGAATCTTCCCATTTACATTGGTCAGGAAACACATTCTCATCCAGCTAAAGAAGTAAATTAAAAACACACAGAAAACACCCAACAAAAAGGTTTAAAAAGAGGTCATGGGTGTAAATTGCAGACAGACCTTGCAGGCACGTAAAATTCGCTATAAACACTGTAGTTTAAAGAGTGTACAGTATTGAGGGCTAAAAAAAAAACAAAAAAAAACAACATAAATAGACTCACTGTTTCTTGAGGCATGTCATTGGACACACGTTGTTGGCCTTAAAGTTGTGGATCACCGACCTCAACCCCTCGATCCATTTCTGCAAACAGCCGAGCATAAGTATTAAAAATTACACATGAGCACACTGCTGCCCCCTACAGACAATGACCTGCACACAGAACAGACTAAAGGTTGTCCTAATAGCATTGTGTTGAGAAAGTGCTTTGTTAAAAAAAAAAAAAAAAACAACACAAAACAAAATAAAAAAAACCCACCTTAATTCACACAACATGGGCAAAATTCCTCGACAGGTCAATGAATAAAACTCAGGCATATACAAATGATTAAATATATGCAAGCATACATATGAGCTCATCCAGGATTAAACTAGCAGGAATGCCTCAGGATAAAAAAAAAAAAAAAAAAATGAAAAAAATACTCTGAGTTGCAGTTTCTTGTTTCTTTGACTCAGTAAGTGCCAGGGCTTCAGGCGGCACAATGGTAGATTGCTGACTTTTCTATCACAAGTTTTATTTTAGTTCAAAGCAGTTAAGATTGAAAATAACCTTCTCCAAAATGTTGTCGAATTAAATTATTGAAATTATACATGTATATATTTAGAGATGCACCAGTTAATTGGCTATTAAAATCAGACAAATTTCTCTTCATTAGCGAAACTTGACAGGTTGAATACTGAAAAATAACAGCATTTAATGTCACACACTTTTTAAATAATACTTAATAAAATAAAAGTTTATTAAAAAAATCTGATGAATGTTTAGGACATATGCTTTGGTGGGTCTTATTTCTTTATTTTCAAGAGGATTCAAAATCACTTTATCAAGGAACCGACAGCACATTTTTCTATTTTCTGTGCTACAGTTCTTAAAACAAACAAAAAATCAGAACCAGTCAAATTTGGATTCGGCATGTCAGACCTGGTGTCAGCATGATCAGTGCATCTCTTCTAAAAGTTGTTGAAAAAGCTGATACTTCGCTATACTGCTTATTCATGTGTAATAATCTCCAAAGTCACCAATAACATAGGTGTAGTTCATTTGTGGACTTTTTAAAAAACAAAAAAAACAAAAAAACAACTAATGTAAAAAGTAAAAAATAATGTCACAAAACAAAAGCCTTTACTTGTTCAAATAATAATAATCTATTAAGTAACAGAATTCTTCTAATTAGTGTAATAAAAACAAAAAAACCCTTTTATTTAAACACAAAAAGTAATTGAAAATCTCAAAATACTTCGACGACAATTGGAGCTCATCTAAAATGTAAAACATGTCAGTGATTGAAGTTGAACACAAAAAGCAAAAATAACTAAAAAGCAGAAGTGCAGCATCGTCTCGACAAGATACAGAAGAGGAGAGAAAGAGAAAACGACTCATTCAAATGTGTCCATTTATCACAATGACTCAAGGCCGTGTGGAGGAGGCGGAATATACATCATTCTGAATTCTCTTTCCTTTCATTCTTAATGAAATAGTTACTCTATGTGGGTGTTGTTTTAGCCTTTATATACAGTATATTGTTGAATTCATTCTGGCTACACTCCAACTGCTAAAAAGCCTTTAGGATGTTTTTTTTGCAACATGCTTTGTGACCCTTAGAGAATTCTGGCTTTGTGCATCATTAAGCAAAAGCGCCATATAACACAGATCAGGTGGGATGCCGACTATACTTGCTAACTGACTGAAACAGGATTATAATGTCTCCTGTTCGCTCCTGTATTGACATCGTTCATGTAAAGGTTTTGAAAATAATAGCGTGCATTTACCCTGGCTGTGTCGGGGCTCTCTGCCACCATGAACATGAAGCTTAGGTTCACCAGGTCGGTGCCACTGCAGATGCAGATGATGCATCCCTCCAAGTCTGCCTCCGTCTTTCCATTGGCCTCGAATGAGGACAAGATCTTTGGGTCCTGCGAAAGTAAGGTTAGATCATCAAACTGAATGCTGAACAGGTGATCAAAGGTAAGCAAAGTTAAGCACAGGACAAAAAGGCAGAAGAAACGCCCTAAAAAAGTAATTTAATGTGGTTGTTTAGATGCTCTAAATCATAATAAATTACAACAAAATGCTAAAAGAAATGCATAAATGCAATATGTCATGTTTTCACAATATCCATCGTTATTGTGATAATTTTCTTAAATTTCTTTAAGTTTGAATAGAGACTTTAAACTCCCTTCTGATTTCATGACAATGTTAAAGTGCTGCTCAGAAGTTTATATGTACTTATGGGCATGAATGTCATTAATTGTGGCCTTTTAATGATGACTTTAAACCATCCTATTTTCAGGTTGGTGATGATAACACCACATACATCAGTGAAATCTGAACATTAGAACTGGGTACACAAAGTTGAATTTTATGCATATTTTCCTCTAAACCACACAAGTTCAGAAGTACGAACACAGCCTCAGATATATACATACACCCCTAGTAACATTTGTATAAATATTACATGTTGTTATTACATTACCACTTTGCATGTTTTTAAAGTGGTACAAGTATGTTAGAAGGCTTCAAAGTGAGGCTTCCACCTAAAAACGGTCAAGCATGGTGGTGGCAGCATCACGATGTTGGCAGTGGTGATGCTGCATTGCAGGGGATGGAATAAAGAAGAATATGAGGGGCCTCCAAACAGTTCTCAACAGCTAGATTGTTGAAAAAGGAACACAATGGATGTTCTGTCAGGACACACCAAACAGGAAAACACACACCAAAGCTGTTTTTGGAGTGGATAACACTGAGTTTTTGGAATAGACCCGACTTCAACACAGCTAAAAGTCCATGGACTGCTGCTAAAAGCCAGGTCTGTGTCAGAAAACTAACTAAATTCCACCATTTCCTGGAAAGAATAGTTCTCTGGAGGAAACCTTGTTATGCGTATATTTGAGGCTGCATATACAATTTTCAAGTTGCGTGGATTACAGGGAAATCTGCCTTGAATTCAAACGTTGGCCACCAATTTTATTTTAATAATTAATTAAACTGTATGGCGTATAATAATTCAACCCTGTAAAAATAAACAGCTCAAATGTGTCATTAAACTGCTAAATGATGAGTGTAAGTAAACCACTGACTGGCACTGAATATACTTCCAGTGGAGCATAAAATCCATACACAAAAAAGAAAAATCACAGCATCAATTCTCCCCCTCTCATGGTTTTAATCAGACATCAGCTTCGTCACCGCAGGAGAAACTGATGTCTATTTGTTGCATGATTGAATTAACAGCAACAGGCGTTGCAGCTTTAAAATCCCAGCCGGCTATCTCATCTCATCTTCTCTTCCTCATTGGATTATTTGGAACAGCTGTGTCATCCTTTGTGGAGAAGCCCTGCTATCGCCTTCCTGCCACTTACGAAACACCATGCAGCGTTTGAACAAACACGAGGAGCTGCTATCAAGCTGCAGCATCTGTATACGTGTCCCCACACACGCACAGTAACCGTGGACCAAACGGGTCAACATCAAAAAACACGGCATCGTATTCGTTACGTATTCAGGACTTTCACGCAGTCTTTAGCGGACTTCCAGCTGCTTGATGAGTTTGTATACAGGTATTGACATAAAGAAGGAACCCTACCCCTACCTTTAGGAGGCTCTAACCACAGCTTCCATAATTCCTACAGTTGGAATGGAGTCAAATATTACATTATGAGTTACTGTCAATAGCACAGCGAATGAATCAATATTTAATATATGGAGAGACCCTAAAGGTTTATATTTGTGTGTATCTGGCTCACTGATTGGTTGCCAGATGCAGTGATAAAGCAGACTCCTGGTCAGCCTGTCTCTGCTATTTCAGGATCACCTCCTTATTATAGCATGAGGACTTTTTTTTTTTTTTTTTCCCCCACCTGACAGAGACAGAATGTCTTATACCTGTGAGATGTTGATCCAGCATTGTGAACTCCTTAACCCAAAGGTTCTCTGACAGCTTATTATTAAACAGGCACCATTATTTATTTCGCCTCTAAGGGTCGAACAAACAAACAAAAAAAAAAAACAAAAAAAAAAAAACGAAAAACCCGTTTCAAATACAACCTGCAGCCGAACACATCCAGGGTTGTATAAATATTGAGGTGTTAAATATTTCATGTTTATGTTGTGCGTTTGTTAGACAACGTGGTCGGTGAGAAGTCAATGGGGATTCTCAGGTCACGCATTACATGTTGCTAAAATACGCCGCTGAAGCATTCGCTAATTTTAGGGATGAATAATGTGGCTGACAAAACCGTCTGTCCAGATTTTTTTGTTTTAAAATGGAGAGTCGCAGTTAGAACACCAACCTGTGTTAGGTGGGATGAGTGTTTAAAAGCAGAAGTGAGAAGATTTTGTCTTCCCAAAAAGTCTCACCTTAGGGACGGCACCGACACGGATACTGTTGATAAGAGAGCACTCGAGAACCTGGCCCTCCTGTTGGAGACACATATCGTAGGAGGGTTAAAAATAAATGCTGAGAATTGGAAAAATACATTTAAAAGCAGATATTTAAACACAACGATTAAAAAAAAAAAAATAATAAAAAATTACCCTTTTTTTATTTACTGTCTGACATTAATTCAAACTAAATGTTTCCTTTTTTAGGTCAGTTAGGATTACCAAGATCATTTCTATTTGCTAAATTCAGAATAAGAGAGAAATTTCTTAGTTAGTTCTCATTCCCCCCCTCATGTTTTTACATTTTTTGTGAAATGCACTAAGGAGGATGTGACAAGCATGAACTTAAATATTAAGACTTCAAGGCATGCTAAATTATTAGACTCTAATAGCTTGGTCTAAAACACAGGTTATACTATTTCATGAGAATACAGTAAAGGCATTTAAATCTTTTAAAAAGAGAGTACCATGCAGTTTTTTGACATCTTATCTTCAATTGTAAGATAAAAAAAAGTTACTTTCTGAGATTTAAATTAAAGCAGCGTCAGCAAAAACAAGAACTACAACCCTATTTAGCTTAGCATCTTCTTCATGTACTTACATCAATGTTATTGCCACCTGCTAGGGGATTTTACTGGTATTACAGTATTTTTGATACAAATCCAACCAGTAATGTAAATATAGATCCCCCTCCCCCCAAACTGGAGGAAAAACTATTACTATAAAAAAATAAGCAGAGTGGTGTAGGCTGATATCTAAATCAAAATATAGGTTGGGCTGCCATCAGCTGGAGCCACTTGAAGCATTTGGCATGTTGAGGTGAATCTTTATAAGTGCAAACAAAGCATCTGCATAGCGAAGCATGGGATATAATATTGTTTCAGGGTAAGTGCTGCAACATTTGAGTATCACTTGTGTTGATTCTGTTCCAGTAGCACCCATACACCTGGTTTGGTATATATGGTGTCTCTAAGCTGTGACACGCATTGGGTAACTTCTCAAAAGCTCCCAAAAATCTGCAGCAACCTTGCTTAGCTGCTGATCAAACAGTGCATACTACAGTATCAGATGTGTAGGAAGTTAATGCTGGAGACTTATTTACCTAAGGCAGCATATCTTACAACACTACTGAAATGCTTGGCAGACAAGAAACCTTGTGATGGAGGAATTTAAATGGTACGTCACTGCTATTTCCTTTTTTTAAAATTTTTTTTTGGTCACCTACCAAAATAAAATATAAGGCTGTTTTTTTTCTTACAGAGAAAAATCTGGCAGAAAATTAAATGTGCCTACTGTAGATTTTGATTACGATGGAAATGCTTATCAGTGAATATATAGGACTGTGTAACATTAAGAACAAAAGGTAGTAAATGTAAGAATTTACTGTTGATTTTGCACATTTCTGTAAAATGCAAGTTGTAAACTTTATTGTATTAGTGAAGGCTGTAACTTTCTGCACTTCACCAGTTTTTCCATTTTTTCTTATTTTCTTAAGTGGGGCTTGCTTCAAGAAGGTAGAGTATTTCTTCACACACACTATAAGAAGCTTTGTGAAGGGGAAGGAGTATCTCCTGACATAAAAAAAAAAAAAAATTATAGTTCAAAGACGGATAAGGGAAAGATCGTACCTTTCCCTCACTCTTCCATGTGATGAAGAAGCCATATTCATCCACCTTCATCTGACAGTTGGGCTCAAAGAGGTATGGGTCCTGAAAAGGAGAATTGCATTTTCTTATTAAAAGCTTCATTGATCAAAGAGTTTCATTTGATGTAGCTTCACATTACACAACCTGCTGGGATTATACAATCAGGCAAGTGGATGGAGCCCAAATACATTCTATAATACAAATCTACCTGCCAAGAGCCTTACACACACAAACACACACACAGGGAAACCTACGCTGCTAAATTAATGCACAAAAACATTCAATGTGTACACATATATTAGGTTTAAGCTAGCTTAAACCTATCGGTACAATAAGAGAGATGTGCAAGTGTAAACATCTAGCATAAGGTTAGTGCTTAACTTCACATAAAGGAATCAAAAACAGGAGTATACCTGGCCATGTATTGTACTTTGGTCCACAAAGGAGAGTAAAACGGTCCAGCTATCACTGTTTCCACACACGTGGTAGAACTTGAATATTAAATATCAAATCAGTGACAGGGCAGACAGAGTTTTATGCAATAGCATAGGCACATTAGTGTTATCTTCACCTCTGATCCGAGATAGCCTAAAACATTAAAAAGGGAAACAATAGAAGGGATTTGATGCTGAGAGGTCACTCTTATTCTAATATTAGCAATGGGTAACAATGCGACACACTCAAGTGCACACACACATCTACACATAATGCATTATTTTAGGATGCTGCTGCCATGAGATACACAGTCACAAATAGGACTAGGCTGGCCTGTTGTTCGGCTGAGGTCTGTCATCTGAAACCACCAGAAAATGAAGAAAACAATCAATTTTCCATCCAGGAAACAGTGAGGCCTCTGAGAGCTCAGCTAAAAGCTTTCACTCCCTTTCATCTGAATTAAGGCTGGCAGGGACTTAATTTTACAAAGTAGACAGTTCTTTGATGGAGATGGTGGGATGGTAAGGGCACTCTACCTCAGGAAGACCAGAGAACGAGATCTCACAATGATAAAGGAATCAAATATTAAGGGTTTACCTTTCATCTCTGAATGGATAGATTCTGGGCTAACCTGAACATTTGTACTTCCTCTTCCTGTCCAAGATGCCACATCAATGTGTGTGTGAGTGTGTGTGTGTGTGTGTGTGTTTGGGGGGGAGGGGTGCATGTGTATGCATGAAACTACATTTGAAATGGACGAGAAATTAATTAAAACTACAGTGCTGTGCAAAAGTATTCATACTCCTTGAGCCTTTTCACATTTTGTCACGTTACAGCTACAAACGTCCATGTATTTTGAGGGGATTTTATGTGATAGGCCAACAAACTGTAGTGGATAGCTGTGAAAAGGAGGGAAAAAAATCAATAATTTAGCTGTAACAAAAATCTAGAAAGTGTGGCATGCATTTTTCAGTCCCTCTAAGTTAATACTTTGGCAGATTCACATTTTGCTTCTCATCTAGAGATACGGTTGGACTTTGATTAAGCCATTCCAACGCGCACATATATATTTTGATGGTAACTAGTCCATTGTATCTCTAGCTGTAAGTTTAGGGTTAATTCCCTGCTGGAAGGTAACCTTCACCCAGTCTCAAGTTATTTGTAGCATCCAACTGGTTGCCTCCATCCATATTCCTGTTAGGTCTGCCCAGCTTTCCTGTTCAAGAAGAGCATCTTCACCTCACAATACTGCCACCAACATGTTTCACCACGGTAATGGTTTGTTCGGGGTCATATGCAGTGCTGACTTTCTACCACACATAGCGTTTTGGATAAAAGCAAAAAAAAAAAAAAAAAAAAAAAAATCAGTTTTGGTTTTCTCTGTCCTCCAAAGCTATCACGGGCCTCTAGGTTGCTTCTCTAATTAGGCTGTCAGTCCAGATGGGTGGCCATGTCTTGGTAGGTTTGCAGCTGTACCATAGTCATTTTCAGATGATGAACTGAACAGTGCTCCATGAGATGTTCAAAGCTTGAGATCTTGCTTTACATCATAACCCTGCCTTAATCTTCTCCACAACTTCCTCCCTGCTCTGTGTGCTGTGTTTCTCGTTCTTCATGGTGCCATTTGTTCACTAATGCTCTCCAACAAACCTCTGGGGGCTTCACAGACCAACAATTGGCCAGAAACCCATGTTTATGAGTTTTCAGTGTCTCCCCGCTCTGGCCCGCCACTCTCTGCCTTCAGCAGCTGTCAATATGAGGCTACGTGATCCCATAGAAACCAAACACCAGACACATCTTCAGTGATTGATTTCCTATCAGTGAGACAATGAAAGAAATGCACAGAGGAAGAAGCGCTTTGGCTCTTCGCATGATGAATTACACTACATCTCTTTAACCTTTCTCTTTCATGGCTGTGGACCGTCAGAGAGGGAAAATACATTTTAAATGTCTGTCTCGCAGACAAACACATTGTAATTACTGCAGATCTATAATCCATTTAAAACCCTTCCATTGTACTTCGGAACACTTAATGTTTTTTGAAACAGAGACAGAACCTCTATTAAAGTGGAACTGCATTCAAACTAAAGTGTACATTTTATGAAAATTCAACAGGCCACTTAGGACATGTGCATATTACCTGCCTCCACCATCTGTCGCCCAGTGAGGTTTTAGTCAGCTGGGAATGTCTTGTGGGGGGGAAAAAAAAAAAAAACAATCTATGCACATTGGTTCTGTGCTTGCATAAGTGACATGTATATGTAATTTCAACTTATTTTAAATGTGCCCTGCAGCCTTTACAAAGTTTAACTTTCATCAGCTACAGATATAAATAATCACATTTTAGAATATAATTAGTCCTTAAGGAAAAAAAAAAAAAAAAAAAGCAGAGGTAAGATGAAAAGCCGACCTTATTAACATTCAGGCCAGTTCCATCATGTTCTGCCTCGGCTTGGCTCAAAGTTCACAGCAGTAACACACTGAGGACGTTCATCAAAAGTATGGTGACCCAGTTTTAATTGCCCTCTTTGACATGACTGTGGATATGATCATGGTTTTCCATGCACTCTTTCATGTTTTCCTCTGTGCTCTAAGAGGGATCCTCCTCCCCTCTCTGACAGCTGCATGGACGGAGAGGACTGAGAGGATTTCCTGGTGCATGCAGGGCTACACGCATGTCTTTCTGTCGGGGTGGGTGCATTTGGGTGACACACTTTGCCTTTGCCTGTCGAATGTCCTACCTAAGTGCCCTCATTAAGTTCATCAAAGGAAATATGAGCCAAAACAAGATATTTTGAAGTCCACCGTTATAAGGAATTAAACTCTGAGCACGTTATCACCTAACTATAAATTATTTGAAGAAGTTGCAAGTTATCAAATGATTAACAGAAGTGCTGTTTACCTCATCAAACCTGTCGAAGGAGGCACCTTCTTGCATGAACTCAGGCAGGTGCTTCTGCCAGTTGAACTCATAGGACTTTGTCATGGCTGCTCACAATCCTAAGACACAAATAAGAGGAAAAAGAACAAGTTGGTCCAAAAACATGTACGCATGATAACTGGTGATTCTACCTTGTCCTGTGACTGACTCTGTCCAAGGTGAACCCCACCTCTTGGTCAATTACTGCTGGAGAACAGTAAAGAAACATCTCTCCTCGGCCTGTGTGAACAGAAACTGCACGAAAACACCTGACTAACATGACCGCACATTCATATACAAACACCTGTTCAGGAGAAACGGTTTTATAATGTCAACAGCTTGCTTAAGGGCGGTTTATGAACAACCAAACAGGAGTGCAGCTGCACTGCACTCAACAGGAGCTACAACACACCCCGACTAAAGTAGCTGAGAAGTGATAACATCAAGGATTGACAAGTGGATCCATATTGTTCCCGGGTGATTGACCCAACTGGGTTTACTTATGCGGTTAGTCTGAGCGGGTGCTAATTTGAACCCATGCATATTCAATACAAGAACGGCACCCAAGATTCCTGTAGCAATTCATCAGGCCAATATAGAGCCATCAGGGAGCCCTTTTTTCCACCCATCAGGCTCACAGGCTTTGTTAGGTAACGACATAAGAAGACAGGGCAGGTTGAGGAAACATCAGCACTCTACATCTTCATGAACAAACCCCTGGATGGGATTTGAACATCATAGTGTATCTAAGAGCCTTTGAGGGTGGCATTATTTTTTCCATCTTGCACATGACCACTGTTGAACAGTCTGACCACACACTATATCCCTTTTCAAACACAAATCAAGTCAGTTTTGATTCAAATGGCCCGATCCCATGTGTAACTTGGCAGGAAACTGTAATATTGGAGATGACACCACCCAAATATGGCTTCGTCTTACATAAGCTCTAATTGTGTCAGGCAAAAAACTGTGAGGGAGTCGCTCACATGAGAACGTGACATGCTATGTATAGTCTGAGAGCTCAGCTAGTATTAAATTATTATAGGAATACGGTGAGATTTGGTTATATTTTGACTGGCTGTAAACCTGTTTCAGTTAACAGAAAAGATACTGCTATACTGCAATATATTACTGAACAGTTAAACAGCAAATACTGCAATTAGATTTCTAATTCAGCTTTATGTCTTCACCATTTGTTCTAGAAGTGTAGTGTGTGCTCACTTGTTTGGGGGTTGATCTGTTGGGCTTATAGACATGCAAGTAAGGAAAAAAAAACTGCTGTACAGCTCAGAGAAAACAGATCTTTACTTTCTAGTAATAAAGAAACTGGAAGTTAATAGGAGAGGGAAACAGAGGACAAGACAGACAAGAGAAGGTGAACGTCAGAGAGATGAGAGGAGAGAGTGTTCCATCTCCTGAAAATAAAGTACTGTTCAGTTAAAAACATCTTTGAGTTGTTTCTAATTGTACAAAATGACTGAGTAAAATGAAAACAAGTATAATGTGATCATTAATAGAGATAATAAATTGGCGTTTTAGAAGATACAGTATGGTTAGTATTGTGTCATACTAGAATGTATGGCAAACTCCTGAAAAAAATGACAATTAATCAAGTTTCAACTTTACTCTTCACAGATCAAGATAGATCATTTTCATGGACTGTTTTACACGTAACTGTTTTCTCACCATGTCATTAAGTTAGCATGCCTTTATTATGGACTACTTTAATGGTCTGTGATAAAATACATCTAGAAAAAAAAAAAAAAAAAAAAAAAGTATAATCCCTGAATCAATGTTTGATTTTCTACAGGTTGAAAAGAAACGTTTCCAAAATCTCCACGTGCTTGTGCATGTACTTTGAAAGTTATGACAGCCAGCTCTCCCGCTCTTTGACGACAGACCCAGATAGTCGCACACTTTTGAAATGAACCAAGGAATTATCCAGAAGATGTTATCCTCAAGTGTTTCATGCACCAAACAAAGGGTTAGGCAGTATCATGTTGCTTTTTCAAGTTCACTTTCCTTAGCTCCCTCAGCACATTACTTGTGTTAAAGCACGTTCAATGATGGTTGGGATTTGACAGTTTTTTTTAAGAGATGCATTGAGAAATCAGCTGCTACTGAGACTTCTCTCAGGTATGAAGAGTAGGGTGGTGAGTGAGAGGAAGATCTCAGGAGATAAACAAGAAGGCTAAACAAATTCCTTCGAGTGTCTCTCCGTTATAAAACATTTGTAAATACTGACAGTTATGAGCCTCTTACACGTTTCAAGTTATACGAAGGTTTAACACAGTTACAGTTTGTCACTCAAATTTTCCATCATACTGCTGGCATGATTTAAAAGTCCTATTAAAATTTCAGAGGAGGTTCCAGGGTGACAGTTTCTTCTCTCCCCTTCTGTTTAGGCGCTCCACCGTCACTCTAATTTCTCGATGACAAGAAAGAAACTCACCTGAAAAGTCATGGCATGGAACGTGCTGGTGTCATAGAGAAACCATTATTGCCTAAAATCGATTGAAAAATTGAGATTGAAAATCTTCCAAAAAAAGCTAATCACTGTGTCTCTATGCTTTAAGATCTCAACAAGCTTGTTATAAAACTTTTTTTTTTCTTTTACCAGTCATAAACAAAAATAAGAATATAACTTTTTCCCCAAGTCTTTTCTTCCTTTCATTAGGTCATTTTTATGGCATTTTGTTTTCATACATCCAAAAACTTGGAATCCCCTTGTCTGACACTTTGAAGTCTTTCTTGGATCATCTGGGCCACCCTTTCATGTTTGCTTGTTCTTGTATCAAATTGTAAACACACCTGACAGGAGACAGAAGACATGTTTTGCTACCCTCCAGTTTGCTTCACCTTTTTAAAAGGGTTACAGGATCTGTTCAACAGCTCCAGCTGACAACCCTTATTGTCACCATGTTTCCAGTCAGTCAGCATAGTGCATGCTGTCTGTAACAGCTGACTATCAACCCGTTTCATCTTTTACCTCAGCTGAGACGACGCCAATAACAATACTGTTTTCAAACAAGTGGAGAAAATCCTTAATAATCCCCCATCTTAAATATATTCTTCTGTATGTGTGGCTTTATGGAGAGATAAAAACTATCTGGTTCAAGCTTTGAAGATTTTCTTGAGGAACATCCTTTGATCATATATTTTAGTGCTACTGTTAAAATTAGTACCCGATATAGGCGAAACACATTGGAAAGAAATGAGCACACTGCAAAATCAAAAGGAAAAGAATTAACATCGGTGTGGTGAAATATTTAAAGAGGAGAAGTAAATGCAAGGGCCAGCGAAAGGGAACGTTACGTATGGAAAACGAACGGAGAGAAAGCAGCTGGATCTGACTGGAGAGGCTGGGGTTGATACAGCAAAGGTGGTGGGGTGGGCATCTGTTTTTGACGTGTGGAACAATGATCAGAGACAACATCAACAGAAGTCAGAGAAAATACCTGCTGGGTGGGCTACAGATCCCCCCCGGCATGACAAACACAGATGCAATGAGAGTGCTGAGATGTCTGAGTGCTGTCATGATGAAAACACTGAAAAAAAATCTGAAAGGCTGAACAACTGGACAGCAGGTATTAAGAGCTGATCTCACACCCACATAAAGGCTTCAAACATAAAAAAAATAATTAAAAATATGGAAATGTTCAATCCTCCAGTGAATCAGAATCCAAGTTTAATACACCCACTGATTACCAAAGAATGAGACTGAACCTTAAAAGGTGAGGCCACAACAAACAGCCACAGCATGAAGGGAATGAAAAGGCAGAGGACAAAATGTCGATGAGCCCAAATACAGACGGAAGGCTGGTATAAATAGGCTGCATGCTGTCCAATATTATTGAATAAGCCGACTTCAAATAAGTCTTATTAATTGAAAAATGTTATTACAAGTTGAGTTGCCACATTCACCAAGTTCCTATTATGTTCAGTCCCTGTTTTATAATAAATATCTGAATCTGAAACCTGTCCAAGGGACAAGATAAAACATGTAGTCTCTGGCTACAATCTTTTATATTTATCTTCTAAATGTTTATCAGTATATGCATGAAAGAATTTCCAACATATTACAAGATTTTGAGTTCTGCAGAAATCAGTAGTAAATTACTGGCACCATCGCTAATTCTTATCACAGACGATAAACAATCCAGCACAACCCTACTGGTTTCCCATGCGCACAGTAACAGCTCCAACTCCAAAATACATGACTGATGGAGCTTCAACAGCTAGTCTGCTAACAATGCTATGAAAACAAAAACTAAGACGAAACGCAAGGAAGTTTGAGTTCAAAGAGCCAAAGACAAAATGCCTTGAAAATATATGAAAATGTTTTTATTGGAGGTAAAAAAACATTTCAGTGTAATAATAACAGAGTAAATTAACATAGTAATGTGAACATTAATGAAATATATAGCTACATAATCAGTTTACTGAAACAGAATAAAATCAAATAGAACTGTGAAACCAACTCAATTGTTCCTTTTTAGATTTGCTTCCTTGTTTCTCTGTCAAAATCTTACAATACTGATTATGAGAGGTTTACATAGAATAATTCCCATCTCTAATTCAAACTAATTGGGTTGTGCTGTCCTGTCTGCTGTTAGCCTAGATCTCACCACGCTCCACAGTATGCATTAGATAACATTTTACTCAGTGGGATCAAATCCGTCCAATGGCAGCGCAGGCGACTGAGCTTCTGTCAGGCTAGCCTGCACGCCGGGGCCTCTGAGCTCCTCGATGTGCGAGTGTGCACGTGAGGAGCTGAGGGAAGCTAGAGGAAGCCACCGAGGTCCGAGCCCCCTGTCCAACCCCTGACAATGAGATAATTACGACAGATAGGAGCCCCGCGAGGACCTCGCCTAAAATTGCAGCTAGGGTAACACCCAGCGGTCCCACACCTCATAAACTAAAATTAGGTTATAGCTACATCAGTCAGTGGTGGAGGGGTTGACTAGGGACATGCTCAAATGGACACAAGTGACAACAGGAAGAGAGAGCTAAGTGAGATGGGGCTATTACAATTACCAGACTTCTAATGTAATCCAAGGGCTTCAACACGAATGTAGTTTTCCCTTTAAGGTTAAATCCAAGAGAGAATAAAACAGTTGTTTTAAAGATGAATGTTTGGTGTTTTACTTTAAATTGCCACAAATTATTTCAACCACCAAAATAAGGAATGTATTTGCTGTGTTAAGCATCGTGCCACACTAACTCTACATGTATGTATTATGTAGTAAACATACACATAAACTGGTCATTAAAACACAAATCCAGAACAAAAGAGCAGGATGATACTTCCGTTTTAACATTCTCCAAGTCTTTCGGTTGTTTATCTTTTCCCCATCTCGGTGAGACTGAAGGAAAGTAGTTTCCATGTTTGCGGTTCACGTCGGCGCTTGCTGTGACATTAATGAGCGACTGAAAGGCATCAGCTCTAAGCTTTACAGACAGTAAGTCTATTTCAGGAGTGAGGAGTATGGTAAGATTAGATGAAAGCAGATGCGTTTCAAAAGCCTCTGCACACTCACGAGTATTTTTAGTTCCGCTGACTCAGACATCTCTTCAAGTTTTCCTTGAATGTGGTATACAAGTAGGCCTTCGTATTTGGTGAATTTAACTATAAACCAAGTACTGAAGTTGGACTTGAATAGATTTTGGTCAGAAAGCTGAACCTAAAAATAGCCTTCATAAGAGCAGGTTAAAATATTTCCCATTAGGGGGCTAAAATCACCTCATCTGATCATCCTGTAATGATCTTAACGCATATTTTAAGGGATTTTCTCTACTCTTTATGTTAAGGTGAATCTAAATATTATTAATATAAAATCACACGTTGTACACACTGATCACAACTTTGTAATAATTTAATTTAACTCAAAAACTAAGATTTTCTCTGTAAGGGAAGCTTTATACTTGAAACCTAAATGTTATCTTGGAACCTTGTTGTACATTAAAAGTCTTTCCTAAATGTTGTTGGTTAAATGACATGCCCAGTAACAAAAGGGTCAAATGATTCACAGGCCATCCAAGTCATTTGACTTCAATTAAGTGATTCAACTGAATTAATCCACTTTTAGTCATCTTCCTCTCACTTTTATCTTGTAATTTTATTAATATATTGTCACCACAAAATAAATCAGTTTCAGTGCTCGACATATAAAGGGAGAAAATTACATAAAAAGTACTTATTTTCATGAAACCACAAACTTGATTGTACACCGTTTTTTTTTTTCCTGTAGAGGTGAACACAGATACCAAAAATTGTTGGATCAGAACCAGTTCTGGTTTTGGTTATGGCTGCACAACACTAATGTGATTAGTTAAAACTAACCAATGAAACAATGCTGATAATAAATCAACATAGTTCCTCCTTTGATTCGTTTTGGAAGGTATCCAACTGCTTCAAAACCTTTTTCAACTTACCAGCAGGTTCTGTGTGATGAACCATCTCTGGTATATTTATGTCTATATATCAGCACAAACTTTTTATAATATATAAATCCAACAAAGGGAAAAAGTTGACTGTCACTGTACAAGACTAGTATTAACACCAGTGAAACATTAATGCAGAAAAATACAAAAGATGCACAAACCAGCACATCAACTGGTTTGTTAATGATCTGGGAACAGATGATCCTAAAGAAGCGAGGAGGACTGGACATTCAAGTTAGCCAAGTCTGGTTGAAACCAGAAAATAAAATCAAAAAGGACAAGGATGGATATTGAAGCTATAACTGAATAAAAAGTCCATTACAAGGTCTTTGTTTCAAATAATACAATCAGTTTTCATGTCTTACTTTAGGTCAAGCTATCCTTCAGGGTAATCCTAATTTCAGGTCAGACATATCAATTAAATCTCCCACACAAACACTACAAAACAAAGCCATAGCTCTATCCACAGATTCTCTGGACTCTGGTTGAAGCACTGAAATGTTACAATCCCTTACATTCAGAAGAAACACATTGGTAGAAGGAAAAGATCACCTTAAATCTAAAGCTGCCAGGGGAATGAATATTTTTGGGCTGAACATAGGATAGTGTACTACGGCAAGACACTAATACTTAACTATATGGTAAGTTTTAAGCAAACGGCCAAAAAATGAGGGTTAGACTTGAACCGACAAATCAGCTGATAAACATAATCTGCCAATTTTCATCTCATTCCTCCATGTTACATTGGTTGGCTGGGAGATCAAAAGTCAAATGTTTTTCCAATGTGTAAAAGTACCATTTTAAGCTTCACCAAGTCACAATGGTCAACAATAACAATTGTCAGTGTCAATGATGTTATTCAGTCAAGAAAACTCAAAATTATTCATTTTTAGTATCAGTCAGGTGGTTAAAGTAAAGTCAAAAAAACAAAACAAAAAAACAAACAAAAAAAAAAAAAAACAAAAAACAGAGATGCAAGAAGCCATTTTAATGGAAACTGTGTATTCTATGACATGAAGGCAAATGTCTGCAGTTCATTCAGGCTGCAATAGAGAACAGGAAGGCTCAAAGAATTACAGAAATGCCTCTGTTTTAGTCTTTCAACCCTTGTCTGCGATACATTAGGAAGGATTTAGAAATGTTGGCAGCTTTTTGGAAATCTTAGAATTAAGGAAAGGATCTGAATTCTGGGGAATTCACACAAAGGCAGCCATTTTAGTAATGCTAACTACAATAACAATATACCAAACAGTTTAAAATGTCAACTCTGCCTCCATTTTCTCCAGTAAACCCGACCTCTGCTCTTCTGCAAATAGGTAAGGAAAGCTTAAAATAGGAAGGCTAGAAAAATATTCCGAATGCTGTTGCTAAATCTTTTCATATTATAGTTCTTGAAGAATAATTGAAATTGGCTACACGTGGAATGAGTGTGTCAAATGTTTATGGAAAAAAAGGGTTTGTATAGGACAACTCTTTTTAAGGATTCTGTCTGGATTCTTTGTGATTAAATAAAACAAACACACAAACAAAAAAAAACGAGCAATTATTAATCTTATAATAAAGTCTTCGTTACACAAACTGCATATCCATAGAGAAACATTTAAGAGTATTTTGATATTTTATTTAACAAAGCTGCTGCCCTTTCCAGTTGGGTTTGGAATGAGAAAATGAAGGCATGACAGTTGGAAAAATGGAGAACATTTTCAGCTGTCAGATCAGACAATTCATTCATTCATAATATATCTGCACAGCACTTGTCTACATGTGCTTATGTAAGCAAAGTTATTGCTACCGAGAGTAATGTGTTTGGAGGGATGCTTGTGTTGTGTTTACAGCAGTAAAGTGCATGTAAATGTACAAAGGTACTGGTCATAGCTGGTTTCCATTGAAACATGGGCATGTTCCCTTGCAGCAAGAAGTGGAGTTTTTATTCTGCTTCAGTACGTAATGCCAGAAAAATTCCAACGTGGAATAGTATATTAATGTTTGCACAATGCTCTGGATGAGCATACTTAAAATGGAACACAGTAAGACAATTAGGAAACCAATAAAAGTCTTAAAAGAGAGTTAAAATAGGACTTTATGTGTTCTGGGAAAAAAAAAAAAACACTTGGAAGGAAGTACACTATTTTTGCATCATTTTCCTAAAACAACCACTTGCTTGAGAGTTGAAGCTTCACGGCATTGAACACATTTCAGATTTTTTATTATAATTTCTGGTATTTACAAAAGACAAGAAGCTTTTCAGGGTTAGGGAAGTCTGTAATCCCACTAAACAGGATACAAAGAAAAAGTACACAGTGCTCCATGTCCTAGGAGCAAAGTACAACAAGAAAACATCTTTAACATTCATTCAATATCACAAACAGATTAGGACCTTCTGCTGATGGCAGGTTTGTTCAATTCGATTACCATGAATTAGATTAAACCCTAACATCCACTTTAGGATAGAATCCACTGAGTATTCACTTGTTTTCACATAATTTTCTGTACACATCAGTAAGTATAATACCATAAAATTGAAGTGTTGACACTGGATTAACGGTCATCTTAAATTCAATGCCAGACTTAGAGGGCATGTTTTTTATTACACCTGTACCAGGGACAGGTGTAATAAAAACATGCGAAGGTGAGATCATCGCAAATATCACTTGAGTATATTTTTGCATTCAATTTTAGTGATTGGATATGAGGTTGGTGTAGAGAGAGCAGTGTCAACAAAGACTTCATCAGGATGGACATCCTGTCTGGTTTGTGTATTCACTGCAGAAGATATCTCATTTCACAGGCTATCACATCTCCTAACGCCTAACAAAACTCAGTGAAGCATGCAGGCTTGGAAAAATGTACTCAATCCAAGGTAGTGAAACCGATGAAGCAAATACTGCAGGATTCTCTTTAACCCGTTTCAGGTGATCAACAACTGAACTTCGGTTTGGTCACTCAGTTTACACTCAGTCCTAACAATACTATTACAATCACTTGAAGTTTTCCACAAAATTGACCAGCTCGGCAAGAAGATCAGTTATCAGAAAAGCAACCAAGAGGCCAAATGTGTGCAGGAAAACTAATACTACACATCCCCCAGGACCCACCATCCAAACAGTGAGAGACATGGTAGTGGCAGCATCATGCTGTAAGGATGCTTTTTTTCAACAGCAGGAATAGGGAAGTGAGTCAGATGGATCTACAGACAACGTGGAATAATTCTGAAGGATTATTCTGCCAAAGACTTGAGACTGGGGCAGAGGTTCACCTTTCAGCTGCGCAACAAACCTAAACATACAACCAGAACTACAGTGGAATGGTTTAGATCAAAGCATATTCAATGTTTTGGAATGACCCAGTTAAAACTCAGACTTAAGTCCAACTAAGGATTTGCAAGTGGACTTAAAAATGTATCTTCAGTTTCCATTCAATATGATCAAGCTTGAGCTATTCTGCAAAGTAAAATGGGCAAAAAAAATTATGTTTCTCGGTGTGCAAAGCTGGTAGACATACTATAAAAGCCTTGCAGCTGTAATTGCAGCAAATGGAGGTTCTCATGGGGCTGAATACAAATGGCACACTTTTCAGATTTGTCTACTTTGCTTGACCACTAAGTCTTGTCTTACTGCAGGTTTGATAACTTTAGCTGAGATTAAAATACCGCCAATTTAAAATTTTCAAAACTTTGGGAAAAACAACACATTTACGAAACCAACAAATAAGAACGACTCTCTTCAACTTTATAAAAATAATAGTCGCACAGCTTTTAAGTCAAATCAGTTTTAGAATAAGGCATTATTATTTATTTACCTAAAATGACCAGAGAAAACCAAAAATGTACAAGTTATTGTGAGATGTGAACCTATTATTGAAGCAACTGGAGAGCTGGGCCAGACTCTCTGGTACGGTACTTAATTGGTTCAAATCCTACCAAAAGAATAGGGATTTCTTTGTGTCAACAGGCAACTTCTCAGCAGAGTGGACAAAAGTCACATGTGGAGTACCCCAAGGTTCAATCCTGGGACCCCTCCTATTTAATATCTACATGCTTCCATTAGCTCAGATTATAACAAGTAATAAGATTAGTTACCATAACTACGCAGATGGTACACAGCTCTATATTACGATGTTACCAGGTGACTCCGAACCCATCCGAGTGCTGAACAGATGCTTAGAACAAATCAGTGCGTGGATGTGAAAAACTTTCTCCAGCTGAACAAAAACAAAACTGAAATCATTGTCTTTGGACCTAAAGAGGAATGATCTAGAGTCAGCGCGCAGCTTCAGTTATTACAGCTAGAAACTAGTGATCAGGCCTGAAATCTGGGTGTAGTGATGAACTCGGACCTGAACCTTCAGAGACACATAAAAACAGTTGCAAAGTTGGCCTTCGATCACCTGAAGAACATTTCCAGGATTAAAGGACTAATGTCTCAACAAGATCTAGAGAAACTCATCCATGTGTTTCTCTTTAGTCACACTGATTACTGCAACAGCAGCAACAGTGTCTTCATAGGTCTACCTAAAAAAAAAAAAAAAAAAAAAAAAAAAAAAAAAGTCTGACAGCTGCAACTGATCCAAATTGCTGCTGCTTGTGTTCTCACTACAACCAGGAAACTAGAGCACATCACCCCAGTTCTAAAGTCCTTACACTTACACTTCTGTTAGTTTATAAATCAATCAATGGCTTAGCACCAAAATACATTAAAGACCTGCTGCCGTCGTATCAACCTTCCAGACCACTCAGGTCTTGTGATTCTGGTCTACTCTGCATCCTCAGAACCAAACATGGAGAAGAAGCCTTCAGTTTTTATGCACCGCTAATCTGGAACAAACTTCCAGAAAACTGCAAAACAGCTGAAACACTAAATTCCTTTAAATCAAGCCTGAAAACCCACCTGTTTAGAGCTGCCTTTGATTAGCAGTCTGAACCATAAATCTGCAAACAAATCCAGGTAAGATAAACTTGGTTTTCCAAAGGGTGGAAGTTTGAGCGTAAATCAGTTAAATAAAGTAAGTGAATCACTGATCAATGTTTTTGCCGATGATTTTGATAATTTTCATGTGTATTTGCAAGGTAGTTTGATGATTTTGCTCAATGATTTTGATGTTTTGATTATTCTGCTGTATATTTGATTGATGTTTTTATGATGTAAAGCACTTTGAACTGCCTTGCTGCTGAAATATGCTATACAAATACACTTGACTTGACCAATTGTTTAATTATTGAAGTCATTGATTCTCAACATAAACTGCAAAAATCAATCTAAAACAAAAACAACTTGCTGATTCAAATTACAGCTATGAGCTACACATCTTGTCATCTATTTTTTATTTACATCCTCACTTTCATCTGATTCTTTGTCCAACTTCAAATAAAATCCTCCACTGAGCTGCTTCTCATTAATTCAGGTATTTATTTAACAAATCCGAATTTTCCACATCATCTGAAATTAGTTTAAATTGCTTGTAAATGGCAAATAGGTGTAATATGACAGCATAATGATGATTCCACCAATGTTTGGTCTGCTACAGTGATATCCAACTCAGTTGTGTACTTTGAGTAAAAATGTAAAATTATAAACTGACAGTTGTGATACACAGTGATTAGCAGACAGATTATGTGACTAAAAGGTTCTCTGAACAAACCATTTTGTATTTCAAATTCATGGTCAATTTAATTCCTAGAATTTTGTTGTCATGACATACAATGTAATCACTAAGTAACTAGATTTTTATGGCTTCAGGCTGTGTTTTCATTCTGCTACATGGGCACAAAAAATCAGTTTCTCTGGTCAGATGGCTAAAGCAATATTAGGCCGCTGAAGGAAAGAATGTGTTTTTCCCAAAGTCCAACAACCCTCTTCTACCATCCTCTTTACCTTTTATAGTTGAGGATCACTGTGCTCACTCACGCTCCTTGGCCACAGGTTACATAATTAGCTTAAGTCAGAGATGGAAACTCGCTGCCTTTCAGCAACACACAGACTGCAGCGCCCAGCTGTGGCCTGACAGAACACATATGCACAAACACGCATTTAGATATGAATGTCAGTGATAGTATACGATTTTCCTACAGCAACTCATAGCTAAATTGCTTTTAGTTCTGTTTCCAAAGGGAGGAATGAAGAATTGCCATTTCCTCCAAAACTGACAGGCTGTTTAACAGGAATAAATGCATTTTCCTGCAAGTTGTTTAAACTTGTGCAGGTTTAGACATAGATCAAGTTTCTTTAAATAATACTTTCTGATGCTTGCAACACAAGATGAGACAGATCTGATAAAAGACAGGTCAAGTTATTTAAAACAATAATATTGCACTTGATTGAACATCTTACAGCTAATTAAGCTACCTGACCACAGGTCAGTGAAACCAGCAGTTGTACAAAGAGCAAATAAGGCCAGGTTTTTAAAATGTACACACTCTGTGATAAAAAAAATAAATAAATAAATAAATAAAAAAAAGGATGAAAAGTTTGAACAACAAAAAAAAGTCTCTAAATAAAATCGAAAAGAATGTAGGCATCTCCTCGCATGCTGTCCTCTGCCTGAATGTGTCAACACTTTTACTCTTCTTTTAGGACTTTCCTGTCAATCAGAGTTATAAGTGGCAGACTCTGAAATGAATCCAAATGAAAAAGTTGCTCATCAGTGTATGGTACTGGTAGGTTTACTTCTTTGTATGGCGAATAATAATGCTATGTCCTAGGCGATAATAAGGCAATGTCCTAATCAGGATTTACTTCCAGTCTAAAATGTGCTCTTTCCTATAGTCAGATGCAAATTACAGTATGAAAACATTTAACTCAAAAATCATTGCATTGCAGAATTGCTAACTTTTATAACAACCAAGAGGTCTTTCAATAATATTGCAATTTGTAACTGTTCCACCAGCTAAAGGACAGGTTTGGCTAAATGGATTTTCAGTCCACTTCTGATAAATCTAAAGCCTAAAGCATTAATCTCTTAAATCTAGATGCAATGGTTTTCAATGTCTTTGCAAATAATAATATTAAATCCATTTAATAATGAGTCATTAATGTGAGCTATCCCTCTCACTAACTTACACCTTAAAAATCAGACGATAACTGCCGCAAGGAGCGTGGGTAAGACAAACGAGTTGAAGATGGTGGTGGCAGTAAAAATACACACACTATCTCAATTTAAATTAATATAACTAACCTTATTACACACTTGAGATTGAAACATGCTGTGAATGTTGAGGAGTTTCCCAACCTCAGGTTTAGGTGTCAGGCAAGGAGCACCTCAAGTGGTGAGCAAAGTATTCAGACTGTTATAATGTCCTCCTTTCTAACAGTTCTGCTCGTCCAGAGACAGCTGTAAATGCCACAGTCGTCTTTACTTGTAACGTTATTCAACCTTCCAGAGAACGGGGCTTTCAATATTTCCTCCACGTGTAAAGCTTTGGTACAAAAATGTCGATGCACACCTCCTTGTCATTACAGCAACTTTTATAAGAGATAGTGATGTTAGATTAGAGCAACACTGAATGTTTAGGAAGGTATAAGGTAAAACGTTATAAAATAACAGGCTTTTAACGGTCGTTTTATGTTTTGTTGTTCATAATGTAGAAAATGCATTTTGATAAATGACTGATAAACATATCTACAGTCTGGTAATGTATAAATTGGCACTAACCCTTATTGCATTTAACTTAATTTAGTTATTTTATTAGGTTATTAATTAGGTTTACTGAATTACATCACATAATTTAAACATTTTTATTCAGTATGAACTAACAGCACCCAACTGTTATAACTGTATAACTGTTAACATATGTGAAACATTTTTGATTGACTGAAAGGAATCCTTGTGTTATGAGAATAATTTAAAACAAAAAAAATTACAGAGAATGTTTGTTTTAAATTTATTTGCTATTAATTTTATGCAAAGCGTAGTAAAGAAATGAGTAAGTTCTCCTTAAATACAAATTATTTACATTACCGCTCACCTACTGGGACTTAATTAGGGGTTGGGGGCATATTTTTAGCTCCTAGAGAGATGTATAAATCCCTGCTTATTACTAGGTATACTAAGTGTTGCACCGCAAGAAAATGAAATTTGTCATATATTCACCACTTCACTTTGCAAGCACTCCCACATCAAAAGCCAGAAATGTTTGCAAACCACTAAGCCTTTAAACTCCTGCATGCCACCATTACCAACAATTCTTGCATTGCTGTTATTATGGAAAAAAATTTTCATCCGCAAATTTTCTGTCATTGTTCTTAAAAGGGATCCACGACTAGATTAACATGTTACCCTAATTATGTTGTAATTTTCCTATGAACCTAAAAGTTGTTGTTTGTGGTACGTAAAAACTCCTAACTACTTCAAAAATTGTATATCTTCGTTATATTTTTCACCTACAAAAGTCACCATCTTTTCACCTGCGCAATGCATGCTGGGCCAATGACACGGATAGGTTAAAGTGGATTTGAGTCCATAAACCAAACACAAGAAGTCAAGGTCGTGACTACCTCAAAGTTTTCATGTGCTGTTACATATGAGACATCTGCTGAAATAAACATGCGTGATCGGCTTACTATATTAGCTACAATTAATACCTCTAGCTGGAGTAAACACTATTAACAGGCGCTAACGTGAAATCAAAACAAATTGGAAGATAATAAATGGATGTTTAAAGTGGAAATGTGTTGATCCCGATGCTTACTGTAAACAGCACAAGTTAGAAACTGGAGCTCTTTGCAGCATAGGGTTGGACTGGCATTTCCAAGTAGCAGCCATACAAACACCACCTTTGTTGTCTGAATCTCTCCTATTCCTCCGTTTGGTCCTCCTCATCTTCATTTCCTCTTGTCATATCAGCATTGCCATCCATTTCAACGCGCTCTGGTTCAAATTGAAAGGGCTGAACATTACTTATTTATCAAAAATTACTGTTCTGGCTGGATAAGCTAGCGCCGTAGGACCTAGCATATGTCATCTACTCAGAATGCGTCGCAGAGTAAACGACATGGCGACGTCCGTGTGATAATATTTTATTGAAATTTATAAAAACTAAACAGCCCACAGTATTTCTGATGTGTCGTTTTTACGTCTGAAATAGGGCTATTGTTTTTGTTTTTTTTTTAATAAGGTCTATCATTACAACTAATCATGAATCCCTTTAACACAATGCAATAAGAGGGCAGGTATGAAAAGATGTACCATTACAACCCTAGTCTGTACTAAAAGTAACACCAGATACAGGTAACAAAAAAACAAAACAAAAAAAAAAAAAAAACAAACTCAGACATTATGAAAACCTCTATGTTCTCAACTACCTCTATAATCCTCTCTGCTGAGTAAACTTCCTGCAGTACACAATGTTTAAAGGGATAGTCCATCTAACTGCATTAGTGTTATTCAATGAAGTTCTGTCACATTCACTTCTAAAATATAATAATTTTTTCATGTTAAAAAAAGACTTTCCATCTAGCAAATTGGCAGATATCGTCACAGTGATCTGTCATATTCTAGGGAAACTGATGTAAAGCCATTAACAGAGAATCACTGTTGAGGTATAAGCCTCCCCATTCTTTTCAGCTTTCTATTGGATGCACAAATGGCTGAGTTGCTGTCACGATTTCATTTGCATCTTCTAATATTCATAGATTAGTCATGGGGTGGTGAAAAACAGTGTTTGTGTGTTTGTTCAGAAAAAGGTCATCGGTCAGAGGTTTAGCTACACATACTGAGGAAGAGTCTTCAAGACAATTCTTTTTGGTAAAACCTACATTGCATGTTTGTGAAGGTATAAACAGGTGGATAAGCAAATTCACTAAGGACACTATAAGGGGTAACCAATTACAAGGAAGATAGAAAATAGCAAAACAAAGGCTGAAGTAAACAAGACCATTTTTGCGAACCTTCATATGGTCATGTATCCAGTGAGAGCAGTGGTGAAAGGGTTGGGACAGCATTCAGGTACACATTATAACTTCTAGGTTACTCAGATTTGCACTGATGGGAGAAGTGGGAGTCCCAGAAATGGACCTGTGTCACCAGAATATTAGGAAGCCAGCCAGTGATTATGCAAGTCTCATTTTTCTCCTTGTACTCTCCATGTTTTACTCATGAGAGTTGAAATACACCAACGTTGCATTTTTAAAATGTTATTGGGACACAATCTGCTACACTACTAACACATCATATATTTGTCTGCAGTTTGTTTAGTTGCTTCAAACTATGCATGTTACAAATGCTGATTGGAAGAGAGGTTCAAATACTCAATTAAATCTCTTCTTCATTTGTCTCAGACACAAATAAAAACTGTCACTAGGGCCAATAAACAAGCAAGACAAAAGTCTGAGCAGAAAAGCTATTAATCAGTTTTTTTAGAGTGATTTGTGGACATCAGCAGATGCTTTATACTGACGCATAAAAAGTAAACCAAAGAGAAAAAAAACGCCCAATAAACATTAAGTTCACAATACCCGTGGTTGCCTCACTAGTCAACTCCCTCCTCGGGCCATCCGTCCAAGCTGTGGCATGAAGTGTTGTGTCCTTTTCCCTTGGTCTCAGATTTTTTCCTTCCCTTAAGTCCAAGATTCCAGTTGCTAAATAATAAATACAGAACAAAGTGTTTCCAATGGAGAAACTGTTTTTTGGTGGATGGGGATAAATCCAACCTCTTTAATTCCAAGGAGCTTACTCGCAAAAGTTTTTGCTCTAATGTCTAAAAAGGTCTTGGTTTCAGAACAGTACATTTTAAAATCATTTATCAATCTTGAGAAATAATAAACCACCCCCAATTGTGATTTATTTACGTTAAATATGTTAAATAGTTTTTTAGTTTCTAGCTAAAAACTATGATTATATGTGGAACTCACAGGTAATGTTTACTCTTTGAGGCATGTGGGGACAAGCACTGGGGCTTAGTCTAATTTTGGAATAAATAAATTAGAATGTGGCTTGAGATGATGAAGGTGCATGTGGAATAAGCTGCGAAACAGAGTTAATTTCTGGATGAAGTTAGGTAACTGGCCTTTGTGAAGGGATGCTTGCAGAGTGAAAATAAGAAATTATTTCAAAATGACTAAGTTACATCATGGGGTCAGAGCTCCACTGCTCTGTGCACCACTGTGCTGTGACATTCTAATTTAGACAGGATTAGGAGGTCGAGGGTTCATTTAACTGTGCCACACATCCACCACAGAAGGCTGTATGTTTCAGCAATTAAGCATTACATAGAGCCAGACGCAGTGCCTTAAGGTGGAAAAATGTTTCAAAGCAAGAAAAACTTAAAATATGAACCTCATGTATCAGAGTGGTGACACATGAGACATTTTTGCCTTAGATTTAGCTCTCCAACTAGTATACCCACAAGCAGATAATGTAACCAAAACAAACGTGTGCAAAAAAAAAAAAAAAAAAAAAACAACAAACAAACCAGAAGGTTGATGGTTTGAACCAGACAGTAGGAGGACAGAAGGGAAGAGTCGGGGCTGCTGAAAATTAAGGGAGTTTTCCCATTGCCCAAATAAGTAGCTATCAACAGAAAATCTGTGCCCTGCTGAGTTGTGGATAAGGCAGCCAGAAGAAAGAAGCTGTGGAAATAGAACATGTCCATATAGAGAGGGAAGCCAAGAAGAGAGGAAGAAGGAAGGGCCAGGGGTTAAATGCTTCCCCAGAATGTGAGCTTTCCAATAGCATGAACCCAGTAAAGAGCGTCCCCCCAGTCCCTGCTGACATACACCCTGAGGGTCTACTGTGAGCATGACTGAGCACAGGCAGCTGAAAATTTGCCCAGAAAAATGCTATTTTCCATGATTCAAGTGCCATGTTTACCAGTGATCGAAGCACTAATGACAACAGACATGGGAGTTTTATGAACCCTAAAACAGAATTAGTCTTTTTCTGTCAGAGGAAGTGACTTAAGTACTGGTCAAACACAGAGAGAGGAAAAAAAAAAACAGAAAGGCAAGAGGGAAAAGGAGGAAAACCTGTCTTGACAAACAAAACACCCCACAGATGTTACGCTCCTCTTCGATGCCCCTGGTCTCCATAGCAACCCTGCCGACCAGTAATAGCCTCCAGCCCGGCCGACTGCAGTGGCGTCACAAAGACGCGCACTCACATTAATCCTCTGAATGGGATCCCAGTGTGTATTTATAGCGATGCAGGGACTCGCAAGGACCCGCAGGGACCCACCCAGTCCCACTACCCTCCCTGAGGTATTACCAGAGAACATCCGTGTCTAAAAAAACTGACTCCGGACTCCTGTCATTAAACAGCCTAGACCAAAGAGACACGCACACACGCACACCCTTAAAAACAGACCTGCCAACTCCCATGGTTCAAGTAAACAAGCTCTGTAATTGGCAATAACAGATAGCAGGAATTAAATATTAAAGCTTGCTTGTGTTTTGTCCACTATGTGCAAAGAACACAGATTGAAAGGGCTTAAGAAACCTCTACATTATTCCAAGGTTCAAACTGATTTTTTTTTACGCTAATTTTATGCTTTTCCTGTCTTAAATTTCCAGTATTGTCAGGCAATGTTTCACCAACATTAACGTAATAATCAGAAAAGATCGCTATGAATTTATGGCAGATTTTTTTATTTTTTTTTTATTTTTACTTGTTATTTTGGTGGATAGATTTCAAATGAGGAACATTACAAAAAAAAAAAATGGATGGATGGATGGATAGATGGAGGGTTCTTTTGAGCAAAAATGGTCTCAAAACAACATTATGTTTATCACAATAATTACTGGAGCAATTTATCGTTTGTTATCGTGACAGTCCAAGTTTGGAGTGCAATAATTGTTGGCTAATATATTCTAAGAGTAATGGACACAGGATTTTCCATGTTAATGTAATATTTAGTCAGTTGGGCAGAGTCTCAAATGATATTGCCCTAAATGCTTAAGGTCACAGAATGATGAGGCCAAAGTTGAGAAACAGAAGAAAGATGAAAATAGACATATATTGCACCTAAAATCGCCATCACATCTTTTACCAATATTATCACCATTGCAAGATTTTATATTATGCAGTCCTAATCCAGACCTAACTATGGAGAGCCGTTTCATTCAAAATTAAATAAATAAATAGATAAATACTGTTATTAATACATTATTAATAAATATTCCATGAAATAAATGAATGTCCCCATTAAATAAAACAAAATATTTAAAAAAGAAGTGGTTACCTTATTAGTTTTTTTTATTTATTTGTTTCATTTCTTTATTGCAAGATATATTTCTTTATTTCATTGTTTATTTGTTTTATAGGCTCTTTTTATTCCATGTTCTTATATTCAAATGAGGTGGCACAGTTTCCACTGTAGAGTGGGGCTGCCACTGGTCAGAGTGAAACGAGCAGAGAGACCCCGAACTTCAGCGCATCTGCATGAGGGTGAAACATGAAAGCCATAAGGGCTTGAACTGACATCCCAGGACAATGAAAGGGATGGAATATCTTTGGTGTACTAAGGGAACTTGTGTTCGTTTAATCAGAAGCTCTTCACAACCCGCTCAAATCAACACATCCCAGTCAAGGCAATGACTACCATGGAAGAACCAGCGTTTCAAAACAAGACCACATGAGCATAGCTTAACTCCCCCGCTTACAAGGGAAACCAAGCCCTGTTGCGTCGACGCAGGGAACACAAATTCTGTCAGGGACAACTACCTTGGCACGACACTGTTACGTTAGTTCAAGCCATTATAGCTAGCGGACTTGCATGTTCCACCCTCATGTAAAACTCCACCCCCTCATTTGAATATAAGAACATGAAATAAAAAGAGCCTGAAATAAAAACGGAGCTAAAAAATGAAAATCCATGAAATGCATAAAGTAGCTTTAAAAAAATAAAAGTGTCTGAAAATAAAGCACCATTATGAAATGAAAAAAATAAACAAATACATAAATAAACAAATACATAAATAAATAAATCTTGAAATAAATAAATAAATAAATAAATTGTGAAATAAATAAAAAAAACAATGTACAAAAGAAATATTTTTTAAATATTTCTTTTGTTTTATTTCATGGGGACATTTATTTATTTTTAATGGAATATTTATTAATCATTTATTAACAACAGTATTTCTATCTTTATTTAATTTTGAATGAAACAGGTCTCCATACCCAACTAAATTACTTCTTTTCAAAACTTTTTCAGATTAAGACAGCTCCCTCTGATCCAGGAAGAGGCTGTATAATCCATCAGACAAACTAAACGTTTACGTATTGCCTTAAATACATAAAATCTGTTTCATTTTAAGACATCAAGACTTGTATATTCAGTTCACTTTCTCGATTATGTACTAATCACAGACCTCCATATACCTTCTCCACTGTCGTTTGCTATAATAACCGCTTTACATCATGCCCTTTCATGGACATTAACAAGAAATTGTGCTCAATTTTGTAAAGGTGAGAGCAATTTGCAGTTCAAGCCAGGCAGTGAGATGATGATTACATAAAAGACTGAAATACACTGAGAGCATCTGTGATGGTAGCAGGAGGTGAATCTGAGAGTACTTACCAGGTGACAGACAGTGGGACAGAACACTGAGGGGAGGGGAAACGCTGGAAGAGAGCACCGGTCCACTCTAAAGAAAAGAGAAAAAAAAAAGGAATGTGTTAAGTAATTTGCAAGTATCTGATGTGTAAACTTCTTTATTAATGTTCATTTTGTACACTTACAACAATATTATAAACAGTTGTGATTCCCTCTGGGGAGACTCTCACACACAAGCACACACAGCATTGTAATCCCTGGCTCAGAGTGATTTTTCTCATCCCATTTAGCCAGAGCAGATTTTTTTAAATTATTCTCCTGGCTTCTCCTAAATAAACCTTTAATAGGAGACTACTTTGTTTGGAAAGGCAGTCTTCATCAAATCGAGAGCTGGAAATGAGCTGGCGAATTACACAAACTGCGCCCGCCTCCGCATCTGCTCTGCTGTAAGTTTTGAGCGACAGGTACGTGAAGCAAGAATTACAGCCAGCAAAGAGCTTAATAAGCAAAGGCAAAAGCCAAGGTGGGGGGTCAAAAGGAACAGGCAGAGACACAATGTGATTAGGCAGAGTGGAACAGTGCAAATGGAAAAAAGGAAACAGAACATTTAATAGAAATTTCTCAATATTTCCTCTAATTTGAGATCTGGATTCTGCTCTCCTGAACTCATCATCATTGCCCTGTCTGGGTTTACACAAAGCAGGACCGGAACAGGCCAGTCATGGTTTCGTTATACAATCGCTTTGCAAGATAAACTTTTCCAGATAAGCATAGACACTGCAGGACACTGAATTTTTTTGTGTCTTGGATTAGCTTTTTTTTATTATTAAAAGTGAGTAAAGTATCCTTGGTCTGGGCTCTTTGTTCATCACACAGAGCATTTCTCAGTAAATAAAAGTGACTCATGGAGTTTTCTGAGAGATGTACTTTATACTGACCTGACTCCTAACAACCAAAAGAAGCTACCCAATAATTTTTATGTGAATATTGTCATTAATAACTACAACTTTTTGACAGGCTTTCAGATGGATACTTTGATGACCATTTTGTGCCTATGCTTTTTCACATAATGCAGGCATAAAAAAAAAAATACAAAAACAACAACAACAAAAAAAAACAAACATGTTTTGGCTCATTGACAAGATACATATCTGCATATTTTTTCTAGTCCATTAAAGCAGAAGTCCCCAACCATGGTCCTTAGGATCCACTATCCTGCATGCTTTAGGTGTTTCTCTGCTGCTGTACACCTGACATTAACAAATGGATGATCAACAGGCTTCTGCAGCACTTGATGGCACACTGAGAAGGTAATGCAATCTGAAAGTGGTGGAGCAGAGACACGTCCAAAGTATGCAGGACAAGGTTGAGGTCCACTGCATTAACGCATAAATTAAAGCGTACACTGTATGGCAACCAAAACTGCGACTGTTTATCTAAGGTGTCAGTACAGGACATGTTAAAATAACACTAAGAAATGGTAGAGCTTAATAACATTGGTTTGTTTTACTGGTATAGACACAACTTTTAAGCCGAGAGCATAAATTTGCCACTGGGTTGAGGCAGGGGCCTTTTCAGAAACTTAATCTTAGCCTCTCTCCTCGTTCAAAATTTAGTTCTGATGTATGCTTGGGATCATTCTTCTGTAAGCAGAGGTGCCAACAACCATGATAAACTCCACAGCTGAGAAGAGTGTGAATTTCATGAAAGAGATTTTATGAAAAATAAAAAACAGCTGAAAACATTCATTTTGCAGAAACATCCATTAATACTAACAATGTTACTCCCACCTCTACAAATGAGACACAAAAACAAATTCTGCATTGTCATTAGGATCCATCATTGTAAAAACATAACTGATATTTTCTGCTACATCTGCGAACACTCCTGCAAAACCTAAACAACTAGGACTTGTTCTGGAACGTTACACTGAATGTAATTTAGGAAAGCTGAGAAATAATAAAGCGAGTTTACTTCATGAAGAAAACAGTAAAATAAAAATGAAGGAGTAATCTTAACAGTAAACTGATTTTTATGATGGGTGCATGTCATCTGCCTCCTATTTCCTTTTTGTTTGGACGAGTCTCTCCCACAGCTCATGCAGATCAAATATTCAACATGTCAAGTGGTTCCCACTAGACGAGAGTTGTTCACAGGCCTCTCCAACCAGTGCAGAGGACGGCTGGACGTACTCTGAGCCAAAAAAGGTAAGCCATGTCTTGTATACACATCAACGCATAAAAATATACTCATATAGTACTTTAGTGATACAAATACTATTCTGTTACTCCCAAGGAACCAAAGCAGGGAGTTACTGAGGAGGGACCACTTCACCAAAACCACATTTGGCAGATTGAAGCTCACTTATTTAAACAATAATTCTCATTCTGTGTTCTGTAAACCAACAAATGGTTTGCAAACGGCAACCTGTTACCAACAAAAAAGCCATTCACACAGAATTTTAGTGCTGAAGATTATACATTTTATATCTTTTATATAATTCTTGTCTTTAAATACACACACACACATAAGCCAGGTCATAAGTCATACTAATTTTGGACTTTAACTATACAGTGAATAGTCTATGTTGTAAGTAAGGGGAAAAAAAACAAACAAAAAAAAAAAAAAAAAAAAAAAACTTATTCATTATTCCCCTCCCAAGAACATGGTTTCTGGCTACATCTGCTGTTTTGACAATGAAACAACTTTGTTGTAGTTTCTTACTGACTTCACCAGAACATCTTAATGCCCCCTAAAACATTTTCTATTGCATTAAACAAGCTTTTCTCTATATTACCAAAGAATCCCTGAAAGCATGGTACTTATATAATTAGCTCATATTTATTGCAATTTAAGCAGTCATTTGCGTTTATCAAAATTCTGAACTGATACAATTCAGTTATATTGGCTGGTTTTCATGCACAAACCCAGCTTTATGCACACACATTAATTCTCACAAGACCTTCTTAGAAGCTAAATGATAGTTTGCTTTATCCAAAACAGTTTTAATGAGTTTTGGGATGATAGTCCTCTTGTAAAACCCAAGTTTCAGCTATCTGGATCACCCTCACATTAAAAGGAGACTGGTTGAGTTCAGGAACAGACCAGGTAACCACCAAAGGACACAACTATCATTAACTAGAAGATACTGGAAGACCATTAGCACTGCCTGCAGTGTTGAAAGCTTAACAAACATGAACTGTGAGGGTGGTAACCAAGAAAGAAGCCCTCGCTCAAAAATAGGCACCTTCAAGTTTGACTGAAATCTGCAGCCTTCCAAATAAACAAAGCAAATGTCTTCTGGAAAAATGTTTTATAGTTAGAAGAAACAAAGACTGAGGTTTTTGACCACAACAAGCGGAAGAATGTTTGCAGGAACCACAGTGGGACTTTCAAACAGAGCACTGTGCCAACACTCAAGTATGGCGGTGATAGCATCATGCTGAGGGCCTGCCAAAAGTACTGGTGCATTGCATAAAGTGAGTGGCATAATAAGCCAGGATGAATACTCGCAATTCTTCAACCTCTCCTCTAATCAACAGCTACAGTTGAAACTTGGATACAGTTGGATTATTCAACAGAACAATGATCCCACACACAAATCTTAACTGATGGCATAGCTAAAGCAGGCCCACACTGAACCTCCGGAATGGGACCAACCTAAACCCAAATGAAAATTCATAGAATATGCCAACAATTTTAAATTCCTGACATCCAATCCTGCTGAGAAGAGCTATCAAATGTTAAGCCAGAATGATCAAAACTTTGTGGTTTCTCTGCCATTTGTTAGTTGCTTCTATCCAAATATTAGTGGTGGTCTAGATATATATTTAAGCCCTTATGTACAGTTATGATCCTGAGTGGATATAAGCATTGATCCTGGTCCTCAGGGCCCACTGTCCTGCATGTTTTAGATGTGCCCATGTTCCAACAAAAAACTGATTCAGATGACTGCATTACCCCATCAACATGCCATCAAGTAGAAGCCTGTTAATCGCCTGTTCATGCCTAAAACTACAGGACAGTGGCCCCTGGGGGCCAGAATTAATTCTGGATAAGAGAAACTCCTCAATAATTGTTTTTTAAAAAAAACACAAAACTTGTAAATCATCATTCCACCCCCTGCCCAAAAAGGACAGTTAAAATAATTAAAATCCAAAATTTTACTATTCCCACCAAAGATGAGTCTATGTAAACCTCTCACCTGAACTATATCTAACCTTTCAAACAGAGTTAGGCTTTAAGCATGTCTTTTGTGGCTGATAAACACAAGGAGAACCTCAGTCAAATAAAGGATTTTAAACCAAGAAGCAAGAATTGCTGAAATCACTGTTTATCTCTCTCTTATAAATGCTGTTCATAAACACTCTTACATCTCCATGCTAGTACATTTCAGCAATTACTACTCAGTAGCAAACAAAAATCCAAAATATTTAGCTACCTGATAGAATCGTTCCCTTTTCTACTGTGTGTGGTGCATTTTTAGAATGGTCTATTCCCAGTAACATCCAGCAGTGCTGTAATAATACCTTTGATCAGAGCAAGAGGTAAGAGTCTAGTAATCTCCCCCCTGCTTTTCACAGGATTTAAATGGCGCAAACAGTGTCTATCATCGTCACTCAGCTCAGTAGGGGAAATACACAGGGGGGGATGATTAAAAGGACAGCAAGTACACACACACACACACACACACACACACACACACACACACACACACACACACACACACACACACACACACACACAACCAGAGGTATCACAACATGTGATATGGCAGGGGGAACATAGATTATCCATCCATGTAGTAAAAATATTATTCTTAAATACAAACTAATGGTCAAATGTTTCATATGCAAGATTATTTGAGCAAAGTTTGATAGAATCTAGAAAATTTGGATTTATCAATAAAGATTTTGACAGGATAATGAACAGGCTAATCACATGATAATATAGTTTACTGTCAGTATCAGTGAAACAAAAACATTGGTGGTTGCAGCCACACTTTGTCCTAACAATTTTTTTTTCAGCAAAGCTGGACAAATACATTTCAGAATAAGATGAACAGTTGAAGAAAGAGGACCCTGATTTTTCTTTCAATAGAATGACAAAAAAAACCAAAAAAAAAACCCTAACATAATTTTGCTAATTTCCTAGGATCAATTTGTAAACCAACCAGAATAGTTGTTGATTGTAAGTTCTTTTCTCTAAACAGGCAATTTATGATTGAAAGGTAGACATGAACTGGTTTTCCCCAAAATATATTGGTTGAGAGTTCCCCCTCGTTGAGCTTAAGAGTGCACACCCAGTTTTCAAATTTGCTAGAACAGTTTGAGTTTTTGGGGGGGTTTTTTTTAGGCAAACACATTGGTCAGCTGTCTAGGCTATCTTGCTCACACACACCTTTTAAGTTCTGCCTGCAATTTTTTTTTTATTATGGGAATGAGCTCAGGGCTTTGTGATAACCACTCCCAAACATAGATTTTGTTGTCCTTAAAGCTGCAGTATGTAATTTTTATATATAAAAAAACCCCCACAAAAACAAACATGTTTTTTACATATTTGTTAAAAGTGTCACTATGTTGTGACAGTATGGTATGAGACAGTCTGTGAAAAAACAAACAAACAAACAAACAAAACTCCACCTCCTCCCAGTGCTACTTTTGCCATCTGCAGAGATACACCACTTCTGGAGAGAAACAACCAATCAGAGGCAGGAGGAAGGTCTCAGGGCTGTCAAAAACGCTCGTGTACGTGCTGCTCAATGTGCTAATGGTGGAGAAACAACTTACCTCCAGGAAAACTGTTTAGCACCGTCGTCGGTGGTAACTTGCCGGAGCATTCATGATGGCGGGCTCTGCTGTCGGGAGGAAGCTGTAGCGTGGCAGAGAGTAATGGGGAGTGTGTGAGCAGCGTGTACACATGCATGATTGACAGCGCTAAGACCCGCCTCCTGGCTCTGACTGGTTGTTTTTGACAGAGCGGTGTATTACTGCAGACAGCACTGGGAGAAGGCAGAGGAGCTTGATTTTTTTCACAGATCATCTGTCTCATACCATTTTGTCACGACATAGTGACAGTTTTAACAAATATGTAAAACAGTTTTTCTTTATAAAAGTTACATACTGCAACTTTAAGCCACTTAACTAACTGGAAGGCAAGCTTTGGGTCACTGTCCATTTGGAAGGCCCATTTTGTGCCCAAGCTTTACCTTCCTGCCTGACGTCTCGGGATGTTGCCTCAGTAGGTCTACAAAATTCTCTTGACAAAATTGTTGCCATCATGAGCAAAGTGCATCAGTTGCATCTGTGGCAAAATACTCACACAGCCTGATACTGCCACCTACTTCACAGTTGAGATGGTGTTCTAAGGCTTTCACGCTTCCCCCTTTTTCCTTCAAACATAATGATGGCATCATTATCCATCAGTGGCCTTTCAGTCCACATTGGGCCTATGTCAGCCCCCTCTGTTCACTGTGGATCGTAACACTTTCTTACCGGCTCCAGCCTGAATCTTTAAAAGGTCTTTTCCTTCTGTTCCAGGATCAGTACCTTATTTTACACTTTCATCTCTAGGACACAGACCCAGTCTCATTTCTGAATCATATGACAGCTGGGCATCTCCATGGTGTTTATACTTGTATATAATTGTTTGAACAGATGAATGTGGCATCTTCAGGCACCTGGAAATTATAGCCAAAGATGAAGCAGACTGTGGAAGTCCTCGGGTTCTCCTTCTGATATCTCTTTTTTTTCATGATTTCTCCTCAAAAAAGGTGCAGTGTTTAAAAGTGTGCCTCTATTTAACAGAAGTGTTGTGAGATAACATATCAGAAGCAGACAAAGCAATGACATCATCATTTGAACTCTTCTGAATGGTTTAAAGCCATAGTAATCTTAATGTATGCATTAATTTCTGACTTTGATATCATAAAATAAGTCTAAAGAAATGTCCATAATAACCCTAACTGACCTAAAATGTGTGAGAATGAGAACAAAGATATGTTGTGTCTTCATATACACTTAATGTAAATATGTGATTTCAACTGTATAAAAGAGAAATATAGTTATTGTGAAAAAACAACATATGGTAAGATACTATGTGGCAGAAAAACATCTATTTTTAAATGTTATAAAGTCAAAGTAACCGGAATTTTCACAGCTCCCAGAATGTGTTTCATAGGCTGTTTTAGAAGTGAAGAAAATGACAGTTCAAGTGCAAACAGCATATGCTCCCTCCTCAGGAAATCGACCCAACCCAAAGTCTGACGCTCGGTTCTCTGTGGGTTTCACCATGAGCGGCACCTGCCAAGGTACAGAGAGGACACGATCATTCTGTCTCTCACGTCAGCTATATTCATCCTCAATATTGCTCCTTTGAGAGTCTCAGTGAAAGCACATCAAACAACATCAACTCCCTGACCAGTGGAGCACTATGAGAAAACCCCTCCCCTTGTTTATCATGCAGCTGTGTCCCACTGAGTGGAGGGGGTCTGGCTGGAAACTGAAGGATTAACATCATAAGAAACTCTGCCCACAGATGACTAAATTACCTGAAGTGAATCTCTTGAATTCATACATTTAATCCTGTTTCTTTTAAAAGGTATATAACCAAAGCTTTACAATAGCATGTAAGAATTTTTACCTTGGACTACATCTTACTATCACTTAAATGCCACCAGATTTCCAGCTAAACCCCTTTCTATATAAATAGTTTTTGTCTACAGTTAACAGATAAATGGAAATATCTGCCTGACTTCTGTGGTAGATTTACAAAGCAAATAGCACTGAAAGCATGCAGGAGCAACCTGGCCATTGGTTGGGAGCAATTTGTACCAATTTTTGCACGAGGTTGCAGCTATTGTCACTTTAGCCACAAAAGGAGCAGAAGTGACCAAAGAGATAACGATAATTGTTTGAATGAATTACTGTTTCACATACATCATTATAAAGCACAGTTAAAATCATGAAAGTAGGACCATAGTGCGGTAAAACAAAGTGAAGTGATGATATACACAAAATGGTTGTAGATTAAAAAAACAAACAAACAGTTTGTTCATTTCTTTTTGATCCTGTTAATTCCTGCAGCAAAAATGCCTCCATCTTTCACCAGACCATATTTTTTCCACCGCATTCTGCGCAGTGCAAAGTGTTCTGGTTTTTGAGAAAGAGGAGTTGTGTGCTTTGGTTGTAATTTACATAAATATGGGTTTGTTTTTATCCTAAATGCATGCATAGTGTATTATTTATGTGTGGACAAACTGCATCAGTGCAGAGAAATACAGTTTGGTTGCTGAAGTTATTTTAGCAGATCTGCCCTTGTGTCCAGCTACAGGATTAGAAGGAACTGTCCCTTAGTGGTGTTCTTTTGAAATCGTTTCGAAATTCACAAATCCTTTGACTTTATCAACTGACTTGTGCTCCAATATGTAACTATGAGACTTTACATAGATGAGCATGTTCCACTCCAAATCATGCTCAATTCAACAAAGGTGGACTCCAGCCAAGTTGGAGAAACATCTCCAACTTGACAAACACTCTTATGATATTGATTTTACAAATCTTCCAGGAATCTAGCTTTATCTCCCAGGGTTGAATGGAAAGGAGACTGTGAGACCAAAGAACGTGGGAGAAATTGGAATAAAGGCATAGTCAAAAGAGAGGTATCCTGAGAGACACAGACAACAATGCAAGAAGAGCGAAGAGCAGTCAAACAATGAGAGAGATGCACAGACACCAAAACATTTCACATACACTTTGACTTTTCAATTTCATCTTTTCTGTGTGATGCCGTCAGTAGCCAGCTCCCTGAGGGCTGAAGAGAGAAAGGCAGCCAGAGAGAGTAAAATGCAGCCAGAGAGAAAAGGTGAGAGGGAGATTTTTTTTCTGCTTAGTGAGTCATAGAAAGGGAGCTCAAGAGAGAATATCGCTTCTTTCGCCTTGGAGAATGATGGACGACTGTCCTTAACGAGGACAAAATTAGGTCGGGGTCTCTTAGGACATGCACGTCTCTCACACACAGGGAGAGCACTTCTCCCTTTCCACCATTATTCTGGCTAATTAGAGGATTACATTAGCAGGAACCAATACCAGGAAGCCATTCAACCCCAGCTAATACTTGTAGCCATTAGAAGGTATAATTTGTGCTAGTATGGCATGAATACTGTAGAGATGTAGCCTCTGAACAGAGCTGCAGACATGCTCTACTTTAATGTTACTTAAACATTTCATTTTGGCCGACTGTGCTACATACATATTCCAATTATGACTCAGTACATACATGACACGATGATTGCAGACAGAGCCATAATTCACACACTGTACAGCATGTGGTGTACGAGAGGCAGTTTACTGAAGGGCATTGGTTAGGAAGGAAAAAAAAAAAAAAAAGTAAACATTTCTTATTTTCTGACGTTTATGTCGTTTTCAACTATTAACACTTTAAATAACATTTCTGTTACGTTTATGAACTGGATTTACTTTTTCCATCATCTGTCATCATTGCACTTAAGGTTGTGAGCAAAGAAAATTGTTTATTTAAATGTTTTAAATCCATAAAAATACCACAATTACTGAAGGGCTTGAGTTTTACAGGGAGGCAGGAGTTTTAGTGAGACACTTGAATAATATTTGCTGTTTGTCATTTCAGCTGCTCAACAAGGTAACCTATCAGTGCTCTGCTGTTGTGCTGTAACCTTTTCACGCTGTGTGCAGAACGAAATCAGATTGCGGATGCAATTATTTTTCACTCACTATTCAATCTCAATAACATGCGGTTCGTTACTCCAGATTTTACGCCTTGGCATAATCGACAAACAAGTCGCTTGTTGTATATTTCCTACAACATAACATAATTTTTATTTTACCACACATAAAATCCACCAGATTTATAAGATGTATATTTTTTTTCAACTATACTGCATATTCATATAAAAAGGAAATATGTTTCCAGGTTGATTCCACGACATTTTATTCAAGTCCAGACTGAAGTCTTTGGCAAGACTCAATTCTCTAATGCCAATTAGAATGCAATGCCAATGGTTAGGAGTTCAAATCAATACTCTTTATACCAAGGCTTAATTTAACACCTGAACAATAAAAATAATCTTTTTATCTTTTAATTTTTATCACCGAGAAAAATTAACTCGGTGCAAACTGGTATACGCAGCTTTGTATCATTTTGAAAATTGATACTTTGATATTTACCCCATTGGAATTAGAAATACACATATATGTAAAAAAAGAAGAAAAAAAAAAAAAGAAAAAAAAAAGAAAAACAAGACTAAAACCTGTTGAATTTCTGAAGCAATCAAGCAAAGTACTTTTTATTTTGTCTTTGTAGTTAATACCTGTTAATCTCTGCTTTCATGTTGTCCATTCATTAACTATATACTATATTGTTTAGGGTTTGGAGGGTTTTCTCCTTCTCAATTTGAGTCAGAGAATTTAAAATAAAACTGAAAAACCATGTCTAGTCTAGATTTAAAACTGTTGTCTAGTCTGAGTAGTAAAAATAGTCACATCTACAGGCTATAGCCTGTAGATGTGACTGGCTAATCATCAAGGGCATCCTTTCACAATAAAAATTCAGGTTTTTAACATGACGATTAAAAAAAAAAAAAAAAAAAAAACTACAAGGATTTCAAAATCCATTAAGTATCATGACAGAGAATCTCAAAGGGTTAAAACAGAGCAACTCCGCTGTATTATGTTCTGCCTTCTTGTCGTCTGCTAAACCTCTTGCTCTCTCTTGCTCACTTTAGCCATTTTCATCTCTGTGCTCACCTTTACTTGTTTTAAAACACCGCATTGATAATGGAAATTCCTTCAGTTTCAACAACCACACTGAAGAGTGTTATCACTGTGACCTTTTAATGGTATGTTCACTGATTTGGAAAAAGATCGACATCTGACTTTCCGGCCTTTTGGTGACCAGACAGGGACAATCAATTGAACTATCAATCTTGATACATCTCTAATATTTAGTATAATTATCCACACAAAAAGGTAAAAGGTACAAAAAAAAAAAAAAAAAAAGAGAGAAAGTTGGGGGTCAGTCCTGTACACCTAAATTCTGAGTGTTAACATAGTTGATGACGTACTATATCGGTATTTCTAATTTTATGGGACATTATAATGTCACTGTAGGAAAAATGTCCTCCAACATTTGCCAGAAAAAGATTTAAACATTCCTCTTATGGTAACTTGGACTGTTACATTTTTCTAAACTTCATCTTACTCCCACAGTTTGTTATGATAGCCATCTAATGGATGTAAATGAGAAGCCAAGAGGACTGTTTATCGACATGTGAGAAGAGGTTTTGTGAAATATGGAAGGAGCCCTATGACAAATATCAGGCAGTGGTAGGAAACATGTGTGTGCTTGGTTATTCTGCATGTTTACTCTCCCTAAGTATCTGTTTGTTTCTCTGTGTGCAATTTTTATTTTATGAAGTGTAAACGTTAAAGAACGCCTGACAAAAACAACATTAAAACTCACTTTGTCTTTCACGAGACAAAACAAATAGGACCATAAATTAAATCCAATGTAAATATCCAAGAACATTCCACCCCGAGATTTCTGCTTAGAGTCTGGAACTCCCTCAGGGTTATCAAATTCTGCACTGGGAAAATAATTTTTAAAAAGTGTACAAAGCTTCGCACTCATTTTAACTCAGCCGAGCTTGTCTTGCACAGTAGTAGGCGACTTACAAAGTAAGTAGGCTGCTCTGACAAACATGCACAGACACGTTACTTTCTTTTAAGCAGATATTACTCTGACTCACTCATTTCATCAATCAAAACAGGATCTAGGGCTTGACTTCCCCAACCCTCTGCCCCAACCGTGTCCCATCCAGCCTTAAAAACACCAAAGCATAATCAATGCAGCTTCACAAAGACACACGCTCGCTCTCTCTGCCTTCCCAAACAGATGGGAACAATGCTGCAGAAAGAGGAAGAAGCAACATTCCTGCTGTTTATCTAGTCATCTGATCTGGCCAACGAGTCATGTGTCGAAACCGAGTTAGAAGCTTGGCAGGATGCTTTGGGCTAACTCTGGTCAGGCTAACGTATTCTGTTATGTTTTCAGCATCCAAGCTTATTTTTTTAATGGTGTTCTCTGCTATAATCTGAACTGGGTGTTCATTAAACAACCACATTCATAAATGTATCAAAAAGTTCTCCCTTAAATTTGGACAATGGCCATAAATGCTGTAAATCTGCTGACTTCAATGATCCTCACCAGTGTTTTCTAAAACTTCTATTTATATGTCTTGCAGTGTATTAATAGCCATCCAAGAGGATGGTACTAAGTCAAGTTTTGCATTCTAGAGCGAAGGTCAACAGTTTAATTGGAAGTGCAAATTATGTTCACATGTAATCCCAAAGTGGATTGAGCCACGGGTAAAGTGAATGTGCACATTCCAAGAGTGTGTGCATTGAGCAAAAGGCAAGGGAAGAGTTCCAATGTATTTTTAGACCTGCACGTGTAGCCAAGCTCTGACTTTTATTACCAAAGCGTTGTTTTTAACCCTCAAAGCCTTTTTCAGTAACACCAGGGTACTTCAGCGGTGTGCTTGTGATTCAGCTGAACAACCACTGCCAATTTTTTTGTAAGAAAAGAGTAAACATTGATTTGATGACTATGGCTCCCATTTGTTGGCTTAACAGTGGGCATTTCCCATCTTTTTGTCCACGCTGTTTTCATTCCCCATCTCGCTCTCTCTCACTCTCTCTCTTTTTCTCTGTTATTCCAAAGCTGCTGCAGGCTGATAGTCTGCAAAGAGTACCCTGTCATTGTATTCCCCTTGCAGCCACACTTACCCTTGCAGAGCAGACACAAGCTCTCATCATTGATCTCTCTCTGTGTCTCTGAGAGGCAAAAAGTGATGCTGCATATCTTATCTACAACATCTAAACTCGTCAGGGTTGGAGCTGGATTTGATGCAGAGGCTGCTAAATGGAGCCGAATGGAGTGGGTTATCGGTGCAAAGAGCAGGGGGCGAAACTGAACCTTTTAGCTGCGTCATGGGCCAGTGGAACTAAACATCCATGATGACAGTGTTCATATCTTAGATACTTGTCAGTTCGAGTTCAAGCCAAATGACCCCGTTAGTTATGCCTGATATTTCTTGGCATGGATAAATTTCAGCCTACATTTATTCCTGTTACAGTAGCTCCAACAGGCATTGTTGAATACAATCAATGTCTCCTTGTAGGAGAAAATCAGAGTCTAATAATTCATTATTCTTGACATGACACTTTCATAAATATATAATACTAATCTTTCAATTCAAGAGGCTCACAAAACAAGCTGCTTGGAGACATGCTCTTGATCCAATCTTTTGTCGTCTGCCTGCTTGCATCCTGAAGTGACGTTCGCAAAACACATTTTCTGCCAATGTCAAGGTCTGGAAATTTATCTGCGGGTGGGACAGAGTTCCAGGGTGTTGGATCTATGCAAATATTTGAAGTGCAAGATTAGGTGTGTTGACTCTGTGGCAGGCCCAGCCAACACTGATACAACACTGCAGCTGCTGATAGCACTGGCATTTTAACCGTTCAGAAGGCCCTTAAGTTGTCTGTTTTTATATGACAGACTGACCTTCCCTACTAGTATCCCTAGAAGTATACCTACTTCTCAAAAGCAGGGACATACTAATTGGGCTTATCTTGGCAGATGCAAAAAAGAAAAGATGTTCTGAAGATGTTTTGATAGATAAATAGTTTTGTTTAAAAGGTTCTCTTTCTCTTTATGCTTAAAAGTGTATTTGCCAAAGCTTTTTCACATTTTTATTAAAGTCAAAAATTTGCATCAAAGTAGATACTGGTGGTTGATTTGTTTATAGACTGAAAATGGAGGGATTTCTTAGTTTAGATACATTGAAGGAATAGGGAAGAAAAAAAAAAAAAAAAAAAAAAAAAAAAAAAAAAAAAAAAAAAAATCGGATTGTTTAGAATTCTCTGATCAGTTTATTTCTCCACCTGAAAGTGTCCTTAGCAGTCCTAAGAAATGTTTGCTTTGATGCGTTTTCCAACAAAAGTTACTCATTCCATCACATCAAGTTAACTAGAGTCCTAGTTAATTTCAACAGATGGCAGCTTTACTTTATGTCAGTCTTTGCTTAAATTCCACTACAGCAAATAATTTTTGAATAACTATACTGGACAAAAACATGCTGCTTCACTCAGAGGTTTTCCTTCAAGAGCACTACATTGCAGGAGTGTTGAGATGGTTGTTCAGTGGGTTTAAATAATAAATAAAGAGCTGGTTAAAGAAGCTAACAAGACCAACACTCCATCGATCTTTCCCTTGATTCTAGAAATGCACCAATCAGGCTTTTAATGGCCAATACTGACCAACTACATTTTAAGGACTAAAACGCAAAATGGAAAAAAAAAAAAAAAAAAAAAGTGCTGCAGTAAAAGTAGAAACAAACAAACAAACAAAAAAAGAAGCTCAAGTGAAGATCTGCAGAGGTCGATCTCTGCCCAAATGATTGATCTAGTTAACTCACTGAGCAGAAGTAAGTCCACAGAAACCCTATGTCCTGAGACTGAGCACAAACACACATCCAGTAACCCCAGTTTCAGGAAATTGTACAGTGTGCAACACAAGGACTAGCAACCTACTGCCTGTTTGCTGGAGGTGGATGTGCTGATGTTTTTCATAAATTAGTATTGAACCGAATTAACCTGTTAATGTTGAATTCCTGGTCATAGGTTTAGCAAAGGTTGATCAGTAAGGCAGTTTTTGCCTTATTGAATGTGTTTTTCTGTTTTCAGAAAAACTAGCGCAACTAACATGTTTTTAACTTTTAATAAGGGACAATGCATGAATTCAGATACACGAACTTTCTATTGTATACCATGTTATTTTTCATGGTTAAAAAAGAAAACTGTACTGTCTAACGAAATCGACATTTCAGAACCCAATAGACCTGAACTGAATTTGGAGTGATTTGTATTCAGTATAACTGGATATAAATTGGATCAGTTTGTCTTGTAAAGTGCCCTGCAATTAAATTAGTTGTAATGTTGTGCTATATGACTAAATTGAACTGAAAATTCACTAACAATATGATGCTTTTGAAGCAAACTAACATAACAATCCCATCCCATTTCGAAAAGCATGAAATAAATCCAAAGTCAAGTTAGTATTAGCACCACGATTGATTTTTTTTTTTTTCTAAGATTGATTAGATAAACCTCTAGCCCATTAGACAATGAGACGATCAGAGCTACTTTCTCAAAGAACGACCAGTTGAAACTCAGAGAGCTCATGCAGCTTCAGCTGACCGAAGGTTTACCATTGCTGCTCAGCAAGATTGTTCCCTCTCTGAAAGTTCTCTTGGGTTCTGCTTGTAGCTGTTTGACTAACAGGCTGCATTGCCCCATGTTTCAAACAAACCTCACTATATTTTATCTGATAGACCAACATAAAGTAGCACATACTTGTTAAGTGCAAGAAAATGATACAATTCTTAAAAACATTAACAGTTTGGTGTGTTTGTTTACTTCCTTTTACTCTAATATTCCTAAATAAAGCCTAGTTCTACACACACTGCACATTTTGGCCTACTTCCGAAACGCTGTGTGTGTTTGACACTGGAAATCCCACTGAAGGCAACATGTCTACAGAGAAACCTGGGGGCAGCATTCCACGTTATTCTTTAGCATGGATACTGAAGCTGATCCAAGCCTCGACAGAACTAACTAGACAACAGTGGAAGAAAATGTTTTTGAAACGGCAAGCACTTGAGATTAAGGCAGAGTTGGGGTGAAACACATGACAAAAATACATCATGACATTTTGTTAATTGTAAAATAAGGACTTTATCATGATTCCACTACATAAATGGCCAAGAAGTCCTTTCAAAACAGGTTTTAAATAAGTTTGCACAATGTTGCCAAGTTATGTCAAGCAAAACTGAGGTTAACCATTTTGGTATATTTAAGTACACCAGGTCTCAAATGGTTTTGCCTAAGTCATAAAGATTTATCCTAATTTAACCCCCCCCACCCAGCAACACCAGCACTCAGTCTACTACCCAAATCTACTCTTGCTATATAAGTATATAGCAATATGAAAATCTTCTATTATTATAACTGTTTGCAAATTTAACAGTTAGTTAGTTGAAGCTTACCTACCAACATAAACATTATTAGTAGTAGTATAAGTAGTTGTAATATTTTTCAGCATTTTATCACCAATACAGTCAAGAATGTCTAAGACAATGTGTTAGACAAAAAAAGGAGGTTTTAAGAGCAAGTTAACTGAAAAAGGCTAACATTGTAACTTTATTTTATTCACCCACCCTCACAGCAGTGGTTCACCATCCATAAATACTTTTGCAATGCACTGTGTGCTCAGGAGGGAAATATCTGCCTAATTTATCAACCTACCTCCAGAGGAGATACTTTAATATATAAAATATACAAATAGAAGATTTTTTTGTACAACAACCCAACACTGATGCAATAATGTTTCCCTTATTTATTGTCTCATTATAGTAAAAGGCCACTTCCCATGATCCTAAAACGATCCCCCCCCCCCTGCTTTAAATAAATAAACACTCAAAACCTGTGACAATTAATCAGAAATAGCATTCATGCTACACACCGTTAATGTAGATTACATCATTAATTCCAAGCACATTACAGAGCGCAATCACATCTCAACTTCAGCACGCTGAGCTTGGCACGGGGGAGTATACAGAGGCATACAGCAGCAACGGCTCTCATGCAACCTACTTATCAGTGAGTAATGTCTGGCAGTGGATCAGCCAATGCTGCACATCACACTCACATGAATGAGACTGAGAAAAATGAGCGTTGTTGCTTTCATCATTCAGTACAAATGTAATAAACCATGTGTTGTCCCCAGCAACTGGTTTGCAATGTTTAATGCTCAGGAGCAAAAAGCACTATAATTAGTTAATGGGCCTCCTTAAAAGAGTGAGTAAGATCAGATAGATAACGGAGATTGAATACCTGATCATTTTAGGCATAAAGGCAGGATGAAGCTGAATGTTACACGTACAATATGCATATGTTTTAATCAGATGATGGATTAATGCAGACTGGGTTCCATGGTAAGCCATTTGAGCCAGAACAGAAGAAATTAATGTTGCAGAAGTAGCTTTCTGGGAAAGGAGCCCTTTAATCAATTGTTACCAGATGGCTTGGAGCCCTAACCAGGGCTGAGGGGAAGTAATACAAGAACTCACCAGTTCAGCATCAATATTCTTCAGCTGGAGAGGTTCATGTCTCAGCCTGAAAGAGACAAAAAAGGACACACTGTAAGAGTCTGAGGGAATTTCACAAATCACATGAACCTAAATCCGGCCCAGGCTTACAACCTCTCTATGCAATGATAGATAGATGGTGAATCCTAGTATTATCCCCTGCCAAAGGAAAACACAAAGGGCAGACATAACAGACTCGACGACTGTAATTCAACATGTTTTGAACATACTACTCCAGCACTAAGTATGTCAGTCGGTGCGCCAGGCTGCTCGTCTGCCGGCCTTTTACTCCATCTGGCTGTCGGAGCTTCTACAGTCACAGATCCTTTGGCGAGGAGTTAAAACATCCATAAGGACGACTGGCAAATTTTTCAAGCTTCTGCTGAGAAGAAACTACACCGAGGATGCTCCATACTGGATTTCTGCCAGTATACAGTATGCCAAGATTTTCACACTTCTTATGGACTGGACCCAATATTTATACTGATACATGGACATACTTTTACAACATGATTAAAAACAGAATCCCATCCACGATTATGGCAACTTTTACAATAAAAGCATGATCACATTTCCTGGCACAGACCCAGCTTTGATGTATAGTCCATACATTTTCAGTAGGGTTTAGGTCAGGCCATTCTGGACGCCTAATCTTAGCCTGCTCCGTCTTCTCTAAAACCAGTTTTGATGCGTGTTTGGGATCACATTCCTGTTCGAAGAGGATAGCGCATTTTGAACAGAAAGACAAATAAATTCTAACTGGTGCACCCAATTTTTGCTCACAAAAAAAAGGAAAATCACTCAAATGTTGGATTATGCGTAAAGCCAAATATAATAGGACATTCGTGTCCTTTTTAAAAAAATAAATAAATAAATAAATTAAAATGTATTTGTATTGGATTTTTTTACATATATGTTAATATGTATATTTGAAGGACATTCACAAAATGCAAATTAAGAAGGGAAGGTTAGATAAAACTACATAGGATAACTATTGAAATCAACCAATAGGAGTTGTCAAAGGTGAGCCTGTTTTGACTGAGCGCTCTTACTCATAAAAGAAGCAGTGCAATATAAAAACAAGGAGAGGAAATGAGCAATAGAGAATCTCCTGTAAACTGCCATGAAGAGGAATTCAATTTAAGTGCCACCAGTAGAAAAACCTCCTGCCAAGCAAATCAATAAAATGTTGGCCAGCTCACCATAGTGTAACCACAGAAGAAGAAAAAAAAAAAAAGATTTCTCATCTTTTACAGAGCATATGCCTTAAAGCCATTTTATGGCATAATCTCTAAAATATCTTTAAAACCAACACAATCATATAGTTCAGGAAAAACATTAATTTTTTTTTCTTGCTCTTCTTTCTCTACTATCTATAAGTATTGTTAGTATGACTGGCTCAATGGAGACGGAAACAACCAAACTGCAATAACTGTTCAATCTGTACTGCTGTAAATTAGGTTAGATTGCATCACCACCTACTTTGTTGCACTCCAGTTTGATCTCTCTCTACTGTGATGTGCTGGGGTTATTACTTTCTGTTTAGTGTACAGATACAAGATGTATATCTGTAATCACATTAGTCAGATGAAAACTGACAGAAATTAGAAACAGGGACAACACTTCAACTAAGCCAAAGCTGTCTGCTTACAGATTGTGTTGCTAAAAAAAAAAAAAAAAAAAAAAAAAAAAAAAATCTTAGAAAGCAAGCAAAAACAAAATAATAACCAAATCTAGAGAAGGTTGAAAGAGACCAAGACTTTAGGCAGATAACAGGAAGGTTGAGTGGAGTACAGCAAAGTTGAGGTTTCATCTTTTTGAGCTGTAAACCTCGGTCTGCCTGATTTGGAAATCTTTGCAGCCATTTTGAAATCTCTTAATTAATATACAAATCTACATCTCTAGGGGAATCAAGGCAGAGACTACTGTTTTAATAAAGCTAGCTGTGCTAATAATGCTACTTGCTAATATAATATGTTAAAGGCCATTTAAAAAGTCAACATTGTTACCATTTTAGCTTTGTTTCAAAATATTAAAACCCTGTTTTTCTGCAACTGGTCTTCCTCTCTCTCTCACACAGTGATGTCAACTCTCCTCATAATATAAATAATTAATCAGCACTCACAGCAAGTGAAGTAAAGTAGTATACACACACACACTGTTAAAAAAAACAATTACAATGCTATCTGCTCTGAACAATAAAAGAATATAATAAAACACATGAATGCCCCCAGCTAGCTTTTAAGCTCCTTAGTCCACCTCTATTCATCAAAATGCCTCTGAGTCTGACTGTAAGCCACAGGTAAGGGATTGGTATTCTGCGTGAGAGCGTAATGTTTGCCTCTGTAATCACCAGTGAAACGTTCATATGGCAAAGTCAATATCTCTGAGAACAATTTGTTTTTCTTCACATAATCATACCAGACTTCCACAGGTAGAGAAGGACACACACGGTTTCAGAGGACGGCAAGTGGGAGACCGCTTTCAATTTTACAATAATGGCTACTGACACGCTCTGCGCCACTTGATTAAATGCTTGTTGCCGAAAACGACATTTACGACACTCCGCAATACACCTGTGAGCTGCAGTTTACGAGCAGAGAATCAAGTCCCTCTGCAAATATGGCTTATGGCTCATAATATACAAGTGGACACAGCAGATTGGACAGAACATGTGGAGAAGTCCTTTAGGTGCCCTCTGTGCTCATTCATCAGTTAATTTTAGGAGCTGCCAAGCCAGGTCAAAATGACGCAGTGGGCTCTATTTGTGGAGCAAATAGACAAATGGAGTTACTTGCTACTTATTCCTGGACAAATAGGAGTTTACTTTTAGCATGCATGTGATGAAGGTAGTTTAGAAACAAGAGCTCTGTTTTGTGACTCTGCAAAATGAAAACAGTGGTTACTGTGGCTCTGGCATCAATGTAAACCAGACAAATACATCTTCCTTGAACCACAAATGCTTCAAACAATAAGATGAAATCATTGAAAATGAATCCGAATCAGTTCATTAATAACTCACACAAAAAGAATAAAGACAGGGATATATGGTCTGATGCATAAATGGAATGAACCAGGAAAAAAAAGGAACCTGCAGCACATTTTTTCTGTTGTATGTGTTTATAGCGATTAGGAAAAAAGCAATATGAGAATCTGGAGGTCAGACTTCAGCGACAAAGGAAAGTCAGTATAGGCCAAGAAAAGAATGATCTCTAGTCATCTCTGTTGTGAGTATAATTAAAGTGGGTACCCCCCACACCGAGATGATAGAGGACGTGTCGGACAATGGTTTTTTTCAGCTGTATGGAGCTGCCTCAACACCACCTGTCCCTGTGCACTGACTATAAGATAGCAAAAGCAGACAAAAAAAAAAAAAAAAAAAAAAAAAAAAAAAAAAAAAAAAAAAAAAAAAGCGCCTACATTTTTTCTCTCACTCACAAACACCTCCCCTCCAAAAAAACAATTCAGCCGTTTGGAAATATTTCCAGTTGCAAAATTCATGTAGAGACATGACTTTGAAATTAAAGGAGTGACACTAATCAGTTTTATTGTGTCAAGTGCCGTTTTGAAACTACAGCTGGCTAAGAGCTACATGTAACTGCAATAATCAATGCTACATTATTTTTTTAAGCATTAGGAATAAGTGTTTATTTTCTGTTTTGAATGAAAGCAGCTGCATCAGGATATGCATTTTTGTTTAAAGTTTGTATGTAAATGGGTATTTTCATTCAAGGCTATACCAGCCCATGCCTACAGCCCAAAACTTTCACATTAGAACATGTTACCAAGAGACTGGTCTGAAAATACAACACAATTTCACATCAACCCTCAAACCTTTCAGGAAAATCTAACCAGATTTTTTTTTTTTTTTTTTTTTTTTAGGAAATGTGTAACCTGTTGTTCCTCAACTTTATAATTTAACAGCAATAGCCTGCTGATCAAACACAACCCATAAATAGACAACAAAAATGTGTTCAAAATAAAAGAAGAAACCTCTCCCTTGTAGTAGCAACAGCAGTTAACAGCATGCAGCCCGGGATGGATGCACAGCAGTTGCACAGTCCTGACTCATTAAGCAGTCTTGGGACATTTTCTGCAGGTTATATTATCATTTCATCATATTGCAAAACGGGTCGACTGACAGTAAACACTGGGAGGAAGTAAAGCATGAGCTTTACATGTGTGTACATGCAAGGAGTAACCCCGGCTCTGTGTGTCCATTAGTTGTCTCTGCCTGAGTGCACTGTGCTTGTCGTCCCTCTGCTCTGTCCCGCTACAGCTAGCATCTCTGGCTAGCCTCCCAGGCGCTGGAAACATCAATAAACCCCTGCATTTAATTTCAATTTCAAACCGCAGCGGCTCTCCGTCCTATTTACTTGCAAAAGGAGCCAATTCCGCCCAGCATAACCAGAGTAAATTCGACATGTCCCAGCTAAATGTCCATTTTAATGCGTCTGGCTAGCTAGCTGCGCGATGCTACAGTCACCAGCGGTGTATGTGACAGAGTTAGGCAGACAGAGGATGAGTGGTGTCTGAATGAGGAGAGCAGGATCTGGAGAGAGCCTCGCAAAGCCAGAGTGATGGAGTTCAAATGAAGGCTCCATCATTCGTCTCGTATTTAAATTCAACAGTTTAACGAAGCAAACGACACCAGAACTCTGAATATTATAACAACAGCCACAAAATACATTTCAGAAAGCCTCATTTGTTTCTTACGTGATTTCGGCAGTGGCGAGCGGGTTTTAATCCGACGGCGGGCAGAGATGATGCTTGGCAGAGTCCTGCTGGGGATTTCTCTCTCCCTCTCTGTGTCTGTCCGCCAGTGTGTCCTCCAGCTGCTGCTCTATCCCGTCTCTCCAGCCTGCCGGAGCGTCCCGGTGCTCTTGTAGCACTCGCCCTCCAGTGGAGAAGGCTTTTGATTAGGGGAGCCTCTTCTGATAGGCAGCGCGCTCCCCCCCTGTACCCACAACCGACACCGAAAGACTGAATGAGTGTGCCTCTGTTTGACAGAAGAGTGAGTCATCCAGCAGAACCACATCCAGCTCCTCCCCCTGTTTCTAACAGCTGACTACTGTAGTCTCCATGCGCTGATAAAAGACAAACAGTGTCTCCCTCTCGTCCCTTGTAAAGTCAGTAACATGCTGCTGTATACTGTATATAGATCCATATAAATCTATTAACTTTTTTTTTTTTTTTTAGCTTTCACAACCTTTGGCATTTTTTTTTATAATAATGTAAACTTTTGTTCCTTCGCACAACTTCACAAAACTTCAAAATGAACTTATTTCTACAATGGTCAGGTTTTATCCATCAGTTTCGTTCATTTTCTTCCACTTGGGCAAAATTAGATGGAGGGGATGACATGTTCAGGAGGGAAAACCCAGACATCCACCCTCCAACACATTCTCATGAGGCTTTCAAAGTTAAGAATACCGTCGAGTATTTGTGGTGGTAGCCTCACGCTCAAGAGCTGTTTTGCTACCAGTGGCACTGGTGCATTGGGGTCATGAAATAGGACTATATCCAATTGTTCAGCATCACCTTAAATCAACCACCAGATGGTTTAGTGTACCACTGGGACAACAATCCCAAACATACATAAAATAAAACTAATTTTGGAATGGAGCCAGCTGGTAAACACTGAGCTTCTAGAATCGCCTCAACCCCACTAAAAATTTAAGAAAATGATAGAAAGCATGCCAGAAAACCAACTAACTGAAACAAGCTCTACCATTTCTGAAACGAAAAGTGATGAATTATTCAGACAGAGTCATGTAAAGACTTGTTGATGGCTACATAAAGTGTGTGGTTTCTCTGCAACTTGCTGACGGAGATTGATCCAAATCTTATATTTTGGATAAATATTTGAATTTTGATTGTGTATGTATATATTCCTCTTCTATCTACTTCTAAGGATCTTTGTTCTTTTCTTTTTTGACTATTTTAGCCTACATGTATAATTTTTACCGTGTGTGCATTAGAGCATTTTTTGCAATAAATTCAAACTTTGTGGATCCACAATCTTGCTTTAAAAAATTCAGTCTGGTTGTATGTTGCTGTCAGTCCACCCTAAACAGAGAGATATTTAATTAAGTTGCAAAATTAATAATGTTCAGGCACAAGATGAGTGTATGTAAACTTCTGATCGGATCTGTCCCAACTTGAAGACCCAGCCCTGCTGTTTCTAATATGGAATCTCTGTTTACAACAAAAGCAGTTTTGACAACTTAGCCCAAGGCAAAACAAATTACATCACTGGTGTTTTCTTTTAGAGCTTCAGAAACCAGTATAATTATGTTTTTAACAAGCCTAAACAATAAACTAGAAATGTATCAAATAATTTTACTGTTGAAAATCAAAAATTGTCTTTATCAAAAATCTCTCATTCTATAGTCAACATAAAAAAACAACAACAACAAAAAAAAAGCATATTAAACTGTAAATATATGAATGAAGACTCGAGGAAAATGTGGTATTTCAGTAAAGGGGACTGTTTTAGGTTTTATATCATTTATATCCTGTATCATCAGAGAAAATGTTAGTATTACAGTTAGAATATTATCCAACTCAGGGTTTTGTGTTGGTATTCTTGGCTGTAGGATTAAGGCTAAAATTAAATTGACATTAGGGTGGTTTAGGCAAAGATTGCATTTAGGGACTAAAGACTGAAAGTACACCACTTACATTTCCATGTCTCCCTCTGTGTGTCTGTGTGTGCATGTTTGCTTAGTGTACCTGCCCAGTAGCACTCTGCAGTCTTCTCCTCTTCTGCTGCCCTGGTGTGCCTCATTAAAGCCCAGTTACAGGACACCTCCTTCTCTTCATCCCCGCAACAGATGGACAGACACGGAGCAATAATATTCCACGGAGTTCCGTGGAGGGGCGTCACTGTTTATATAACTCAGTGAATCTTATTAAAAAGCCGCTCTCCTTCCGTTCTGAACTCGGGGTTAATTAGCTCACTTCCTAGTTGCCGGCATGCACAGAGGCCTCTGAATGGACACAGCGGTTGCTATAGGCGACTGGGTTCACCCTTATCTCCTGTTGCCTGTTGGGATTCGAATGAGGAGCTGTGACTGAGAAGGAAATAGTGTTTATGAAGTCTGAAAAACAGCAAACAGCAGCAGCATGCAGTGATAGACACAGCTGAAGACTTGTGCGCTCGCAAGCACAAGGACATGAGCTGCAGGTGCAGACAGACCTACTTGGAAACTTCTCACACCTCGAGAAGCAGCTTTGTTGTCACTGAAAATGTGTTTAACTCAACTTTTGTGTATGTGTAAAGATTGCAGATTTGCATAAATAAGTGTTTGAGAGGGTCCCCAGAAACAGAAATGGCTCATTTCTGTATGGCTTCTCAGTTTTCCCAAGCTCTGGTACTTAGTCCTCTTCTGGTTATTTGAAATACATTGTTACCTTGGAGTTAATAAAAAAGGTTATGAAGGCTGTCTCCTGCTCCCCACTGCCCTTGAATGTGACACATATGTATCATACAAATGGAAACACTACAGACTATTTGCTTCAGACGGCTGCTACTAAACTCTCCAAAACTGGGTTGCTTACTGCTTCATGAGTGACCTGCTTTCTTTAAATGTGGCCCAACACTTTTATCACAGTTTTATCATTTCCAACACATACTTTAATGTGTTGGAGATATGTTCCAAATGGAAATACCTCATCTTTGTTGTATTACAAAGACTGAGGGTAAATATTTTATGCCCAACATTTTAAAGGGATAGTTCAGAATATTTTAGCTGAAGCTTAATTATAAGGTTTGTAAGCATTATTTTTCTTGCACTGGATAAATATTGGCATCTTCACTTTGTATAAATCCACAATAGTTTGGCTTATGGCTTCTCAGAGAGGAGTGAAGACCAAAGCGGACTTCAGCTGTTTTAAAACAACTTCAATCTTCAAAACGTCATTGTGGTAAATGGAAAAGCTGTTTTAGAACATTTACAACCTCATTGGGTTTGCATTGGACATTTACACAGAAGCTGTTTTTTTACACAGGAAAAATAGGTATAAGATGGTGAGCCACTACTGATCTTCCTGAGTGAGATATGGCCCCTGATCAGAGAATTAAACATGTGAAGCATTTCCAGTCAGGTTATCTGGCAAATATAAAACTAGGACTCAATGTAATCAATAAATAGCATTTGGTTTAAAACCCATATTATTTTTGCATTTTACACCACTTTGTTATTCTGACCAGAAAAACATTGCATGTTCTGTTCTGAGTACGCGTTTCAGACAGGAAAACCATTGCTGGTGCAATGCCTCCAACCTTCATTTCCTGTGTAAATAAACCTTGACGTTTGAGTAAATAAACATCCCATTTAAAAGTGATGATGGTTTCAAGGTTTAAAAACAGCATTCTAATAAACTGCTATGATGTTTTAGATATCAGAGTTGTTTTAGGGTGGTACAAGTCCACTTTGCTCTGCACCATCTAATCGGGATTTATACTAAAAGATGCCAAGAGAGTTATCTACTGCAGATAATGTTAACTGCTTCTAACCTTCTAACAGAACCTCACTATAAAAAACCTGATCTATCCCTTTAAAGCACACAAAATGAAAACTCAGGAGCTGTTTCACATTTGAAACCAGAATGTAAATTTATGTATGCAATTGAGGAACAAATTCCATACATAAACACACAGCTTTAACATAAAAAAGGAAATCACAATACTGAACAGACAAAATCAAGACACACAACTCCATTCCAGCAAAGTACAATAAAAGCCACATTTATTTTAATTACAAGCAACTTCCTTTTCTATCAACACTATATTTTTTTTATCAATTTCATATTTATCCTGAAAGTCATATACATTTACATGTTCTGAGTGCATACATTTAAGTTAATATGGGGCCTGTTAAAGTGGTTCAAGGCATAAAAGAAAAATGTCTTTCTTTATGAGACACTGGTCAAATACTGCTTATCACAAGCATCATCAGTAGTGGTACTGTACTAAAAAAAAGTGCACACGGTCTATTCAATACAGCTTCATAGTATATTAAAATGGCAATTTAAACAGTGATGCATTTCATACATTCAACATCAAACATGACAAACCCATTCAAAGGCACAGGACTCTCATCTATGTCATCTTTTTAGAACTGAATTGAATGTTTGATATTTCCTCACAATTAGCTCATTTTATTTTCAGCTATAAAAAAAAAAAAAAATCATTTCATATCACATGACACTTGAGAGCTGAATGGCACTGGGCAGATGGGAAGTCAAAAGATACTTTCCCATGTGTACTGAATGGGCGTACTTTACATGTGAAATAGAAGGAAGCTGAGCATTACAGGACGGGTTCAGGATTTTTTTTAAAGTGGGGTTCTGGCCAACAGTTACAAGCAGTTCATATCTTAACTGCAGTAGACAATTCTCTTTGCTTCATTTTCACTTAGTGTAAATCTATATTCGTAGCTCTCAAAGGCTGAATGTCTAACTCAAAGAAAAAAAATCCAAAGCAGATTTTATGCCATCTTAAAACAATTCTAGTCTCAAAAACTGTGTATGCAAACTTTATTTTCCAAAGGCTCTTGTTTAATTTACAAAGTTGAATTATTTCATACCTATATTTCATCCTTCCCTAATTCCAGTTTAAACTAAAACTAACACATTTCAGTTTTTTTTCTCCTGTTAAGTACTTTAGCGAATTATATAGCATCATTCTAAAAATGCTCAAATCTAATGCAGAATTTTGCTTGTGAAAATGCCTAATAACACCCTACTTCCATTTATTTTAGTTACCCCCATTTAGGCCAGATGACCTCAGTGAAACATGAGTGATATAACCCTTGATAAAGCCAAAGTAACTAAGTGACCTCCTACTGGCTGATGGATGTTTACTGGGGTCTAAGAATTGCATTTCCTTAAAGTAGATTACAAAGAACAAAATATTACCTGACAAAATTTGTTTTGAAGTGGCTACGAAATGTTGTCCTGGTGGACATGACGTATGACAAAAGACGTGTTGTGGTAAATGACTCAAAATTTAGTAGAAGCTGACGATTATTTTCAAGACAAATAAAAATGGACACCAGTGATCTTCCTGTATGAAACATGTCAAGAACAGAACATGTAATGTGTTTTTGGTCAGAGTAGCTACAGAAGAGAAAAGTCAGGTTGTGTAAAAATCAATTAAACAATGTTAACTGAAATCACTGAAACACATTTTGGTCGTTACACAGTTTCAGTAACTCTGACCAGAAACTATTTACATATTCAGTTCTTGACATGCGTTTCACACAGGACAATTACTGGCGCACCATTTCCTACCTGTTTGTTATGTATTTGATCTCTGGTGTCTGTGTAAACACCCATCCATTGCAAACCTTACGATAGTTTAAAAGTTCAGTTCAGAAACACTGATTGCATACATTTCTTTGAGTTTTTTCAGATTAGAGTTATTTTAACATGGTAAAATTCTGTTACTCTCAAACTAGCTGTTAGCTTCAGCCACTGGGGACAACTGCTTTGGATTTATAATAAATGAAAATTCCAAGAGTTATCTACAGCAGATTAGATATTAACAGCTTACAGCCTTATAACAGAACCTCTCTTCTGATGTCCAAAGATGTCCTAAAGGCAAATAAGGTACGTTTTGACCATTTTGAATGTAATAAAGCAAACAAGGTTTTTGGACCAAAAATATTCACCCAATAATGTAAGTTTTTACATTCAAATACTTTAAATATGTAAAGACTGCAGCTGATATAAAAACTATTTATTACTTCTTTTTAGGTAACTGTATAGCGGTGACTGCTTGGCATGGTAATCATAGCCGCACAAACAAATACAGCTCCTGAAAAACAAGCCCATTTGAAATAAGCCTCGTTGGGACACCAGTCACATAAAGAAAAATATGATTTGTATCACTAAACTGCACACAATAACTGCTTTTAATCATATGGAAATCATTAATATTTATTGATACTCTCATGGAGCAAACAGTGGAGAAATTAGAAAAATAATTCCAACAACTTTGTGTTTTTAAAACATTATTAATTGGATTTCATCGTGAAAACAATAAATCAAAATTCTTATTACGAGAAGATTTATTTTCTCGATAAATGCCCACCCTAATTACTACATTTGGCAGCTTGATCACTTCATGGAATTTGGTAGAAATCAGGGAGAGAGTAGTGCTCATGTGACCTATATGGTTTAGCTTAGAGTTCACATGCCAATAATGTAACACCATCACATCATTGGCAAAATGTTCTTATGTTATTGGATTTAAAAACTGCATTATATTATTGGCAAGTTATTACATTATTTGCCACATTACATTTAAAAAGGCCAGATTTATTTTGCGGCTGGCAGGCATAACGTTACTAGCCATTACGACATGATTGATTGCTACATCATCTGTTGGAACAAAATAGAGTAATTCCTCAGTTTCCTTACTTCCAGCTAAAACCCTTTAAACTGGGTGAATATTAAGAACAGAGGCAAATGGGATCTCCATGTGTTAAATTTTCCTAGGTTTGACAGCTTTAGCTGAAGAGGACAAATGTAAAGAAAACAATAAGCAATCAGTTTACTTGAAGCTACAGCCATTGGATCTTAAACAAGGACCCATTTCCACAGTGTTAATAAAGCCACATTGGGTCAGCTATTTTGTAGGTTCAATCAAAATGTACCAGAAAAAAGTAGGTTTACATAAATAAACATCTCTGCTACACAGCTATTGTAACATTTACAGTTGTTCAAATGCATGCACACACTGTACAACAACCCTTCCCTTCTCTTCCTAGTGTGACAGAGTTGGCAGTAAACAATGTAAAACTTATTAAAAACTGGCCAGAACTTAAAAGAATGAGAAATCACTACATCATATTAAACTGAATGTTACATCAGACAAATAATAGTTAAAAATGCTGAGTTAAAAAAAAAAAAAAAAAAAAATCATAGCAGCAACACAAAGGCTTAGTTCTGTGAGAACAAAACAGCAAACCAGAACGCTGCCAGCGCTTCTGGGTCAAAGTAAAGTAACGTAGTTTTAAAGAGTTATGTAGTTTTATACAATGAGGCGTCAGTGCAAACATAAAAGGGTGAAATTCAACCTTCTAAAGATGGAAACCTTAAAGGCTGAGTATGTAAAAGTTGGGTTTTTTTTTTGTTTTTTGTTTTACAGTGCAAGTCGACTCAAATGAAAATCCACCGTAAGACAAATCAGATGTTGGCATACCAAATGTCTCTGAGTGTCACAGCATCATGATAACAAAATTGATAACAAAAAGAACCTACTCTGTCTGTGCAATAGTTCAAGTAAGTTATTTCCTGCAAACAATTAGTGTCCAGTAACACATCCTGTGACCGTACCGAAAGAGAGAACAACATACAGTTTAACATACAAATACACACACACACACACACAAAAAAAAAACTATTTACATGAAACAGTTTTCTGGACAGCACTTCACTGCAAGCTGAGAGGACCTCTACTCACCCATTCAGGTTGAGATTTGATCTAATCCTCCCATTGGCTGCAAGATGGACCAAAGCTGGGGCAGTCTCATCCTAAATCTGTGGTCATAACCTCAATGACCAAACAATGTCCCAGTATGAAGCAAGAAGTTAGAATCCTAAAGGGCGGTGTCAAATACTTGTTCTGACGAGCCCTCCTCCGTGTCATCCTCAGACTGTGATGCCTTGTGGTCGAGCCTTTCTGTTGTTGAGGAGGAAACAATGTTTCCAGAGAGGCTGTCATCACAAAGCTTGGTCTTACTGCTGTCCTGAACAAACTCCTGGATCTCCACAGGCAGTCTGCGAAACTTGTCCTGGTACTCTTGGTCCAGATCACTCTGCAGCTGCAGAAGAAGAAGAAATCCCATATTAGTTAAGAATTTGTATAAGAGCAGAAAAACGACAACTGGAAGACTAAATTTTATATTAGTGTACAGGTTATTTGTGGTTTCAATGTATGGTGAGACAATCAAATCCTTATTCATCCTTCTGAAGGAAAACATGTTTATCACACATAACATGACAGGGTTCCAGCAGCAGCTTATAAACCAGCAAGATCTGAAGAGATCAAGTCACCACCTGGTATCGATTCAAGCCAACTGTTTTCTGGATTTTACGTGCTGAAACATGTCATTGTACAGTCGCGTTTGTGCAACTGATTTAATAAGATACAACCTTACAAAAGTGCAAATGAATAAGTTATTGCTGCAACTGTCACTATGATTTATACATGCAGCAGCCATACTGGATTTTGAGGTAAGTGTTGAAACAAACTGAAACAAACTATGAATTAATTAGTTCATCATAAGTCTGGCATATCTGTAGTTTTTACTCCGATGCTCTCTTAGCAAGAAACAATGTAGGTCTTAAACACAAGCGATGGCTTAAGAAATGGAGATGGCGATAGAGCAGCATAATTCTTTGTGGGTTTATTAGTAACTACATTAACATGTCATTAAATTTCAGTCTCTCCAGCAGCATTAACAGTGACTACTCATGTTTTAATGTGCAGAAGTATAGTAGTGGTTTGGTTTTTGCTCTTACATTTGAGGAATTCTTATTAAATTTTTTATTCAGCGAGGTCAACACTAGGTCATGTAAATTGTGCTTCCTGAAAAGGCTGCTAAGTTCTAATCTAATGATGCTGACCGGTGTTCTTTCTGCACCCATCTGCTACACACTCCCTCCTTTCTCTGAGTAATAGAAAGAAGATGTTTTCTCCGAGGCATAGACGCCCCCAATGATTACAGATGACAAGATTGTATTCATTTCATTGTGAGCCAATAATTGCCGTAATGCTGATTTCTGTTTAACTACCCAGCAAGCTCCCAGGGGAGGGCAGTAATTAAAAGAAAAAGCTCCTAACGTGAATGGTGTCAGCGTCTCCCAGCTCACACCAGCATTCTGAGGAATCAAAAATACCTGTATGTGCTCAAAGAAGTTTCACAGGATCCACTTACCAACCCTCAGACTAAGCTCTGACTACAAACAGTCTTAACTGCATGAAAGAAAAACTTGCTTCCAAAAATTCACGTGCTTAAAAAAAACGCAGACATTAACCTACAAATCTCTGACAGAAGGAAAATCAATCACCACACATGATCACAAAATGAGCTCAACTACAAAGTTTACTATTAAAACTATTACTTTCACATTTTAAGATTTCCTGTCAGAAGACAAACTAAAGGATGTTGTCAACATCAGGGGTTCTCAATCCTGGTGCTCAGGACCCATTGTTCTGCATGTTTCAGGTGCTTCCCTGCTGCCACACAACTGTAATGAATGAATGAGCAACAGGCTTCAGCAGCAATTGATGTCAAGCTGAGGAGGTAATGCAATCGTTTGAATCAGGTGTGCTCTGGCAGGTCCAAAACATGAAGGACATTGGGCCCTGAGGACCAGGTTGAGAACCACTGGTCTTTGCTGGTGGGTTAAAATGAGTGTATTGCCAAGTTAAAGATCAGTCATCAACATGTTTTTTTTTTTTTTTGTTTTTTTTTTGAACTTTTAAAAATACATTTTTTGTCAACAAAAAACTCATTTTTGTTCAATAGGCTGGTGTTTAGGTGGCATACTGTCTATAGTGATACATTTCATTCAAAAACACCAAATTAGATTTAATAGGGATTTCTAATTCTTTTTCATAAAATGACTCAATTTACTAAAGAAGGATATTTTGAAAATGTGACATTTTGTGAAAAGTCAAATAATGACAGCAGAAACTGGCATGCACAGGCCCTCTACCCTCAACTGTCACCTGTCTCACATGGCACCTGACTTCATTGTCCCTAACCGCTTGTACGGGAGTGATTTGCTGCTAAGTGCAAAGCTGAAAGGGTAAAAGCCAGCTTTTCTAATTCTGAGGCCAAGGTCCTCCTGGTCTGGGGTCAGTTTAAGTTTAAGATTAAGGTCTTGTCTGTAATAATGTGGGCAATGCTGCTGTCAGATGGTTATTAAAACAGGAAAAGGGACACTTGATGCCTGCTTTCTTGCTGTTGCTTATGGTCATGAGATATGAATCATAAAAGACAGAACAAGATCCCGGATACAAGAGAGTTTACTACATTGTAAGGCTGGGCTCACCCTTATAAACTGAATGAGAAGATCCATGATCTTGGGTGTTGCTGATCTTTGGGGTTTTTCCAGGACACCCCATTAGCAGTTGTGGATCCAAAACTTGCTGGAGGGGCTAGATATTCCTTCTGGCTAAGGAATGCCTAGGGTTCCCCCAAAATGAGCTGGGCAGAGGGATATCTGTGTGTTCCACCATGACCTGTTTACCCCATCAATCCAGTCAAGGATAAGTGATAAGGGATCTTGTGTGTTTTCTTGGATTGAGAGTTTAAGCACAATCAAGTGAGAACATCTACTAAAAAGCAGAGGTAAGAGGGGATTGTAGTGTGGTGGTGTTTCTCAGGTTTTTGAGCACCTTAGTTTTACCAAAAATAATTGTTACTCCTTCAGTGCACCAAAACATCTTGGAGAGGGATTGCTCGTTATTCTCCCAAGATCACTGCGCACCAGTGCACAAACAACATGAATGAGTGAGTTTGGTATGGACCTGACCTCAAAAGCTGCCAGCCAAGCCTTCTCATCCAACATTAATGTCTGACCTCACAAATCCTCTTTTGGAAAAATGGTGAGAAATTCCTATAAACACACTCCACACTAAACATTATGTAAAGCACATCTATAAGTGCTAAAATGGAGCTGGCAGGTTGGTACCATATCATATTAAACCTTGTGAATTAATAATAGGACTCAAGGGTCACTCAAGTTCATACGTGTGAAAGCAGACAGGAAAAACTTTTGGCAATATACTACAATGCAACTCCTCAATTTGAAATGACAGATCAAATGGTGCAACAAAGCATATCACTGCAGTGCACTGGGTGATGGAAATTCTAATAAAGCCAAATGGTAATAGTGGAAATGGCTCCATTTCCTATTTTGCTGGCAGACTGTCAAATTCTAGTGAAGATTTCTCACCTTGCATAAAAAAATGGATGCTCTAGCTACATTCTTTAAAGCCCCATAGGGTATCGGATTATTCCTTCATCTGGTTCTTTCTATTTGATACACATATCTGTCTGAGTGAAACATGATGCATCATTAATGCAACATTTTCAAGTGTAGGCAGATGATTCAAACAGCTACAATAAGTGATGCAGATTATCTTTGAATCAAAGCAGCTCTTGACTGATGTCTCCCTGATATTTTGAAGCGGCAGCACACAGCAGTGCCTGCTCAAACTCCCACAAAGCACTGCATTTCAAGGTCACCTTCTCCATGTCCTCCTCCTTCCATGCTTCTCTAACTCTCTCTTTCTGTCTTTGTCACCCTCTCTGTGGGTCTCACAGAATGGACATATATCACGTCAAAACCAGATAGCTAAACGCGCATTGCAGAGACACACGGCTTCCCTGCTCTGCAACATGTGTGACCTACTTGAGCGTGGCACTGTATGCACACACAACTTTGAAGCTTTTACCTTTTCTGATGAGCCACAAACAGCTTCTGATTAAAAGCTGTTATCATTCCCCCAGCTGATTCCAACCTGCCTTATTATACAGTGCCAGAAAGGAGAGGGTGGAGAAGTCAGGGAATGCCAAGCACCTCACAAAAAGCCAGTGCTTGTCTTCTTCATGTAATCAACAACTCAGAAAAAAACAGACTGTCTTCTGTTGGAGTTGGGGTGCTGAGTGATGAAGATGGCACTTTTCTTTTTCCAAAGCAACAGCTTGAGTTAAAAATAGTCTCAGTGAATGACATGGAGACGGCTGGAAAAGGAAACAAGCAACAAGAGCAGCAATATTTAGAGTCTTCTCCTTCTAACATATCTTCTCAGTTTGGCACTAGTAGAGGAGATACGGAAAAAAACACAGTGAACATATGAAACATAACCTTTGATATATTTTTTTTTACTTGTGTCTGCTTAAGGTTAAAAGATTTTGCTTTTTTAAAGCTGACAACAATTTACAGCAAGCAGAAGAAATTGCTTTTAAATAAATGTACTTTTGATGTTGAAAATATACGACATTTGGTGGCTTGTAAAAGTCTTTATACCTCTTAAGTTTGTCCACAACTTTTTATTTTAATAGGGTTTTATATGAGAGACCACCACAACAGTTAGAATGGCAGGAACAAAGCCATAAAAAAATCTCATTTACAGTTTGCCATGAGCCACTCAAGGGACACAGCAAACATGTGGAAGAAATAAGACTATTTTAAACACAGCAAACACAGCAGGAGTCATAACAGCAGTCTTTTCCATTTAAAGCACCTCAGATATGGAGTAGTTCGTCATCAGAATTTAAAAGGCTGACAGTGTTTTCAACTAACAATAGCTTAACAGAGATACATTTGTGATCACTGCTCTACATCAGCTCATATTGGTTAAAACTTTTGTTTCTTTGATCTGTTGTTCATTTTCTGCTGTTATTTTTTAATCAATTTCATGTGTCAGTACTTTTAAAGGTTTCACTTTTTAAAAACCTAATCAGGTTTGCATATTTCTCTTTGGGTAGAAGTGCAATGTAGAGAAAAAAATAAATGAAATATATATGATTGACTTGCAAAGAAGTTGGTGGCAGGAAACTAACACTTCAAATCACCAATGAATACACCATCTTCACCATGAAACCTGTTGGTGAAACATGGAGAGGGAAGCTGGTCAAAGTTGATGGGAAGATGGATGGATGGATGGATGGATGGATGGATAGTGAATGACTTCAGGCTTATCAAAATAATGTGAGGTCATTCCATTATTCCCATGCTGAAGATTCTAGTTTGACTGGGAAATAGAGGAATTGTTGAGGTAAGTCTTTGTGATTTAAATGATTATTCTATTGGAATTGTTTAAGATGCATTGATCAGTAAGATATGGACAGGATATGACTCAGATGTGGCATGTTCAAAAAGGAGAAGCTGACTGAGGCAGAGGGGCATGGGGCAATGGAACTGAAGGTAAAGACAGGTAGTGGTAAGTTATAGGCTGAGCATAAAGAAGAAGTTCATCTGATGTCAGGGACTATGCACCTTGGAGTAACGGGAAGACAACAAATGTGCAGACCAGTTCTAGTGTGATGCAAAGGTGGGCAAATAAGCAGAAGGTTGCAAAATCACAAAAGAAGAAGCTACAACGGTAAATCTAAGAGCAGAAACAAGCTTCCAGTAAAACAGGTGCATGTTTAAAGGTCAAAGTCATTTGTGAAAGATTAAAACCGCAAACAGTCACATAAGCAACAAACCCCATTATGCTAAAAGGGTATAAAGAATCAAGATGAAGAAGTAGCCGTGGTTGTACCCCAGCAGAGTCTTCGTGTTAGGATCAGGAGATCGTGAAAGATTTACACAGCTTTGAAAGAAGAATGAGACTCGGCCAGATTGGAGTTCTGCACTTTTGAGCTCGTGGGCCAAGGGATTTAGGATTCTGAATTTGGAATTACTCTTAAAACAGCTGCTTACACTGGGATAACTTTTTTTGTTGGAGCTAAGAACTTTTGGGTTTTCTGCGGAGGACCAGTTCAAGGATTTTTTTGTTGGATTACTGGATTTACAACCTCCAGTTGTGAATCGGTGAATTTCAACATTTTTTCCATCCAATGCTCAAATGGGTTACCACAGGATGGGAAGGATCCCTCTCGCCGTCTCAGTTTAAATTTATTACTTCAAAAGTTATCTCAGCCACTGTTTTAGGAGAAGAAAGTCAAGGGGAATCCAGACCCTTTAAACAGAGAGCTGGTTCAGGATTCCTTACTGTGCAATGAGTTAAGTTTGAGGACAACAAAAAGCTCTGGTGCAGGTTCAGTTTAATCCGACACATAAAATCTGTTTGTAATGTAATGTGCCATGATGTGAAAAACGTTAAGGTGTATAATAGTTGTCTAACAGCTTAAATTTAAACTGTTATCATAGTTGCTATCTTTTCTTTGTTAGTTTTTGATGAGTAAAGTTCACTTTTTTCAACTGGGTCCAAGATCTTAATTCGTTAGGGCAATGGCCTTTATTTCTTTCCTTTTTTTTTTTTTTTTTTTTAAATTAACCAACATTCTTAGCAAAGACCCTGTAATTTAAAATCAAGGCCTTCTGAATATAATGACTTCCCAAATCTTAGAGCAGCAACACTTAAAAACTCCGACAGCATTAAAGCTGAAAACAGGATGATTAAGGAGTTTCCAGGTAGTTGTCTCATTTATAGCAATGACAGCGAAAGGTATTAAGTAAAAACAAAGCTTTAAAAAAAGACATGAAAATACACAATGCTAAAACATTGAATAACGCTTGAATAAAATAATTTTGGAATATTTAGGAGTGATATAAAGAAAGCTATAAAATTTTATTGACTTTAATAAAGAAACCCAAACTAATCACATGGATTTTGAAAATAGGCGAGTTTGAAGAGAGAGGTCTCTGTTTGCCCTTAATGAGTGTGTTAAGAAAAACAACAGCTCACATTTTTATGAATAGAAGAGAATTAAACAAGCATGTTGGAGCAAATCGTAAATAAATACCACAAGCTTTCCTGAACTCCTTTATTATCTCCAGTTTATGCAGCTGCATAATACCCCAACTCGGAGACGTCATATCATCGGTGTGTGCAATATTTGTTTTAAAATTTGGTGAGCTATTACAAAGGTGATGCATTTATTCTCTGCATGTGAATAGAATATTTGACCAGTTGAATGGAATCACTGTCCTTGATAGAGATTTTAATGGCTGAGATGCTAGGGTTTGCTAAAGAAAGGGCGGAGTGAGGGCAATGTGGGTTAATCGCAACAAATATAGAAATAAACAGCAAAGATTTCATGTTTGAGTGAACTGAAAAATCTTACAACACTGGTAATTGCTTGCAAAAGGACTGAACAAAGGTTATTTAAACAAAAATTAAACTAGACCGTTTTGTGGGAACAAAAAGGATTTACAAGATGAGATGGGTAACTGACCAACAAGATTCCTTCAAATGACTCATAACTTGTAGCTTTTTGGAAATTAGGTCAGCATCAAAGCTTTTCCAAGGAACAGAAATTTTAACCAAACTTTTCCATTTTGCTGTAGTGGCGCCTTTGGGTCACTTTCCATTTGGACGTCAACCAGCAGCTGCAATTATTCAGCCTGCTTTTTGAATCTGTATCTCATCTCTGGAGACTTCATCATCTGTCAACAAACTGTATCCGCACCCCCACAAACACACATATGTGCAACCACACACACACATTTCTAGTTCTCTTAAAATACAACACTCAGTGACCTTCTTCACCAGCTGTCCTCATTCTGAGAAGCTATCGAGGGAAGCAGGGAAGGCCTCCAAAGAGCCAAATTAATTCTTTGCTTTGAGCTGCAATAGTCGCCTGCTATAGCGTCAGTAAAATAAAAATTTTCAGCCAGTGATAAATGTATCAAATAGCTTGTGTTAACTATGCTTTGTCCCAGGCAAATGTTTCCTTTATTCTATCTCTTTCTGCCTTTGAATCTAGTTTTAAATCATCTCACATTCAGATTTAAAAGGTCCTTAGAGACATAAATCAAAATGTTTAGGCCGAGAACTGTCCTTTGTGCTGTATAAAGGTGTGAGCTTCCTGACCCCAAGACTGACTAAGAGACCTAAACAGATTCCAATTAGGCTGAACACATGTCCAAGAGAAGAGACATGGTCGCAACCTTGTCACTGTTTCAGGCTTTTTTAAAGAAAAAAAGACGCTTTGGTATGGATTGCAATTAGGAGATGTGTGTGAGAGAGCAGCACAGGCAGAAAGCACCATCTTCTCATTTAAATCTTTCTCCTGTAGCGATCATAGTTTTGAAAACTGAGGTAACCTAATGTGAGTGGAGGAAAGAATACCTAAAAGAAAAGAACAAAAGCAAGTTGGATTCTCCTTTGTTGGATTCTCTGCTCTCGCTCTCTCTCTCTCTGTGTATGTGTGTGTTTGCTTGAGACATTGACCTTTTATGACTCCTTTCAGATATTTTATCTGCAGCTCTCCAGGTGTTTTTCTTAGATCCCTCACTTCAGGTCCAAGAATGTCAAAAACACTCTGCCGCGTATGTGCAATAATGAGCGTTTCCCCTAAAAGGTTTGATTCCAAAGGGAGGCTTAGCTATAAAATGTGCTCACTGGTATTTCAATGTTTTTACTTCGGATGCTGTTCTAAACTGAAGACATTCTTATCTTACTTGGTGAGTAATCAAAGATATTATTACTTTATTAAACTAATTATTCAATATCTTTAAACATGTTGCAAGTCTAAAATGCTACATAAAAATATACTGAAAGCTCTTTTTTCCAATGAATGATACATTTATTTACAACTGCAGCACTCAAAGTGCTCTTCATACTGATTATAGGGTTTATGCAGGTGGATTTTTTAAATAATTTATCTTCCCTGACAATGTCCAGGTCTTTGAGGTATTCTAGGCATCCATCTAGTATCTGGTCTTTAATTCCTTGCTAAGAGTCTGACAGAGCTTAAAGCTTAAGCTCAAAATTCTTTCTATTATTTATTTTGCTGCATGTTTCTTAACATTGTTTGCTTATCAAAGGTCCAGTGCTGCAAAGTGTCTCCTTAGATAGCTCATCCAGAATCACAATATATTCATTTTTTTTCCTCATCATAGCAAAAACTCTGATCCCTGGATTAGTGGCTGACAAAAAATAACAAAAAAAGTCGATACCTGCAAGCTGTGTACACAGCTTTGAATTGCAGTTTCTCTCTGTCCATAAACTCTCATCTGATCTGACCATTGACATAATCAACAAAAGATTTCCTATTTGTTCAGGAAAAGTTTTACAGAATGTACTGCTCTGCTTTGCCACACCCAAAAGAACCAATTATGTAGAAAGTCTGCTACAGTGTCTGGCTTTATGAAGGCCGATCCATCACAGTGGCCTTGACAATGTACCTCAAAGCTTGAACGGCTAGAAGTTCACGGGAAATCTTTATTGAGAACGGGTATATATTATAGCTGGGAGAGAAGATGACAATATACAGTGTCTTTCAAAAGTATTTATCTGCCTTAAACTTTTTCACCATTTGACAAATTACAATGACAAACTTTAATGTATTTCAAAGGAATTTTATGTAACAGACCAAAGCAAAATAGAACATAATTGTGAAGTAGAAGGAGCATCATACATGATTTTCAAGATGTTTTATAAATAAAAAATTAAAAAGCATTGCATGTATTCATATTTAAGCCCCCTAAGTCAAACTTTGTAAACCAGCTTTTGCAGAAATTACAGCTGCAAGTCTTTTAGAGTATGCCCTCAACAGCTTTGGTTGTCCAGGTGTAAAAATGTTCTCTATTATTCTTTGAAAAACAGCCTCCTCTCAGTTAGACTGGATGGAGTGTGTCTGAGTCCATCAGTAAGCAAGTCATGCCACAGATTCTGAATTGGATTTTGGTCTGGACACTGACTGGGCCATTGTAACACATGAATAGGCTTTGATCTGAACCATTCTATTGAACCTCCACCTCAGTCTCCCAGTCTTTTGCGGCCTCTGACGTGCTTTCTCTCTGGATTGCTCTTTATTTAGCTCCATCTATCATCCCAACAACTCTGATTAGTTCCCCTGTCCCTGTTGAAGAAAAGCATCCCCACAGCATGATGCTGCCACCCATCATGTTTCAGGGCCAGGATGGTGTGTTCTGGTTGACTTTTCAAAGTACTAAATGGTTGCTGCATTTTATTTAGGGCTATCAGAGTTAAGGGGGTTGAATACAAATGCATACAACATTTTTAACATTTTATTTGTTAAACAAAATAATGCAAACTGTCTATCATTTCCTGTCCACTTTAAAATCTAATACAGTACCAGTTTGTGTTGGTCCATCACGTAAAATAAAAAAAGAACATGGACAGCAAAGTCTCTGGTTGTAATATCACAAAATGTGAAACAGTTCAAGGTGGATGAGTATTTTTGCAGACACTATGTAGAAGTGAACTGAAGCTGTAACAGTACAGGTCAAAAGCAAAGTATTGCTCAAATTAACTTGAAACACTCAGTTTTTTTTTTTCTTGTAAGCCCATCAAATAATGCATTTTAAATCGAACATAGCAGTTTTTGATTATTTAATGGTTTATCAATTGCACTATTTCACAAGATGTGTTGCCTTTCAAGTAAATAAAAAGGCTGAATTATATTGTTTGATGGGCAAGTTAAAATATCTGTCAGCAACTTTATGTTCTTGCTACCACACACCCATCTGTCATCCATTTTTTTTTCTATTTACTTCTTCGTCCTCACAGCAAAGTATTATGACTGCTCTCACCTTTTCATTACCATCTCTCTGCTGGTGTATTGTGAGGAAAAACCATCTCTACGAGCTGATGGCAGAATTCTCAGAACCAAACTGTGTTTGGGGGACAGTTTTCAGCAGGAGTTCAGCGGTGACTGTTTCTTAGATGGAGCACAACCCTGGAGAGTGTCATTAGCACATGTGGGCATACATAATAAACACTCATGCACTGATCTAAAATAGAAGCTAGCATAATAGAACAGAAGAGTAACCAAGCGTGCAACATGGACGCGCACTCACACATGCACAATGGATTTTACCTCGCCGCCTCTGGTTTGTACTCAGTGTTCCCTGTGGCTAGTTAGTGTGGATGTGTGCGTGTGTGCACACAAGTGCATTATTGATGCAATTGCACACTGGGGAGCGCTGATGCAAATCAAAGTCTGTGATAAGGGAACATGGTGGCTACCTCTACAGCATCCAGTGAAAGAGATTCAGGGAGAAGGTCATGTACTTGCTCAGTGATTATTCAACTTGAGACCCCCATGTCTGCTCCAACCTGTTTGAGCTCCTTCTTTTCTTCCTCTCTCTTCCTCGTACTTCTGTTTTTCCTCTACCACCAGCAACCATCCCGAAATTGCGTCACAAGGACTCAGCTCCAAATTAACAGATTGCAGAGAATCATGAAGGAGAGAGGAGAATGTGAGAGATGGAGGGGGTTGGGGGTATATCAGAGTTTCCATGACGACAGCACAGGACTCCTGCTTGACGAATCAAGCGGTGTGTGTGCACCTACATGGGTGTTGATTTGAGGCTTTCTCAGCAGGGAGACACCAATGTTTCCCTTTTTACTGTTACAACAAAAACATAGGTGAGCACACTGCAATGTTATGTGCATTCAGATGACACACACATGCACCAACACATGTGTGAGACCCAGTGCCTTGTCACTACAATATTTTACACCTTTATCAAATCTATAAAGATATGATATTAAACTATTTACTAATAACCTCCTCTAGTGAGTTCACAGCTTTGTGTTTTTAAGATCCTAGCAGGTATTTTTCATTAAAGGTCCATTTTAGATTAGATTTCCGCCCCATCTGAAAAATGAAAAACTGACTTAATCTGATTATTAGGTAATTCAATGTTTAAAATTTGGCCTGAAACAAGGTATAAGGAGAACAACACACCATGACATATGGTCTTCAGGTCCAGCTTGCATCATCATGCTGTGCACTGCTGATTCCTATGGGGTGTTTTGATTGGCTTATTAACAGGACCTCAGAGCACATCCTGTGAGTGACAACCAGCCATGCCATGTCTCTTTCTCTCTTGTTCACCTTATCATCAGAGTGTTAAAAGAAGAAACTGTGGAAAATGATTGGGTTTCTCAGCAGCAACAGTGCCTTGCAAAGGTACTCCTACCTATTAAACTGTAACATTTTGTCTTTTGCCTTCTACTTTGTAGAAACACATATAGCTGCCACTATAGATGTTAGTCTTTTGGGGTATGTTTCTACCACATCTGCAGATCCAGGAGTGAAGTGGTTGTTCATTTCCTCAGTCAGACTGAATGTCGATTGTTGGCAAACATTAATTTGGGTTTTGTCACAGAATCTCAACTGGATTTAGTTCTAGACTTTGATTAGGTCATTTTAAAAAATGTATATGCTTTGGTCCAAACCATTCCATTGAAGCTTTGGATGCAGGATTACTCAGCATTTAGCTTCATCAATCCTCCCTTTTAGCCTGGTCAGCTTCTGTTTCCTTGCAGAAGATTTGATGACTTTATTAGGTATACATATTCAGTCACATAACTGCAGTTTAATACATTTAGACATCAGGTCAAGGTGAGGACAACTTGCTTTAATTCAAACAGAGCCTCAGATTGGGGAAGACAGGGGATTTAAGTGACTTTAATCATGGCATGGTTGTTGGTCCCAGATAGGCTCATCTGGGTATTTTCAGAAACTGATCTACTGGGATTTTTATGCACTATAATCCCTTAAGTTAAAGAGAATGGCCAAAAAAAGAGAATATATTCAGTAAGCAGTAGCTATGTGGATAAAATGTCTCACTGAAATCAGAGGAGAATAGGCATAGTGATTTGAGATGGCAGAAAGGCCATAGCTGCTCAATTAACCACTCGTTACAACCAGGGTATGTGGAGTACAATCTCTGAATGCACAACATGTTGAACCTTAGAGCAGATGGGGAACAGCAACAGAAGTCTACACCTGGTTCCCATTCTGTCAGTTAAGATGAGGAAACTGGGTGAGTTCACACAGGCTGAGCAAACTTGGGCAATAACAGATTAGAAAGATGCTGCCTGTCTCAACATTTAGACAGGATGGTAAGAAATTCTACAAAACAAAATGAAAGCGTCGATCCATTCTGCTTTGTATCAATGGTTCAGGATAGGGGTGACGGTGTGGAGAATATTGTTTTGGCACTCCTTTGGCCTCTTAGTATCAATTGAGAAATTTTTTAATGTCACAGACACCTGAGTAATGTTGCTGACCATGTCCATCCCTTTATGAGCACAGCATACTTATCTTCTGATGGCTAGTTCCAGAAAGGTAACGCAACAGGTCACAGAACTCAAATCATTTCAAACTGGTTTCTTGAACATAACAAAGAGCTCATTATACAGTGGCCTCCACGGTCACCGGATCTCAATCTAATAGAGCACCTTTGCAATGTGGTGAAACAGGTGATTCTCATCATAGATGCACATCTGACAAATCTGCAGCAACAGAGCGATGCCATCACGAAATCTCTGAATCTACGCCATAAAAAGTTAAGGCAATTCTAAAGGCAAAAAACCCCTAACCCAGTACTACCTCTTTGTACCTAATAAAGTGGCCAGTGAGTGTACGTCACATGTTTCTGAGCACACATTTGTGTACACACAGACAATGTTGTAAAGGGCGGTGCCAGATTCAGAGCTTCCACCAGAGGCAGTTATAGATGTCCATTAGTGGCTGCTATGAGCTCAGAGAAGAAAGTAGGTCAGAACTTTATGTAAAACAGGGCATATCTGTTCTACCATTCAGAAAAACTAATACACAACAAAATATTTTGTTGTCTATTGTCTATATAAGATTTTACTGTCCCCTTGGAGAGATGCAACTAAATCTATAGAGGTTCTGTTTTTAATAACAGCAAAGCCTTCCCCAATGCATCTTGTTCTCTGAGGTCCCATATTCATAAACAAAAGGAGCTGTTAATGAAGCTCCTCAAAGAAAATGGCGTTGGATTCTTTGACTCTCAAAAACACATTCACGTGTTTTTAAGCAGGACTGGAAACACTGGAAATAAACTTAGCACAGCTAAAAATAACCAAGAACCATATAAACACGTAAGAAAAAACGTTACGTTTTTTCTTAAAAACGTAAGAAAGTAAAATGTGAAATTAGGTCAAGCAAAAGGGAACATAATGGTTTAGAAATATGTGGGTGACTATGACATAATTCAAAATACATTAATAAAGGCCGTTAGTGATAGTCTGACACCTGCTGCATGAAAACTAACAACTAAACTCATTATCAGGTTTTTAAGCATTATAGCCAGTACTGGAATATTTTAGGTCATTTTTGACAGGATTCAACAAGAACATTATAACCAGGGTTCCTACATATTTTTAACTGCAGAGTTCCTTACTTTTGCAGACTCAAATTTCTGAAACTTTGGGTTATTTATAAGATGCAAATACAAACACTCACTCTGAGTTTAGGTTGTACTGAATTTAGGTTCTACCCTGCAAAGACTTTTTACATGCAGCTTTGAAAACCAAAGTGTGAGGATGGATGGACAGGTGAAAATCTTATATATAAAGACCAAGACAAAAAGAGGCCTGATTGGAGCAACCTACTGGTTTTTTTTTTTTTTTTTAGAATTTAGATAAATATCATGTAGACATTGGGACACAGTTCACTGAGTTCAAAGACATACATTTTCCACAAGCTGTTATTGTTTTCCATACATTTCCTGACCTGAAATACACTTAAATAAAATTATATTATTTTCCAGTCCTTTCAAACTGTGTGGGAACCTGTCCATATGAACAAAATTTTTTATCACAAATGCTTGCTTTCCTGCGGCTGAGATTCTCATGCTGTGGATAGCATCCTGAGCTTCATATTAACATAACCACAGGATATCTTTGCTTGCTGTCTCCAGAGTTGTGTCCTCTGACACCTGCCCATTTTGCATGCTGATGACTACCGTTCTGCGAAAGCTGGAGAGAAGGCTGATTACTATAACAGCCTGACTCAAGTGATTTAAATTTGAAATGGCCTAGTTTTTGATTAAAAACAGTCTGAGACAGATGGTTAGGTGATGGATAATCAATTCAGTGGGGAAATAAGAAATGCTAACATGGTGGACTTCCTCTCCCTGAAGAAAGCTACAAGATTGGGTTGATTAGACCCTTATAACGTTGATTTATGCAGTTTATAACCAATCAAGACCCACTTTTGAAACTGGCATTACAGCACTACAGCAGTCATTGGATAATTATGACCACAGCAACACAATAAAAAAAGCAGTTAAATAGCTTCATTCATTCACAGTTGACATTAAAAAAATCAATCTCAAAAATAACCTTCTCCATGATCACCTCATCCTACCACTTTCTCCATCCTGAATAACACTTTATTCCTTTCCAGTGCACTTTTATGGAAAGATATGGACAACTGATTGCATGTGAATTATTGGACTGAATGTCTGCTCTTCACCTCCCACACTCAAGTCCAGGTGGTTGCAAAGAAATGAGGAGCTGTCACTTTAAGTGTGGGAGGTTATGAAGCTGTCTTCAGCAGAAGATTTAAGATTTAAGCTTCTCTTAACTCATGAGTTGAAATGGTAAACATTCACTCTGTTAAGAGTCTATGGTAATATGACTTAGAAAAGACTTGCTCAAGCACTTTTTTAAAACAAATAAATCAAAAAGGGCTACTAAGGAGAAGAGAGCATTGCAACATTTCTATTCATATTCAAGCAAATATTGCCACATTTCTAATTTAAAATATGCTGAAATACTAAAAAGCTCCATCTTGTTCTTGGGATACATACTCAGTTTGACCTTAGTCTCCACCCACTGTTTCTACAGAGCACAGCAAAAGCATTTATACACTTTTAACTTTTTGACATTGGTTACATTGCAATAAACCAACACAAAGTGGGGCATAATTGTAAAATCTAAAAAAAGGACACAGATTTTAAAATATTTACAACACAAGTCAACTAAGAGTCAATAAAACCACTTTTTGGTCATTGCTTCATCAGTTTTGCATGAGAAAGACCAAGTGTGATATAACTACAGATTCACTATTGACATTAAGGCTAGACTTTAATGTCTATCTTTAAAGTAGATAGACAAAGTTTGACAAAGTCTAAGTCAAACTTAGACTTTGACATGACTATTCCAAACATTAACAGGCTTTGAAATAAAACAGTCTAATAGTTTAGGGTTGTAATCATGTTGGAAGGTGACCTCTTAACAGGTTTTGTTCCAGCATTGCCATGTATTTAGTCTCATCCATATTCTAACTCTGACAGGCTCCCCTATCCCTTATGAGAAAACTCAACAGCATAATGCTGCTAGCCCCATGTTTTACTTTGGGGGTAGGATGTTCAGTGGGATGATCAGTGTTAGTTAAATTAAAAAAAATAAAACACATAACTTAAAATGTTTGTATAAAACAAACATACAATTTGTGCCTTTTTAAATCTAATATTCTGATCCAACTACTCCAAGTTGTTGTACTAATAGAACATAATGAACTGTGTTTTTTATCACTCCAGTATAAATTACAGTACATTTTGTAATTTGTCTTATTAGGATCTGGAAGGTATTGGCATTAGCATTCTGGATGTTTATGGAAATGTGTACATTTTGAATTTATTTGGTCACAATAATTTGTCTAAAAGATTTTTCTGCCAAAGTAGCGGCTGTTATGAAGGACGTTGCCAAAGGAATCATTAACAGGGGGCACTGAATCCAGGCACACTGCTGGGGTGTGATCTCACAATACACAGGCCAATCTGCTGGCCCTTATGGCGCAAAACTGCCATGATATCCACTACAAATGCTGCAATGAATAATAACTCATAACAGCTCACAGAATATTCTGTCTGGTCAGTGCTTGGCAGTATCAATCCAACATACAACTAACATTTAACTGTTGCTTGCTTACAGGTTGTTAATGCCACACTTATGCTGAATTAGTACTCCACACCGGGATGCACAAATGTTCTTACCATGCTCTGCAGAAGCACAACCATCCTACAAGGAAGGTTACAATCACAAGGTTGGGAACCTACAAGTAAAACTGACATGCAAACCACTCCATGTACAAACCAGAGTAATAAACCCCCCCACACGCACTATAAATCTTGCAACTGATTGCTTTCATGCCTTTAACAATGGCCATAGACTGATGGAACTTCAACAGGGAAGTGGTTGTCATAAAGCAACAACCCAGTTTTCAGCAAACAGAAACGGAACATGTACAGAGGCCTACAATAAAACATTGACAGACATAATCTGATATAGCATAAAACATTACTAACAGTCATGGTTCCAGGAAATCAGTTTGAGAATGCCCTGTACCATGCTCACTAAAGGTACATTTTCAGCACAGACAGCGCAGCATGAAAAAGTGTGACTCAGATCGCCATCTAGTGGTTGAAACTTTGAACCACCTTTCATTTAAAGACAGTTACAGTATGAAAAAAATACTAAACAATACTAAGTTTATACACAGATATTTTTACTCTGCATAACAAATAAAGAAAATTCTACAAAATAAGAGTTTTGACTGGATTAGCTATAATTTCAGGTTCTTTTTAGAAACCTAAAGACTATTGTGGGACTGCAATTGGAAATGCAGCCATACCCAGTATATTAGGGATTAACACTATTACTATAGACAATATATTTTACATGTGACTTTTACTTATGGAAGAACTACATCTTTGCTCCACAAAGCAACCTCGCACGGAAGACATCCTGATGACTGTTCATGCCATGCAAAAGTTGTGTCAATCAAACTCAACTTTGCTAGGGTTTTATTGGGTTAATTAAAAATTCCAGCATATAAACCACACTTTTTTTTCCCACCAAAAGTATAATTTAATTTGTGCTCCATTTGGTGTCCTTGGAAAACAAAAAATGAATCCACCGCTGATTCAGCTCTCTTTTTAAACACACTAGTGTACTCTGCTGAAAAAAATATTTGTCACAAACTCACCTTTGGCTTTTCATCCAAGATTTGCTGCCTGATGTCCTTGTGCTTCTCTTGTAGCCTCTCTTGTCTTTTACACTGAGCATCTTCCAACTACAAATGCAAACACACAGTTTAAGGTCTTTTATTAACAGTACCTTGCAAAAGTTACACATTTTGCAAATAAAAATCTGCAAAGTGTGGCATACATTTGTATTCAGCCCCTTCATTCAATACTTTGTACAAGCAACTTTTTCAGTAAATACAATTACAGTTTTGAGGTATTTCTCTTCCAACTTTGAATATCTAGAGACTGAAAGTTTGTCCGTTCTTGTTTGGAAACAGCTCAAGCTCAGTCTCATTGGATGAGGAGGATCTGTGAACATTGCTATTTAAGTCTTTCCCTAGATTCTGCACTAGATTTACATTTGGACTTTGAATAAGCCATTCCAACACATGTATGTACAGTAAACCATTCCATTGTAGCCCTGACTGTATGTTTACAGTCACTGCTATGGTGAAAGGTGAACCTCGATCCAAGTGAGGTCTCTTGGAATATCTAACAGGTTTCCTTCAGGACTGGCCTGAGTTTAACTACATCCCAACTATGATCAGCTTCTCTGTCACTGCTGAAGAAAAGCATCCCCACTGCATGATGAGAAAGATGAGTTCAGAGTGATGTGCAGTGTTAGCTTCATAACATTTTGCATTTAGGTCAAAAAGTTCAATTTTGGTCTCATCTGATCAGAGCATTTTCTTCCACGCATTTGTCGATCGTCCCTACATGGCTGGGCAAATTGTAAGCAGGGCTTCTTATACTTTTTACTCTTCTTGCCACTCATCCAAAAAGGCCAGACTTGTGTGGTGCATGACTAATAGTTGCTCTGTCCACAGAGTCTCCCACCTGCGGTGTGGATCTTTTGACTCCTCCAGAGTTACCATGGAGCCCTTGACCCAGTGAAAAAAATGGGGCTGAATAAAAAAAAAAAAAAAATATGAAAAAAAAAAAACAAACACTTGAGAATGTACAGATTTTTGTTTATAAAACCAATTTGAAAACTATGTATCAGTTTCCACTTCTCAGTTATATGCAACTCACTGTTGGGCTATCACATAAAATCCCATGAAAACTCACTGAAGTTTACAGTTGGAACATAACACAATGTGACAAGGCTTAAGGGATGTGTATGTATGTATATATTGCGCCAGGCAATATATTCTATAAATATCCATGAATACATCAGGTACATTTTTAAGAAGAAAATTAATTAATAGAAATGTGAATCAGAAATGATAGAAGGACATTAACTGGAACAGCCCTGCTTACCCGTTTAATATACTGCACCACCTCGTTGACAAAAGATCTGTTGATCTCCAACTTCTCTCTGACAGGTGACAAACCAGTTTAAATTAACACATTTAGTCTACAGTGACATCTAGTGGTCAATAAATTATTACATCCAGTTTAAAGAAGGAAAATAAACATCTTACAAGCACTTCGAAAAACTTACTCTTCTGTTAAATTCTTGTCTTTAGATTTCGCTTCATTGATCTTCTCTTGTCTTTTCTTGTCCATTTTCTTTTTCAGATCCTTCTTCTCTCTGTCAGTGATGGAATACAGTCGAAAGATGTTAAAAAGCTAATGGAATTGCTCTGTATTTATTGACATATGAGTGATAAACCCAATCTTACTTTTCACAGATGTCTCTGAGTTTTTTAAGCTGAGCACTCTGGCACTCCTCTGCTATACTTGTCAGCTTCTCGACCAGCTGGGGACCAACAAAAAGACCCGTTCTGTGACACTAAGAAAGCACTAACGCATCAAATTTGATTCATGGCTTATCTTAACTACTACTTCTTTTACATAAAATTGCACATGCTGTGTTTCTGATTATAATCAAATAACAGAACAGGTAAATATCCAAACTGCTGTTAGACTTATAGCTCATTCTTTTCATTTGGCATAACCTTTCTAACACCTCAGCCGTGTTCACTGCACAGATGCACTGGACCTGAACACATTCAGTTTTCCACATCATCCGACAGAACATGAGTACAAGCAGCAAAGTGTTGTCTGTGAAATTCTTCAGGGGGATGACCTGGAGTTGATTGTAGCACTCATTTATTCACTTGTTTGTGCTTGTTTTTCTAAAACTTTAGGACAGCAGGAGGCTGTCAGCACATCATCCGTCAGAGACAAGTCAAGGCAAGCTGCAGTCTGTGTCTGGAACATTAGTTTATTCCAGGGAAAGCAGCTGCATGATCATGTTTATGTTCTGCATGTTCACAAGCAATGTTTATGTGGGAGCAATGATTAAAAAAGCTGATATTATCCACTGTAAGAGGCATGACAAGATATCCAGATGTGTCATTTAACGAAACTGGCTCAGCAACCATTTTATATAGGGTTGTGTTTCGATCTACGATGGTTTACTGAAAAAAGCCACGTGATGTGACAAGACTCCTCCAGCAACTTGAATGCTTCTTACATTGTCAGTGGTTCAAGAGTAGCTTAACACAAAGGAAGTAACAGTTGTAGCCCAGGTCCTATACTTGTGTGAGTGTGATGGCTCTTTAAGCTATGACTCCAGCTGCAGTCTCCTTAAACCTCTTGAACAGCTTTAACTTTACAATCTTCTTTACTCTCCGGTTATCCGTGTTGCTTGTGTAACTTTTTCTACCACATTTTTTCCTTCCGCTCAACTTTCCATTAACATGCTTTCATACGGCACTCTGTGAACAGCGATCTTCTCTAGCAATGACCTTTTCCTACTTATCTTCCCTGTGGAGGGTGTCAGTAACTCTCTGTTGTGAAAAACAGTTTTGAGTTTAATTCATTATAATCATCAAATTCAAAGAAATTAATACTTGGAATTTATCACTGAATAATAATTCCTTATAATATATAATGCTCACTTTTTTAATTAAATTACTGAAATAAAATATTAATATTCTGATTCACTGAGACACACCTGTATGCATGGTGTGTGTTCTGCTGTGTGCGTACCTGCTTTATGTGTTCTCGTTTCAGGTATTTCTCACTGTAGTATTGCTCTTGGCGGAGTGTCAGAAGCTGCTGCTGTTGCTGTTCCTTCAGCTCAGCCAGTTTCTGGCCGCACTCCTGGTCCAGCTCACAAAGTTCCTGGTCCAGTGTCGACAGGGAGTTTTCGGACCGACTTGAGACAAAAGTAAAACACAGTGACACACATCTACACATAAACAGTCTCTAATTAGGATTCCTGCAAAAATCTTTTTGGGATCAATTTATTGGTAAAATGAGAAAGAAGATTTGAATAAGTCACTCAGGGACTATTAAGGTATCTCAAATATAAGTAATATTAATAATAAAAAAACAAATGGCTGGATAAAACAGAACCAAGAACAAATTGTGTTATTTCTTCAGTGCTTTTAAAAATATGCATTTATGCCTAGGGCAATAAACTGATTCATTGAGAATTAATAGTGATTCTTCAAAATGTCCCTGAGGCCTATGCAGGTTTCATAATCTTGAACAGGTTAATCTAAATAAATCTTTATAATTTCTAAATGAAACAGATTTTGGATATGTTTTGTATTACACAGCATATACAATAAAGCACAGTTTACTATTTGCGTCGCATCTTTCTTTGTGGTGAGGTCTTCGAAATTATTTTATTTGGTAACAAACTGTTTTAGCTGGTATTGTATTTCAGATCATAAGTTACAAATTACAAATTTGCTTTTTAACCAAAAACTTATTACAGAGAGACTGAAGTGAGTGTACCTGGTAAGATTGGGAAATGATTTCATAAGTGAAGAAATGTAAGTAGAACAGAATATCTTTAAATTCAAAATGTAGATCATTCTGAACTTGAAGCCAAAGTTTTGTTTAAGGGTAGTCTGGGTCAGAAATGATGCATTTGTCATTGAACATTTAAACCAACTTGATCTTAACTTAGTCAAGTTTGCATTTGAATGTGTTTGCGTTTGAATTCAAACTACAAAAAAATTATTAAGTAAAACAGAATAGGAGCATTACCTACCTCTTCTTACCATCACGTTTGTGGCTCTTCTGCAGGGTGGAACGTCGCCTCTGATGCTGGCTCTGCAGCTCAGAGACACGAGCCGTGTGCTCCTTGATCAGCTCGCTTGTTTTGCGATGGTGTTTTCTGACCAGCTCCTTCATCTCCTTGTACTGCTTTCGCTGCTCTCGGACAAAACCCTTCTGCTGCTTCAACTCCTCCACTGTCTGAGCCTCTAGCTCTGAACATAAAGGATGGAGCACCAAAAGATAAATAATGAGTTAAGGAAGGCTTACTTACAACAATTAGCTAACAAAAGTAACTTGAGTAATACTAATAACAGATTTAAGTTAAGAAGTTTCTCATGAGCATCCAGTGACCACTCTTGAAACCGTTTAGATCATTTTAAACCCTACCAGTGAGGACACTCTGTATGATGTCTTCAGTCTTCACTGATGGTTTCAGTGAACCTGTTCTCCCAAACACATTAAGTTGTGAATAAGTGACAGCATATTTGGTCTTCATTTACAACAATTATTGAAGTACTTAAAAAGGCTGAGACAGTCTCGTACCTGCAGACTGAGGCTGATGCCCGACCAGTGAGGGAGGCTTGGGGGCGATGATGGGAGTGTGACTCAGTCCATTCTCTGCAGGTATAGCTACCCTCTGGTCCACTTTAGATTCTGAGGGAGCATCACTTCCTGCCTCCACCTATTCATCACATCAAACACAAACATTTAGACCAACTTAACTTCAACAGAGACAGCTGGTCTCAGCAGAAAACTGCATGCAATATCCTAATTAATTTACGTAAACTAAGGGGTTACATTTTTTAAAAAAATGTATGAATAGCTGTAAATCTGAAAGCGGTTTTAGAACCTTTTTTGGGGGGTAAAAGTTAAATGTTTATCTCCTTTCTCTTTCTATTTTCAGAGCTCACTTGTTTTACCAGCGTTGTGCAGGACAGTTTGTAGACATAGCGTTGGTAGCCCACTCTTAGCATTGCAGATGGTATCGAGTCCCAGCAGGTCTTAATTTTCCGTTGGCTCACACTGAGAATAGTTGTATCACTTAAACCTAGATGCAGATCATTCAAGCCAGATCTTTGCTCTCTTTCTGTTCCCTCGCCACATTTATGCCCTGCCTTTCCATGCTCTACCTCATATGGTCCCTGTTGCCATGGTCACAGCATGAAACAAGCAATCCTCTGGGGTAATCATATCAGCTGGCAAAGCAGATAAAAGAGGACCCTTAGGGACAACCGTCCTTTCCAGTCCCCTTTACTTAATCACCTGGTCCTGCCTCGTCTCTCATGCTAAATGTGGCCTCATTTTAATATTTAAAATTCTCACATTTTTTTTTTCAAATATCATTCCCTTTTTCTGTCTTTTTCCTGTGGCTCTTTAAGATTTCTGAGCTTTTACTTCTACATTTTACCCCATTTGATTTGGGGGATTGGGGTAATTTCTAACATTACAAGAGATGCTTCACATCCAAAGTTTGATAAGCAAAACTCAAATGTATCAACTTTTAAAAGATCCTTCTGCATTTTTACTGTCCTGCTTAAATGTTGCAATGAGGCCAATTTAACCGGACGTAATTGAGCACCTCTGTTTCTTCTTAATTCTGATGTAATTCCAAGTTAGTACAATTCATTTGTAAAATCTACAAATAATCAGTTTATAGTTTGATACAGGTTTAACTTCAGGGAATGCTTTTAATTTCCAAAAAATCAATTAAAGGGTAATTTATCCAACTGTCTTTTATAACATGATATAAAACTTGACAGAAACAAGGTACATTGATGAGTGTGTTTGGATCTGCATGTGTTTCATCAATTCGGCCCATTGGTAAAGAAAAAAAAAAAAAAAAAAAAGCAAAACAAATGTAACACTTGGAAGAGATGGAACAGCTTTGTGAGATCTTTCTAGAATCTTTTGGAACAAAACAAAATTTCTTAGCTATGACTTGTTAAAACTTTTACAATTGATTTTTACTGAGAGAATGTTCGAAATATTGCCTGTGCAAAAGCTGAAAAATGAAGCAAACCCTAGTTAGATTCAAATGTTGTCTTAAGATAAGCATTTTTTTTCTCTGGAAATTGTGGCTCATGTGAGTTTAACATACAAAGTTGTTCTGGTGATGGATACAAATGTTATTTGTGAAATGCTCTGTAAATCTCTGCATGGTCCACTTTCACTAGGGCTAATTTAGGGGTTAGTTCGCTTGCATACAGCTCAATATATTCTAGTAGCCTGTTCTGTTATCATTTCAGTTTATATTTAGGTCAAATATGCATATCTAATATGTTCTGAAACCCCTGAAAACACTGCAGATCATGTTGCAAATGGACACTTACACAAGGTCATTTGACACAAACAATCAACAACAGAAGTCATCATATGTAGAATGTAATTAAGTTACAAGGAAATTTAAGTGTAAAGTTTTACACAAGATGATCTTATATATAAAAAAGATCTTATATATAAAAAAGAACAACAGCACTGTTACATAGCTGGCTGAAGTATAATTTATCATGGATGACCTGGAATTAAAGTGGGCCAGACAGCCTGCTGATAGAATTTGTAGGTATTTGTGGCAGAAATAAGCACTGGTTCTTAATTTATTATTTCACTACACGGTTTATGACAGTTTAAATAGTTCTGGTGGTAATAAAACCCTTCTCACATTATTTTGATCTAAACTCCCTTTTAACAGTGTTTATTTTAAGAGAAAATCTGTTCTCTCTATAGCACATTTCTAAAGCTGTGGTGTTTGCACAGAGAGAAAAAGAGAAATATGTCTTTGTAGCAGATTCAAGGTCCTAACAAGATCAAGGTATTCCTCAAAAACTGTAAGAATAACACCTCTTTGCATGAATCTCAATCAGGGTGGTATTCCTGACTAATTGCTAGGATGTGAATGATGACGTGATTCATACATTTAAGTGATTCACTTAAAGATAAAAAGAGATTGAAATATGTTGAGTTGTAAAATTAATATACGTAGTCTATACAAATATATGATGTACTAGTTTGTGATTTCTTGTCAAAATAAAGAAAGACAAATACTTTTCTGACCATCTTTGCATCCTGTTTTTTTTTTGTTTTTTTTGTTTTTTTTTTTGTTTGTTTCTTGTTTTCATTTAACACATGAAAAAAAGAGACCTTGGGTTCTGCTGTGTGCTTGCTATGCCGTGGCTTGTCTCCAGGTGTCACTGATACCTTACTTGAAAATGGGAAGTTTTCTTTGGCCAAAGCTGGTTGGCACACATTTAACATGCTTCTTGAATCTTTTCCCCTAATTTCTGCTTTTGAAATCTTAATATGCTCACAATGAGTATTGACCATGATAGAAAAAAGGCAAAAGTGTAAACAATTGTAAGCAACAGCTTACTACTCTGTTGAAGGTGACCATTGTACAATTTAAAACACCCCTGCAGCACACAACTTAAAAATGGTTAACAGCTTGTCAGAAACATTGATCTCACTAAAGAAGCTGACTGACTAATCAGTCACTATGTCAGATAAACATGTGTTTAAAAGGCTTCTCTGACCCTCAGCTGATTTCTAAATATAACATGCAGTTTTACAACAGTGATGGAATATACCTCACCATCCCAAAAATTAGATCACTGTTCATGGACACAAGTAACAAGTGTAAAAGGATTATACCAGCCACTGTACAGCCATGCAACACACTGGGTCCTTCACATGCAGATTTGTGTTTTAAAAATGAAAAATGTGTGAGCTGATCCAGAGTTACAGATTCAGTGTAATGTTAAGTGCACTGGGAAGAATTTAGAAATTTTCTTTTAACATGTGGCCAGCTTCACACTGAACAATCAACATTTATTTGCTATGCAAATACTAAATTAAAAAAAAAAAAAAAAAAAAAAATATAGAAAGCTAAAACGTCACCTGAATATTTCCTGTACATCATAAACTTATTATGAAATGGACGTTGGCTTAGAAAGCTAAAGGTCCCACTACCTACAAAAAGCCAGTAAAGTAAACCGATATATTTACCTAGCTATGTTTTTGCATACAAAGGTTGGCTGTCATGTGAACTCTCTAACAAGTCAAAAACACAACACAAAGCTGTTTTATAACTCTTTTCTTGAACAGATCCCTGCTTATTTCAGTCTGTCGGCGAAACAGTCAACCACATAAAAAGCCACATAAAACCAAAAAACATTGATCACACATCACAGTAAAATGGGCTATAAGTTATACAGAGAGGTTTTTAGAAATCTTCACATACCTCTTTGTCACCTTCATCTTCTCCTCCTTCCTCTAAAGTGAGAGCAGCCAGCTGATTGGCTCTCTGCTCCATCAGGTTGACATAACGGATGGGATTGGACAAGGCTTCAATGACATCTAAGGAGCAGGGAGAAAACAGTTCGGTTATCCCAGATGACAAAACAGGATCTTTATTTCCTTTCTCTTTTTCTACCCATGACTTACCTGCAAATGTATCCGGGACGTAGTCTTTCACTTCAACGTAAACAAAGAGGGCTGGTAACATCAGGGACTGGTTCTTCTCATTCCTTAGACTGATATATCGATAACCTGAAATACACATGAAAAATGTTACATTTCAGCAAAAGTATAAAATGATGCACCTGAATGTCTTGAACATTCATATTTTAAAATGTAATATTTATATGCCTGTTAATATATGGTGTTTATTTTTTAACAAAGGATCATTCTTTAAATAGTGTTTGAAATGACATTAACAAGAAATGAGGTTTGTCACCTGGACGGATGGCTGAAACAGGCATGATGCGGTGGCCAATAAACTTTCCTCCTTCTTCAAACACTGCTATCCTCAGTGAAGCCAGAGTGGGAAGGACAACCTAAAGACAATAGAATAGACAGGTCCAGATAACATCATAGGAATAAAAGGTGTTTAAAAAAAACAAAAATAAAAAAAAAAGGAATAAAAGGCATTTTTAAAAATAATATTTCATGATCTATGATCATGAGGAAACAGCCTAGGTGACACCAGGATGCATCCTATATTCTAGTTTTTAACCATTTATTTTGATGCATATACAAACATTCCAGAAAACACTGGACTAGGCTAAATTCATTTAATCTCCCAAACAAAGTATTGTGTCAGATTTAAAGTTATCCTTTAAATTTTTATATTTTAAATCTGTGAAAATTTGTGTTTTAGAAAATAGTGAGTCGAGTCGTGAGTAAGGGTGATGATGAAGATCTCAAGAAACAAGACTCACTAAATACCTATACATGTATTTAGAGCTACAAATAAAGCCTTTTTGAACTGATTAGGAAGAACAGCATCATTTAGCTTAGGTTCAAAGACAGATTAAGCAGACCAAATTCAGTTCCATATAAGGAGATTTATCATGTCAGATAAATCTTATGTGCCCCACAATGCTGACACATCTAACACTAGATATCTATATTTTTAGAGTTTCTTGAGTAAATAAAAATAAAATAAAAATTTTAGACAAGTTTTCACCTTCTTGAAAACAATAGCCTCTTCTTCCCAGAGAGGGTTGATGGCATTGCCCTGAGATGTCTTGGTCTTGAATGCTTTCCTCTTTGTGTCTACTGGCAGGCCAAACATGTCAATCTCCACGTATGTGCCTACTTTCTTATCGGTCAGGAACTGACCTGAGATGATCTGTAATGAGTGCAAATTAAGACTGAATGAAAGACATTCTGGATCCAGAACCAGATCCAAAACATATATTAATCACATTTACACTTGGCCAAGCTAAATTTTCATAGACCCTCAACCTGATTTTGAGTAACATACGCACAGATAAACAAAACCCCCCAGCCAAATTTTAAACAATCAGGTAAGAATATGCAGACAAATCTATAGAGGCTGCGTGGGATCAATATGAACATACACACACCTTAACAGACAGTGTGTTGGCGACTATCCCATCGACCGTGCTTTCAGTAAAAGGATCAAAGTGTTTATCCGGCCGTCTCATGAACTCTGGTTTCAGTCTGTAGCCACACTTCCCATTGTACTCATACATACCCAGGTTCAGCTGCATTGATAAGTCTGAGGAAGATAGACAGGATTTATTTTTCCGTTCATGGTAGACGAATAAAGCTTTTAGCCAATTAGATTTATTAAAAAAAATGTTGCAGTTTTCCCTCACCAATGGTTTGGAAGTTGAGAGCTACCAGCTGACAGCCGGCATTCCAGAAGAGCTGAGGGTTGTAGTTGGATGAGTCTACTCGAGTACCTTTAGGGTAGATCCTGCTCAGCTGCAGCTTGTTGTATCTGAACAGAATCAGTTAGGTAAAGAACAGCATGGTCTGCATATAAATGCACAGCTTAATCATCAAATTATAGTACTTAACATATAGTGAACATATCTGATAGCTCTGGTCAAAGTTTACATCTACTCATGGATGTAAACCTCAACATAAACTCTAATGAAAAGTTCGGACTGTGTTTAAAAGATTCGTAAAAAAATCCGAACAAATTTAACCACAAACTTGTTCATGGCTGCAAAAAGCATGTGGTCAAAGTGCAATGGGCTATGGGACATTTATCCAAATATTAGTGGCGTGTGTATATATTTGAACCTATATGTGTAACTTTGACCTCTGCAAATTAAATCCACAGAAAAAAGAAAAAAAAAAATCAAACTTCTACACTCACGTTTTGTTTTTAAAAATAATTAGTTGTATTTTGTATTATCTGTGCACCACGAAAAAGAACTACTAAAATAAATAATTAAAAAGCTAAATATTTGTGACCTTCCTGCCAAGTATGACCTAAACTGTGACACTGAAGGGACAGACTTTAGATAACAAATCTGTATATTGCCAGTGATCTCACTGTTGCTGTTATTGAGCAAAATGGCAACACAGAAGAAAATGAGATATAAAAGTACAGAAGGATAGTGAAGTTTGCCTCTGTCTGCTGTAAGTCATTACAATCAGAACAGAAACCAGACAAGCATAAAAAATTTGTTTTCCAGACAGTAAAAAGCAGAAAACTGTGCTTAAAGAAGGATACTCCACAAACTCTACTGGAGACTTCGTCAGTTGCTCCAAAGCTTTGGTCTCTACAAAGGAGGACATCTGGAAGCTCCGGTTGATCTCTGCAGGTTAACAGGAATGTTAATTCAAGGAATGGCACAGTTTTTAAATGCAATTAGTTTCTTATTGTGAGAACATAATTTTTTTTCACACTTCTCACAAGAAACATTGTTTTTATATCATTATTCTTCTATTAAAGTATAACATAAAATAGTTTATATGGAACACAGAATACAGGAAAGATAGTATGAGTAGTTTTCCTCAGTATGTCTGGGTTTTTCCATTTACCATTGCACTTGTAAAATGTTTATTGATTTGCTTACTTTTGGATGTCTCAAAGGAGTAAAACTTGACGGGCTGGATGTAGATGACAAGGTTGGACATTTCCTCTGTAGCGAATGCCTCACTGCCAGCTGTGCCCTGTGCATGAACAGACACACAACAGCTTTAAGCTGCTCTTACACGCTTTTCCTATCTTGCCATGTATGTGAGCACATTGAAGAATGCATGTTGCGTGGGTCTAAACATAAAGACATTAAGAGCATTTTGGGGAATGCTCCACAGTCCTGTGTATTGCTTTTAAACTGACACTATTTTGTATAGTGCTTGTGTACTCAGATGCAGGGTTTTGGGTGACTTTATCATATGATTTTCTCCAACTCTTTAAGAAGTATTTGATCATCTGTGCCCCCCCAAAAGTGAAATATTTATTAAGTGAATAATTCACAAAGTTGGTCTGGCTGCCACTTCAAGTAGTCAACATCCTGGGGTGACAAAATCTTCATCAAACCAGACAGAGCAACTGCGTAGTGTAGAATGAGATTAAGTTGTGTTCTGATCTGAAATATACATATATCATCCAACTTTGCAGTGAAACTTAGCACATGCGTGAGTTCTGAAGCAGTGGTGCTTATGTGTAGTAAATATGACATATCAGACCTGGAGTTGGACCACTGTATAGAGGTCAAAGGGGTATAAAAGTACATTTCCATATTTTGTCACATTACAACCACAAACATAAATATATTTCATGGGAATTTTATGTGAAAGACCAATGGTACACAGTTGTGAAGTAGAAAGAAAATTATACATGATTCAAAAAACATTTTTACAAATAAGTTCAAGGGATAGAAATACTTATGCAAGCCACTGTATCTAGCTAAGAGAGTGTAAAGTCACCATCAAAATGCAAGTAGATACACACTAGTGTGACGTGTCAGAAAAAGATAAAGAAAAAACCTAATGTGCTCGAAATAACAAGGGACCAATAGTTCACTCCAAATTAAGAAGCTAAGCAGAAGAAATTTTTTAAAATAATTTATTTATTTTGCCATCATTTTAGAGGACTGGAGTCTACCTACACAACATTTCCATCTAGCTAAAGATCCCAGTCTTCACTGGCACAACAGACTGAACTGGAAATGAAACAGATTTTTTTTCTAGTCAGCTTCATGCAGATAAGGGTGAGGGTGCAGATTGTGTGTATGTCTGTGGTGACCAGGGCAGCAACAGAGCCAGTGGTTCAAAGAAACTGAGGAAACCAATGAAAAGAAGGATGGCTTTGTGTTAGGGATCCCTCTGAAGCCCCTAAAGCGGCTTGCAGAAAATTACTCAGATACTTCTTCAAGTCCAGTGTAGTAAAGACCAATACAGAAGGTCACTGTTGCACACTGCAATAACCTTCAACAAAGCCTCTGTGAAAGAAGAGGAGCTCCCTTTGGGCTGAAATGCATCATCTCTCTGCTTTGAATGTGTTCTTTTATTTGCTTTTTTTTTTTTTTTTTTTTTTTGGTGAACAATAACCTGCACAAATCTTATTTCACTTTGGAATTATTGAGGTATTTTTCAATTTCAGTTTAAAGTGTCTTTTAAATACAAGGACTAATTGTCCTCATAGACATAAATCAGATTGAAAAGGGTTTTTACTCAAGGTAATGGAGACAGAATTATTAATAAAAGTCCTCAAGCATTTGACAGCCTTAGACAGGAAAATAAAAAGACATTCAAACAATTATAAATTATAAGCACTATTTAGGAATTGATACAGTGCCTTGCACAAGGATTCAAACCCCTCGAACCTTTCTATGTTTTGTCACATTACAACCATAGACCATAGGTAAACATTCTTGAGATTCTGCATGATAGCTGAATATAAATCAGTGCAAAAATATTTAGAAATAAAAATCTGAAAAGTGTGTCATGCATTTGTATCCAGCTGATAGCCTCGATAAAATACAGTTCAAATAAAGGCCTCCAGAAGTCACCTAAGAAGTAAACGGAGCCCACCTGTGTATATTTCAATCTACATAACAATTTACAGGGACGGTATCATGAGGTTGTAGAGAATCTTATTGTAGGGTTAGATTATGAGACAATATATCTACATGCAAAACACTGTGTGTGGCAGAAAATCAACACTGCCCATCATCCTCAACATACAGTTAAGCAAGGTGGTGGCAGCATCATGCTGTGGGGACAATTGTCTTCAGCAGACCTAAAAAAGTGCGGAATCTGTGTCAAGACTTGAAAATTGATGTCCAAAGTAGGGCTCAGGAAAACATGCAATGAATGCTGCAGTAAATATATGACTTATGAGAAAGAAGTACATATATTTCTTTCAACTTTACGTTCATTGTAAACATACAGACATACAGACAATGAGTTTATCCAGCTACTTGAAAAAAAAAAAAATCATTATTTTCATTTCAATAACAAGGTTTTATTGACAAAATTGCTTCCGGCCAACATCTATTTTTTTGGCAATGGAACAATTTACCACTTTATTGCAGCACAGAAATGTTCTGGAAAGTAAACAAGTGTCAGCAAATATAATGCTGGCATAGAGAGTCTGAATGTATGGTAATTAAATAAATAGTTAATATTAATTGCAGTCTCTTTGCAATTTGGATACAGCTGAATCACTCCATCCATTTAGATTGAGCTTGAGCTGTTTTGAAAAGAAGAATGACCACAAGTTTTAGTCTTTCAATGTGCAAAGCTAATAGAAGTACCACGTAAAAGAGCTGGTGATTCTAAAAAGTACAGATTCAGTTGGAGCTGAACACAAATGGTCACCACAATATTTCAAAATTTTTATTTGTAAAAATAGAAAAGGTCTTAAAGAAAATTAAATATAAAGAAACAACTTTTTTCCTTCGAGTTGGCCTATCTCTTAAAATTCCAATAAAATTCATTTTGTGGTTCTAACGGGGAAAAATATTCTGAAAACAGTCAAAGTGTATTAACATTTTCTCAACCCACTTTAGCTGTGTTCCACTTGTTCCATACACACCTCATCCATTGAGCCTTTTTTACAGTCGTCATCATCGTCATCCTCATCATCGCTTTCAGCCTCGACTTCACCTAAAATATTAGTTTCAGTTAAATTAAAATTAATTGCATACATTTTTTGTGTTTTTTCCACAAAGACAAAACAAATGTTCCACTGACCTTTTTGAATACCGATAACCTTTTAACAGTTTCATCTCGTAATAAGGTCTATCCATTATGTTTAAAAGAGCAACACAAGCTTTAACTGGTGCAGCTGAGTGACAGATATTTATTTTAAAATTGCTTAGCTGAAGCTCACCCAGCTCCTCTGCATGCATAATGAGAGACTGACTCAGGATCTTCCTCTAAATCTGAGCTCACACTGACACAGGAAATTATGTCTAAGATAATGGTCAAAGTGACCTACACCTCCAGCCTAATGAGGACCACACAAATCATTTTATGCTTCGGTTATCACTCACCAATAGACTTTCTGCCATGTGGTCTCAGGTTGAGCTCAGCACCATCAGAAGGTTGTGAGGAATCAGCCATCTCTTCTTTAGTTGAACCTTGGAGGAAAAAAAAAACAAACAGTTTTTAATTTTATTATTGTTTTTTCAACTCCATTTGTAGTTTTGCACTTGTGCGCTGTTTTGATTCACTTACTAAAATAGGTAAAACTGAATTATCTTAGTCTTTTAACTTCACTCTACATAGGTAAAAATATTTGCCATTGCTTCTTTACATATTGACCTAATTATTGTCACTGAACACACCAGTTAAAAGGGTCCTGGCCGTGGTACTCATCTTCTATCACCAGGGGGCAGTGTGTGCAAGAAATATAGTATGAATTCTAGGAATAGGATGTGGAATCCACACACACACACACACACACACACACACACACACACACACACACACACACACACACACACATTTGAAAGCTCAAATGAAATGTGCGGCACACTCCAGCCTGGCTGTTAACAGATCTGAGAAAACTCAAGCCATGGAGCAGCTGTGATATGGTTATAACATAATGGACACACAGCTGCATGCACACATACCAACAAGTTGATGGCTGCCACTGGCTAGTGTTTAAGGAGCCCCAGAAGGTGTGTGCAGCTGCCAATAATATCCTGGACTGATGGAAAGGGCCATGAAAATGATAAAATGCTGAACAACAATACGGTTTTGCTTCACTGCTTCAGTCTCTGGACAGCAGAGAAGTTTTGGTCCGCAGCACATTTTGAGCCAGATGTTACATATTACATCATGAAACATGTGTGACGTTGTCTCTTGGTACGTTTTTTTTTTTTGTGATATCTGAAAGTTTTTGTGCAATATCAGGGGTTCCATACCTGCACTAGGGGAGGATGGCTCACATACGCTGGAAGAATCGCTGTAGGTGTTGGAAATCTGCTCAGAGAGCTTTTTCTTGGTGCTTCCATCAGTTTTGTGATGTTTCTTTTTATTCTTCACCAGGATCTTCCCCATCAGCTCCATGGGGCTGGGAAGTGGAACTCCAGCGTCAAGCTGCAAGGAGTGCAGAAAAAGACAGAAAGACAGACAGATAACTGTGTTTCATTTCAGATTTCCTAAAACTGCAGTGAAGAACTGAAAACGTATACAAAGATTAATATCACTTATGATGAAGTTCTATGTTAGGTTGTTTAAAATGTAAATATGTGTTAGTGTAAAGGAAAGAAAAATCGCTCTGGAGAAGCTCCTGAGAAGCTGTACTGATCATTACAGATCAACACCTCAATCAGCGTCAAGGGAGGAAACTGAGCATTAAACCCAAACTTACACCCTCACAAGAGAGCAAGCCTGAAGTCGGCAGACTTTTGAATTATTAATGGGATGCACTGCTTTAAGATCACTGTGTTTAGACTTATCAATAATTCATTTCTTTAAAAAAAAGTTTGTAGTAATGTTGAGTACATCCACAGCTACAGTGTTAACTTATCAGCTACGAACATATTCTTGTTTCCTCAGTCTTTCTAAATGTTTACAAAAAAATGGAGTTCGGAGATTCATACAGCAGATTAAAACAAGATTTAACAGCCTAATAACCTGCTTTCTTTCACCAGCAGACTGTACACCTCTCTGCTGTTGGTGCTGGAAAATGATGCTAAAAAGATCAGATATCCTGCTTGCACTGGCCTCATATGGTTCCACTTACAACATTGGCAGTGGCGTTAAATCTTGACTCCATACAGATGCATTAAAAAGATAATTTTATTGAAGTATAGGTCAGCTGTAGTCAGGTCAGCTTTCTCTCAAAAATCCCTAAACTGTTGATCATATGATTTACTGGACTATTTTCCCAAAATGCCATGCACTTTATCCTATACATGTCATTAGCCACATTTCTTGAGTGACTCCTGTTTACTAGACTTTGCCTATCACAACACGATTAAGGATTGCCACAATCACAAAAAATACTATGCCTTCACTGTGTAGGATGATATAAAAAAATGGTTTCAGTTCATGCTGTTTTCTGTTGTTTCATTCAGTTACTGTTTCCCTGGCTGTAAAAGTGGAATCAATCTTTTTGTACAGGCATGAACTGCTATGGTCATAGACTCCAGAGGTGGTTATTTACATAAATCAATTAAAACTGTGAAACTTATACTATATTGATTAATTTGCTAATTGCAACACAAAGTGGTATAAATTACAGCAAATGACAAACCCAAATTCTTACTTAAGACCAAGAAAAAAGATTTTTAGGACAGAAATGTCAGTCTACTGAAAGCATACCTATGGACTGTACTGTTTATGCACTCAATACATGGTTGGGTCTCCTTTTGCATGAATGACTGGTTCATTGTAGTGTGGCATGAAGAGGATGAGCCTCTGGCTCTGCTGAGGTGTTAAGGGAGCTCAGGTTGCTTTGATAGCAGCCTTAAGCTTGTCTGCATTGGGTCTGGTGTCTTATCTTCCTCTTGTGAATAACCCTCTCTTCATAAGGTTCAGGTCAGAAGAGTTTGTTGGCCAGTCAAGCATATTGATAGCGTTCTCAACCAGGCTTTGATACCTTTGGCAGTGTGGACAGGTGCCAGGTCCTGCTCAAAACATGAAATCAGCATTTCCATAAAGCAAGTCTGCCGAAGAAAGCATTAGGCGCTTGAATTTCCTGGTAGTTGAATAAAACTGAATAAAACACAAGAGACCAACACCAGCAGATGACATGGCACCCCAAAACATCACTGACTGTGGAATCATCAAACAGAACCTTCAAGCAAAGGGGATTCTGTGCCTCTCCACTCTACTTGCAGATTCTGAGACCTTGATTTCCAAATTAAAATTAAAATTAAAAATTTGTTATAAGAGAGAACCTTGGACCACTATCCAACAATTCAGTCCTTTTTCTTATTAGCCCAGGTAAGATATTTCTGATATTGTCTCTATTGCAGAAGTGACTTGGAATGTGACAGTCTTTGTGTGGTAAGCCCTAAAGCACCGATTTCAGCAGCAGTTCATGCCAGGGGCAGACTGGCATACGTGACTACTGAGGATTTCCCTGGTGGGCCGATGGGTTAGTGGGCCGGTGGTTTAGCCCATGGAGAAGCTATCGTGCTTGCCCCAAGGTCACGCAGCACACCGTTGACTTCTCTACATCTTCTCCTCTCCTGTCAGGCAGCTCTACTGGATGCAGCCGCTGAGTGGACTTGTAAACACATGAATGAGTGCTACAGGCCCAGCCGGCTGACAATGACGAGCGGCGATCAGAAAAACTCGTCCCATAAAGCCTGGCCTACGAAAAGTAATAGCCTCTGCGACACCTATTAATAACTCAACAGTCACGAAACAGAAAAGCCTTGTTCCTACTAGTGCCACATTGATGAAAGCTGTACAAAGGCTCTCGCTCGTCATGCAGGGCTGGTCCAAGGTGGTATGGGGCCTAAAGCTGAATATGATTTCGGGGCCCCTCTTCCTGTTAAGAACATCACAACCAGTAACAGCATTTCAATACAGATTTAATGGAATCTGGGACGGGGGCCAAGTTTAATTGGCTGAGCTTCAAAGCAATCACTGATAATTGGTAACAAACCAACCTCAAACACAAAGACTAAACTCATAGCATCATACTGTAACATGGTAACACTGAAAATATGACGATTATTCTTTGCACTTTTATAAAGTAAACTTGCAAATTAAATCTTAAATTTAAATGTTAAGCAATTTAAAATCTTTTGATTTATCGCGGCTAAAACCGTTAAACCAAATTTAATAACATTCTCATTCTCAATAAACAAATGTTAAAATTCTAGATCTATGGTCTGTGTTAAAATTCAAGAATTTTTGAGAGGCCCCTAAAGGTCTGGGGGCCCTAAGTAGCTGCTTAGATGCCTTTGCTTTGGGCTGGATTTGTTGTCATGTCATTACACCTTCAATATTACCTGTCAATCACTGACACTATAAGCAACATTAAGTTCACACTAGCTGTGAAGACGAAGCAGCGAAAGCAAGCTACAAAATATAGAGGTGGTACTATAAAGTTGAGAGACAAAAAAAAAACAACAAAGCCCTCCATGAAAGTACGGCAACAAAATTTCTGACCTGTTTGGTAGTCCTTCCTCTAGTTCTGGGTCCAGTATCTCCACCAGACATGATGAGAGGTCAGATGGCACTGGTTGCAGCAGCTTAAGCAAAGTTAGCATTGTTTTATTTTTCTAACTTCAAGATGTTTTTGTTATGGCTGTTGGATATTATTTACACAGCCCTTTACACATTAACAATACCAATTTCCTGCATAAACTATGGCAGATGATGACCCAGGTGAGGCACGACACAGCCAGGCTCAAAGCTCAGATTTTAGCTTTATAGATAGAGTTTATGCTTTTAAGGCTTACCATCTTAATGGAGAGTATCAGTGACTGTCAGCTGGACAATTGTCAAGTCGGCAGTTGTACTCTTGATTGACTAGATTATAACAACACTTCTGAATTTAAAGCCCCTTTTTATCTGTCTTCTATTGTATTCAGATTTTCTGAGAAACTAAATTTAAAATTTTAAAAACATCCCTCTGTGTGTAATGAATCTATGTAATATACAGGATTTACTTTTTGAATTGGATTACTGAAATACAATTAAACATTAACGATAGTCGCTTTTATTGACGTGCACCTGTAGTTTGACCTTTATTTCATTTTTATGACAACATTTGTTCTGAAAAACAAGTTTCCCTTCAGCTTATTTTACAAAAGTAATGTCAATTTGTACCTTTATATTGTGTAACTCTGTGGGAAAACAAATAATTCAATCAAAAACGAGGTGATATATTGTATGGCGAGTAAGACCACTGACAGTGATGGAGAACTGATATTTCAGCTTGAAGCTGCATCATCTTCATCTTCGGTGAGTGGATATTGTTTTGCAGTCTGCTGTCTGCACTCGCTTCCACGTATTATTCTCAGTCCTGTCTGCTCTCTGCCTGAGCGCATCTCTGCTTGCCAATTCTGGTTTGTCAGATCCTTCAATCAAATCTCAACAGGATTTAAAAAAAAACAAAACAACTATGAGAGAACCAATTTAATTTTTAAAAGAATTTGGTATATCTTTCAGTTATTATAATGAAGATATTTGGATTACACAACCTTCTTGAGTATTATAAATGTGATATAATAAGCCAACATAAAAATATTAAGTCTATTAAATATACATCATTTTTATTATTTTCAATTTTGTTTACTGAACAGACTTGTTACAGGTTTAGTGTAAAAAAATAAATAAAACTAATAAAACAAAAGTCCAGACAGTGATGGATTTCTTAAAACTTACTGAAATGATATATAATTTCTCCTCAAAAGTGCTTTAGATAATAGTAATTATCCTACTCTACAAGGCTTTAATATATGATAGATGCGCTGACTATCATTGTAAAAAGAAATTACTTATCATTTATTTTAATAGATATACTAAATAATACATGTTTTTGCTTTGTATCACAGGTTCCTTAAAGCCAGTGGTATCCAAAGTCAGTTCTTGAGGGCCGGCATCCTGCATGTTTTAGTTCTCTCCCTGGTGGTAGTAATTACCTCCTCAGTATGTCAGTGTTCTGCAGAGGCCTGTTAACGAGCCATCATTTGATTCAGGTGTGCTGAACCACGGAGAGAACTAAAACATGCAGGATCCTGGCCCTTGAGGACCGACTTTGGGCACCACTGCTTTAAGCTTTATCAGCTATTTTAAAGGGAGCTAACAAGCTACTTGGTAGCTTGCACTACACTGATCATGGGCCAAATTGAGCAAAGCAAAGAGCTGTCTGAGCAGATCAGACAGAAGATTATAGATACTCATAAAGACTACAAGACTCTCTCCAAGTAGCTTCATGTTCTTGTGGCCATAGTCACTAACATAATTAAAAACTATAAGAGTCATGGGGCTTTAGCCAATCTCCTAAAGTGGACATAAGCAGAAATGCAACCCAGAATAATTAGCTGGATAGTGCATATGATAAAAAATATAGTCAAAGAAGCTGTCCAAAACCATTCAAGCTGAACTCCAAGGTCAAGGTATGTATGTCATGTTCCATGGAAGAAGACCCAGGAGGGCTCACCTACTGACAGAAAAATGCAAAAATGCCAGTCTGGACTACATCAATATACCTTCTGTAAATTCAACAGTTTCCTACCTAATGTGGAACAGAGGAATTTGGTTTTCTCTTGTGGCTGATCTGCAGATCACACTGAGGTCTTTCTCAAGGCATCCTGGAGCAAAACATGCTCCTCAGTGTCAAAAAGTTCAGCCTCACTCACAGGTTGTGGGTTGTCCAATATGATAATGACTCAAAACTTAAAAACTAACATAAAAACACTTCAGACTGGCTGAGAAAAAGCCTTGCATTAAACTTACATGGCATCCATGAGCTAAGGGCTTAATCCACTTAAGCAATTAAAGATTAACCCTTAAAATCTGAGATAGTTTGAGGAGTTGGCTCAGAAGGAGTGAGCCTGCTATACTACTAACTAGACCTGTTAATGTAGATACCACTTTCTTCTACAACAACAGAGATTGCTTATTGGGTGTGTTTTCTGCAGAAAATGCCACCACAAAATCAGAATTTGAGGGTGCCATCTTTTTTATCCATGGTGTTTTCATCCATTTATTTCTATAAAATATTTAACATAATCAAAAATCAAAAGCAAAGTTTGATTTGTGATAAATATGGATTACTCCATAAGGGACACAATTAAACTTTAAGAAGTTTCAAAGATAAATGTGTTTTTTTTTTTCTGTTATTGCTGTTCATTGTGGAAGGGAACCAACAAATTAGTCTGCGTCTGTAAATGTACTGAAAAAGATCTTTGTAAAGAGGAGATGAAGGAGGAACTTTTATTCTACAAAATCTTAATCGTCTTTATCCTCACCCTTGGTTGAGCTGGAACCAATCTAGCTATATTGCCTTATCTGACACTGCGCCTACAGACTCATGGAGCTGATATTCCATTCGCTATGCTGTATACATGACTGCCTGGCTGCCAGAGGGGAGTGGCTGTCATTGCTCTCACCTTTCCCAGTTATTACAAGCTCCGTGGTAAAAATCTCATTATTCAAAGGTACGTTCTCTCTCTGTTTCTCCAGCTCCTCCCTTGGTGTGCCTCTCATCTTCTCCCTCCCCTTCACTGTCCCTCTGCCACTCTATTCAAAAGGCTTCTCCCTGATAATACTTCAATGTCAAACCCAGTCAGAGGACTGTAATTCTCAAAGGGACGTGTCTTTGGCAGGCACCAGGACTGGTGGAACTCCCTGCGTGTGTGAGATAATGCTGCCTCAGAGTGGTGGGAACTTTTGCTCCTCTATGGTGTTATGCCAACAGGGACAGCAATTTCCCTGCTGAAAAATGTGAGAGGAATAACTTCTGTGCTAAAGTGTGTGTGTTGTATGTACAGAGGAGATGTGTGTGTGTGCTTTCAAGTTTGGAGAGAGTGTGCATGTGAGAGTTTGTGTGACAAGTGTCTATATTTGCCTCGCATGGGATGCCTGCGTCATCACACACACAAAGAAGCCTTTTGGGTGGAGGGGGTACTAGAGGGAGGGTTGAGGGTTTGGCCACAAAGGGACAATGCAAGCTTTTCTCTAGTAGCCATGGCAACAGAGAAAAGGCTGATAAAGGGCTGCCAAGAAAAGCTATGTTGTGATTACAGCATAAAACACTTTCATTTAATCTTAAACGCCTGTCATTTCCAGTCTCAGTGATGGCACAGAGGTGATGCAGACAAATAGGAGTGATTCTGCGATGAGTCATCCGAAGTTGGCTTCAGTGGCACGTAAACAGTCACTGGTGTGTGTGAGTGAAAGAGACAGACGTTCTGGAGAGGGTATGAGAATTTGCTGTAATTTTTATATTTCTGTTTAAATAGATTAGTCTCATTATAAATAAAATAGAACACCTGTTGCTCGAGTTCCCTTCACATTAATGCTGATACTGCAAGTTCTCACACTGGTGCCACTAGTTCAATACAATGCCTTGCAAAAGCATTCATGCTTATTTACATTTGTCATGTTTTAACCACAATTTTTTAAAGGATTTTTGGGGATTTTATCTATTAAGCCAACACAAACCGCCCTTAATGGTAAAGTGGAATTCTAGAAGATTGGATAGTGGGGATCTGTGAACATCAGTTTTCAATCTTTGATGCAGACTCCCAAATGAATTTAAGTCTGAACTTTGACTGGGCCATTGTAATACATATGCTTTGATTTAAACCAATCCAATTTAGCTCTAGCGGTAGTATTAGAAAGTGAATATTTATTTAGGGCTGCATAAATCACGAGCATTCAGCCACTTGTGGGGACTTTGCAATGGGAAACGGTCCTATGGCAGCAACTGTTGCCCAATGAGAAGAGTAAGACCCAAAAGTCTCCAGTAACACAATAAAAGTAGGAAGACAAAAAAAGTCACTAAATGGGTCTGAAAAGTCAATCAGTAAGCCTCCGAAAGAGGTGGAAAAGTGCATGATTTGGGATACATTACATAGTAACAGCATATTTGCAAAGTGGAATTGTTTTTTGATGATTATCTCAAACTGAATGATAAATCTGACTGCTTGCACAGCCCTACATCTACACCAGTAAGTTTCAGTCTGTAAAAGTTTACTTCCTATGTTGAACTGTTGTTCCCTCCATCTGTCTTCATATCAACAATCATTCCAGAACTATTGAATTAAATTATAATTTATTTAAATTGCTTTTAGTTAAAACAATGTCAGTTCTTGCTTTTAACCACAAAATGTCACCTTCTAAGGAGAACATGCAGACACTTCTTTGGCTCCTGAGTGCACTCTCCCATGGGTTAATACCATCTGAACACTTGACAGCATGCCATGTTTTATGTATCACGGTACATGTTAGGAAGAGGAAAAGCTCCTGAAAGTGTGAATGTCAGAGTGAGCATGTGCACATGTAGAGTGTGTTCGAGCATCCTATGTACTCACAGGATATTTCTCCAGTGATTCCATCAGTAATGCATCTCCAAATATTGACCGGCAGTACTCTGCCATCTTCGCCTGCTGTTTTGGTCTGGGATCCATCCCACACACACACACACACACACACACACACACACACACACACACACACACACACACACACAGAGACACAATCATGATTTCTCTGCTAAATGTCAATACACTGAATATGTATGTTCCTCCCCTGAAATCCCCTAGGATCTATTAAAGATAGAACAACCAATATTCTCCTCAGCCTGATAACTGACAGCTGACAAATGCTTTGTGCTCATCAAAAAGGTCAAAAAAGGGAGCTGCCGACTTACGAGTCCACGTGGTTCTCAAAAGACAGGATGACAGGAAACGGCGAGGTCTTGAAGGCACACTCTGCAATAGCCTCGATCACTTCCTGAACACAAAAGCAAACACACAAGAAATGCTGAAAAACTACAATGTATCAATTTACTATAGGTGTAGACAAATGCTTTATGATTTTATTTCATAGCAGTCTTGACAGCTGGTCATACACAGTCAAATCATTATTTCAAGGGAGGGGAATCAATGAACTGTCAATAAAAACAATTTTAATTACTGTGCTGTTCTGCTTTCCCAATCATTATCTGTTTTAACATATGTGACCAATGAGGTGCTGTCACAGTCTGAGGAAACAGTCTGAAATCAGTTTTCTGAACCACCGAGTGTCTAAATCAATTACACCATTGTTAACAATCAGTTAAGTTAATGCCTTCGTTTCTATTTGCACCATCTCTTTCAATAAAATCAGCAGACTTCTTTATCTGTAGCTCTCCTCCATCATACACAGCTCTCCTCTTTTAGCATCTTACTTTAATTCCATTAGGCTTCTTCTCTTAGTCGTATTAGATTAGAATTTCCTCTATCAATCAATTCACCAATTTATTATTTTTTTTGTTCTCTTGACATTTACTCTGTTCTAAAGATTTTAAAACTATAATTCTTCTCCTTTGAGGCATTTTTTTCTTATTGTGCTCTCCCCGTCTTGAGACCTTGATTAATTGCCCTCCAGCTTTCCTCTTCAGTGCATCTGTGTCTCATGCAATTTGCAGCATGCATGTCCTACTTTTTGTTTTTCTTTGTTTTTAGCCTTTCTTTGCGTTATCTTAATCCCTACGCTGCATGTTGATACAGCCAGTATTTGAATCCCAGCTGTATGCAATCAGAAGACATAATAATAATCAATAAAAAATCATGCTAAGTTATGCATTTATTGCAAATCACAAATATGTTTTAGTCACATATTTGGTATATTTCAAGTTATTAATTTTTGCGATTGGATTTTTGGATTCAGACAGACAAACAAGAATAAGAGTGCATGGATGTGTCAAACAAAATGTTTTTACAAATGGGAATTTTAGTGTTTAGATTTTACTTCTGCCTCAGGTGTTATTCCCACACCATTCCACTCCTAAAGATTTTGTGTGGTGTTCCACTAACACCACACAAAATGTGTTGCATTACTCTGTATTATTTCTTGCAGAATTCCTTTATTTATTCATTTGAATTTATATTTAAATATATTCAAATAATTTATATCATATATATAAACAACAAAAAAACAATAAGGAATTTTATAGATTTTTAATATGTAAAGTATTGTTAAAAAGTATTTGCTACTTTACAGATTTTATCTGATTTTCTTTTTTGTCACACCTAAATGTTTCAGATCAGAAAACTGTTTTTACTATTAGACAAAGGTAACCTGAATAAACAGAAAAAGGATTTTGAAGTGGCCTTGTTAAAGTCATGCTGAAAAGCTGTTCAATATAGCTAAATAATAATTCTGCAAAGAAGTGTGTGCCAATATTCCTCCAAATTAATGTAAAAGACAAATTGTCAGTTTTCACAAACACCTCATTTCAAAAAAGGTATTTGTGGGGAGCCACATGGCTCAGTGGTAGAACAGACACACCATATATAGAGGCCACTGTCCTCAACACAGATGTCACTGGTTTGATTCCCGGCCCTGGACTATTTGCTCACAAAGGGCCACACTGGTTTGGAAAGTTTTCTTTTTTCATTCTTAATAAATGCTACTGTCAATTGAAAACAGCATTTTGTATTTCCAGTAATTTGGTACTCAAATAAACAGTGAAGCACTGCACTTGCCGCAGGAGTAGTGCTTGCAGTGGAAAGAACATACAAGCAAATACAAATTGTGTTCGAGTTTGGTCCTTGTTGCTGGGAGACCAGAGGAAGTGGTTAGTTTTTAAGACTGCAGTTTGATGCAGTATATATTTATCAGATGGTCAAAGAAAAACCCTGAGATTGCATTTACAGATGAGGAGGAGGAGGAAGAGCAAGCTGGTGCGAGAAGGATGCATGTTCATAAACTGCTCTGATTTAACAGAGTTTATGCTCCTTCAGAAGCATCATCAGCACAAATGCTTCATTGCTCCCTTCAGAATAAGTAAAAATGGATTTGACAACCTGATGGCAAGTAGGAATGAAAATAAAAAACACCAAGCTGGAGAACCTTGAACTGATCAGCTCATAGTGATCAGTCAGCAAACACAAAAACTGCTATGTTTACAATGTCAACGGCTTCCTGTGTGAACTTACTTTCAGTCTACAAAGAGCTTTCTCAGAAAGTTAAGTTAGTTCCCATAAAACTTAATAGTAACTTAACAAACAATGCAAAATTTTGTTTTAAAAAATAGCACCTAATTATAGGAGTTGAAAATGCTGACCTTGATAGGATGAAAAGATTTACAAGGTGCTACTGTGGGGATGAAAATTTTTTTAACAATTTTTCTCTTTTGGTAGTTTTGATTTTGGTGTTTTTCTCTTATTCAATTCAAATTCAATTCAAAAATACTTTATTTATCCCAAAGGGAAATTAAATAATTCAATAATAATAATTAAATAATTCCATGTGTGTAATTTATCTGTGCAGTTTGTAACACAGGATTGCAACAAGCATGAGAATTACCATTGCCATATTAGCAGTGGGTGTGGTAAAGAGGCTTTAAAGGGGTCATGACATTAAATTTCATTTTTCTGTGGTTTTTGGGGTATCATATGATCTATTGTGCACTGATGAGGCCGTGTCAATGTCAAGAGTTGGTATCAAAAGCCCTGCTCATAAGCGGTCAGCTTTGTTTCTTTGCTCAAAAATGGACGAATCAGAGAACAGTTTATCTTTCTACATAATTCATATTCTCCAGTTAGAGCACACCATCAAGCAAACAGCTCTCCCCCTCCCCTTCCCTCCTACCCCTAGCTGATACAGCAGCTAATTTAAAGGCTAAGTGGCACTAGCATGTCTGGCTACTCCACTTGAGAAGAGGATGGCTACTAAAAAGGGGAGCTGTTATGTCCGAGGATTCTCAAAAACGGATGGAAGTTTCCACTTACTCCCGAAGGATGAGAGAATCAGAGGAGAGTGGCTGAAGTTCATTTATGGGGAAGTACCATGCAATTATAACCCCAATTTGAGATGATGTTCAGCACATTTTACTGAAGAGTGTCCCAAATATGGTTGTAGCCAATCAGAGTGAAGTTAACTAGGTAGAGCCACATATCATTACCGTACCCAACCCTTTTACCGAGGAGGGAAGTCTGACCTGCCAGAACAACCTCCTACAAAAAGGAGACATTATTTTTTAAAATTAAATTCTTTGTAGAATTGACATATGCAGCAATGTCAACTACATGAAATAGTCTATACAGTGATGTCACCACCCTTTTAATGTAAAAACTGCACAACATGTTTTCTTTTTTAGTCAGTTCATAATAATCACTGAAAGACTCAAAGCACACAAGAAATAAGAATAATCTTTAGGTCCTCAAGCAGCGTTTAAAAACATACATGAGCCTGTTGTGAAAAGCACAATAGGGGTTCTGGAAACTCAAAAGACCATGACTCATACAGCTTCTTAGGAGGCAGAAGGTTAAAGTTAGCTTGAACTTCTGTGAAGGCACCATTAATAAGGAATGATAAAATGGGCGGGCTATGCTGCTGTTGCCCTTTCAAGCAATGCCCATTTATTGATTTTCAGCACAAAAGGCAAAAAAACAAAAGCTTTTTCAGCAGAAGCCACAGTTTGGTTAAACAATTCACATTATGAATATGTATAAAAAGGCAACTTTGGCTGCCAACATATCTGCAACCCAGACCAGTTAGCAACTCAACACATTTGTAATGTTTTAGAAAATATAAAATTTGAAACAAATAGTTACAACTTATATTTTCCAATGACAATAACTGATCTCATTGAATGGCATTAAAGTGACTGATAATGTAAAACAGTAGAGCCCTGAAATTCAAGCTGAGAAAGGAGGGTGTCTCAAAAGTCTCCACATCCATGTTAAAATCTGGCTATGATAAAACATTACTTTTTTTTTTTTTTTTTTTTTTTTTTTTTTTTTTTTTCAAAAATATGACATTTTTCATGTACAATTCAACTGAAAACAAAATAATCTGTTGGAAGGAAAATGTTACAGTAACAAGGCTGCAATACTTATGTAAACTTAAACTCAGTACTCGTTTTTGGGATTTAGTCATTTTTAGTTAACACCTGACATCAGTTATTGAATTTGATGAAGAAGAAAGTTAGTGGGAAATTGACAAGTTCTCATTAGCATTCTTTTGATAAAGCTCCAGTTTGTCAAAAGAGACTATAAAGCATTGAAACAATCTCACTGGATAAAGGTATCAGTCATGAGAAGGGTACAAAAATCCATAATATACACTGCCTGGCCCCCAAAAAAGTTGTCACCAAAAGAAAGGTCATGCACTTTAACATTTTGTTGGGCCACGTTTAGCTTTGATTAAAGCATACATTTTAGATTTGCTTCCATCCAGTCTTACATTAAATATTCACTAAGATCTTGTACTGATGATGATAGGAGAGTCCGACCAGTGCAGAAAGCCTTTTCCAGCACATCCAAAAGACAGTCAATTGGGTTAAAGTCCAGACTCTGTGGTGGAGAATCCATGTGTGAAAATGATATCTTGTGCTCCTTGAACTACTCTTTCACAAATTGAGCTTGATGAATCCTGGCACTTTCATCTTGGAATATACCCGTGCCACCAGGGAAGAAAAAAAAATCCATTGATGGAATAACCTGGTCATTCAGTATATTCAGGTAGTCAGCTGACCTCATTCTTTGGGGTCATAATATTGCTGAACCTGGACCTGACAAACTGCTGCAATCCCAGATCATAGTGCTGCTCCCACAGGCTTGTACAGTAGGCATCAGGCATGATGGGTCCATCACTTCATTTGCCTTTCGTTTTATGACTCTAATCTGAAGTCATCAGATCACATGAAAATCTTCCATCCATTGCTCCAGGGTCCAATCTTTATTTTTCTCCCAATCCCTTGAGTTCCCTTCACATTGTACATGTGAAAATGCTCTTACTTTTACTAATAAACGTAGCCCTGAATTCTATTGTTGTTTTTCTAAGATTTAATTTCACCAAACGTTAAAGTGATCGCTGATCATTCAGGATTTTTTTCTGACCACATTTCTTCCTCAAAGACAATGGTTCCCCACCCTCCTTTCAGTTTTGAATAACATGTTTGACAGTTCTTAACCCAATTTTAGTAGTTCCTGCAATCTTCTTGGACGTCTTCTCTGCTTGACGCATGTCGATGGTTTGAAGCCTCTTAAACAGACAAAAATCTTTTCCACAACCACAGAATGTGCCTTTCAACATGATTGTTTAAGAAATGAGAAGCTACTCATTGCATCAGTTGGGATTAAATTGCCCAGGCAGTAATTATCCAATAGGAGGCTCCTATTTACTTAGTTAAATCCAGGTGGCAACTGGCCGGGAGGTGTATTTTAAATTTGGCAAATTCATTCCTTTTTGATTGCAGATATTTTCAAGTTAAACATAGTGCATCTTCTAAGTAAAAAAAAATGTATGCAACCCAAACTGCACTAACAGGAACATGTTTCAGAATCATCTTCTGCTCACCACTCCTGCTTCAAGGGCTTCAGCTTTTTTCATTACCTTAAAAGAGATTTCAGTTGTCATTGTAAACCCATGAGTGATGACAGGCTCTTCCTCTGTGGTGCGTCCTTTCCAGCAATCCAGTTCAATGCAGCGGCACCCAGACAGGAGGACCTGTTTGTACATCTCAACTGAGGAGTTCCCTGCGAGCTGGCCCGCTGCACAACACACAAGCACATACCAGCTCATTAATCCTTTCAGTTTACTTGCAAGCAGTAATAAACAGTAGAAGTGTCTAATGCAGGAAAATCTCTTTAACATGTCGCCATTAGTGAGGCAATTATCACTTTGCATTAGCAGTTTGCTTTCCTGCAGCATTAAAGAGAGCTATGTGAAAGCGAGAGGGTCTCACTTCCTAACGCTGATTTTTTTTCACATGTTTTCAAAAGTTTTTTTCCCACAGTTTTTTTTTCTCCCTTTGTTTAATGTCCTTTTTAAACCAGGGATGTAAACCAAACATTCTTGTGTTAGTCACTATTCAACACATGATTAAGATGCCTTTGAAGCAATGATACAAATCTTCCCTTTTAAGGTACACTTACTTGTTCCCACTTAGGACAGTAAAACTTGCTTCACTTTGAAAAGAAGTAAAGGAAGCTGTGTCCGTGAGAAGAAAACCAAGAACCTCTTGTTTGTTTTTCTCATTTCTCCATTTTGCAGCCTATGAGGTTGAGGCATTACAGAAATTCCATTTTTTTTACACTGCTGGAGAGGTTTGATTCACTTGAAAGATTCAATGCACTTCGGTTTCCTCTCAGAATAGATTTGAATAGATGAATTCTAATATCCATTGAGGAGAAAATGGCCCCCTGTATTGCAAATGCCTCGGTGGCACGCTGCCAGGAAGCAGTTACTGTGACTACCAGTCTGCAGAAATATTTAACTCATGAATGACAATGAAATGAGTCTCATGCCATAACTTGATTGGATAACCTCTTGAGAGGTTACACGGGAGCGGAAGCTTTAGATGCACCATCAGATTTGATTGAGTGACCTGCGATGTATAAAGTTGAACGTTCTCACTCACGGCACTTTAATTTTGTCTCTTAATGCATCACTGATCCACTCATTTGTAGAAGAATAAAGGACACACCTGTGCAATTAGAGTGACTGAGCGTCCTTACTTTTTTGGCTCACATCAGTGTGCACGTACCTGTGAGGTATGTGTTGTGTGAGGAGTTGATGAAGTAGTGAGAGAGTGGAAAGGTCATGTCTTCACTCTGGTCCAGCTTCTCCGGGGGAATGATGCTGTTCTCTTCCCCGTTCAGATAACGGGCAAACCCTTCCATTGAGATCTGACCTGCATGAAAACAATGCATTTGAAGCATTCAAGATGATTTATTTCAGTTATTTTCTCTTTTTCATCTAAACAACATTCAGGTCATAAATCCTTGAGTATAAGTTATGTACATAAGGTGTATAAAAAGCAATTTAGATAATAAAATGTACACGATACATTGAGTACAGAGGTTTACCATGGTTATACATTACCTTGCAAAAGAATTTACATCTTTTAAATTTTTGCAAATTTTGTCACATAACCACAAACTGAGATGTATTTTACTGGGATTTCATGTGACTGACCAATCTAAAGTGAAAGGAAAAGCGTAGCATGCGATGGGTAATAACTAGTCCCCTTTTAAAGCGCAGTTGGGTTATAAAAGTATTATCCCCAACTTTAACATTTCGAGTCACTGCTCAAACTCTCAAAAATGGAAAGAGTATGGCACAGCTACAAACATAGTCAACCCCCTAAACTGACAATACATGGATTGAGAGCAGTAAAGATGCCCATAGGAACTCCGCAAACTTGTACATCTCCGGTGAGAAAAGCGGCTCTGGTCAGATTCAGTCCACATGACCTAAATCCAGGTCTCTGGTAAGACAAGAAAATTCACTGTCCATTCTGGTTGTACAAAGTATTGACACACGAGGGGAGATTACAAATCCATCAGACTTTTCAAATTTTGACAGCCAAATTTAAATTTGCTTTCTAATTCACAAACATCACAAAAACTGTGACAAAAAATGAAAAAAATAAATCAAGTAGTATGAATGCTTTTGTGAAGCGATGCATCTACTTTCAGACACAAATTACATTTTAGACAATTGTTTTTGTTACATAAAATCCCCATCTCAAGCATTTTATTCTTCAATTTCTCTGGACTTTGAGCTGGTACTATTCTGAATTAGGAAAATTATCATAAGCTTAAATGTGTGAAATGGCCTCTTTTTTCTAGCAGTAGATCAGAACATAAATGTATTTTTCTACATTTCAAGTCCACTGACTTAAACAACATTGTTACTATTCATAATAAGTAATACAAGGATGTGTCACAGATAAGCTCCACCTGAATCTGTTCTTTCTTCGCTTAATCTCTGTCAAAGAAACTATTCTTCATTGAGCTGAAAAAAAGTACATAAAAGAGAATCTGAGCTTAAGTAAAAATGAGCCCTTGTCATCCATAGGAAATTTGACTGTGATCTGCAGTCATACGACCACAAACATCACACACAAAAACCTGTACTGATTCAATTCTGAATTTAAAGCAAACTCTATAGCTAAAATACCTCCTCCACCTACATACTCACTCTCCCATAACGTTATTCTAAATATGCTAAGTAATGCGAGTTTGATGGGTGCAGCGGGTCCCTCCGGCCACTTTATGCTAATTAATGCGGTACCGCCCTCTGCAGAGTTGCTGAGCTAATTAACGTTGGGTGCTGTGCGTGACATCGGAGCTCAGTTGCACTTGGTGTCTCACTCTCCTGTCGACTGTCGGGATGTCTCTGTGCAAGACTAAAGTCTGACCTGCACATAACACTGACAGTCCCAGTCAAAGGGTTTCCTCAGCTCTCAAGACATTTGTAGGCCACAGTGTGGAAAAAAAAAAAATGTTAACATAGCTGGGATCACATCTGTAGCAGAGTGAGACTCTACAGGGGTTATACCAAAGGTAAGACTTAAAGGTGAAACTACACCCGGGTGGGAAAGAATACTGCTATTAGAATGTGTCCTGACTATAATAATGATCTGAAAGACAGGTCTTTAACATGTGAAAATATGACGATATGTCAGTAATCTATGAATGGATAATACTTTGAGTCTCCTTATATTCAATATCTTAATCATAACATTGAAGCCAGCACAGTTTAAAGATGTACAAAATAATGGCAGAGCACTGAAACATGAATGAAGGATGTGAAATTCAAAAACTGATTCATTGGTTTTAGAACATATTTTTGATCATCTGCAATGAAAGTACACGTCCCTGTACAATACCTTGCAAACATATTCATTCCAGGAATGAATGGCAGTACAAATAAAGATGTGAAAAGTGTAGGGTGCAATCTTTGACCAGGGAAAACACCAGACAGCACACTGATAAATCTGGGAAATGCTTAAAGCAGGGTTAGGTTATAAAAAAAATATCCAAGCTTTGCATATCTCACAGAAAACTGCTTAGTTCATTCCCTAAAAATGGAAAACAGCTACAAAGTTTCACATCTCAGGTGGGAAAAGCTGCTCTAGTCAGACGAGATTAAAACTGAAGTTTTTACCTAAATGGAAAATGTAATGTGTATCAACACACTAACACTGTACTAACTCTGAACCTTGAATGCACCAACCCCATGGTCACCATCCAAACATGGGTATAGCAGCATCATGCTATGGGAATGCTTTTTGTCAGCAGTGACAGTGAAACTTGTCAGAGTTGAGGAAGATGGATGGAGATAAATATAGGACAATCCTGGAAGAAAATCTGTCAGAGTCTGCGTAAGAGCCTAGGGAGAATTCACCTTCTGTAACCCAGGTTACTGGGGTGATTATGATTGTTTTGTTGTTTCTGGATTCGGTTCAGTAATTTGATATTTCGTGTTTTATATGTTGTCAATGTCTTTTGTCCAGCAGTTTAAACTTATTTCCTGGTCTGTGGTATTTTACTTCACTTAAAGCTAAATTTTGCTCCAGTAGTCGAATAGGAATAGGGTTACACACTACTACATGGTATTTCTCTGTAACTACCAAACTTGGGCGTTATTCTTTCAACTGGACAATGACTCCAAACATTTAGTCAAAGCTACAAAGGAACAGTTTAGATTAAAACATATTCATCTGTTAAAGTCCAGACCTAAATCCAATTGAAAATCTTTGTTCTTCACTGTTACCCTGTATGTATGACTTAGCTTTAGCCTTTTTGCAAAGAAGAACGGGCAAACCTTTTAGTTTTTAGACGGCAAACCTATTAGAGACATATCCCAAAAATTTGAAGATTTAAGAAAGCATTAATTCAGTGGCTGAACACATATGTGTGCATCACTTAAAAAAAGTAGAAAATAAGACAATTTTCTTTCCACTTCACAATAATGCACTAGTTTGTGTTGGTGTATCACATAAAATCCCAGTACAACATATTGCAATTTATGGATCAGCACAATTTGAAAAAGTTAAAAGGGTATGAACACTTTTGGAAGACATGGTATTAGCTTTAAATCTTAATGTTTATTACATATATCAAAAATGCCATGTCACTGAACATACCATGAACAGTTTTAACCATACAAATGTCTATAAGAGTGATAAACCCATGTAGACAAGTCCATGAAAGTGAATGTGAAGGTAACATGTGGAGTTTTGGACCCGTCTGTAGGACAGATGGCAGCACTTCCTCCGGCTAGATAAATACTTCACAAGGGGAAATCTGTCACTAGGAAGGGGAAGGGCATGCTTCCAGAGCGCCCAGGACAGGATGAACACACAGCATCAGTGCGAGAGCTGATTTCTGCGATCAGAGTCAGTAACTGGGCAATGAAGCTACAAATTCAAGCACAGTTTAAAAAAGGATTTCCTGTATTTTCAGCACCCATGCTCTATTATGTTGGAATAAATGTAAAGTAGGTACTTTACTCTGGAGAGATTATTAAAATCACACCCAATTCTCTGCTTCAGTCAATTAGGGCCAATTTATATTCAGTGAAATCTGAAACAGAACATGCACATCAAATTAACATAATGATGAAACATTGAAGAGATTTTTAGATAAACAGCCTCTTCTGGACAGATTAGCATTTTTAACATCCTAAAATGCAAACACCATGTATAACAAGCCTTAAAATTAAATGGTTTGTTCTTTAAATATAATCAAACTGAATATAGGTATGTAAATGGGAGAGAATGGTGGAGAATTCTTGGATTGAGAAATGAATTAAGGATAAAATAAAGTGTTCTGAGTCAGAATACAGTGAGATGCACAATTCAATGGGACTTCACATAACTTTTTCATATTTTTGTGCCTTAAGAGGAAAATGGACAGTAACAAATTCCAGCACATAAATAAATTATACACAGTATTAATCATGAATTAAACTGGTTTGGTCTATGTATGAAAAAAAGTTGAAATAATTTGCTCGACAATAAACAGAACATGGTGTAGAATAAGCCCCTCGTTTTGGCACAGTTATGCAGCATACTTTCCAGCAGAGATAAAATTTGAATTGGCACACACCCGAGCTTGTTGCCTGATATCTGAGGTGGGATGTTCTCCAGTTCTGGCAGCAACTGGTCCACTGACACCTCAGAGGACATGAAAGCACAGCACGTCCATAAATGTTGGATCCCCTACACTCATCCAGTCCTACATGAATCATTCTGCTGCTCCTGATGTTTCAATTTTACCCCTTAAGCTCTTCTTTTTTCTTTTTCATTAATTTTGAAATAAGATATTTTTTTCTGAATGTATTTATTCATGGTGTCTGTGTGGTTATTAATGTTAGTCATGCATACCACTTGTTTCCTGCCTCCTAAATGAGATGTGCAGTACTGAAGTGTTCTTATCAGCATCTCAAATGCAGTAAGACATAACGACATCTGAGAGCAGAGAGTGCAGAGTTTTTCACATCAGAATCCTAAAAAAGTCCAAACAATCAACATTAAAACATATATTTTAGTTATTTCTCCAATAACAAGCCTTTTCAGTAGTACCCAGTGACATCTCGAGTGTTAAAGTTAAGACATTTGATTATTTTACCATCAATACAAACTGATAAGGCAAAAACGTGTTGAAATGGAGAGGAAAATGTCCTAAATATACATGTGCCGACAGTTAATTGCTGTTTTGCGCAATCTGTGCAGTAAAAGAGATGATATACAGTAGAAATTATAACCTTTAAAAGAGCTTTAGTTTTAAAGTCTTTGGGGCATATTTAAGGAAGTATTTGCTGGAGCTCATTGTTTGTGCTTGCTTCTCCAAGGTTAGTTTAACAGAGCAAATAGCATGTCTGCATTGTTGCCGTCTGCCCACATTTAAATAAGAGAATTATTCATATAAGTCTGTGAAGGTACACACAATAGTAGTGAAAAATTTCAGTACAGCCCTTAAGGTTCAGCTCTAAATGAACACAGCATTGTTTTAAGCTAAACATATCCAGCCATATGAGGCGCAGAACTAAATGTGAAACTCTGCTTTTCACTACGCAACTTAAAAAAAACAATAATGTACAGCAAAAATGTTGATCCACTGTTTAACAGAAATTACATTACGCTAAATGTAAACATTATTGGCTTTGAAGACAAATCTGCTAAAGTCTAAATCCAGCTAAATTCAGCTGTTTACAGCGATCAACCAGCCCAAAATGCAGCATATCACGTGACAACACACAGGTGCAGTGTAAGAAAGAATCCCTCTGCCGACAGGGAAATTCCCAACAGATGTGTTTTCATGGTGCATTCAAATACAACTTGTACACTTTACTGTCCATACATCAAAACATTTTCAGTGATTTAAACATTTTGTATTGTCAAATGTTGGTAGGCTCTTTCATTAAATGTTATTCTACAATCTATCTAGTCAAGCATTGTCTATTCCCATAATCGTTTATTAATTAACAAACTCAAACCAGTTCTATACTGGCAAGTTTTAGAAGGTCATGTGTTTTTTTTCTTCTGTCACAGAAAGTCCAGTTGATCCGCTTTCTCCCTTGAGGTCTGCCTTTTTTTCAAAGTCTTTCATCTTTCTAATCAAATAAAATATCTAAATTGCGTTTTAAATCCTTTTGTACCTTTTAAAAAACAGAATCAAAATGTTATGGTTGTGCAACATTCCAACAAAGGCTTCACATTCACACATTAATAAATAGATCTCAGTAAAAAATAAGTCTCAAAAGAAGAGCTATCTGAATTGCAAAACTCAGTTGCACTGAAGAATCTCTGTCCCACTTATGGTGAGACAAGGGTGAGATTTAATCATGCACAGGTGTTCCCAGTTTATTCTCACATAATCACAAGTTAATACTACAAATTTGTGGAGACTGTATCTCATTCTTTTATAATTTGATACAGTTTAAGCTTTGATCAAGGTTTTATTTTTTATCTCTGAACAAATCAGTTAAAGAGATGCATCACATTTATTGCCTCATCATGACCTAGAGTTCTACCTTCATTAAAAAAAAAAAAAAAAATAATAATAATAATAATAATAATAATAGTCATAGAAGGAAGCGGTTCGGATTGCTCCGCTTGATGAATGCATGTGATTTTGCCCGTATTTAGTCTCAAGAAATGGAGGACATTGCAATGCGTCCTGAATTTCTCTTAGAGAGTAATGCTAACAAGCTACACCCTTTTGGAAAGATATCAAAGAATAATCTAAATGAGAAGGCAAATCAAAGCTCCAAAAGCCAGTACACTAAGCGGTACACTAAAGAGGTAGAACCAGGATTTATTTAGGATTCGTTTCACACTGATGTATTTAACTTGTACCTAAGACTTAACAAAACAAACACAAAAAAAACAAACAAACCAGGAAATCTCCTTCACTGTGATTACGCTGGGCACCTAATGAGCTGGTGAAATATTTTGGTGATAATGATATAACTTGTGTGTATGCCTGTGATTATGCTGCATTTACAGGGTACTGTCCCCATAACTTCCCAGTTTCCAAAGTGTTAGACACCATGTACAACACGGTTTTTAAAAAGAAATGTTAAGAAGAGTTTAAAATCCGCAAATAAAATAAAAAATTTTCTCGTATTTTTTCATTATTTTTTAAAACAATTTAGTAATTATCTAAATTTCTGACTTTAAAAACTAGGGTTGTGATAAAAATGTGTGGCTCTGACCTTTCTGTGCAAGTGACGTATTGGGTTCATATTTGTCCACTAGCACCTGAACTTGCTCTGGTTTGAGCGGAGGGTAGAGGATCTCGTTCAGACGAGGGTCTCGTTGCTTGCTATTAATGAACTCTGTCATCTGCTCCACTGTGAGGTATGGGCGGCTCTTTGCTCCACTGTGGAAAAGAAGAAATCCAGAAATGCTATAAAGACGTGTGCTTGCACAAATAAATGGAGATGTGAGCAAAGAATGTATGTAATGCTGTAATTATAGCACAAGAAAACTACAAAAGTGAAAAGGATGCTTATTTCTTGATTAAATTGTCTTTCACTTCTAAGACTGTGAAAGTAAATGGTATTCCCTGTATCTTCCTGGCTCCTGTCCCCTCACACTTAGTGGTAATTAACACCTAGATTTATAACCTGAAGTGACACCAGTCGAGCTGTTACGCTGGCTCATCTCATGCTTTGAGTCGCTCAGGGCCAAGGGGCAGTTCAGAGTTCTGCAGTTTAACATTAAGCCTTAAGTTGTCCCTCAGTAAGATGCCCCTGGTTTGGGACTTGCAATATGTCTTTTATTTAATAAAATCAATTAAACATATGTCCTTATTTATGTATATTTACGCTGGGTCATAAAAAGTGTCTTAAAGTTGTTCACTTACTAAAATGAAATGGTGGAAATACTATAATTTCAAAAGATAATGAATGCATCCAAGTAAATAATTAAAGCCTGATAAAATAAACAATTGGCAGAATTTCTCAATTTAAAAAATTTAACAATTTATTGGATGCTTTTGATAAAAAAATTAAATATTACCTAGTTTTCTTTTTTGTATCCTAAGTGATAAAATAGGCTTTTGTGGTCATCTAATATAATTATTATAAGCAAAGTTAAAATTAGAAAGAATGTGTAAAAAAATAGCAACATACATCCTCAATATAACAGGTTATTGAGAACAGTACTAACTTTAATAAGAACACAGAGGTCTCACAATACGAGTCACAAAAAATATATACGTTCAGTATTATAGGGTTGATCCATATTTTTCTAAACTGTGAATTAGAACCAGTAAAGTTCTTACACTTCAGAGAAGATGTGGTCCAGCTCTGGTCGAGAGCAGATGTTACTCAGAAACATGCTGTAAACTTCTGGAGTGAAGTCCTCCTGGGGGATGGAATCATTCTGCAGATGACAGCAGCAACAGGGTTATATGAACAACATACAGATTTTACGTTGGGGAGAAGGTGGGCTATAGAACTTTAGAAGAACTGCAAATCAATGAACACTACATTCAGGCCAGCTACCTTTAAAATAAATACTGCTTTGCATTTAAAAGTGCTATGTTTTAAAAATAACAGAAAATAAAAAATATATATATTTTGAGTGAAACACACATCCCACATTAAAACTAGAATGTTGAATGCCTTTTGTTGTTTTGTAAACAAAATCTGAAGTTTTTTTATTCTCTGTTAAACATACAATCATATTTAATAGGTTACAATATGTGTTCCAATAATGGTCTTTGTGAGATTAAAAAAAGGTTTTGAAAATAACCTATTAAACAAGTATTTTTTTTTTCCCCACAACTTAGTGAACTAAGTCACTGAATTAAATGAACTTGTAAATAATATTCTGAGGTATTCAATATGACTGTATTTATTTCCTCATCGGTTTTGTTAGTAAAACAGTTATTTGGCTTTTAATGAAGCAGCAACCACAGACTTTAAAACACAGCTTACAAAGGTGTAACATTTACTAGAAAGACTCTATAATTCCCAAGTTCTCAATAGAACCCTGATATTCAGCAGAATGGTGGCACTGGGATTATTTACACAGCAGGTTGGAGGGAAATGTCAGGTGAGAAACACCTATACAAACAGAATCAATTCAACAGCTTCAGAGAAAAACAAATTACTTGTAAAGATGTCTAAAAGGCTGATAATTTTTCTAAGTCATGGTTCTTAGAATACAGTAGTACCACTGATTATTTTTAGGCCACCTTTGGTGGTACATAGAAGGAGAGTTTGGAATCATTTGAAAGGTAAGAATTAACAAATTAACTGTGAAGTACAGTGGACCCCCAGTATTTGAGGGGGTTAGGGACCACAACTATCTGCAAATAGCTAAAATACGCAATAACTTTAGACTCCTCTGAAAGTGCTTATAACTGCCTATCTTAATGGTTCAAAAACTAAATATATATTAATATTCTGCACAGTGGAAACTGTCTTAGCACGACAGCAAAAGCTAACACCTACAGTCTTCCTTATTGCCACTCTTAAAAGTACAGCCAATCAGCAGCAAGGAAAATGAATGGTGCTCCTGGATTGGCTCCTTTGTAAACACCAGCCAATAGTCTTTCAAATAGCATTGTGCTAAGATTTTTCAGCTTCACAAGCTGAATTTTCTTTTGATTATTTTAGATATGCTCTGTGAAAAAAATCCACGAATAGGTGGATTTTCCATGAATAATTTGCAGTTATGCTACACAGAAAAATCCACAAATAGCTGAATCCTGAGCCCCAATTAGGCAGGGGTCCACTGTAGAGCTACTGATCACCTAAATTCAGTAGACGAGTTAGTAAAAAAACACACTGCTATCTGAAACCACTTAAGCGAGAGGTGAAGTGGAGAAAATTCAAGAACTCCCAGTCTTGGAACTTGAGTGACTTTATCATGCTCCAGTTTCAAGTTGGGAAAACAGTGGGCTGTGATACATTTATACAATTCATCCGTATGGGATTTTGAGGTCAGGGCTGGTGTGAAACCAAACAAATTTTCAACTTTCTTTCTTGGAATTTCGAGCTGTGGGGACCTTTCTGTCAATTTTTCTCAATCAGTGTCAATGAAAACAAATAACGTTTTTCTTTTATCCTCTTTTTGTTTTTTATGATATAAACTTGAAAACCTGGTATTTCCTGAGGTGGATAGATCCAGAGAAGCTGCTACACATAACTAAAACCCTTTTAACATGTAATATATAGTGAATGTGTTTTTGCATGACGTCAATAGAGATATAAAGAAAAACTTGTTTTAAGCAGAAACCATCCTCTGTGAGCTGATCATCAACCTCATCCCCTCTCACCGCCTCTGCACATTAATGAGTATATTCTATATGAGTCATGCTGTGTGGATGTGCCAGTTATTTACTGTACTGTTTAAATAAAATTCTTGCATCCAACTCCCTGATGTGTCAGCTGGAAACACCAATCTCTTACTCATTCATTAAATTTTCTTTAGAAGATCATCTCCATGTGGTCACAGCTTTGTACATTCAACTTATCAACAGAACTGCTTCCAGTTTGCACCCACAGAGTGAGCTTCGTACAGGGCTATCACAGCCGAGCAGGTATGATAAAGACAAAGTGCACTCAGCAGCAGGCAGCAGCAATGTACCAACAGGAACCAGAGCAGAACCAGAGGGTATTAGAAAGGAGTGGGAGAAGAGAGGGAAGCGAGAAAAGATGTACGGGGAGGGGGACGGAGGTCAAGCCTTGCTGAAACTCACTGAGTCATTCAGGGGACCTTGGTGTGAACCATGTTGTGAATGCACTCCTGCCTGTCAGGGTGTGTGTGTGTTCAAGGGATTAACAGCGATACCATTTAGCTGTAATTACTTGCACTGTGGAATAACAACAAATCCCAGCAGACCTGCATACAGTAACACATTTTTTCCCCTTCTTGATGCCTTTCATTGTGCTAATTATGTATAGCTTTTATGTGTGTCTGTGTGTGTGTTTATATTTGAGTTTATGTTGAGAAACCATTTATTACAGCCTTATTGTCTGCTCTCCTGTATATCCATATGTTTCAGCATGTGTTCAGAACTTCATTAAACAGCATCTTGTCACTTTCAGGCATGCAAATGGCTCGCTACTCCACTGCTGGAGCGCAGAGATGGTGCTGTGGGACGGCTTGCATGAGAAGGCAGCTTTTGTCATCTGAAATCTGAAAATAGGTAGAAATAAAGCAACTTTTGTCATCTTTATTGCTCCCACTGGGTCTGTTTGTTACCTTACAACGAGGATCGAATCAGTTCAGAGTGGGAAGCCATGCAGATATCCAGAAAGATTGACTCCAAACAAATGAGCATTGTAGCAATCAGTTACTGTTTCAGAAGAAAAGAAAGTGGGCTAAATGGTGAGAGAACTGACTGAGAGATGGGTGGAGAAGAATAAATAGCTTGTGGGTGAAGAGAAGTAGGAGGAGACAGAGAACAAGCAACACATATGGAAGCAGAATCATACGACAGAGGAAATGTGTGGACCCCCCAGTAGAAAAAAGGAAACTCCTGTATTTTGCTGTCTTACTCTGCCAGAAGGGAGGTTGCAATTTTCCAGTGCTGTCTCCACTCGCTTCCTGTCTGCTGAGAACATCCTGAAGATACTGCAGGCAGACAAAAACAACCTCTTATGAGTAAAAACAGAAAGTGTCACACTGACGGAGAAGTTTCCCCTCTGATCATCTGAATGTCAAATCCTACACTTTCAACCAAGGCTCATTCAGGATATCTTTCAAGAGACTTCTATTGTCCTGTGGGGAGCTTCCACTATAAGAATGAGTCACAGTAAAAACTACAGAGTGAAAAAAGGCAGAAGAGAAATACAAATTCCAGTGAGAGTCTGCAAACTGGAGGAAAAAGAGGGGCACAGAAAATGAAAGATGTAGAAGAATATAAGAGGAAGGAGAGTAAGAAAGCACAGCCTCCCTTCATGAGTGTAGCCTTGAAGTAAAGTTAAAATTTTTATTACTGATTCACTTTTTGAAACATTGGGAAGTGTTAATACTGTTCCCACTCAATGATATGAAGACATAAGTGGGATAATATCACCAAACGGCTCCATAAAAGGTTTCTAATGGATCTTTAGTACAACAGCTGATGAAAGATTGCTATTGTACTAATAGCAGTGTTTTTCTTCAATTCAAGGTCTCGTGAACGACACACACCGTTTAATAACCATCAAAAATAATTCTCTATTTATTCCTGAAGCTGTAATAAAGAACAAAGATGCAACATGTTAATTAATGAAATTGATTAATTAATGACTAATCAGCCACAGACCAGAGGTCAGTTTTACATTTATCCACTCTAAACATTTTTCCTTATTTATTTAATGCATTAAACTGAAATAGTTTCACCCTTCTTGATCTATAAACACATAAACCAACAGCATGCAATTTGACTCATATTTATGAGTTTAACAAAAATCTGAAAAGGTTAGGGACACACATTTCACAATCACATTTCTTCTTTTTTATGTATATAGATCTTAGAAGAAAAAAATCTGAATTGTTTAAAATCTAAATCGGCAGGTCAGACCTCAAAGACCTTAAATTGGTATCAGCTTCATCGGTCCATTTCTAATTACATATACTAGTGATTCAACCTCTGAAGTATTCAGATGTTGCTAAAATCTGTTTTTAATATTTACACTCAATGATATGAAGAGGTAAACAGATCATTAGGATAATCTTAGACAAAATGCAGAGTAAATAAATTTAATGAGCCTTTAGTACAATGGTAGAATAAAGAAATTGTTGTTTCAATATTAGGTCTTTCGAATTACATACATCTCAACTACATGAACATACATAAATGATGCCTAATTTCTATGTAATGCAGACATAAACCTGAATAAAGATTCAGAATGTTATAGCTTTTCTCCTTTTATACGACTACATTTGTTGCTGTTGTCAAAACTGGGATACTTGTAAAACCAGTAAATAAAAATACACCAATCAATTGGTCAGAGATCAGAATCCGACAATTTTACCTTGAATGGGTCTGAATGGTAATTAACAGATAAAGTGTTGAATATTCCACTTTTATTTATTTATTCATTATATGCATCAAAATTGAGAATCCCACTAAAATATTTTCATTGTTAAAGAACCTGCAGCACATTTCTTTTCTCTTTTATAAAAATGTTCAAATCTAACCGAATATTTTGACTCAATCAACTATTCTTTTCAGAATTTGTTTTATATTACCTTAATTTCATATTACTGATGTTTCGATCTCCTGTTTAGGTAAGTCAGCTCTTTTGAAATATGACAGGTTAAGATTCCTAATCAAACAAAAATAACTATGAATGACATCTCGGTGGTACAGTGGTAATATTAGGGGCATATAACCACATTTCCTTGCAGTAGACTATGAAATATATGATACATTTTTGAAAAATTATTGGGTATTGTCCAAAAAAGTATGAAATTGATAGAAATTACCAACACTCGTTGCAGATACATTTTTATTTTTGCACAACACCAACACTATTTACAAGCATATTTTTTCATCATACATGCATGGAGATAAAAAAAAATAACATTTCCTAATTAATTTATCTCTATAAAAGCACAAATCAGCCATCTCTGACTATCAAGGTCGTTCAGTTCCTGTCTTCAATTTTTCTATATACACAAACGATAAATATGATTTACTGCAGTGACGTCTGGTTCATTAAATGTACCACATGATTGTTTAGACATGTTTTCATCTGCCATAGAGTGTTTTATTTATTGGCTGAGGTATGCCTGTGTGGTGGATCTTTGAGTACGCACCGTACGCTCTAAGGGACAGCACAGTCAAACTGACATTACTCAAGAAGAAATGCCTCCCCAGCCAGGAGGTTAATTCCCTAAACGGTGAGGAGTGTGTCGCTGGCTCTCTGTTTTGACACCCACCGCTTTCCACAGTGACTCTGAGGGAGGTTATCACAGAAGTTCACTGTTGCTGCCTGAAAGCCCAACTTGAATAATGGCAAGAGTTAGTTTTTCAAGATCTCCTTGTTCAGCCTGTAATGGCAAGAGTTGATGACAAAGTCCCAGACAAATGAAACTAATACTCTAACTAGAAACACACACCCAAATATATACTACATAACTACCACTTTAATAATGAAGAAGATGATATGGATTGCATTAAAAATGTAAAGAAATACCAAAATGGAAAAGGGTGGGGAATAGGGATAATATATGCCTATATATGCAAACATCCACAGAAAGGCTGTGGATGTTGAAGTGCACTAATGCCCAGAGTAACGTGTAGAGGCTGAGCAAGCTACAGTGTGCACTGATCAAAAGAGCTGAAAGGTGCCAGGGGAGAGAAGGATGAGTCAGAAAGACTTACTTCTTGACAGGAATTCGTCCCTCGGGGTTGAGCTGCAGCTTCAGTCGAGTGTATCTGCAATGGACAGAGAACACGTTTTAAACCAAATGCAAAAGCAGTTTCTCTGTGTGAAATTTCTGCACCAGTGTATTTGCTTTCTGTGTGCTTGTTTTGTCACCAAAATGTTTCACAGTGCAGAGGGTGTGTTCAATATGATGTGCAGTGCAGCTTTCCATCAGACATAGTTCAGTTGTGGTCTAATCTGACCAAAGCACCCTCTTCCACATGGTTAATGTGCCCCCTTATGACGTTTGACAAATTTCAAATGGGACTTCATATTGCTTTCTTTTTATCACTTTTTCACATAGGCTAGTTTTGTGGGGTGCACAACCAAAAGTTGTCCTTTTGACAGAATATCCAACCTGAGATGTGGATTTCTGCAGTTCCTCCAGAGTACCAAGGGTCTCCTGGCTGCTTCTCTGACTAAGACTGCTTCAAAGGAAGCGACGGGCACTTTGCACCTCTTTAAAACCCATAATTGTATACATGTTGCTCAATGGCAGACTAGAGGTACAACTGAACATGCTGCCTGTGCCTTGCACAAAAGTTAAAATCATTTTAACTTGGGTGCAGCGATCTGTGATGGAACGGGCATCAAAAACCAGAGACCATCACATACATGTCCACAAAGACCATGATGGAAGAAAAGCTTGTGATATCCCAGCATCTAAAACCATAATCAGCCAAAAAGAAATAAATAAAAATAAAATTAAAAAAAAGTCTCCAAAAAGAAGAAAACAGAACTAATGTAACAGAGCTACTCCAATATGCTGCCACCATGAGCAGTGCAATTCATGATGGTGTTCAAAAAATAACACATCAAAAAACATATGCTACAAACACTGTTGGTGTACAGATATAAACGCTTCTATCACCCCCCCCCCCCCCAGTGAGGGCACATGTAGAGCTTACTTTGCATACCATGAATGTCAGCCCATGTTTACACTGCAGCTATGAAATGCGGTTAATTCCTGGAAGTCCCAAGAGTTGGCAGTGCAGAGCAGTACAGCGGCAGCAGCCACGCAAGCAGAGCAACCTGGGCTATAAATAGCTCGGCTGCAACAGGAGCTATCATTATAGGTCGAGCTTTAAGTGGATGCTGGCTAATAATTAATATCCATTATAGTGTCCACTTCTTAGGGCAGACTAGCTGCCTGGGGGAAAGTCACAGATGCCTTTAATGGTTAATAAGGGAAAGACTTGTTTTCTCAAGCATTTTTCTACAAAAAGGAAGCAACAATGTCAACTGAGAATGAACTTTATCCAAACAGCTAGAATTGACTGGCACAGGAAGGCAGAAAACACAAGAAACAACAGAGAAAACTGAATAATATGAATAGGAAGAAAATATTTGATTGCATATGGCTCAATGTTCCTTATAGCTGTCCAGTTAATTTTTTTCTAATCAAATGTGACCCTATGGCCAAAAGTCTATTCTTGATGTGAGCAAATAATTGTCTTTGTGCTATACAAATCACAAAAGAACAACTTGAAGTGAATGTTCATTTAAAAATCTGCTGGATTCTGCAGTTTCCTGCTGCTTGCAACATGTCTTATCATCCCTACTATTAAAAAAACCTCTCACAGCCTTGAGAGCTGGAGAGTATTGACCACATGCGGAGAAACATCAACATCATTTCAGGGATAAAGCCTCCACATGTTGCAGGAATGGGAGTAAAAACTATTGCCCGATTTGTAAGCAAGCAGTGAACAACAGCTACTGCTGTGAGCAACCATCATGACTGCAAAAGCCGCTTGCTTCAATTTTATTCAACCCTCTCCATGCTATGTGGTCGATGGCCACCTTTATTGTCTCATAAGTCAATTAGCCTCCTCAGGGGTGTGAGTTAATGGCTTCCATTCGCTGATAAACATCAGATGGCATCAGGGAGACGTCACCAAACACAGCTCTGGGTATTCACTAAAAGCAATGCCTCACATTTATATTGAAGCTCACTTTGCAAGAACATCATTCAGTCTCGCACCATTCCCATAAATCAGTGTGGACAAGTGAGTGTGTCTCGTAGAGATGACCATGATGTAGTGAGCTGTTTGACACAAATAATCCAAAAACACAGGTTGGTGTGGAGATAACTGATTATGAATCTGTCGAGGTACGACCATTTATAAGGTCAAGTGGTTATTTTTCTAAGAGTGCGACTTAAAACTAAAGCCCCCATGCACCACAGTATTGGTTGTGTATTTTTTTATGCAGATGGTATTTTATTTCATTTCTGTGATGTAATCTAGGAAATGAGGTGGGGGTAGTGTATCACAATAAATAAGGTCTGAGAATGAAGACACAATAAACAGAGAAATAATGTCAATTAAACATTTTTATGAATAAACTCAATGAAAAATTGAAACAAAACTCTGAAAAGTTAGTTAATTAAAGTAACTCAAAACCAAAATCCAAGGAAAAACCAACTCTAAAATGTCTCGCCAAAGTAAAGTATGAACCTCCTCCTCATAAAAAGAAAAAAGAAGAGCATCACTACACTAGGTTAACCATACTCCAATTAACGTAAAAGACAGCACATGTTTCACATAGAGGCCAACTTTCACCACTAAAATGGACAAGAAAGCAGCTCCTCTCCCAGCTGTATGCCAAGTGACAGACTGGAGTCAGCTGTGCCCACTTAATCTGCAGAAGCTGCAGGAGGTCTAGCACATGCCACTCTCAGAGGAGAAAGCCACACCTAAACCAAACATGCACCGCTGCACATAACACTGGCACTTATGATAGAGGTTCAAGAAGAAAGCTATTGTTGAAAGAAAGCTTTAAGGGGGTCAATTTGCTCTTCACCACAAGCCATGTAGAGGACACAGCAAACAGGTGGTAAGAAGATGCTCTGATCAGATCAGACTAAAATGAAGCTTTTTATCACATTATAATGAAAAAATTTAGAGGCTGCAAGAGTCTTGAGACTGGGGGAGAGGTTCAGCTACCTTCCATCAAGCAGTGACACTTAGCATTCTGTCAAATGTTCATTGAAATGGTTTCAAAGTTTATTCAAATGTTGAATAAACATTCAAATGTTGCAATGACCAAGTCAAAGTCCAGACCTATATTTCTACATTCAAAATCACTCTAATCTGAGTGAGAAAGAGCTATTTTGCAAAGATGAATGGGCATACATTTCCATCTATTGCTGAGCAAAATTATTAAGAGATATACCTCAAAAGACTTTTAGCTGTAACTGCAGCAAAATGTGGTTCTAACAAAGTATCAGCTAGCTTAGTCAAGATGAATACAAATGCATGCCACAATTTCCAGATTTTTATTTGTAAAACCTTTTGAAAACCATGTTTCCTTTTCCTTCCACTTCAGAATTGTACTCTATCTTTTATTTGTATTTGGTGAGATAATATGAAAAACATTGAAGTTTGTGGCTGTAACATAACAAAATATGCTAAAGTTCAATTAGTATGAATACTTTTACATAGCAGTATACCCAAGTAATAAAAAAGCAAGTATAGTACAGTAGATGTACCATTTACTTTTCTGCACTGTACAGCTCTTAACTTCAGTGGCACTAGAAAACGTCTGGCATCTTTGTGGTGCCAGAAAACCTAATTTTCATGTCTATATTGGGAGAAGTGGGCTTTTACATTTTCTCTAAGGCATACTTGTGTGTTCAAATAACATACGCTTTTTCAAGGCAGGCCTCTCTGGACATGTTCTGTGCCAAAAGGTTAGACGCCAGGCTGAATAATTCCTCTGCCCATTCCTGTAGAAAGTAAACCAACACACATCATGTTAGTATATTTCTTACTCATAATTTTGCCACTTATTTAATTGTCTTATTTAAAAAAAAGACCTTTGCGATCTCCTCTTGAAAGGCCATGAAGTTCAAGTAGGTGATGTTGACCATGTCAGTTCCGCTAACCACTGTCAGCATCCTGTTCTCTAACCTCCCTGCCAGTGTGCTGACATCCAGCAATTCACGCAGCTTTGCATCCTTTGGAGAAAAACACACAAACAAAGCAGAAAAAATTCATTACAAAGATTTAAGAGAATGAACAAATCCAAGTCACTGGTTTAAGGTGTAAAATGCATTTTTATTATCACATTTTTCAAACACTGTGGGGGAACAAGTCACCCAAACATGCATTCAAAAACCAGTGGGATAAACAAACCTTCAGTGAAAAAGAAATGATGCTAAACATACCATGGAAAAGGACAAGGAGTGTTCTTTTGAGGAAGTAAGAGACAGTCCTGTGCTGTGTCATGAGATTTTGGCTTTCAGAACAAAAACCCTGCTCTGAAAGCAATGAACTGAAACAAAACCCATTAGTGTTTGGAGTATCCGCCTCATCTGAGACTGATTTGGCTGATTAATGAGAGGTCTACTATCTGCACAGACACTGAGGCGAGGTGGAAGACATTAAAGTACAAGAAGCAACCGTTTGGTGTTTCAATGAACTGAAACCAACGAAGCCTGAATTACAAATGAAGAATAGCGCAACATTTTCAACCAGAGATGCACCAATCAATCGGCCAGGATCGGACTCCAATGATCCATTTTCCTTTGAATGGCTTTCATTGGTGTTTGGCTGTAATGAAAAATTATTTTTCTTTTGCTGTAGGTGATAGGTAGGTAGGTAGGTAAGTAGATAGATATATAGATAGATAGATAGATAGATAGATAGATAGATAGATAGATAGATAGACAGACAGATAGATGTTCCTCATTACACTTTAAGAAAGAGGAGCACAACACTTCCTTGTGACCAGTGAATTTATAACAAGTTTTCTCAGAAGTCTTTTTTTAAACAAAAGCTTGAAGCTCATGAGAACAGACTGTCTCCACCTTAAGCAAAGCAAAGTCCAGACTTAATTCGCCTCCACATTTATCATCTGACAAATTCAGCAGCTTGTTTCAAAAAAATCTCCTCTCTGCCGAAACAAAACAGAGGCTGCTGGCGGCAGTCCAATTCACAGAGACAAATACTCGGAAGATCTGTTTTTTCTTAGAAGGGAAAAACTAATTTTAGCAAATATACGTTTAAATACTTAATCTTCGGTGCAAATCCTAAAATATAATCTACAATGCCTTAGAGGCACAAGAGACTGAAATAACAACTCTTTCTCTCCCCTTTGCGCCTTATTACCCAAGTGGCATGCATACTGGATGCTTTGGCTTAATTAACACAACAAAAAGCTTTGTAAAGGATTCTGCAGAGAAAGCAAATGAGCTCCCACTAATTTAAGCAATCAAAAAATGATCATTGTGTCATGTGTCACGCTGATAAATGTCCTCTACACGTCCCTCATGTCCCCAAATCACCCCCTAAAACTCCCATCCATTTTAAGACAAAATACTTCTCAATTTGCAGTTAAAAGTACGATATTTTCTATGGCTACATCACAATTATAAATTAACCATTGATGTATGCAACATGTTTGTTGTGTATTATTTGCTTGTAAGAACTGCATGGTTCTTGTGCTTAACCAATACACACACATGTTCTCATTCAAATAAGAATCCATCAACGTCCACTTAGATATTCTGTAAGCCACCAGCTGCATGTGAATGTGTAAAAGCCACTTGCAATTTGCTATAGCATACAATACTAAAGCACACGTTGAGAAACATCATGGATGACTGCCAAGGATGAACAGCTTCTGAGAACAGACAAGAAGACAGTAAAATGCATATTTCATTTATTACGGCACTTGAACATCAATACAATGTGATACTGTTTCAAATCTACTAGTAACCATTAGCTGAACATGCAGCTTATCTCCTCATGTGCTGCAAGTGCAAAGCTGGACTGGCAGGAAGCTGCAGGCACTTAAGGCAACCTGAGTAACATCAGCAACTGTGATGGAAAAGATGAAGTCAGGCAGGTGGACCATGCTGGGGAGGAGTGAGGCAATGCAGAAAACCTCAAATAACGGCATGGTATGAAAGGAGCAAAAAGAGAGAAGGGGGCCCATTCATGTGAATGAAATGTAATTTCTCCTGGTGTATTCGAAGAGACTTTAGAGACAGGCCTCAGGTCCCAGTTACCACAAGACTTGAGGTTGGGATGAAATCAAGCAATGGGGAGATGGTGGGATGGGATTTGGGATGAGAGAAAATTTCTTTGAAAGCTTTTTTAAGACACATACATAAACCATTAAATGTCCACACTTTCCAGAGTGCATGTGTATGAATATGTTTGGTGCATCTGTGCATCCATGGATGCCGCAGTGTGGTTCACCAGGCACTCATGACGCAGGTTACCAGCTGCTGTGTTTCAACATATGAAATCCTTTCAGACACTGCTGCCTACGGAAGAAAATGGACCTTTTCTGCCTGCATTAGTTTGTCACAAGGCCCCACCTGTCACCAGGTATGTGCTCAAACAGTGTCACACTCTGTTGGGCACAAGGAAGAGATTCAAACTAGCAATGGGAAATCGGGAGCACAACAGGTCATTAAGTCCGGAACATGGCACTTGTCTAAATTCACATGCAGATACACATCCGAAAAGCACACACACACCAGCTTTGACACACACAGTCACACACTTTCAAAAGCTTAAAATTGTACCCTCAAAGCAAGGCATGCACGCACACAATTGGTGATGCTGTTCATGTTACTAAATATACACACAAAGGCATCAGATCAAAAGAAATGTCAGCATGAATGATTGATTGACCCACCTACAAATACATAAGATACATCAACAAGAGGAGCAAGCATAAAAGAATAGCATCAATTTCAAATTTTCTTGTTAAACTTTACAGAATTTATTAAGAGCATAATTAAAACAAAAGGGCAGAAGGGTCCTTACCGTTAAAAAAAATATATATATATATCAGTTTGATGCTGTAAGATCCCTTCATTAGGAGACTAAACATGTTAACCAAGGGTCCCTTCACACCAGACTATGATTGGGGTACAAAATTAAGAATCAGCCAGAACAAGGATGATCTACATAGGGTCGTAAAGAGGTCTTTTGGAGTGCATCAAGAATGTAGTGTGCTCCTCATAGCATGAAGCCTCCCACGGCTGTTTAGAGCATGCACAAAACTTGATCTCGGTGATTTATTATCGTGGTGGTTGCCTATCTTGTTCCTGAATGCTTTGTGAAACAGCCTGATAGAAGCAGTGGGCAATTATTGATGGTCAGAAAATTTTCTGGGCATACTGGACTGTGCTAAAATGAAAATCCATTGTTTTTCTGTAAAAATAAAAACAACTTGCTCCACATGGTGCAGGGTTACCAACAGAGAGGAAGATAATACACTTCCAAATTGCAAATATTTTAATTGCTGGGTTTTTCAAGCTGCAGTACAACTATAAAAAAAACCTGACATGCTGTCACCAAGAAACCCTGGGATGATATTTAGTTGTGAGAATGGAAGAAAACAAGGAGGAGGAATAAAGGAAAAGCACAAGCAGTGGCATTTAGGGTTTAGAATTATGCAAATATTGGAGCATGCCTCAAAAAACAACTACAGATCTTGAGCCTTGGTGTGATCATTTCAAAGTGATCAGTAAAAACACATAGATATGGATTTTGTGTTCATGATTCTGACTACTCTTTCCAGTATGCAAACTGTACAGTAAACATTAACACAGTGCACTCTCTTGTGCTGATGATAACCTAATAAAAAGCTAGGACTGGACAATAAATCAATAATAATATATATCACGACAGACATATGATCAATATCAACAGAAAATATGTCTGATAGAATGTCTAAAAATTTCACTGAACTACAATCCAGAACCGCATAGCATTCTGGGGGATATCGGCAGAGGAAAGGCTTTAGCTGCTCAACCTCTCATGGCCAGCAAAGCAAGGTTGGTGGCATCAACTAACTCACTCACTCCTCGATAAGCTAGCAGCAACCTGTTGCGTAGCTTGCTCAGCAGCAGTTTCATGTTTCGCCATTATGCCTCATAACTGCTTAAAAATAAAAAAACAACAGCATGAAGGAAGAAAATGAGCACAACAGCTCGAGAGGAAACTGTAGATAACAAAGGTCACGTCACCAGTTTGGCAGTATTTCAGATATTTAAAACAAAAAACTAATCAATAGTTATCAATATCGGCTGATATGAAACTTTTATATTGTGATACGGTTTTCAGCCATATCATCCAACCCAGTAAATAGATGATCAAAATTCAAATGTGCAAATACTTACTTGGAACATTCCTAGACAGCATGAAAACATTTTAATGCAGACCATTGCTGACCAGGGAAGCAGCAGAGAATGAACCGAAATGTTGAATACTGTGAGTAGGGTCATGCTTGTCCTTACACTCAAATGAAGCTCTCTAAATTTGCAATGATCCAGCATTGTTCAAACAACTTTGGAGGTCCTGGGACACTGATGGTCTTAATCATGTTTTTAAAACAGAGCTTGCGAAAGCTTGAGCTAGTTTACACTTTCTTTTTAAAAATGCTGTACTCATACTAAAATTATATTTCTGAAATTAGGAAAAGGATATGACATATATTTTTGATGAAAACAGAAACTTTTTTTTTTTTTTTTTCAAAATATCCTAATTTTATTGCCCTCTAAAGAATTTTAAAAATCTTAAATGATAAACAAGTGAAGCCATATTCAGGTAATTTTTGTATTTTTTTAAGCACTTGTGTGCCTTATTATATTCCTTGTTAACTAGCCTGTGTGAGTCACAGAGTCTACAAAGCCTTTTGCACTTGGTAAAGCTAATCCTAAAATGACTCCCTCTCTTGGTGATGCAGTCATTTATTTAAGAGGGTTATGCTGCATCTGCAGAACATGTTTTAAACATTAGCCACATCATAACTTACACAGACAGAAAGCACTGAAACACTAATCCCATTATAAGAAAGAGCCCCATTTTTGCCACCATGCTGAAGCTGGCCTTTCTTATCATCCACATGGAGTCATGTGCACTACCAGACATGTGTGTCCAGTCAATGATTTCACATTCTCCATGCATGCAGGATGCAAATCACTGCATCTAAACTGCTTCATGTGCTGCTCAGAGTACTCTACTAAAATGCAGAGCTTAGCAATAAATGATCAGTAGTATGTAGTACATTAGGAAAAGGCTTCCACCTAGATCCAAACAAGTCACTCACACAAAATAGGACATATATGTTAAAATGAGACAAACCAAGACTCCCAGCTTTTCGCTAAACACCCTCTCAGAGGAGATTTATAGCACTGAGCATTTTAGCTGCAAAAGGACACCATGTATCTCAGCTTTAAAGCTTTTTGCTGAGCAAACAATTTCAGCAGTATAGCTTCCATACCACCAGCATTTTGTACAAGCAACTGTATTTTACAACAGCTCTGCATTTTCCTACTGTAAACTATCTCAGAATGAAAATCATTTTACTAACTTTTACAGCTCAGGGGTGGAACTCAAACATAAAAAGCTGCCTAAGGATAAAACACAGATAAGAGACTCACAAACAGCTGTATTGTAAACACGATCAAAGAAATATGCATGAGAAAGAGAAGGGGGTGCAAGGGAATCAGAGGGATCTGAATCAAAGACTCCCTGTCTTTGATTCCATGGCTTTCACCTCTTTCTCTCCTTTGCTGTCTGAATCCCGCATCCATCCCAACCCCTTATGTATGAGGAAAATTGTTTCTGATTCTTTTTATTATTCTTGTGTGTTCATAATTCATTTGAGCCCTTAAGTGTCAGGGGAGGCTGACCACCAGAGTTTATGAGGCGGAGAATTACCCAGAGGGCCAGGAGTAAAAGGTCAGAGCTATTCAGTCATCAGTCAGTTGTCTGGTGATGCATTACTGACCACAGAACCGACCACTGACTAGCTCCGTGTTTGGCTTTGTGCATGAGTGTACTGTAGATTTAAATCACAAAACAGCTTTTGCTCATGTTTTCATTTAGCAACATTGTTCAATTTGTATTAGAAACTGCTTTTGAGTGGTAAACTACCAAATAAAGTTTGCAGAAAGGAACAAACTCTGCTATTTAAATTAGTTATCATCAAGGTATAGTGCTCTGCAAAATTATTCATACTCCTTGATGAACCTTTTCAGAAATTTAGTGTAACAGATCAACACAAAGTACTGCATAATTGTAAAGTGGAAGAAAAATAACTGTTTATAAAGTTTTTTTTGTTTGTTTGTTTTTTTACAAATAAAAATCTCAAGGGTGTTCCATGCATCTGTATTTGCCCATTTTGAATCAGTACATTGTCACTGCAACAGCTGCAAGTATACCTGTACCAGCTTTGCGCATCTAGAGACTTAAGGTTTTGTCCATTTTTCTTCACAAAATATCACCCTTCTTGTCATTGTTGAAGAAAAACATCCCCACAGCATGATACTTTCACCACCATATTTCAGTGTTGTGTGTTTAGGTTGACATACAATGCTAGTTGTCTGCATGCCCTAATGTTCAGTTTTGATCTGATAGTGATTTCTGGTATTTTTTGCAAAATATATTAGTTGAAGTTATAAAGCAACCACGCCATGCTTTAAATAGCAGTTTCTGAGGTTTTAAAAGATCAAACTTTGTATTTGAATTCAGCTTGTTTACTGAGTACTTTGAGCCGGCAACGCATTGCAATTTCAGGGTAGGAAAACGCACAGTCGATTAACATATCCTCTTTGAATGGCTGTTCACACTGCTGTTGTTGTGAGTTTCAGCCAATAAACTGGGTCAGGCATGGCTACTTAAGGCAATATTTCCTGGCTGGGTTTCTGTTATTGAACAAAGATGGACCAAGCTCAACGCTTTGCTCAAGAACTGAACCGTGGCTGTTACAAAGAGTTGCTATAGCAGTTTCCAAGGCTGACACTGACACCGATCCCACTTCAGATTCTGAATCAGCACAAGGTGAAGCGGAAGAATGCAACAATAGCGACTACATTACTTTGGAAAACATTCTGAGTTTCCAGTTGAGGTTAGCTGAAGATGAGGAAGAGTAAGCATGTTTTGGACTAGCACAGAGGAGCTGGACCATAGCATATCAGAAGCTATCACCACCACAACATTTGAAGAAGACAGAGACAGTGAAATGGAGAAAATCTGTAAGTTTGACTGTAAATGCTACGAGAGAAGAAAAGAGAGCTCTCCACTTGGGACACGTGTAGTTGCAACTTTTCTCCAGAGTACATGCACAAAGCGTGGATGCATTCTTTTGGAGCAGAAAGAGAGGGGCAGGACATGAAAATAACATGACATCTTGAAGCTAACAGGCGTACAGTCCTTACTTCGGAGATGTCAACATCTACCAAAAAGACACCGATCAAAAGAAAATACGGAAGGAGTACTCATATTTGGAATTTGTGTTTGTAATGTGAAAAAAATATGAAAGCACAGAGAATCATTTCTCTTTCTTTGCACATTAACTTGAAAGACAAAATGAGTAAGGAGGCATTTAAAATAACATTAACCCAATTATAATTAAAGTTACCTCCTGTCTCATCATGAGCACTGAAGTTGAATGCATTTGTTCATTGTGGTGTGTCACTGGTGCTCAGTCAAGCATTGATGCACAGGTTGAGGAAATGCGTGGGAAGAGGCTGGAAGCTCATATGGACTTAACAATCCCTCATTGCAGCTCTTCAATTGGGACATTTCATTAACCCTGGTGCACTGAGACATGAAACATGAGATGGAGGGGTGGACAGCGGGGGGACTGAGGGCAGATAAGCACATCATTTACAAACTGCCAGAGTATCAGCTATAACTTGTACTGACAGAAACTCATCTACATGTGTTGGGAAAGATGCCTAATGTTCCCATCCTATGATAATCATCTCATGACACAGTGGAGATGAGCATCATAGACTTTGATGTTAAAGTGAAAAGCTAATTTTCAAAAAGAGCAGTTAAAAAGCTCCATATATCTTCCAGATTTCATGAATATTTTAATAACAGACTCAGCAAACTTATTACAGTAATTCCTCTAACAGATCAGACTTCATTCGAATGTACCACTAGACTTCAGTTCCATTTATATCTGCAGTGCGGCTGGACTAAACACTCCAGGTAATAATATCTTTAAAAGAACTGGAGTCATGGCTCCAAAGTTTTACTCCAGAAACTTATGAATTTGTAAATCCAATTATTATTCCAGTCTACAACAGAGTAAAAAGAATTTACTGCACAATCATGATCTGAAAATTCAACCATCTGAAGCTCACTTTTATGTGGTTCCTCTCAGAAATTCAACATGATTAGATGCCAGTGTTGTAAAGCAGATTTAAAAGTTAAAGGAGCTGCTTTAAGTGACTAAAATAGTAAAGATCATGCTCAATGATACTACAAAACAAGTTGTCACATAATGCGATCATTGTGACCTCAAATGACCAATGACAATCACTGAGCAAAAAGAAAATCTGTCAACAGGGAATAAATACATTATCTAGCTTATTACTTAAAACCAAGAGTTGGTCTGGTAATTATCATGGTGGAACAACCAGCTTGTTGAGGAAACAACAGTTTTTCAAAGATAACACAAGGACTGCATAATATATATAAAAAAATATAAAGTGCCATTGCAATATGTATATGGCTAATGTTAATATTTAGACGCAAACAGTCCTAATTCCATTAATAAATTATCTGTATTTCTTGTATGTCAACAAATCTTTTAAACGGACAGTAGTATGAAGCTTCATTTAGAGAACATGTTACTACAGTATGAATACAAAATGCAAAGAAATACATTACTGTCTGCAGTTAAGTTGGGCTTCTGTCAGAAGAGCCGACTTCAAAGGTAAACAGATCACCGCACAAACAGCTGCTTCTTGGGTTACGTGAGCAGCAATTCTGTTAGAATATGTGTGACAAACATATTTCTTAGTGAATTTCAGCATAAAATTGTAAATTGGATAGAGATATAAGACAGCAGATAATAGCCAAGAACAGGGGTACAGAAAATGGATGGTTTAACAAAAAGTATAAAAATAAACAGCCTTAAATTTAAAACAGTGGACACACAACAGCACAGAGTAGGCTCAGAAGTTTGAAAAGGAATCCAAAAGTCACCTGCCTACTATCAAAGTGTTTCATTGGAATAAAACAGCTGATGTCTGACAGCCGCTGACAAGTGAGAATGCAGCCTTGGCAGAAACTCTTAATTCAGACTGCCACCTCACATAGAAAAACTCTGACATCTCATTCAAGCAGCTGTGTCACAGAAGATAAACACATTCTTTAATGGAAACACAGAGAGATGCTTGACAGCATTTGATTGCAAATCACAGCCCCCTCAATACAGTTGGCTTAACTGTCAACCAACTAATGTTGCTAAGAAGTGTTGACCAGTTTTGACCAGTGTTGACTTTGTTTCAATGTATTGGTATCAAGGTATACCAAGGTTTTAAGAATCTAGCAGTTTTCTTTCAGATCATGCCTACTGGGAAAAGTCCTTATAAGTAGGATGCCTTGTAAGGATGCATTTCATCCTGGCCAATCAGCGAACAAAAGGAGGAGATGTGAACGATGATGTCAAGTTTCTGTGCTGTTTTTGCATTTTAGTCTGCCTATGCTTGTATACAAGCTTGTATACAGCAGAGGAAGTGAACAAAGTCATTCAGTCTGTGTTGGCCATGCCTCCAAATATTGAGCAATTTGGCGCAAGAGGAATTCCCAGTAAGCTTCATAGCATAGCTTCCTTCATGACTGAGCTGGCGTATTACATACGTCACGGCCAGACATTAATGATCGGGTAAAATCAGATCCAATCATTTCTCAATAGCTTATGGTCCAGACCCTCTGTACGAAGCAAAGCGTAGAACAAGGGGCTGGTTTTTACCAGGCGAGATCATCCCCAGATATCATTCAAGGCATAAATCTCCAACCTTCATCTGATTTTCTTGACTGAAACGAGTGCATCAAAGTACATGCTGTTGGTTGATACGCAAGATGGAAAATAGTGGGAGTACTTTGTTTTGATGCATTTAATGAATGGGGAAAAAAAATTCCAGAATTTCACCTGCTGATCAAGGGGAAATTGGCCAATCTGTTGCCAATTGACTGGTTCATTTCAAGTAGCGATGTTTAAAAACAACTTGGGAAAAAGCTAGTCTAAGAAACAAATATTAGCTTGTTATAAGTCTGTTATTCTATTCACACCAAAACGACACAAAGGTGTAATTTTCTTATGACTGTAATAAATAAATTGTTACATTGTTTTAGCAGTAGTAGGACTATTCATTGCTTTTCTGTTTTCAAAAAGCAGGCCATTAAATCATGTTATAAATTTTTTTTTAATTTACAATTTTGTCAAACACTGTGAAACTGTGTTTTTATACTCAAGGTTATCATACCATGAGAATCTCATGCCTTCCTTAATCCAATTTATCTGTGAATGCAGCTATACAGCAAATTAGAGTTTTATGATTGTAGTTGGTACAACCCCAGAGACCAGAAAGAAACCAGGCTGCCAGCTCACATTAAGACACACAATGAAAGCGTGGAAGCTAAGACATAAAGATAATGAAACAGAGGAAAGAAGTTTCATATATGTCACAATGAATCCCGAAGCTCTACTCTTCCTGGGAATGCCACCTGCATAAAAATTTGTAACAATGCTTGTTGTGTACAGCAGCAAACCAAAGGCTTTCTTTATACACACTTCAACATATGTTCACATAAAAGTTGCAATTATCTAGGTTTGTGTTCACAGGGATTTGGAGAAGAGAGAACAAACAGAACAAAAGCTAGAGCACAACTCCCACTGCGTGTGAATCACTTTGAGGAAAAGATGGAGAGACAGGAGGGGGCAAGGGGCAGGCTTGATGAGGTGGAAGGAGACTACCTGGCATGCACTCTACCTCTATTTGACTGAGCTCACATGAGGCAGACAGGAAGGTAAAGGCAAAGACAGGAGGGAGCTGACCTCAGACATGCCACACAAACTCCAGCAGGAGAAAAATAATCAGCTGCTGCGATTCACGAGTTTAGTGCTCCTCATTAGAACAAGCACTGAACAAAACTTAGAGCGCAGCAGCACACAAGTCAAACAGCCGGACTGGCAAAAATCTTCGTACAGCTCGCTTGGGTTAAATTTTTAATGAGGTGTGGAAAGTATGTTGAGTAATCAAATATGATGATTGTGAAAACCTTTATAAAAACAAATTGATGTTTTCATGTGAGATAAAAAAGAAATTTACATATTTAAAATAGCTGGAATAAGCTTTTGATGCAAAAATGCTGTTAAAAAAACATCCACATAATAAAATTTTCTACCACAATATATACCAGTATTTGTATCACTTTATTATTGTCCACTTAGGGAAATTTTCTTATGTGTTTACTCCACAAAAAAGACAAGAAAAGTTTCATTAAATAATAAAGTTTATACTTGTGTCATACTTTTCTCTTTGTATTACTTAAATGTATGTTGTGCATGTCAGTGTCTCCCAGGTATTCTATTCATTTCTTCCACCCACTCTGTCTGACTCAGTCACATCACTTTGTAAGGTGGATGAACCCCATTCTGTTCAAGCTGTCCATGGAGCTCCGCTCCATCAGCAGGGGCGCTAAAAACAACTCCCAGGTGCCAAAAACTGGCAGGTATGTAAATATGGCAATTATCCTGTAGACACACTGAGGCTCTAATTTTGTGAAAGCAGACTTCAGTAAATGTAGGGGAATGCTAACCGCTGGTAAGATTACATACAGTGCCTACACACAGGGAATGACACATGAATGGCATCTAAGAAGACGCAGATTCACGCCCACACAAAGACTAATGAACACATTCGATGCAGAAACAGATATGGAGCAGAAACAGCCAAGACACTGGTGAAAAATCCACATTTCTGGTGCCTCATTTAGCCCCCCACAAAAACAAACTGAGTGTTCACACAGAATGTTCTGATACATAAAATTATTAAACTGACTTGTCAAACAGAAATTCAACATTCATAGATAAAAACCATGTTTGTGTTTTCAAATCAACTAATTTGTCTGCGGCTACAGGAATCAATATTTCCCTTTAGAAAATATCTTCCAAAAAATACATACTGTTTGAACAATCATAAAGTCTTGCATAATAATAAGCCCTTATTTATTTCTTAATAATGGAAAAACAACATTTCAGTAGGATAATCATAATGAACTTGAAAACAAGAATCTTTCCCATAAAAGTTACAATAATCCATTCAATCTAAAAACATTGTTTCAGCCTGTATTAGCGATGTCCTAATCAAATTCGGGTGTTTCAAGGTCAAGATTTTTTTTTTTTAAACATAGATAGATAGATATCAGAGTCAATGATTAAGCTCAACTCCTGACACCTGTTTTAAGTCTACTGTCAGTGATTTTTGTCACCTCCGCCTTGAGAGAACAGGGTCCAACTTGGCCAATTTAAGTACATGGCTTAAATGCACTTATGTGCACATTATTTTACTGGTTTAAAGAATCTCGATTTTACCTGCCAATCAATGTCTTTTTCACTCTTTATAATGACTAATAGTCACTCAGAATCCCTGCAGAAAGGAAAGCACCAGAACAGCCAACTATTATACTGGCTAATGCTGGTATTTTTAGAGTTGTTAAAAATCATTCTTTGTCAGGTCCTGGGTTGTTTTGGGGTTTGATTATTTGTCTCTAGTTTTAATTACTGTTCTGTGTTTGCCTTAGTTTCTTTTCTTTGATTAGATCAGCTTTATTCCTGTTTTCTTTACTTCAGTCTTTTCTTGGTTATTCTAGTTTATTCTGTTTATTTATTACTTGTGTCTAGTTATTCTTTGTTTCTGTTAGATTCATTTTCCTCGTTCCCATGTTGCTCCACCTCTCTCCTTGCTGCCATTCTCTCTCTCTTTCTCCCCAGTCTCCTTTCTGCTCTCCCCTCACACCTGCAACCCGTTAGCCAATCAGCCCTGGTCTATTGTTCCAGCATTCACACTCACAGTATTTAAACCCCTCTCCTGCTCTCGCTCCTCATTGGTTCCTCCCGTTACTCCCTCGTTTAATCCAACTGTCTCTACTCCTGGATTCCTGTGTTTTTGTTCAGCTCTAGCTCCTTGTGTTCCCTATGGTTTTTGTATGGTTTTTGTTCTTCATTTTTCATTAAATTATCAAATCAACCCACTGCCTCTGCCTGTCTATTGTGTCCATCTTCATCACCATTACACCTTATCATGACATTCTTATACTGCGATTGTATGGGATTTGGGATAAAATGCCCAAATATTAAATTGTTACTCTGGGAAAGTAATGAAGTAAATTAGGTGTATAAAACAGAAATTTTACAGAGTTGCAAAAAGAAAAAAAACATCTGCAAAAACTAAAAGGTACAACAAAGACCAACATCACACTATTGAAAACGCAGCTAAGAGGCTCTGTTTGTAAAGCACCTCTACCATTCATTAATGTTACTAAGTCAAGTGTCATCACACCCCTCCATCAAAAACAAGCTCTTTTCCTCTGAGTGTCCTGGAAAAAAGGGCTTTTTGTAGCATTTGTTCCTCCCTCTGGCACTGTGCTAGGGGCCCTCTGCCACACAGGGGTCATGTAGAGACAGGCCCACTAGAGAAAATGTACACAGGGAGGTCGGAGAATTAATAATTCATGAGTCCCTTGCGCTTCAGTCCAGCCTTAAGGCTGTGAATGTGCTACCATTGTTGCTGCAGTGACAAGGCAGCATATGTTCTCTCCCTTTAGTTGTTTCCATTATTATTTTAGTTACGCTTTTCCATTTTGCGCCATCTTACCAAAAGCATATTGTGTGCTGTGCCCTTACTATGCGGGGGACACTAAGCAGATTCCAGACCCAATGACATCTTTAGTAACTCTGGCCTGAACCAATTGGGTTTATTTGGAAACATTCCTGGAGGGATCTAGTGGAGGGCTGTGTAATATCAGAAACAGTCAGCATACTGTTTTAAGTAATAGTGAAGCTGAAGAGAAGGAACTGTGTTTTGCCTTTCTGCTGACGGTGGATTTAGAGGCTTTCTCCTGATTTTTTATGCTAATATCAATGATGCACAGCAGTGGTGTCGATTACCAATATGAAGACATACCAAGATTTCATCAAGTTACGGCTTCAAAACTGCAAAGGTTTTTACATCGTAGTGCCCCTACATTTAAAAAGGCCTTATAATCAAATGAGAAAGAAAGTGCCAGAGTGGTTTCCAGATATATTGTATGAACCATAATGTAATACAGCACTGCAAATTCCATGCACTGGGGAAGACAGTGATAGGATATGAATTAGCTCTACTAATTTGTCTTTAAAATCCTTTACTAAACATTTGAGAATCCTAGCTGAGAAATCTGCAGCTGTAATTGTAGTCTTTTGTCTATAGTCATAATTTAGCCTCTTGCCATCATAAACTCCCCTGTGACACAAAGAGCCTGCTGTCCTGATATCCTCAGACCATCTGCCAGTCCAGGCCGAGCCAGCCGCAAACCAACCATCCATCTACCACCCTCACATAACGCTCCAGTTGGTGTGGCATCTGTGGGCTCCACTGATGCGCCAACAAGGACTTACTGAATGTTTAAACAAGCCTTTGGATATTTTACAATATTCAAGTGGTCACTTTATTTGTGATCAATGTTTGCTTCAGCAGCAATCTGGGGGAAATCCTGTGGTAATGACATGCTTCATGTTGAAGAAGCTTTTCATGGTTTATTGGTCATGACTCTGGGAGTGATCTTTGATAAAATATGATTATAGGCCCATGTTTGTTCTCTGAGACACAACAAAGACTTATGGCACCAGTCTCATTATCTCTATAAACTGAAATGGTCATTCTTTGGTGAATTTGCCTATAAAAGGGCCTTGGGCACACTAATTTCCCTGTGAGAAATAGTTTCTCACACAATGGGATAAAATGCTTTCACTGTTTTTGACTCAAAATTTCACTGATGTCAATGAAAATGTTTGGCTTAGTACTGGATAACAGAACAGATAAAGACAAAAACAAGAAAAAAATATATATTAAAAAGAAAAAGAAAAAAATAATAATTTTTTGGCATGTTTGCTTTTCTGAGCAAAATAAGACCTTAAACTTGCAGGAAGTAATCGTGTTTTTACAAAAGAAAGCTGTCAGAATCCCTGCAAAGTGTTAAATTTCAGATACAGTATCTGCAGTCTCTCAGCTTCCAAACACGTGGTGTCCACAATGAAAATGAAGGAGCTTTTCCAACAAAACAAATGGCTGCACAAAAAATATCCAGAGCTTTCAAGGAAAAAAAAAACATGCCCAAAGAAGAAAAAATATTCAGAATTAAAGTTCTTGGACTCAAACTTGCTTTACTAACTCATTATTTCACTGGGAATAAAGTGAGAAATTTAAACAAAAGGCAAATGTTTTTCCGCCTTCATTTACTGAAGACCTCTAGAAAAGAAATAGTTCAAGAAAGCTTTGTGGTCTCCGGGGCAGCAGCTTTAAGAGCCAGACATTTTCTTTACTAACCCTTCTGAAATTTACTATTGAAAACCAATTAAGTCTTTGATGTGCTTATATGGTTGGAAGGGACTGTTTGCAGGAGGGAGAAAGGTCACCTGTCGCTTTATGTCTTGGAACCAGAGAGGTTGTTTCTAATTACACACACACACACACACACCCAGACACACACATTCCCTCACATTTGTGGGTAAAGCCAGGAAATGATTATATAAGCACTCCTTCCCATGTGTGCAACATCTAACAGTCTCACTTATGTGATTGATGAAGTTAGGGAATGACCTGTGCGACAGAGGTAGCAATTAAAAATATTCCCCGAAGCTTCTTTCTCATCTCATCCACAGTTCATTATCTGTTCACATATCTATAATTCAGAGATAAGACTATAGATGAAACCATGGCAAAGATATTGCTCATTCCAATTAAATCTGAACAAATTAGATTAGAAAAGAGAGCAACCTGTTTTCACTTGCAATATTATGTTAGCTGTCTGTCTGATGAGATATTTGCGATTTCACTGATTGCAAATATTGTTTAATTAATGCTCCTTTAATAGTATTTACAATCACTGCCAGAATAATTTAGATTAAAATTCTTAGATTAAGATTTGAATCATTTAAGTTGCTTGCTTCTCAAAACTGCTAACATCCACAGATTAAATTACATTTGGAAACATGAGACAAAATGTAAAAAAAAAAAAAAAAAAAAAAAAAAAAAAAGAAAGTTCTGTGTCGAAGCTTCATATCTACCATTTGATTTCTAAGCTTTTTTGGAAAATTAGCTTTTGAGACAGTACAGAACAAAGTATCATCTGTCACACTCCTTTGTTTAATTACAAAAGACACTTCATGTTTCACAGTCACATGTTTTAAAATGTTGCTCCAATTACCAAATGTAAATAAACTGTGCTTTGTTTAATTAAATCTGACAAAAGAGAGGATGAGAAACATCTATACATCTTCTATATAGGGAGAGGAGGTGCCTATCTCCAGCGGTCATTAGGCAAGAGGTGTGATGCACCCTGGACAACTCAGCAGTACATAAGAGGGCAACTCAAGACATACAACCATGAACACACTCACACCTAAGGACAATTTAGAGAGACCAATTAACTTAATAGTCATGTTTTTGGACTGTGGGAGTAAAACTGGATTACCCAGAAAAAACCCAGGCATGAATGGGAAGAACATGCAAACTCCATGCAGGATTCAAACCCAGTTCTTGCTGCAAGGCAGAAGTTCTACCAACTGGCTACCGTGGAAGCCCAGGATAAGAAACACCTTTAAAAAATGGGTAGAAATACACCTATGCACATAGAGTTGTTGGATGCCATTTTTCTTTAAAGAGCGGTATTATGTAAAATCAATTTTTTTTTTTTTTTTTTTTTTTTTTTTTTTTTTTTTTTTTTTTTTTTTTTTTTTTTAGCATTACATCATGTTATAATGTTATTCCCACATCAAAAACATACCTGAAGTGTTGCCTTCATTCTTTCATGTATGTTTGAGGAATCCTTGAATCTATGGTGACAGCCATTCAGGGGTGCCTGGATGCCTGCTCTCACAAAGTGCTGCCTATTTCCACAAAGCTCCTCTTTGGAGCTCCAGTCCCCAACCGAGCTTCTGTCTCACAGAGCACCCTTCCCCCATGCCTTCCCCACTCAGCTCCTCCAGAACAGCGACAGCAGCAATAAGCAAACACCTGGTGGAACTGCGGATCTGCTGGCTTATCTTACAAACTACCTTAAAGTCCAATGCTCCTAAGAACGGTTGTAAACAGATTAATAGAGAAACATGGTTGTGATGAGGTGCTGAATGCCGAGTGTCAGGAAGAGTAGGAGCTTAATGAGACAGAGGCCAATTTCAAGGCGTCAAACTGCAAAAACAAATTTCTTTAGTTCAAAGTTATGTTTGATATAAACAACATATTTATAACAACTGAAGATAACATAGTTACTTGACTGTGCTATAAAATGGCACTACGTGCCTGGAAAATACATAATACCCCTTTCTTTAAATCACTGCCTAGTTTCATGTGCATAACTTGCTAAAATGTATTATCTCCCATGGACAATATTTCAAGTGTTTTTTAAATTATTTTCACTTTACTTAAACCAAGAAGTTTGCTTCTGATAGCTAATGATAATGAAGCTATTTAAAAGGAACACCAATTAAAAATGAATATTTTAACCTTGTTTATAAAAAATAGAAAATCTTAATTAGCATTATAGCAATGTAATCTCATGCTTCTACTGATATTTGCATGTTTCTTCTGGTAAATTTTAAAAAATATCTTTGCTGATGAACTCCAAGTCTCTGAGGTTGAAAGCCTTCCGTACTATCACCCAAATCTTGAGCACTTCCACACATAGTGGCGAAACATAAAGATTCCAGCCAGTACTCTGGTTGGGCCACTACAAAATGTTAATATTACTTTAATTCAGAAGAAACACACTGATATAATTAAAAGCTACTTTAAACCAAATTTTTTCAGGGGTATGAATAACTCTGGATTTAATTGCATGGGCATACTTGGTATCCAACCAGAAAGGCAGTTCATTATCAAAGGTCTTTTGCAAATTTCTCCAACAAAAAATCTCATGAAGCTCTTTTTGCCTCTAAAGTGGTATTTAATGAAATACAAGTTGGAGTGCCTGTAAATGGCTTTAAGCTGCACTATTCAACTGGGTTTTTTTTTCAAAGAGTTTTGGAGGAACATTTCTTTTTGTTCCGTTAAGGGTGAACACCCAGGTTTCAAATTTGCAAACCCACTTTTTAAATTCTGTCTAATACACTGCTTATACTGCCATAGTAATTCCCTAAAAAGACTACAGCTGATCCCAAATACGCTGGCAGCTCCGACTGAATAACTCCTACACATATTCATCATCTCACTAGGCACAACAAGATATTTTTCCAATAAAAACTTTATTCCACTGTGAAATATTGTTAAAACTCTTCTCATGTCCTATGTGATTAATGATCAAGTTCCATCATATGTTTGAGCTCAACCCTGACTCATCATAACTTGACTAGCTAACATTTCATAACAAATAGGGTTTTTTTAATTACTGTCAATGTTTTATTGCAATCACTGAATGACAATAACTTTTGTATACTGCCATATAGTCTATGTTATTATTTGATGTTTCTCAATACCAGTAGTTACTGCTGTGTAGCTGCTGCTGCTGGAAAATTTTTTCTGTTTAAGGATGACTACCAAATTCCTTTTGAGTTTAGGTGTTAGTGTATAAAAGATCATGAGATGACATAACAAACATTTAAGTAGAAAGAAAGAGTATGAAGATTTGTACGACCTAAGTCCGTATTAGTGGTTAATCCTCTCTTGTCAAAGGAAAAGCTGCCGTTTTCCTCAGGTTAGCTTTCACAAGATCGAACCCAAAAGCACAGCATACAATGCTCTGAATATTGATGCATCCATTGTTGTGTTGGTGTAAGTTTATCAGCTATTAGTACAGAGGGATAATTATACAACATAATTACATCGATTGACCTTTTGAGAAGCTCATTTAAAATCAGGTCCTCCCAATCACAATATGACCATTATAAAAACCAATAACACAATGAGAGTGTTATTTATCATAAGTTTGTAAGGTTAAATCGGACGGCCCAAGGGACTCAAACAATGGCATTCACATCATCAATTAAAGCCCCCACCTGACTTTGAAAACAGCCAGTTGTTCAATATATTGATAATGACATACTGATTGAACTGCATGGAAGAACAGCTGAATCAAGACCAGCCAATAAAATGTCCCCCAAATGCCACTGATTATATACTTTTAGAACATCACCTGTCTGAAGAACAGACTTAACAAGCAAATTGTAAGATTGTCTATTTTAGACAGCAGCATTGACTACCAACCCAGAATTTTAAAGAGACAACTAGCCTAACTAATCCGAAACACTAAAATCTTAGTCCCAGCTTTATTTGGGAGGTTTATACTTAGAGGGGAGGCATTCAACTGAAATGGAATCAAACATTGGTTCAATGCTTATCTTTTCTCCACTGGATCTTAACTAAAATAGAATTATTGTTAGGTACAAATGATTTGTCAAACTGTAAATAAAAAACATTAAAATACACACAAAGGTTTATTAAAATGAAAGGGATAAAGGAATTTGAATATGGTGATTAGAATGAATAATAAAAACAATTAATAAAATCAGTACTAAGCTTGATCTGTTCCATCTCGACACTAAGTGAGACCTGAGATTTTCCTGCCATCTGGAACTAAAAAGAAAGATGAATTTCTGTCCGTGTTAACAACAGTTTCTTTTTATGAAACAAATGCTGACTTTCAACTGGCATCAAACTTCACAGTCTAGTCTGAGAGCTGCTGTCTTTCCTAGTTCTTATTTGATCAGCTCCTCTTCCACTGGGATGACTGTTTGCTGGGTTAACAAAATGTCACATCTGATTTCACTGCAGGCATCAAGTGACTTGAAGAAGGGTGCCAAGTCCCACTAGAACAGACTGACGCCAGCATGGTGACTAAAGAAAAGAACTATGGCATGCCAGCAGCCCAGCAGACCTGCATTTCATTTATTTCCATCTTGACACTCCACAGTTATGCTCTATAATTGACTTTGTGAGATGCTAGCTGCTCATACAAAATAAAAATTACATTATGTATTTTAAGTTGTATAATAGGTGTTAAAGCACTTCATATAAGCTGATATTTGAATTTCTTTTTTGTTTATTCTCAACATAAAGCTTGTCTTCCTCTACTCTTATTGCTGTGTCTGCATCCTTTCACATTTTGTCCCATTACAACCACCAATTTTACTGTGTTATTAGGATTTTGTGATGGACCAACATAATCTAGCACATAACTGTAAAGGGTAAAGGAAAAAATACATTGAAGAAGATTTCAAATTTTTTTGCAAAAGGAAAATCTAAAAATTATGAGCATTTGCTTTCAGCCGCCCTGAGTCAATATTTGGTGTGTCCTTGGTTTTCATGAGGCTGTTTGTTTTATAATGTTCCCCCAGAAACCTCTGAGACCTTCACACAAACAGCTGTAATTAAATTACACACATGTATTCTCTTTAATAATCTGTTTCACTTCTGAAGGGAGCTGTCTGTCTTGGTTTTTATTTGGGGGTATCAGAGTAAGGAGAATGAATCATGTATAATTTCCATTTCTCATGGACATTTGTGAGAAATTCCAAAAATTACATCTTTCTGGATATTTGTAAGATTGTATCAGATTATTTTTGTTTCGCATTGATTTTAAAAAAAATTGTAAAGATCTGCGAAAAATACACTTCTGTCCTGGTTCTGGAGTTTTTGCAGCAACATGCCAATCTTTGAATTAATATGTGACACCAGCCTCTTTTTTCATCTTTGCCGATTCTGTTTCAACTGTTCGTTCATTCAGCCGTGATTTTCCTCATTCATCTTGATCCACCAGTTCACTCTTCTGTTAGGGGAGAACAGAACAGCTCCTTTAGAGGTCCAAAGAGAGGCTGAAGACTTCACCTTCGATTTCTCAATGGGTGATAATGAGATGACCTGCTTCACACTTGGGGAATTCATCTGTGTGTGGGAATTACCTATGTAATTGACTAAAGAATCAAACCAAAACCCATCAGGCTCCATCACGCTTGCCTTTTCTTTTCTTCTTCGCAACATTGCCTCTGCTTTTATCCTCTGCTCACCAGGAGCTTATATCAATCCGTGAAGCTGATCAATTTCCTGTCCATGGTTGATGACGAATAGCTGCAGTTTCTTTAATGAAAATCCATCAGTCAATGTGCCCGTTTACTTTAATCACCTCTTACTGCAACCTGCCATTTGCCCTGTGGCCAAACTCACAGATGAAAACGATGGCCAAGAGCAATCATATCCAATCTCTTCTTCACATATTGGCACCGACTGAACTAACTAGAGTATCAGATTGAAAGTGACAGACTAACTATGAAGAGGTAAAAAGAGCCAAATGGGAAGAGACAATACATAAATGTACAGCATGACGTATGCTTATGACAGTGACCTTCATCACTAAGAGATGAAAGTAGGATAGCATGTGCTTCCTCATGTGTGTTTAGAGCAGAGAATGTCTAAAATACAATAGTGTGGAAGTTCCAGACCTGCAAACTCTCAGAAATTTGAGTGCATTTATGATCAAAATGTTTAATGGCTGGATACATGAAAAGCAAAACACTGAATGATCTATCATTCATTCATATTCCCCACAATGTTTTCCCATCCTTGTCTGGTAACCTGTCTAGGCTCAAAGTCTGAATATTGTTTTTGTCTTCATAAGAATTTTTTTAAGTAGTCAACAGTATTTTCTATCACAGAAATTGTAATTGCATAATGTGATATTTGTTGCATTTGAGATAAAAAAAATATCTACAAAATAAAATTGTGCACATATAACTGATCTGACAACAAATAAATTTTTTTCATGATCTTTTTACAGGAATTGACCACTGTAGTTAGGTTGCACTCAACCCAGGAGAATTAGAGATGAATGGATGAATGAATGGATGGATTGATGGATGGATGGATTTCTTTTTTTAAAAATCCTTTCAAAATGTAGTACCAGCATTTTATGTAACTCAAAGTAATATAATCAAATTCATTATTGTCTCTTAATAGCACCTTTAAACTTACATTGATTCAGAATTAGTCAAAGGTAAAATAAATAAATAAATAAACCAATGTGAAATGGAGAAGCCTAATAAAAATTATGTTTGAGACTTACCTGTATATTTGTACAATTGTAGTTTAATTCAAACAGATTTTATTTAGGGTTAGATTCAAAGAAACAGTACTGCAAGCCTTCAGCCTGTCTCAATTTATGATTCCGAGTCAAATTTTTATCTTCTGGAAGACATACTTATCAATAACAGATAGTAGGCCTCCCTTCCAACTAAAGTTAACAACTCTTAAATAATCAGTATTTAGTAGAACAAAAAACATCTCTTTTCTTTAAAATAGCAAAAGCCTCAAGGCCACTATTTCAATATTCATTATATAGTAATTTAGAATCTAATAGGAAAAACCAGGGTCCAATTTAGAATCATCACAATAACCACTATTTCAATATAATTGTTATAAAAAATATATATTTTTACAAGGTACTCATTTGTGTCAATAAAAATGGAGGCATTTCTCAATTTTGCACAACAGTACTGCAGCAACACAGAGACTCAGCCCCTCTCCTCCCTTGTAGCTGGTACTGGAAATTTACAGCTACTGCAACATGGCAAGTACAGCCACAGAAGAGCCTTGTTTAGTTAGAAAGCCAAAAGCAAAAGTGTTGTTTGGAGGTATTTTACCTATGAGACGACAAGCTGAATGAGTCAAAGGATGTCAATAAACTCTTTTGCAAGCTGTTCCACAGAGCAGAATAGCGTTACAAAGCTGGGGAACCATCTTAAAGACCACCACTCCAATGCTTATAGGGAAATTAATAGAACAGAACAGAATAGAATAGATTAGAAGTATCCTTAATTGTTCCACAGTGGGGTAAGGGTAAGCATGGATGTTCAAACCATGGTAAACAAATATAAAAACAGAAAAATAAGAATAAAAAACTGCAGAGTAAGATCAAATTTACAACATAACAAAAAACTGTAAAGTTATTAAAAATAGCAGACTAAGATTCATGTGCAAATGAGTAGGGTAATTTAAAAAAATGTACAACTGTGTATATTTGTGCATAGAAAACAGCAACATATGGAAAGCCACTTCATTCAAAATCAAATAAATAAATACTGTTATTGATAAATCATTAATAAAATTCCATGAAATAAATAAATGTCCCCATGAATTAAAACAAAATAAAAATTAAAAAAGAAATGTCCACCTTGTTTACTTTTTATTTATTTCAAGATTTATTTATGTATTTATTTCATTGTTTATTCATTTCATAATGTTTTATTTTGTGACACTTTTAATTTTGTAAAGCTACGTATTTCATGGACTTTTATTGTTTAGCTCTGTTTTTATTTCAGGCTCTTTTTATTTCATATTCTTATATTCAAATGAGGGGGTGGAGTTTTCTCTGTGGAGCTTCTCTGATCAGAGAGTAGCAAGCAGAAAGACAGCAAACTTCATCGCATCTGCATGAGGGTGGAACATGTGATGCAGCTTGCTACAATGGCTTGAACTGACGTACCAGTATAGTGCCAAGGTAGTTATTCCTGACAAAATTTGTGTTCCCTGCATCAATACGACAGGCCTTGCTTTCCCTTGTATGCGGGAGAGTTAAGCTATTCTCATGTGCTCTTGTTTTGAAACGCTGGTTCTTCCTGGGTAGTCATTGCCTCGACTGGGTTGTGTTGATTTGAGTGGGTTTGAAGAGCTTCTGATTAAACGAACACAAGTTCCATTAGTACACCAAAGATATTCCATCCCTTTCATTGTCATGGGACATCAGTTCAAGTCCTTATAGCTCACATGTTTCACCCCCATGCAGATGCGCTGAAGTTCGTGGTCTCTCTGCTCGCTTCACTCTGCCCAGCAGCAGCCCCGCTCCACAGTGAAAACTCCACCCCCTCATTTGAATATAAGAAAATGAAATTTAAAAAAAAAAAAAAGTCCATGAAATACATAAAGAAGCTTTATAAAATGAAAGTGTCACAAAATAAAACACTATTATGAAATGAATAAACAATTAAATGAAAAAATCTTGAAATAAATACATGAAATAAATCTTGAAATAACTAAAAACAATAAACAAATAAGGTAAAAATTTCTTTTTTAAATATTCCTTTTGTTTTCTTTCATGGAGGCATTTATTTATTTCATGGAATATTTAAATAATGTATTAGCAACAGTTTTTATTTATTAACTTAATTTTGAATGAAACAGCTCTCCAGAGCAACACACTATTTACAAGAAATTCAAAACCTAGGCAAATATCAGCAGGGATGAGCAAATAACAGCAGCAATGTTATTTGAAATGAGAAAAACTGTACAAATAACAGCAGGGATGGAAACACTTATTGAGTTTGTTGTGAGCTCTGATGGGTATAAAGTCTAACAGCTGCTAGGAGGAAGGATCTGCGATAGTGCTCTTTTTTGCACCAAGGATGCAGCAGTCTGTCACTGAAAATGGTTGAAGGGGGAAAGAAAAAAGTAACCCATATGATCCCTCTATTCAGTAGTAAAGGAATTAGCAGCTATGGCTAATCATGTACTGAGTAATGGTAAAGAAAATGTTACAAAATTTCTTTAAAAAGTTTTCTTTTTTTTTTTTTTTTTTTTTGTAGAATCAAACTGAAGTTGATAAACGTTAACCAAAAACTATACAAAATCTGTAGCAGTCTACCTTGCAGACTCAGCAAAAATATATGATGCAACATGACGAGAAACACAGAACCTGTACTGGGCTGTCACTGAATACATCGCCATGAATGAGATCATTTTATACACTCTTACCAAACCTGTTTTCGAAAATAATTATTATAATTATTCCAAGATACAGACTTCCATCAGGGATATAAACACTTCTAGTAAGTGTTATCTTGTCAACTGGTTTTGCTGTTCAGGAAAACACTTTTTAAAAAATCTAAACAGATGCAGACCTGCCTATTACCCATAGTTTTGCCTTCATTAAGACAATAAAAATCCTGTCATACTGTAAATGATTATATTTATCTGATCTTTCTTAGGAAGAACCCTATGCCTTTACTAAATGCTATATCCACTATATTGAAAATGGTGCTAAGTATCAGTTATTTTTCTTGGTATTGTGTTTTCAATTTTAGTATAGTAACAGTCCTAATCTAAAAGACCAATTCCTGTGAAGATGACCTCATCACTGCCTGTAGAATGGATCAGAACTGGTATTATTTATCTTATATAACTGTGTAGTTTCTGTATGGATGAGACCATGAACTGCACTGGTAAATGTGATAGTGGGAATGTTTACGTTTATTTTACTGTTACACATTACATTGCATTATTGGCATATACTGAAAATAACACTGTCACCAGATAGCTTTACGCACAGGAACAGATACAGAGAGCAGTAAATCAATCATCATCTGAGTGGCTGGTCTGTAATATGGCCCTAATGGATTTGGTAAAAATCCATCATATTGTATTATTTGGCATCAACAACACCGACATAATTTTATAGTGAAAGGGTAAAATCTTTTTTTTTCTTCTAATGGTAGACTGTTGTAAAGCTTTCTGTGATCAGCATATCTTTCTTTTCCCCATTAACTACAGAGCAAAATACACCACAGGACTCATGTTTTCTCATATTTTCCTGCAGTTTCAACTTTTTTCAGTGCAGTGTTGTCCAGGGTCACACAGAGGACCTACCCATACTTTAAATCAATGAATATGAGAGGGTGCGATTGCTGCAGCTGAGGCTCATGCTGTGACCCTCCTCCCGGTCAATGCACATATGAATGAATAGATGATGGAATAAACAGACACACAGAGCTTTGTGCATCTTAAAAACAAAACAAACAAAAAAAAACATATTAAAAAATATTAAAAGCATTTATGTGGTTGTTCTGAAAAATGAAAAGGACAATAATTATTTGATCTTGTTGCAAAACACGGGTTTATAAGAGAGGTCGACAGTCTAAAAGAAATGGCAGGATGATGCCATTTCAATGTTGTGTGGTTACTGCAAGTATGTTTTAATCACTATTCAAACATTTGATAAAACAGCTGCTTTGGATATGCAATGAATAGTCCTGCTAGATTGTTAGATACAAACCTGACAGTAGCTTTTTGTGTTTTCAATAAACTGCCTGGTACTTGTTGCTGTGGTGGATTGAGCTTTAGTTGGCTGGCCACATAGAGCAGGAGTGATAAAGATTTGCTGCCCTCTCCCATATCCTGTTACATTCTCAGGGACACGCAAGCTGCTCTGTGTTAAGAAGCAATCCTTGCTGCTGTAAGGTTGGACTGCAACAAAGGTAGCAGCTAGTTTTTCTCACCTCACAGTCAGAGACAAAGGAAACTAACAGCTTATTAGAGAATGAGACATTTCTGCACAGCATAAAATCTATCTTTAAAAAGAAATATAGAATGGCATTACTTATTTTAATTTGGAAACATTATGTGCTTGTTCTCAAGGATTTTGGTTATTTATTGTATCACAGTGCAAACATATTGTATATATCTGCACTGTAGGGTACAAATCCAAGCTGTTTATGTGTATTACCACTGATGGTGAGAGGGTAATTGCTCCTATTGATACTACTAAGGAGTTTAACTGATCTTAAAACTTGGAGGTAAAATATAAGCCCTATGCCCTTATGCAAAAAGTATAACTGTATCTGCCAAAGAACTACTGCACCCAGAATATGGAGATGCTTATTGCATTTTTGTCCTCAATTCACATAGAACATCTCCTGAAAGCAGAAGGGTAACAATACCCTCACACATGTGTAAAATGCCACACTGATTTAACAAAGCTAAGCTTGCTGTAATGTAAAATGTAAATAAAGGCTTAGAGGTGTGATGCACTTTATTGTTGGTGCTCGAGAGAAGGGAACACATTGTGCAGGAACAGACTAATTTGCTGATTTAATAAAGGGACAGCATGAAAAGTTGGTTTGGAACATGAGGAACTGTTATACAGCTATAATAGAGGGACTGATCTACTGGAATCAGTTATGTGTAAAATAACTACAACTGAAATCAAGACAGTCCTACGAGTGAAAATGAAGCCATACACACCAAAAACCATCAAACCGTGTCACTATTTTTCGACAAATAACTATGGAAGAGTATAAAAGCAGAGCCTATCAAATATGTCAACACCAAGCTTTGGGAGCCACCTTAGAGAGCGATGAAACACATCATTTGATATAATCGTCCTTCATATGACCTTTTCATTTTCTCACATTGATGTGTAAGAAATTTTACCCAACATGTCTTTATGTATTTACAACAGTTTATTAAAATGGATGGCAGACATTTATTTCTGTACAACCCTCTTAAAGTTTATTTTTTCAACAACGCTATTGATACATACAACATTATGGCCATCTCCTGCCAGTTTTCAACTTTCAGATGCATCTCACATTTGACAGTAGAATAAATTCATGCCGACTGAAGCCTGGAGAGTGTAGCATATTTGAAGACTTTTCTGAGGTCTCATTCCAACTTTAACATTATGGCCTGAGATTTTTCAAAATAGATTTCCAAATATTCCAATACTTAGGAGCTGCAACAAAAAGCTTTTCTAAGATCAATGCTGAGGTTTTATTTTTTTGGCATTAATATCATCAAACTAAACCTAGTAAACTAGTAAACTAAAATCTGCTGGTATAGAGGTGCTAAAAATGAGAAAATTCTTTAAAGGGGCAGTATTACGTAAAATCAACTTTTTTGAGCTTTACATCACGTTATAATGTTATTCCCTCATCAAAAACATACCTGGAGTGTTGCCTTGATTCTTTCGTGCATGTTTGAGAAATCCTTTAATCTCTTATGGCAACAATTCAGCTGTGCAAAACGCTTCTGTGGGGACTGAGGCGCAGCTCCCCCTCTTTTTGAGGCACAGCTCTTCCTCAGAGCTACAATTTATAAACTTCCAAGCTTCCACCTCACAGAGCACTCCTCCCCAACGCCTTCCCCACTCAGTTTCTTCAGACTAGCCAACAGCAATTAGCAAACACCTGGTGGAACTGTACATCTGCTGAGCTCATTTTACGAGCTACTTCTCAGTGAAACGCTGATAAAAACGTTAAGGAGTTAATGGACAAGCACTGTTGTGATGAGTTCCTCAGGGTGTAGTTTCAGAAAGGGCAGGAGTTTTTAAAGAGACAGAATCCCAATTTCAAGGTGTTAAATTACAAAGTCAGATTTCTTTAACATCATATTTGATATATACAGCATTTTTGTAACAACTGAAGGTTATATAGTTACTTGATTGTGCTATAAAATGGCACAATGTTCCTGCAAAGTGCATAATACCGCCCCTTTAATTAGCTACTTTAGTGAAGGTGTAATTAGCTGACAGAAAAGTGCTTAATCAAGATTTTCATGTCAAAAAAAAAAATCAACATCCCATCCCAAATTGCTTACATATTTTGGAATGTTTTCTGTCAAGTGTTTGAGTCTATATGAAATTAATGATGGGTGAAGCTGTGCTTTGATCAACCAGTGTAAGGGTATGTGACTTATTTAGGAAGCTATCAAATAAAGCTCCCTTATTCTGAAATTGCCTTTTAAATCAGCCTTAATAAAGACAGAGGGAGGACACATACTAATTAGATTCTCCCGCCACTGCTTTGTTAAACAAAGGACTCCAATTTTGTCCCAATTTATTATTTTACTCAGCATACATATTTCTGTTCTCTGTGTGGCCTCTGCTTCTGGAAACATAATCAGAGTGGGAATAATAGTGAGCACTTCCTGCCATGAAATGTGTTTGTGTTGTTTGTCTGTCTTCATATCGCAAACACATGAATCACAGTGGAGCAAAAGCAGCCAGTGGGCAGGGTGGCAAAAGTTCATGCGAGGTCAGACAAGATTTCTACACACTGCGACGAGCCAATGAACACACTTGTGCGTTCCAAAACATAATGATGCTCAGGCATAAATTCAGATGTTGCTCAAAGACAATACATGGTGATTTAAGCTTCTAGAGGTGATCTAAAAGAAAGAAGATCAATATAAAAGAGGCAAACAAAACAAGCCTTTTCATGTGGAGCTCATTTCAGGTTTATCTGTTGGTAATAATAGTACCTAAGTCTGACAGCATTCAGTTAAGACACAGGACCCTTGAGTAATACAATAAAAGCACTTCTGAAGCTTTCTGTCGACATGTCACCATAAGTCTAACCTCTCATCTCACATCAGTGAATGTGGTCCTTTGCTGTAATTTGCATAAATAAATGAATGCTGCCACAGCAGCTCTTAAGTGAGAACAGAGAGGAACAGATGGTGACATGTTAGTAAAAATCCTCCATTCTTTTAGTTTTTGATTTGTCTATTTTTTAGATTTTAGTAGCCTTTTCTATATCTAATATTTATTTTCATTGGAATGATGGATAGTACTCTTCTGTTTCTCTCAATATGAACTATTTTTGCTACTCTGCAATTAATATTTAGGATATGCTGCGTGCTCAAAAGGTGACAAAATCAGGAGAGTCTTAGCTTGATGGTCTTAAATAATTAGGGATACTCTATAATCAGATTTTTAAGAGGCTCCATAGTGGAAAATGGAGACAGTTTTTTTTCTTCTAAAAGATAAAGCTTAGCAGAAAATTTAATCTGGAAGACTCTTATCACCCTCACCTGGATCATCTACTGCTGTGCTACATACCACGCTGCCCCCAATCAATGTCAGGCCCACACCCTCACTGAAGTCAATCATCGCGCATGATCCCATTTATAAAGCTCCTCATCTATGGTTCCTTCTGCATCCCACCTCCACGTCATCTCCTCCCTTGCTCCCAGGCTCCTCTTGGCTCCTCTTGTCTCCCTTCGTCCTCTGGCTTCTACTCCACCACCAGTGTCTGGGCCCGGGGGGGAGAGACTTCTCTAATCCTTGTCCTAAGCTGTTCATCCAAGCTTATGGCAGTTCACAGCATCCGAGTCTTCTGTTGGGGTCCAAACGCCAAAGAACTTATCTCATTCATGTCAATAAAACCTTTCTAATCACAACTTTTCTCCGTATGAGTCTCTGCATGTTGAAATACTTTGGACACTGGGACAATTTATGTCAAATTGACCTGCTGCAGAGAAAAAGTGATTTTCCTCTTATCTGGTGCAATTTTGTTTTAAAGTCAGAGAGCTATAAGATATAGATATAAATGAGATATAATATTTTTGTTTTTCAACCATTTTTTTTTAAATACAGGTGCCAAATAATCAGGAGGATGTTATTCTTAGTTAGTAAAGAGTACTCTGAAAACAAGTGCTTTTTAAAGGATTTCTGGCACTAGTGGCCTTTATTTGCAGTAGAATACAAATAAATGGGCAGAGGGAAGGGGGTTGGGGGGACATGTAGCAAAGATCCCAGTGTTGGGAACTGAATCCCGGACGGCTGCGTCAAGGAGTAATAGCCTATGTATATGGGCGGCTGCTGAAAACAGTTGGTTTTTGAAAAAATAAATAAATAAATAAATAAAAATAAAATTTTACACACACACACATATATATATATATATATATATATATATATATATATATATATATATATATATATATATATATATATATATATATATATATATAAAAGTCTAGTCTCGAAAATAATGACACTGTACTTTGATAATTTCAGTTCTTGACTGCACCACTGGGGTAGGTAGTCAAATTAGCCATGGTGACAAAGCCATAAAACAGCATCAGTTTCGCAAAATATGAAAAAAGTCCTCCTCATCCAAGCCCATGAAAAAGGAAAAGTAAAAATGAAAAGAGGGTGATCATAGGCTATGGTAATACAGAAGTGGATGTGTACTCGAATGATGACTTCAGACCTCCTTGTATCACTCTTTCAGTAATCTTCAACAAGTCGGATCTGCTGGCAGTGATAACTATGGCCCCACTTCTATGGGCTGGCCTGATGATCATTTCTTCGGTTTGGTAAAAAGAAACTGAATAATCATGGGACTTTGACAAGTCCCTGGTTTTGGCCTGTGGCCTAGAAAATGGTGGTCTGTTCAAGTGAAATTCAAGTGAAGGCAAATGCTGTACATGCTCCTCCACTGCCAACCAAATCTGGTCCAGTTCCGGTTCCAAATGACTGATTGAAGATCTGTAATCATCATTAGCGTGTCTCAGATGAAAGCTAAAAGCTGTAGCATTGAATTGACAATGATGTTTAGGAGGTGAATCATTCTTTTACGGTACTTGTTACTCTTGCAATACAAGTGTGAAGTTCAAAAAAGTTGGATGATATGTGCCAATGTGACAACTTGTGAGAGTTTTATGGTAAGATACTGTAGGAAGAAGAGTGAAGTTGATTTATTGTGCCTCTGTACCATGCAATAGCCTACTGGATGTCTTCATTCTAGTTCTTCCAGAAAAATCACAATCTTGGAGAAAATGTAGAAATTAGAATAAGCCAAGCTTGCATACCTTCAGAATATCTGAAGTTACTGTGATTTTTGAGACTTCTACTATCTTATTTTTCACTGTTTCACTGTTCTAATATGCAATTTTGCATAACTAACAGGACCCATTTCAATAAGCTAATGTGGAAAAAGGTCCAAGTCTCTCCAGTAATCCTCTCACAACATTCATTTTAACATGATTTTTAAGAAGTGTGAAGGAGAAGCATTTAAAAGGCAAACAAAAAGCCTGCCATATGCTTCCAACTCACATCTGTTTTTGACCTCACATCATCTCTGTGTGTCCATCCTACATTCCTATAATCCAGCCTTTAGCCTTCTGCTGAGCCAGGGCCCAGAGAAAAATCTTTGAGAATTTGCCTTGACTCTTTCAAATTGCCTTCATCTTCAACAATTTCCACAGAAGTCTCCCTTTCCTTCGTTCTTCTCTTCCTCTCATCAACTCCTGATACACTATGTCTCACTGGTTCTTCCATTTCAATGCCCAGGGTCCACAACTGCTCCCTCTCCTAGTAATGGATTTCCAATGCTTTGACATCTCACATGGTCATGCCTTGTCTCTTGGCAATATCTGTCTGTAAGCTGTTTAGAAATTCATGAATCTTCTCATTCCCTCAAACTCCCCATACACAAAGTGCTTACTGCTCAACCCCCACTCACCTCACCTTTCATGCAGAGTCAACCTTATAAAACTGCTGCTGCCATCCAAGAATACAAGAGAATAATACAGCATTCAAAAGCTTTTAGCAGCTTATTTTTTTAGGGGGTGGGTCACAAATTGCCCTGTTATGCCTGTTCAAGGTGAGTTTTTACATGTTTATTTAACAGTTGTATTTAACATCCCACCATCTGCACACTCAAACATACAGGAAATGTTAAGATTTCTTTTTTTTCCCAATTATACACAAGTAAACATCCTTCATTTTATTTCACCACCAGCAGAGTGGTGCCATCTCCTGATATACACCTGGAGCTCCTTGTTAAATATCAGTCATTACATCCACTTGAACCTATTTGGGTCTCATCTTAGTATAACTGTTTGCTAGATGGATGCAGACAGTGTGTGATTCATGGTCAGGCTGACACCCACACATGAAATTCATTTTTTCTGCAAGGATAACCAAGATTAACGTCATCCAAAAACATCAGTACACCCTGTTAACAACATTGTGTGTTCCTAGAGACATTAGAAAAAAGTTTCAGTCTACACCACCATTACTGTATCATTTCCACCCCTAGTAAAGAAGTCTGCAGAAGCCTTAAAATAAATGGTTGTTATGGAGCCCATGCAACTTGAAGATGCCATTCTTTGTTGCAGTCTCTAATGGTGACCTTTGGAGATTTTTTTTTACTTGCCTTACCCTCCTGCACACTGGTAGGATAAATTAAAATTCTCATACAGCCTTGTTTTTTTTTTTATTTAGTTGTTTTAAAATGTTTTATTAATGCTCTAACTATAAATGTTAGAAGTTTGAGTCAGTACCTATTTTCCTATAACCACTTCCTGAATCCACATACGCTTAATTAAATGCCATGTTCTCTTGTCTTTCCTATTTTGAAGAGTAAGTAAGAGAAATTTGCCCTATTGTCACTTCAGGAAAGTCATAGCTCACTAACTAAAACTTCATGGACTTCAAGTTAATCAAAAAAGTAAAGTATTAATTATAAAAATGTTTCAGTCACATTAATTTCCAGTAATTGTTATGGATTTCACCAGTGATTTTGTTAAACATAGATATTTCTCAACACTGATCACCCTCTCTGCCCCCCCAAATCTGAATAAATGTAATCAAATAGTTTGATTTTTAAATAAATCATTGTGCAATTATATTACTACACTGAAAGATGAGTCTATTTTTAAGGCTTTTTATACATCTTTTTCTAGGTGCCAATAATTCTTCTGGGTGACTTTATATCGTAGTTTAGTGCAAGATAAAAATACACAAACAACAGAAATATGTGAAATGTTGTCTTACCTTTGGTGTTTTAGTGCACTTTCCATTTCTGGCATCTTTTATGTATGTAATATCCAGCAGGTCTGTATCCTGAAAAGTAGAAAAAGAAAATGTAATATTAATTAATGATACCAAGATCCAGCATAGTTGAAAACATTTCAGGAATCCTCTTAAAATTTGCCAACCACCTGTGCATGTGCTGGTGTCTGTATGTGTGTGTGTGCATTAGTACAGCAGCTAAAAGTGTTTATCAAACACAGTGGCTTCAAAATCCTAGGACATATGGCAGTAATTCAGTGAAGACAGACTTTGCTCAACAAATGTGCTACAAAAAAGGACAAAAGCATAAGTTTCTCAAGTTTTTTAAAGACCTCCCAAGTGCAGATACAAAGACTTGCAATAAAGTTTCCCATTAAATATACAGGGATACAGACAGAAAAAACAATTTTAATAATGAATATTACCATAATCTGCATCAGAGTACTAAACTCCTAGATCCAAAACATGCTTTGATGTTGCATTTTATAACAGCTTGGTTGGACTCATTTGCGTGAGTGGTTGTTTACAGCTGAATCTTAATGAAGTCAGCTTTAAATATAAACCTTAAGATTAAATTTAAAAAGGTCACTCATGGTCCCACCTTAAGCCCTCTGAAGCTCACTTTTTCCTTTTTCAGAGTTTCTTTAGAAACTTTCTCACATGGCTCTTTAAAAAAACAAAACCTGGTTCACAGCAGCAGTTAAGAGTTAGATAACCTGTTTCCATAATTTTTAAAGACAACTTTTATTACAGGTAGCTTTTTGTTGGAAAAGCAGTGTTTCTCTGTCAATCTATACAGCATATTTAAATAAGGGCACAAGTCAAAGTTCCTCTTTTCATCTTAAAATGCAAACCATTGACCTCACATACAATTAAGGTCCATATATGGTGAACGGCCTGTACTCGTACAGCACTTTATCTCGTCCAGAGGACCCCAGAGTGCTTCACACTACATTTAGTTATTCATACATTCATGCCCACACTCACATGCTGATTGTGGTAAGCTATATTGTAGCTAAAGCTGGGGCAGTCTGACAAAAGTGAGGCTGCCATGAACTGGCACAACCAGTGACCACTACCAGCAGCCAAAGCGGGTAAAGTGTCTTGCCCAAGGCAAGGACACAATAACTGAGACAGACGGAGCAGGGATTCAAACCGCCAACCCACCAGTTACAGGACGAACTCCTGCCACAATCACCCCTACATATTTGAATGCAATTAGATAAGACTAAACCTTTCCAGCTTTATTGCCAAAATAGCGAGGGAGATAAGTTTTAGGGCTATTTCTCAAAGTCAGAAATTGACATACTCTTCTTCATATTTGGTGGAATTGTCTTTTGAACAGTATGACTTGGATCAAATGTTCTGGGTATCCTTCCAGACGTTTTTTATATTAATGAAAGAACTTTTGCCCATTGCGCCTGACCAAGGTTAGGAGGCCGCCCTATGCTCATGCAGACATGTTTTAAGCTTTGCCTACAAATTTTCCATAAGACTAAGATCAAGACTTTCTGATGGCCACTTCAACACAGTGACTTTGTCATCCGTAAAACACCGTGTTACTAATTTGACAGTAAGACTAGGGTTTTGTTCATTTGGAAGACCCAGTTATGCCTAAACTTTAACTTCTTCTCTTAAGTCTTGAGGTAATGAATTAATATTTCCACATAATGTTCTTCATTCATGATGCCATCTATCTTGTAAAGCATACTACACCCTCCTAACCCACCCCCACAACATGTTGCAGCTACCCCTTTACTTCACAATTGGGGTACTCTCCAGCTTGGACATTTCCCTCTTTTCTTCTAAATATGAAACTGGTCATTAGCCAAACATGTCCATTTAGACCATACCTTGTTTTAATTTTGGTTCTCAGGAACACTGGCGCAGAATTTGTTGAATTTTGTTGCTGGGTAATAGCTTTGCATGAACTCAAAATTATTTTTATTTTGTTGATTATCCCTCCGTAAATTAGTTACCAAGCTTTAAAAGCAGCCAGGATAAACAAAGAAAGAATATTAGTGTTGATCCAGAACAAGTTAACAGAATCTCTTTTCATCCGTCCATTGATCTATCAATTTCCTCAGCTGATGCTCTAAATTTGCCCAGACTGCTGTTGGGACCTTCCTTCAGGAACCACTTTCTAAATCAGTCTGAATTATCTTAACCTCAATCTCTCCAAGAGGGAGCCAGGACATGAGGTGGAAAATTAACCAGAGTCAACCATGAGTTCCCTTCGCATTATCTGAGGCGACAAGAGCCAACGGGTGGGGCTCTTGTTTATCTGATCAACTCTGTGAGATGAGTGGAAAATTGCACCTGAAAGTATACCTGGAAGTATGCTTCCTTATCTGCAGATGCATATATAGTGTGAGACCTCCTTCAGCACTGAATTTTACATTTCTATCTCATTTCCAAATGAACATATGTGGAAGAAATTAAAAACGCAAACAGATGTAGGGATAGAAAATGTCATTCAATCTTTTTTTTCTTATTACAAATATAATAAACCCTGAAATAATACTAAATAACTGGATACATAAAAGAAACAAAGAAGCAAAAAAGATAAACAGAAGCAACAAGGTTCCAAAAGTTTCCAGTTAGCAAACTTTAGACACAGTCATTGAAGAGGATGAAGTAATATGAATCTTTGCCTCAACTGATGTGATGTTCAAGTTCATCCTTTGCTGCAGCTTGTTTAGCATCAATTAGTCTGTCCCTGTTTGCCCAGAAAAAGCCTTTGAGTCAAAGGTTAACACATACACTGGGCCTGCTTTTGAAGTCCCTTTAGAGATGAAGCTCCACATGGGGTCTTGGTGCAACTGTGGAGTTTCAGGAAGCATCTTGCTGATAGAGCTCTTTTTTTGTGCTCTCTAGTCCTGTAGAGTTAACACAGCTTTAATCTGGTTCAACGTCATCTGTTAACCTATAAAGTTGACTTCTAAAAAATAAGCAGCCTGTATGGCTTACAAGTTGCTTGTGTGAGTGACCACTATTATGTTCTTTGTAACATTTCCAAGACATTAGGCTTCGGTTTTTGATTAATGGTGTGAGCATATACTCACTGATGTAATTAGAAACTGAAGCTATGGCCTTTTTATTTATCTTAACTTGAATGCGCAACTGTAGACTTCGCAGTTGGTTAATTAAAGCCATTTTTTAAACTACTTGTTAAAACTTTATTTCTCCAGGATTCTTTTCTTTTAGTTTCTTAGACATATGCTATCTTTTCACTGTCATCATCTCTTTATTCATCACTCTCCCTCTGTGTCATGCTCTCTGATTTCCCTTCAGCTCCCAGGGCCTTTCTGTGTGTAACAAAAACTGAGTGCAGTTCAAAAGCCTATTAAGAACCACGGCACGTCCAGGAAACGAACATGGCCAGCAGGGAGAGAAACAACAAAAATTAATGAACATGCTTAACCTGCACTGGCCTCAGGCGCTCTTTTGTATGCCTGTTTGTGTCTGCAATGGTACGCACCACTTGCAACAAGTTTCCTCCTAAAATAAAACACGTAACAAGTAGCAAGACCATTTTCACTGACCTGTTTTAAGGTAAAATGTTATTTTTATTCAGACACTTTGTGTACATACAGATCAAGTAAGAAGTTTAATATACACATGGGCATGAATGTCATACTAATTTTTAACTTTAAATAATAATTAAAACCATTTTTCTTCCAGGAAGGAACAATTATACAAAACATAAAGGAATTGTAAACACATGAAATAAGTGAACAGATGTGGATCTCTAACCCACACAAAGTTATACTTCCAGGTTCAAATATATACATACACATTACAGAGAAACCACATACATTTTCTAGCCATCAACACAAACCAGGCATAACTCTCACTTAGATATTTTTCATACTCCTGATGTCAGAATTTGCTGAACTCATTAAAATTGGTTTGTCTTCTGGCATGGACACAGCTTTTAAGAAGGGTTGTGGTTAGGGCCATTCCAGAAGTTATTGCATTATCTATTCCAAAGCCAGTTTTGATGCACATTTGAGATCATTCTCATGCTGAAACATCCAAATGTGTCCAACATCTCACTATCTAACCATAGCTGTCCCACTTAGAAAGGAAACTGATAAAGGAATTTAGAAAAAATCCAGGTACCACCAAGCTGTCTCACTGTACTGTACAATTTTATGAACCGAGCGGGCACAAACCCCTGTTCCAAAATTGATACATTCAATCTTGACTAAAATTTCTAGCTATCTCCGTGGACAAGTCGATCAATTCTGGAGAAAGTGGGATGAAATAACTGATTTAGCCACAATGACAGGATGCCGAGTCAAGATGAGCATTTAAAACTTAAAAACACTGTACCATCTGTCAAGAATGGTGGTAACAGCGTAATGCTTCAGGACTGATTCACTGTCAGTGGTGCTGGTGTATTGGGCAGAGTGAATGAAAGAAGGAGGACTACCTCCAAGTTCTTCATCCTCACCTCAAATTAACAACTATATTGTTTGAACTTGGAAACAGTTGGGCATTCTACTGGAGCAATGATCCCAAACACAAATGAAAGTTAATTTTGGAATGGATCATGCTTGGTAAAATTACAATTCTGACAAGGTCCCATATTCAATACTATCAGTTTGGGATCTATGCTGAAAAAAATCAATCTGTAGCAGGTAACTACTCACTTAAAATTAGCTCTGCCATCATTGATAACAAGAATGGTCAAATATTCAGCCAGAATTAGGCCAAAATGGGCAGTTTCTTTGCAACTTCCTAAAGAATATTGAACCAAGCAGGTAGTGGGGGTGTATGCAGATATTTGAGCTTGTAGAATTTTGACCTTATGTAGATTAGAAAAAAAAAATCCTAATAAGTGTGAATTTTTGTACACAAAATTCAAATGCATCATCCTAGAATTACTATAAAATCGATGACCATGGTGATATGTAAACGTCTCGTTGGCACTTTAATGTTGAGAAGTGAGGTGATTATTCATCATTCTTCATTCTGAATAACTGACTTTGGATGGAAAGAAATTTGGTGTCAATTATTTGCCTTCAAGCAAAAAGTACAACAGGTTGCTTTGTGGTGAGCGCATAAGCTGATGTGACAGAGAAGGGTAGAAAATGTCACGAAAATGTGGAGTAGAAGACTAAGATTAAGAGAATGATATAAAAAAGTAGGGAGAATGACATCCACAGGTCAGCTTGCTCATTTTCCAACAGCAAGCGTGACAGCCTGCAGGTTCAGAATATGCTCTGCAAGGTTCAAAACCTCTGCAGAGTAAAGAAACAGACAAGACGCAAAGGCAGCAAGGGCAGGGGAAAGGTAAAGGTGAAAATATATACATGAAAATAAAGGGTTAGACGTCTGCTCCAGAGTCAGTCTGTCAAACAATATACACAGCTGCCACACTGGGTTTTGTCAAAACATTGCAAATCAATGTGCATTGTTTTAGTTGGATGTATTTATAATTATTTGCAAATGTACTATTTAAACAGGGACTGCATTGTACAGGCAAACATAAATCCTGCAGCCATATTTCCACATAAGTGCTTTTCACAGCTTCAAAGACTTCAAAAGATCCTTGCCATGGAAGTGACCCCATCATCATAAACGGAACTATTACTTATATGTAACAAAAGACACTAAAGCTGTGCAGGTGCTTTGCCTGTCTCTGTAAGTGGTCCTCCACTGACACTCAACTGTCTGGAAACATCCTGTTACAAGGCAAAGAGGTTCGTAGAGAGTAATGCTTGAACTTGTTTGAGAGTTGCATCCTCTCTGCTACACCACTCATAGGTTTCTATAGAGGTGGAGTTCTCAAACTTTAAGGTCAAAGATTCAAATCTGATTTCTGGGTAAGGCCACATCACCAGGAATGAGCAAATCCCATTGTTTACATTATTTGCAACATTATTTGCATTATTTGTTTACAACTCACAAGCAAAGCAAATGGCACCTGCCTAAACTTAAATTGTGACTCTAAGTTGCTGTAATTTCCAACAGCAAAATGCAAGGAGCACTCTATCTTTTAAAGAAATCTGGAGTTAAACTTCACCACCTTAATTAGTTTTCATGCCTCAACAAATAAAAGTGTCTTCCTTTACAAACAAGAATAATCTAAATTAAGAGTTTCTGCTCTTTGCCCCAACACAGGGTTAACTGGGTTTCACAAAGCTGCTGTAATGTTCCAGTGTTTTTGTGTCAAATTCCATAATTCAGCTCTCATTTTCTGCACCATCAGCTGGGATCGGATTGACATGCTGTTTAGTCCAGACCCAGACCAAAGTCCCGACTTTGAGAAATACTGCTATATAGCAACTCCAACAACCTGCCAATTATAGAAGTTACATAGCTCCTCACCTGATGTAACACAAGCCAAAGAGCACTTATTTTGTTTACTTTAAATTTCCTGTAATTTGCATCATATTTGGTTTGCTGACTTTTGAAAAAAAAAAAGCATGTAGAAAGAGTGTTTACAGTCTTCAGGTAGGGAATATGCGCTGTATTCAGACTACGTACATACTTAGTGGTGACCAACAAACTCTCAAACCAATGACACACCACAAGCCAGTTTTAACTGCCTCCACTGCTACTGTGACATTTAAAGAGGTGGGGAAGCCAGCTGCTACTCTGCCATTAAAGGAAAACGGAACTTGCATAATCTTAAGCAACCTTAAGCATGGTAAATGATAGAGTTATGTGCTTCTAGCATAAAATATGCCTTTTACCTGCTTCTACATAAAACTCTGCTATACAAAAAGTATACCTTTCCTTGTAAGGATTTTCACTTGACAGGTTTAAAGTTTAGCTTTTACATCACATATTCATTTTTCACTTTTGTTTCTCAAGGAACTTTTCATATACTTGGTTTCCTTCTCTTTATGAAAGAATATTAAGGTAAAACTTAATCTACAAGCATAGGTATTAGTTTGGCTAGATGAAAACAATTCAGCTTTGTTGTGAATATTGCAGCTACAAGGACTTGTGGGAGTTATCAATGTCATTTTAATGGCTGACTGTTTTGTGTATGAAATGTTTAAGTAATTTAATCAAAAAGGAACATTGTGGCTCATTTTCAAAACATCTTGACAATTCAAAAAGTTTCTACTGTGTCTCCCACCTAGATCTGTCAGGGCCATTTCATTTAGCTTGAACTATTTCAACCAAGGAACAGTTACACAGCCTAATAATCATCCTGATCCTTGTTTTCAATAACTTATGATTTTGAAGTCATTGGAAATTACTTCTAATCAGTAATAGACATTTCTAATCCCATCAGGATGTTAAAAGATCAATTATCATCAAATTTACATAGATATGCTTACAAAAGTATTCATACTACTTGAACTTTTTCATATTTTTTTCACCTTCCAACCATAAATCTCATAAATTTCTTAGATTTAAATTTATAACATTGAAAAGCCACTTTGCAGAATAGCTCAAGCTCAGTCAAAATTAGGTACAGAGTGTTTGAAGAGGAATTTGTAAGATTTGCCACAGATTCTCAATAAGATTCAGGTCTGGACCTTGACTGGGCCATTCTAACACCCGTGAATACTTAGATGCAAACCACTCCATTATAGCTCTGGCTGTACGTTTGGGATTATTATCCTGCTCGAAGGTGAACCTCTGCGAAAGTCTCAAGTCTTTTGCAGCATCGACCAGTTACATCCATTTTCCATCATAGTCCCTTGTAAATTCAAGCATCCCCACAGCACGCAGCTACTAAAATGCATTACCATGGGAACAGCGTGTTCAGTGTGATATGCAGTGTTTCTTTTCCATCACACAGAGACCAAAATAAAGACCAAAGTTAAATTTTGGTCTCATCTCGCAAGAACAGCTTTTTCCAAATGTTTGCTCTGTCCTCTACATAGGACACATCTTATGGCTTTTTTCAACAATGGTTTTCTTCTTGCCACTCTTCCCTAAAGGCCAGATTTGTCAGATGCATAATTTATAGTTGTTCTGTCAACAGATACTCCCATCTCCTCTCTGCTGTGTAAATGGGATGTAGGGTCCAACAGAGTCAGCTTAGGTGGCTGGCCATGTTTTGGAAAGTTTAAGATTCGCCATACTCTTTCCATGTTGGATGATCGATTGAATCGTGCTTTATAAGATGTTCTTGGGACGGCTTGGAAAATTTTTTGTAACCAAACCCTGCTTTAAAGAACTGTATCCCTGTCCTGTCTGCTGTCTTATTTTGCCTTCATGATACTGTGTGTTCTCTAATGTGCTCTAACAAACTTCTAAGATCAACCATTCCAGGGTTATGAATATTTTTGAGAGGAACTGTAATTGAAAATTTGCCAAAGTAGAACAAAAATTTTTTTTTTTATGTTGTGTAACATATAGTACTTGCAAGGAAATCTAAACAGGGGGAACAATAAAAATGAATATACTGAAGATTCTTCATTCACTGCTTGTGTATGCATTCAAACTCTAACAAACTACATAACAGGCTTTTTTCATGTACTAATATTTCCTCAGACAAGTTTTTTTTAAAATATTTAAATATTTCCTCACTTTCGCCATCTCTTCATTGTTTCAACTGTTACATCATATCCTATAATTGTTAGCAGGAAATAAAGGCAGCACACACTGCTATGCCACTAATTCACTTCATCAGCAACAGAATTTTAATTTACCGACACAGCAGAAATAATGAGGTTATTAGAACATTTATCTTGGTGGAATTGCAGAAACTTGGTTCCATTACAGTCCAATTGTTATGAAACTTGCACATAAATGTAGAATAAATTTTGCCGGTCTGTGATGTGGTTCAGCACAGATACAAATACTTAGACAGAAAATAAGAGAATGACAGGTAAGTTTGCTTGACTTTACTAATCAGTTTGAGCTTTTACTTTCTTAGATGAGGAGAGGACAAAGAGATTAGGGATCAGAAGAGATGAAGACCAAAATGAGAAAATCTGGTAAGGAGGGACTAAGAGAGGAATGGGAGAAATAACAGAGAGGCTGAGCGAAACAACAGCATGGCCACGGCTGATAATGGCTATCAGCAGCCGACACACTCCACAAAACAAACCAGTGTGGAGATAAAGGCTGCAGGAATCTTTGTTCCATACATAAGCGTACACATTCCTGCTTTCACACACATTCAACTCAGTAGGTATGCGGGCACCTGCTTGAACTGCACACATACACACACGACACCTTATCTCTATCATTAATCTGCAGTGTCCTCAGTGCTCAGTCACTGGAAAACACCTGAGGACTGAGAGAGATGTGTGAGCGGCTCCTCAGCTCACTCTGGTCACATTTTTCCTTACTTACTAATCAAATCTTGGACACACACTTGTATGCGCGGTGATGGATGGAGCATAGTGAGGTATACTGGATGGACTGTGCTCCTCTGACAGATAAAACAGGAATAGAGAGTGGGATGACAAAGAAAGCAAAGCTGCTTCACTCATCTGCCCATCATCACCTTTTTCTGTTCACTACGGCCCAGACTTTGTTATGATTCTAGCTGGATTTCTGCTTCCCCTCCCTCCTCCATTGCATTATGTTTCTCACATTTCAGAATTTACTGTCTTTAAATGTTTGCTTACTTTCCTCATTTGGCTCAACTTTCCTCTGTGGATATGTGCTCCCTCAGTTCCTTCTCATTCTCTCTTCCTCCTGTCTCCTTGCATCTTAACAGCAACTTTCTAGTCTACAGATAGCAGTTAACACACACATATGCACACACACGTGATTCCTCCCTCCATTTTCCTCAATCCATCTCCAGTGCATCATTTAATTCTGCTCCTCCTCTCCTTGGCATCCTCCAGGCACAATGGGGAAGGCTCTTATCTGCTGCAGTGGAACACACATCTGACATCCCCCTTCCGAGTCGAAGAGTGGGTGACACATGCAGGAATGTATAAACTGAAAATACTTGCTCAAAGTTCCTCGAGAGAATCGATCAACGTAACTGAACAGCAGATCAGATGCAAACACAGTAGGTGCTCATGTAGACCATGTCATTCATGTAGAGACTTTAGAAGTGCTGAAGCAGTTTCTATTCTCTTACTTCTTTCATTCATAAAAAAAACTAAAGATCCTGTAGACATTTAACTCTGCACTGTAACAGGTCACACAATAATGAAAATATTCAGATATTTTAATTCTTTCACATATATAGTCACTCTATAAACTGAAAGTGAGCAATGAGTCAATGTGGTGCTCAGCTCTAATCCTATGAGAACCACAACCAGTGGCATACACAGCACAGTGTTGGCTCTCATCCTTCACATAACCTCATTTAGAGGTGTTTTAAGTGAAAACTACAGGGCCTTTGAAGTCAGGACAAAAGCAGGCTGCTAAAAAAATGCATTTCTTATTTTCTTTCTACAGGCAAATCTGTCTGTCTTTCTCTTTCTCTCTGCGACTTTTAAATATGTTTTTCTGATCCTCTCCTCCTCCTTGCACTTTCCTATTCTCTTTTTTTAAATCAGTACCACACTGCTGGAAGGATAAAGACAGGGAGCAGAAGATAACACATTGACTTTAGTGAAAAAACAAGACATTTCTGCCAGCAACAGAAATGCAGTAGTGTTGTACTGTTTCTGATAGAGGCCAGTCTATGCTTAATAAGACTGAGGAAAAACAACATGATTTAACAGCACATACATAAGAACTTAAAATTTAAGTGTATAACATGACCTAATAGCTTTTACAACAATTATTCATATTGCTGCTAAAGTAATGTAACATAGTTAGTTATTTACAGATGTACATACTGTGCATCAGTGGACACCAAGTTAATAATCAAAACTGTTCATATCATGCCTGTTTTACAACTAGGGTGTTGTGAAAACTGAAATAAATTGTTTAGAAGCACTGGTTATCAGTACTTGTAGCAAATTAGTCTTTTACAACAATGTTTTAAACAATTCTAGTCCAAATGATATCCCTGTTGGGTCTAAAGAAAGCTTCCTTCCCAGAATACATTGGCACTCATCATGTGAGAAGCTGTATCTCTCGACATGGCTACCAAAATTATGTGAGAGAGCCTCATGTCAGTGTTCCTTCAGTCCAGTAAGCTAAGCATCTTATTTCAGAATGATTCTAACAAATGGATAGACATGGATGAGGCTCCCTCTGAAAAACCTGGACAAATTTCTTAATTAAAAGAAACAAGGAACGACAGTGGATGCTTCCTTGACATTTACCCTACCTCTTACAGCAGATGCTGGCAGGACTGTGACTTTACCAAGCGGCTGCAGAGGTAGTGATAAACAGATGGTTAAACTAACCTGCCAAAAATCTTTTGAAAGTCATTCAACAAAATGTGGTAGAACGGGAGACCATCTGGCGTGACAGGGTATACACTGCAAAGAAAGTTCCTTTACTCGACACATCAAATAATTTCAATACTGCTTAAGGTTCTGTGATAAGTTCTGTAATAAATACATCTACGCAGAATCCCAAAAAATATAAACTAATATTGGTTGCATAAACAATTTCAATAGAACAGCAGCAGTGGGTCTAAAGACTTCTAGTGCGTTATTACTGGTATTACTGCTTCAAGAGAATAAAACATTTTTGTTATACTTATAATTAGTAACTCACAATAAAGACCTCAACAAAGAGAAGAAATTATTCTGGCAAGTTTCAACACAGTCACTGAAACTGCTGAATGGTGGCATTACAATTTGAGCACTTCATTGTGGGTACTGAAATTGAAAAGATAAAATTTCAATAAATCAGAATGCACATTAGTCTCTAATATTCCTTATGCTGATGTAGAGGTCAGGCTCCACAGTCAGCTTACCACCACTCGGAAGCCAGATGAAGTTTATTTGCTTTCCTGTCTGAGAAACCACAGATAATTATGGGTGTTTGTCATTGAGTTCATAGGAAAAACCTCTGATGCATACAGAGCAATTATTAGGAAAGCATAATGTGGTTATAAAGTGAAAATCCGCTTGAAAGGTTTAAGTGGCCTTCCCGACTTCATCTTCTTTGCTAATGCTCAGCTAAAAACTGATTTGTCAAAATCCTTCACTGTCTCCTCCATAATGGGCCAGGTGTAGTTCCTCTTCCTCCTGTCATGTATCTCCTGAGGAAGGCTCTCAGGGAGGAGCTGGTATTTTAAGTATGGCAGTCTGCTGTGCATCTCCTCTTGCCCCTGAGCACCTCAAAGCTGTTTAAATTTGATACCTTCATATAATTTCACCAAATTGAATTGACTTTAGTGGGGGGTGAAGACAAGTGACCCACATTTGTGACACACTTAGTTGCTCAAGCGGAAATGGAACAGAGAGAGGAGAGAGGGGGCATCTAAAAAAATACAGACAGACAACAGTATTATTGACAGAAATAATTACTCTGTCAGCCAACATTGAGCTGAAAAGTCAAATTTTACAGTGAAGGGCAAAAGTAAGAACTTTTTCACATTTTGGAACAGTACAACCTCAAGGTGCAAAGTATGTCATAGAGAAATTATGTGACAGACCAGCACAAAGTAGGGGATAATTGGCAGGTGAAATGAATGGGATGATGGTTTTCAAAATGTTTTACAAATAAAAAACTTGTAAAGTGTGGAGATTATCTGTATTTGCCCCCTTTACACAGACATCCCTAAATATAGTTATGTGCAACCAGTTGCATAGAGTCAGTCTGTGTTTTATTTAATCTCAGTAATAATCCAGCTGCTGAGTGAAGACCTCAGATGTTTTCTAGAGAATATTAGTAACCAAACAGCATCATGAAGACCAAGGAACACAGCAGACAGGTCAGGGAGAACGTTGTAGAAAAGTTTAAAGTAGGATTAGCTTATTGAACAACATTTGAAGCTTTGTAAATCTTATAAAGTACTGTTCAATCCATCACCAGGCCATCCAATGTCCTGCAAGTCAAAAGTCCAGACCTAAATCTAAATGAGAATTCAGTTCAATTCAATTTATTTATATATCGCCAATTAACAACAAATGTCGTCTTGAGGCACTTTTCAAAAAAGTTGTTTTAATTTCATCACAAATACATTCCAATTAATCCTAATTATCAAACTGTACATTAAACTCAGATTATTACTTAAATTAGTTTTAAAAGTTTTCATTTAAGGAAACTAAACAGGCTGCATCGAGTCGTTGGCTTGCAGCATTCACTCGTCCTGGACGGAGGAGAACTGTGATAAACTTGAAAATTGCTGTTCACAGTTGCTCTCCATTTAGTCTGAATTGCAAGAGTGAGTGGAGGGAAAAGTAGTTGCATTCCACATTCTTATATTTTTATTTGTAAAAAAAAAAATAAATAAAACCTTGATCTATTTTCCTACCACTTCACAATAGTGCAGTACATTGTGTTGGTAAATAACATAAAATCGAAAATAAAATTTACTGAAATCTGTGGTATAACATCACATAACAGGAAAAAGCCAAAGGGATTTGATTACTTCTGTGAGGTTGTGTAAGTGTACAACTTCAATAGTATTCTAAACACTGCCTGGTATTCTAATTCCATTGCTGCACAAGATGTTTACTTACTTCATTTGAGTTTAATTATTTTTGCATCAGCTCAGTAATGGATCAAGGTTTACAGATGTTATATTAGTGGCATTAAAGGTCAAAAATGGGCTTCTGGTGTGTTATTCATAAGCATTCTGCATAGCATTTAAAAATTGAGAAACGGGATGTATATAACCAAAAAAATGGGTTTGTTTTTTTGCATTTTTCTTAAACTGGGACAGCAGATGTGTATAGCAAGGAGAAATTATGGCCCCTTTCGTTATCTGTGGTTTTATGTTCTACAATCCAATTGACTACTCTAGGTCTTTGCAATGCAGTTAAAACCTGTCTTTCCTTGTTATTCATTAGAGCAATCCATCATTCATTTATGTGGAGGAAGCCCTGAAGATTGTTCAAAAGCAAAAAGCCTGTAATTGCCTTATTAACAAATTGGGACTTGAGTGTAAGGCATCAATTGTACTAATGCCTCCAGCAGAATGAATTCACTCAGGGTTTGCGATGAATGTGGAAAAGCATGCCTTACACATCAGTTTAGAGTAAAACACATTAGAGAAGAGAGGGGCAAGAAGAGCAAATAACAACAACACCAAGAGTAATGAATTAATGCAGTGTGATCATCTGCAGGATAAACAGTTAGGGAAGCAAGAATAAGGTAAAACTCAGAAAGACTAAACATGTTGAACTAAAACTAATATTTAAGACTTTGAATCCCAGTTGGAGTTTTTTTTTAATTTACCAGATGAAACTTTTGAACTTCAAGAAATTTTCTTGTTGAATCATAAGACATTTTATCCATCTCATTTTATTCATATAATGAGCTTTAAGCTGTCCCTTGAAAATCAATAAAAATTAAACTTTAATCAGGAAATTTGTCATTAAGGAAGGAAGTAGTTTTCTAAATGAAAACAACCAAGCCCAGACAAATTTGTTCCTTAAATTACAAAAACGGTTCCCACTTATTTGCAACCATTTCTTAAGTGTAGTTACTCTGTTTGATATCAGACTGACCATTGTTCAGGTTGAGTTAATTCGGACATTTTTTTCTATTCCAACTCCCTAACAAACCATGAAGCTATTGTAAATCCCCACACATCATTTCCTCTCACTTATAGAAAAGCATTTAAAAAAAGTTTAATCAGAACAAGTCATGCTGAGAAAATGCCACTGACAAAATGACATGAGGAGAAATTTCTCTAAATTACACCAATTTGTGGTTTCCAATTTATGACTTAAATATGAGACATAAATGTCTGATGTGATTTTGGTGATGCTACCACATAGAATATTACAGTCAGTTGTAAACATTCCCCACGATGTGTTAAGCAATTCCAGACACTGATTATCCTCTGTTGGATGTTTCCCTGCTTGCATCCACCTGATTTAAAAGGATTGGTCATTAGCAGACTCCTGCAGTACTTAGTGACAAGCTGAGAGGATAATTCAACCATTTACATCCGGCATGTTTAAGCAGAAACAGATCTAAAGCATGCAGGACACGGACCCAAGTCGGCCACCTAAGATTGTTTTACTCCTGCTAAACAAAACACCTGCTGTGCATACTTACAAAATTATTACAAATCCACACTTTCATTTCATTAAAACATAGGACACACTGTTCCTAAAGGGGTAGTATTATGTGTTTTCCAGCCACACAGAATCTTTTATAGCGCAATCAAGTAACTATAAAACCTTCAGTTGTATAAAAATGCTCTATATATCAAATATGACTTAAAAGAAATTTGACTTTGTAATTTAATGCCTTGAAATTGGGCCTCTGTCTCTTTAAGAAACTCCTGCTGCTTCCAACACTCTGTCTTCAGGAAGTCATCACAACATTGCTTCTCTATTAACCCTTTAACAATGTTTTTACCAGTGTTTCACTGAAAAGTAGCTCGTATAATGAGCTCAGCAGATGTGCAGTTCCACCAGATGTTTGTTAATTGCTGCTGGCTAATCTGAAGGATCTGAGTCCGGAAGTTACAGGGGAGGGCTGTTCTGTGAGGTGGAAACTTAGAAACTGCAGCTCAGAGGAGAAGCTACATCTCAAAGGCAGAGCTCGGTCCCACCAACAGCTTAATGGCTGCCAAAGGAGATTAAAGGATTTCTTAAACATGAATGACAGAATCAAAGCAACACTCGAGGTTTGTCTTTGATGAGGGAATAACATTATAACATGATGTAATGCTCAAAAAAGTTGATTTTATATAATACTGCCCTTTTAAAGCTTCTGTTTTTTATCTTCTAGACCTTGCTGGGCTCAACAGAAAAGAGTCTTAGAAAATAAATTAATTTGAACTATGACAACAAACAGAACTAACAAAAATCACAGTTTACATCCCCCCGAGAGAATGATTGTTCTTTAGGAGTGGCTTTTATCTCCATCAAGATTATTTTTAAACATAGAATAATGTCCGTCCATTAAATGAGCTTTCAAGATCACACTAGAAACAGCTTGTGGGTCACAACATTTATAATCTTCTCTGGTCAAATGCCATTCCCAAAAGTCATTTAATCAGGTGGTCAGACAAAAAGATACATAAAAATAACACATAGAAACACCTCAGGTAGGGCTGCCCCTTATATTGTGAATAAATCATCATTGCAAGGCCAGTGTGTGTAATATTCATATCACAAAGGACTGTTTGGAGTGCAGTAATTGTTGGCTAATGAATTCCAAGTATTATGAACTGTTTTCATGCTAAAGTAATATTTATTAAGGTGGACAGAGTATCACACCAACAGATGCTCACACCGGACAATAATGACAATGCTCAAAATGCTAAAGGTCACAGATTGATGGAAGCACAGATGAGAAAGAAGGGACACAAGTAAACAGGTATTTATAAGACAACTGATATCATCATTGCAATATTCATTTATCTAATATTATTGCCATTGCAAGTTTTTCTAATATTTTGCTGCCCTAAAAATAGGAATAACTCTCAAATACTGATCAATGCAAGTTAATTCTCAACAACATGGCAGGATGCAGCATAACTTAAGGTGCTATTAAAGCTGCAGTATGTAACTTTCATAAAAAAATATTTTTCAACATATTTGTTGAAACTGTCACTATGCTGTGATAGTATCGTATGAGACAGATAATTTCAGAAAAAAAAAATCGAGCTCCTCTACCTTCTTCCAGTGCTCCCAGTGCTATCTGGAAACAATGAATCAGAGCCAGCAGGTGGGTCTTAGTACTGTCAATCACCATGCTTGTGGTGCTGTTCATCCCCCTTCTGCTTCCCCCCTTTGCTCTCTACTGCGCTGCAGCTAGCAGAGGCTAGGCTAGTTAGCATGCCCACCGATGAGGATGGATAAACAGTTTTCCTGGAACAGTAAATTGTTTCTCCGCCATTAACACATTTAGCAGCGAGTAAATGAAGTTGAGTGACAGTGATAAGACAATCCTCCTGGCTCTGACTGGTTGGTTTTGGTCGGGAGTGGTGCATTTCTTCAGATGGCAAAAGAGGCTCGGGGAGGAGATCGATCTTTCCACATATTATCTGTCTCATAACATACTGTCACAACATGGTGACAATTTTAACAAATATGTAAAAAGCGTATTTTTGTAAGTTACATACAGCTGCTTTCAAGTCATCTGTTAAAAATTCCTTGGGTTTTTTCATATTACAATATATACTGCAGGGTTAGATAAAATCGCAATGTCAGTTTTTTTCAAATATCATACAACCCTAATCTCAAGTAAGCATATAGACTTTATTGTGGATTAAAGGAGGATTTTCCAAATGTTTATTGTCTCTTATTTTACCCTGTCTTATTTACATCCTGATGTGTATTAAAACAGGAATGCATGCATTGTAAAATCTTTTTTTTTAATTTTCTGTAGTTAAAGAGGAAAGTGCTGATTTTTTTTTTCATCAAAAAACAAACATACAAAATCATTTCCTTTGACAACAAAGTCTGAACATTTCATGTTTTTTTTCCTAAAAATTGCCTTTAGCAAATATTCACTTGATTAATATGAAGACACGCTCAGATTAATGTGTAATACCATCTGCACAAACTCCTATAAATCAGGTTTATTCATCTTTATTGGATCCTTTCCAAATTACAAAGACGAAAACAACAAAATTATTTATACTGGTATGAAAGAGGAGTAACAGTAATGATGAATTTGCCTTTAAACCTTTTTTTTTCCTGAGGCTTCCTGCAGAGGAGGTGTGGATAATTCAAAGTACAAGGTTCGGACGACAATATTCTTTCAATTAAATTTTTCATCTTTTTTTTTTCTCTGTGACAGCACAGAGGAAAAAAAAGGAAAGATGGAAAAAATTAATTACTGAGACAGAAGTCTGTTCCACACTGCATAGTTTCAATTAAAACAAAGAAAAACTGAATTGCCTAACAAAATGGGGCACATTTGTTTCTCTACCTAATTCAAAACCCGGGAAAAAAAATGAAATAAAATCGATACTTGTTTTAGTAGAAAAAAGAGCAGGACTCACATTTGAAGTTTTTTTTTGTTTTTTTGTGTGTTTTTTTTTAAGTTTTAACATCCATATTAACACAAAAACAAACTGAGCAACACAAGCCATTAAAGGTCTCCATCAAAGCATCAGATAAAAGAGAGTGGAAGTTTGATCTAGGACTTTAAAGTCTTTTCAGTGAATGCTATAATTTGAAAGGGCTCTCAGAGGAAACCAGCCACCTGGCTTGGAGCTGGAATGGCAGTCAAATCCTAGCTGAGCTGGGGGGTTAGGGGCGGGGGGTTACAAAAAACAAGCTGTTGGACTGTCATAGCAACTGGACTCGGTTATTGCTTTAAGTAAATGGGAGGGGGTGGAGAACAATAGAGCAATTAAGCCTTATAGGATACTTGTACATTTTAACTTGAGGCATCAAAACATGTATACCAAGGCTGCACAATATTTTGCAAACATATCATCATTACAATATCAGTGTGTGCAATATTTATATTGGAAAGGACTGTCTGAAGTGCAATGATGGTTGCCTGATTTATTCCAAGTGTTACAAAGTTGCATTTTTATGCTATGTTTTGTCAGTTGGATAGAGTTTCACAGCAACAGATGCTCACACTGAACACAAATTACATTGCCCAAAATGCTAAAGGTAACAGAGAGATGGAAGGCCAGATGAGAAAGAGAGGAAAGAAGAAAATAGAGAGATATTGCAACTGATGTTAACACAATACTGACAAATGTTATCGCCATTCCGAGGTTTTCTAATATCATACAACCTTAATGTACACATGTCTCAGAATTGTTAGTTTAGGTTTTTTAGTCCTTCTGTATTTCACTGGTGTGTCTCATCATGGTGTAAACCAAAAGTAATTCATGGAGAAACTGAAATTTGTTGAACTTGAAGTTGGTCAGACATGACCTAAGGATCAAACAGGCCTCTGCCTTTATTCCCTTGTATCAGATGTGTCAACACTGATTTCTACTGACAAATTGAGCTATCTATAGGTCTGTATTCTTCATATTCTAGTGCTCACCACCTTCATTGCTCAGCATCTTTGGATCTGGTAACTTGTTGCTTTTCAACTCCACAAACTTTTGCTGTTGGGGTTGCTGTTTATGAATGTCGAAAGTACAGTGCCTTACAAAAGTGCACACTACTTTGATCTGTTTCTATAATGCAGATCTTACAATTCCCTATATTTAGAACATGTGTACATGTATTTTGCATCATGCCTTGAAACATAGCTTTAAGACATGTTGAAATGTCAGAAAAGGATTAGGGTGAGTGCTGTTCGGGAAAAATGTAACAATTTTAGTTATTTATGTTACATTATGTAGAACTACTCCCGCATTTATAATTTTAGCTGGGTGAAACCCCAAGACGACAGCAGCAGAAAGACAATAAAGCAAAGAGGAAACAACCCCGCACAAGCTGACGTTGACAGATTTGGTTGACTGGTAATGTAGGGCTCTGCTCATAGATCAGTTCTGTCTCTGCCATGCAAATTTATAATCAACAGTTACTGCTTGGGCTCTGTTGTACATTTAAATCTATTCAAATCAAGCTTGGTTTGGGGGCTTTTTTGGCATCAAAGCTACAAACTCTGGCACAGCCTGTTGAGCCTCACAACTACATGGACATGTCTTGAAAGTTTATTTTGGCTTAACTTATTTACTACCAACCATAAAATGGTTTCTAGATCTTAAAACAATGAAAAAAAATTTTTTTTTCATAAAAAACACATTATGATCAGTAGTTGAAAAAACAGGGTGTACTGAGGTGGTAATCAGTACAGACAATAATAAGAAAGGAGTTAACAGCAGTAAAAATGGAGATGGAGACAGATATAGTTGAATAGCCAGAATAAAAGTGAATAAGACCTTTCAGCTGAGTCAGTTTACTGTAATCACTTTTAAACGTCCATTTCAGTGAAATTTATAATCCAGAAAAGGCACTGTTTATAAGAGTTCTTTGTATCAGAACCAAGTGATTCTTTCTCCTCCCCCTCTTTCTTTCTCATTCTACTATTTTCCTTGCATCACAGTGTGCTTTTCTATCAGAGTATGAACAGTTAGAAGGCAGTATCAAACTGCAATCTTTGAGAAAAGTGATGGCTGAAAAGAATCTACATACCAGATATTATTTATAAATAAGTGGTATAGAAACAGGCCAGTAAAAATGTTATAAATACCTGGACTCATGAGATATTGAGAGCATTAATCAGCCTCTTCGTTCTTCTGTCATTTCTAAACAAGCAGCCAAATACATTATGCTTGATTAGACTAACACAAGCTGTTGTCTTACAACAAACAGGCTCCTAATCCAGAAATATGATCTATTTATGTAATAAACCTGTAAAATGGCTTGGCTGATTTAATTTTAGGATTCTAATTTTGTTTGTCTGAAAAAGGGTTGATTTTTATTATGCATGACATGAAGGAAGGTTTCTCTTGCAGCTTGTGTTTTACAGCGACAGGTTATCGTGATGGATTTCTAGATCAATACAGACCCCCAATGGAAATTTCCTAATGCTCTACTATGAAGAAAATGGCATTTAGGCTAAGTTGTTTGTTTAGTAATATAAAATTGTTCAGTACTAGTGTTTAGATTGTTAAAAGGATAAATATTAATGAGGTCCTAAATCTCTAAATAATAAAACTAAACTTTATAAATGTTACGTCTTCAGAAGCAGCAACTACATTAGTAAATTCAAGCTACAAGATGATACATTCCTGTTAATACCTGAAGTCAGTGTCTCATTGTTGGTGCTGTTCTTTGCTGCCAAATCCGAACTGCTTTGACTGCTGTAACACCTTTGTTTCTGTTACCCTGGAAGACTCTGCTGAAGCTTTGGGAATCACATTGAACAGCTTTGGCAATGGGAATCATTTAATCAGCCAAAAGGCTCTAAAACGGCATTAGAAAAGACTCTTTCTGCATCTCTGGCACAAGGTTTTGTGAACAAACTCCAGTACTCTAAGAGAAGGAAGGAAATGAGCTACATCCTACTACTTGTCCTTCTCTAGTGTGTTCCTATGTGTGTGTTCGTGGTTGTCTATTTGAACATGTGCTGTTTATCAACCCAATAGAGGAGAAAGGTCCTAATCTGAATTCAGGGAGAAGGTCTGACACAAACTAAGCCTGCTTAAGTCACCCAGGAACTGCTCAGCCTAAACAGTTTGACAATATTTTTCTGTTTTTGATTTAGCATTTTTCAAATTGGCTTTTCAATCATCAGAGCCTAAGTATGAGAGCCAACACCATGACAAGCTTTCTAAATCTACATTTCTTCAAACCAAAGACACACAATTAACTCTTTTTAGAATGAATGTTTTTGTTCAGAACACTTTAACCTGATACTAAAGTTTTTCTTCACACTTTCCAGGATTAAAATTTATTTTTTCCAAATAAAAAGCTTCAATAAGCAGCTGCCACTGTTCAATATTATAGTTTTAACTGAATCCAATGACTTCTCAGCTGATGTCATTCAGTATTTATTGTAAAACATAATGCTCTCTGGGAGACAAACGACTCTAGGTAAAACAAAACAAAACAAAAAAAATTAAAAGGTTGTCTTGTCTGAATTCTGATTTAAGGACCGATAACAGGAAACTACATACTGGAAACAAGTGTTTTTAGCAATTTGAAGACAATTGAAAAGGTGAAGTGTTGCACAAGTTTCTTTTAACCTTGTCCTATGGAAATGACATCTGACAGAATTGAGGGAAGTAAGACGTCAGATTCTCACTGTAGTTCTAATGGTGCAACAAAGGTTTCATTTTATTCGTCTTTTGGGATACTGTTAATTCTCTTTTAAAAATGTCAAGATTGAATACTTTTCAGCCAGTACTGGGTGTAACTATTGGCTCAGTTTGCAAAGACAGCAACCCGGTGGACAACTTCCAATTACAGTTTGGGTGTGGTTTTTATCAATACGAAAAATAATGTCATCATAGAATATGAAAAATATAAATACGAGCAGTTATTTGAATATGTCTATACGTTTTACTAATGAAATCTATTTTAACTAATTACTGAGTTAGAAAAAACAGAGATTTTAAATGCAATCTTAGTAGTTTTAAAGTACCTGATCCAGTCATTCTGAAAATAAAATGTCAGACTTTGTCACATTCATCTTCCTAATATTTCTCATTCTCACTCACTCTCTTTCTCTCACTACTGATAAAGGTGAAACATGGCCTTTGTATGCCCAGCTATAACTTGGCAGAGACCACAATTCACTTTCAGCCGATTGGTTGCAGATTTATACCTTGTCTCTCAACCCCATATAGTTGCTGATGGAGGTGGAGGAGCAGCAGCCTCTGTAATCACGGAAAATTGCTGTGTGGGTAAAAAACAGATGTGTGAATTCTGCTATGACAGAGCTGGGAGAAAAAGGTGTGTGGTTTTGTTCAAGTGTGTATTAAAGGGCTGCACTCTTGCTGTGCATTAGCTCAATTGAAGCTTCATTCAGAGTTGGCCATTGCATACCAGCTGCCAACTGTGTAAGTCTGGTTTTGGCCCAGGGTGGCCTGTGTTTCACCTCTGAACATCACTCAATGCCATACGCTGAGTGCTTGTCCAGGGAACATCCTGAAATTGGCACACTGCTGAAACATAAATCTCCCGAGAGAAAGTGTTTAACCTTTGTTACAACCACAGTCTGCTTAGTAGAATACACACACACACATACACACACACGGAAACAATGATATCAGTTTCCAAGTGGCAATGTTCCTCAGAATATGAGCGGGTGACAAGAGAGAGAATGTGACATTTCCAAGGTGTATGCTGTCACAAGGCAACCATGGCAACTAAACTAAAAGGCTGTTAATTTAACTGAGTCACTCCACCCCTCAGTGTTGCATTGCTCCTCCCTCTAAAAGCAGCCACAACCACAAGACATACAAATTATTTTTAACCTGTGCAGCCACCTGTTTGTGGCTGGACATTACCAGAATGTGATTCTAATCCAGTGGAGGACTTCGAGTTTACTGCAGCCTCCGTCAAGTGTCCAGCTAAATATAAGTGTTCACCTTAAAAATGGTGTGTATAAATGTGGTAATTTGAGCTGCATCAGAATATCCATGGAAGACTTCTTTTTGTTACCATGACAGCAACTGCAATAATGTGAAAAGACAATTAAATTTTTTTGTTTTTTTTAAACTAAATGTAGGGATTTTGTTTCAGAGATCTTAGCAAATTTTCACTTCTTTTGAATGAGAAGCAAAATAACTTAAACACTTACATGGATGAATGTTTTACAAACCTTTTAGAGCTGCATAGTAAATCAAACTACAATCCTCATCACAATGACAGTATGTGCAATATCAAAATCAAAAAAGACTATCTTGATGTGATATTTGGCAGACCAACATATTCATGTATCATGTATCATGCATTCACATTCTGGGTAATAATAATATATTTGGCCAGATGAATAGACTCTCATTCCCAGGATGAAGACAACCAACATAGAAGATTGTGGGTCAAATGCCAAACTCCTGGATAGCGATAACTGAAAAGAAAAAAAATACATCGCAATTTTACCTTTTTGTTTTTTTACAGAACAACCAAAATTAGGATTTTATAATGGTTTATGCTTATGTTTTATTTTTATTAAACACAAACATTTAGGCAAAAAGATTTCTAAACAGATTTTATTAAGTTTTGCCAACTTATATCAAGTACAAACAGCATTTAGTGAGAGAATAGATAAAACCTGAAGTACACTCAATTTCAAACTGGTTAAAATTAATTTTTAATATAAAAGGTAACCAACAACATCAGATAAAGTTCATCCTTGTTACATAGTAGGGATGTAATGGTATTTAAATTTTGGAGCACAACTATTCTGTGCAAATGTTATCATAATAACTTCAGCAAAATTTTATTATTACCATAGTTATTTTAATTAGGAAAATATTTTAGTACTTGTAAAATTTGTAGTGTTCTATATACCAAAGATTCTCATTGTGAAGGTTTGTTGAACTGATTCAGGCATCAACTCTTGTATCATTTTGCCATTCCAGCTTAGTATTAGCAAACCCTTGGCTACAATTTGGATCGCTGACAAGCTCCGGCAGCTCCGACAATTCCGACAAATGAGATCATTCTGGAGATATCAGAAATCTGGATAAAGTTCACCAAACTAACTAATTAACTGCTGAGCTGCTGGAATCAGAGAACTAAATCATCTTAAAAAGTCTTTTTTATTCCATTTTAAAGGTCTAAATCCAGCTAGAGTTAACTCTTGGAATTCTTTGGTGTTACAAATATCCCTGCTTCTGCTTGCGTCTGTGAAGTCCCTCAAACACTGTGAATGATGAACTATCAAAAAAACAGGAGTTTTTAATGGCACAGTGAACAAATGGGTTTTAATAGTAACTTCTGTTTAAAATAGTAACACCAGCTAAATATTATAACTGACTTTCATCATTGTAATCATTAAAAGCGCAAACTGCTTCATCAAACTGATGAGTCTGAGCGAGATCAAAGAAAATGTATGGAATGGGTCCAATAGACGATACTATGATCTCTCTGCTTTGACAGATTGTTGACATATTCTGGTCCAGCCCTTACATCATTTAAACACTTTTCAGGCAGGCATATAAAGCAATCTGGTATAAGTAACTTCATCTAAAAATTGCCAAGTAACTTACACATTTACATTGTTTTCTCAACAATTCCACTGAATTAAATAAAACCAAATTATATGAAATTATATGCATAAAAGAAATGTAATCAGAGAGGAATAACACAAAACGATACATTTTTCATCACGATACTAAAAGAAAATCAGGAGGGTTTGTTTATACATTCACAAAAGCAGAAAACCCTAACTCCAAGGAGGAAGCATCTTTAAGTTCAAAACACTGACCCTAAAAAAATATTCTAGTTCCTTGTTCATGAGTCATGAGAAAAGACATCAAAGGATTGTTTTCTAACTTAAAAGAACTGTTCTTTATGAGGACAGAGAAACATGACAGTTCAATTACTAACTAAGGAAATGATTATCTGTAGATACGTACAACTGTTAATACATTCTTAATGTGTGATGGGACTGTTTGGTGTAATTATCTACTTGCTAGTTCCACTTGTGAATTTGTGAAAATGTTTAATGAAATCAGTCTTTCAAAAGGAAAAAGAGAACTTACAGAAACTAAAAAAAAGCTGTCACAATGAACTATGAACCAAACACATGCAAACAAGGGAGATTTATTACAGCAATAATTTACATAGCAGTGTCCTGAGAGAAAATTTAGCAGTGTGCAGTATGACAACACAGCTAAAACTACACTCAGCTCTAAACAGTTTACACCTGTATCCAAGCAGAGAAGTGTAACACCTACATCAGACTTCTGTATTTGAATTTTCTGCAACAGAAGCAGAATTGTCAGATGTTTTGCTTTGGCAAGAGTCCAATAGTGAAGGGAGGGAAGTGAAAAATCAAATTAAGCTTATCACTGGATCCAGACTTTTAGTGCCATTGATAGGTCACCTACATTTCCTCTGTTTCCCTGAAATATGGCTGGATAAATGTATCCTCTTACACTTCCAAATTTGTCAACAGAATACTTGAATACTACAATACTAAAAAGAAAAAAAGGTATTTACCAATGACAAATATAACAAAAGTGGCAGGCTGAAACTAGAAGAAGCTTTTAGCCTTGAATCATGAACTGAAGATAAGCCATAGTAAAAGACATAAGACAAAATAAGAAATATTTCACACCTATTGCAATCCTATTTCATGATCAGTTTTATCAGGAAATGTTTAAAAACTGAAAAGTAAATCTAAACTTCCTTCTGTTGCGTAGAGGGGTGGAGGTTTTGTTTTTGTTTAATGTAAAGTTATTAGATTAATAACTCATGTCAATGGCCACACCTGTTAATCAATTGCTGAAATCAATTGCTGTGAGACCACAGGAATATGTTTCAAAGGAAATTATTAATATTTTTAGTTCAAAACCTTGTGGTTACATCAGAAAACTATATATTAACTATTTCTAACAGGAGCAACAAGGTCTTGTTCTGACAATTAGTAAAGGACTGCTACATGTCTCATTAATATATTCATGAACTAAAAAGGGGGTTTCTTTCACAGAAAGGAACAAGTATTCAAATATTTAAACAACTCTCCAATTTGGGAATGGGACTTTTTCCCTACCAAATTGGTCCCAGCACTGGTTTAGAGAAAAAAAAAACTAATCCTATTTTGGCACCAACTCTATGCTGGGCCAGACAAAAATATATATATTTTTTTTTTTTTTTTTTTTTTTTTTTTAGGAGCAGAGAGAAGGTTCAGGGAGACCAAAAAAAAAAAAAGAATGTTGTTAGTGCCAATTTAAAAAATCTGAGTCAAATTTATTTTTAATCTGCCTATTTTAAGAAAATATTTTAACATTTTTAGAAATAGAGTTAATCAGTCATAGCTAAATCATACTGTTGATAACCCAGGAGGCACATCGGTGACCAGCACAGTCTTTGCTATAGTTCTGCAGACTGTGAAAAGGTTGAGCTACAGCTGGTTAAAGTCTCAAAATTAATCCAGCTCACGAAGAATAGCGCTCCGCTCATCATCATCCTTCAGTGTCTATTAGGACATTAGCTAATGTGTCAATATTTGAAAAACTGCAAATATCAGCCGAATTTACTGGCCAGCCAATGCATTGGTCTACCTCGAGAGAGGAGTTACTTGAAATGTTTCCAATACCACATTTAAAGAAAGGTAATTAAACTGTTTTTCAGTCGGAGATTATACCGATGCTTCACTCTAAAAGAAGTACAACAAAATTCTGATCCAACATCTAAAAACAAACTGAAAAGATTGAAAAAAAAAAAAATCACACAATGGCCAGGTTAAAAAAATATTGGTCCCTGACTGCACTGATTTTTGCATCTTGGCATTTGTAAAAGACAATACAATATCAGTTCTGGCAAACAGTAAAAACACAGAGTTGTTTGTTTTGCTCACACATGTTACATACTAAGTCAATGCACCACAGAGAGCTGCACTGAGCTGCTCAGATATTTCTATACACACTGTTTGCAATTACAATTCTAAACACTGTTGGGTCTTTCAATAGCAATAGGTAGTATCAATAAATCCTGCTCAAAATTGTGTATTTAACGTCTGCTTGCATTGTTGTATTAAACTACTAATCTGGATTTTAAACAGGCTTCAAAAACACTGCTGTTTAAAACAGGAGTCCTCAAAGGTAGGGTTGGGAACCCCATTTACAGCTGTAAATCAGCAAGTATGATATGTCCTCTTTGGAAATTACACTAAATAACAAAAACAATAACCCATATAAATATTCTAAAAAGTTGGACGAGGTGAAAGACAGTACCCACAAATACATAACAGGAAATCATGCTGTAGGATGTTGATGCTATTTACATTGTCACTGTACCCCTGTTTAATTAATTTAGTAGAAATGCTTGTATACTCAACTGGTAGTGGGAGTCATGATCACCGGAAGAAACGTTTTTAGTGACATAATGGGATAGCACCAAGTTGGCTATCTAGCAGTGGAAAATGGCTGCAGTTCCTTCCTTTTTTAAAATAAAACCACTTAAAATTAGGCTCTAGAACCAACTTTGGCTTAGCACTGGAACCACTTTGGTGGCTGAAAGCCCTAAATGAGTGTTGTAAAACATTGAATACAGAAAATAGCTGAATCCATCAGTGGTAATTACAGTTTAAAAGTCAGTGCAGTTGGCACACTGAGTACAGTTCTGGTGTGCTTCTGAAGAATCCAAGGAATGCTTTTACTCTGCAAGCCATCAGCCTGAGTCTCACAAACACCCGTAACAACTGGACAGAGCATCACAGCTTGTTTAAATCAGTCTGTTGAACAGATGACTAATACCATTATGAATAAATGTTAGCAAACACACGAGTCAAGGCATCTTTACAAACACACAGCGGCACAAAGCAAGATAGTGGATGCCTTTCTTTATGCCCTAATAGAGTTTTACCCAGACTTTGCTTGGTATCAGCTTGAGTTATTATGTGTGAGGCAGGATTGTTCTCAGTGCTGGGAGACTTAGCAGACATCTACATTTATAAATACACACAAGCAGATCCAGACACATAGATGCAAAAGCATCATCATTCCAACTCCCTGCCTCATAATGGAGGGACAGGAAATAATAGTGAGCTAATGTCAACCTGTCCCAGCCTCTCTCAATTTTCTTAGAGAGTTACACTCACTGTTTATCTCTCAAATGCTCTCTTTCCTTGTTAATTGCTTAATAGAACTGTACACTTTCCCTGCAGACACTGTCTCTTTTTCCACAGGTAGTATATTATTTACATTAGGCTGGCAACCTAATCACATCCTTTCCCTCTTTCAAAGCAGGAGGAGAAGATGTGTGTATGGGCTTGTGTGGCGAGGTTAAGTCTCGGTCAGCACTCCTGTGTGTGCTCTGCTATCACTGCAGTAAAATATGCTCATCTAGGAAAACATCAATTCAATTCTTGCTATTAATTAGTCTCTGCCAGACTAACACTGCTGATAAAGTTCTATACATAAATAAAACAAGAACACATTGTCTGTCAAGCCGTTTGGAGGTGTTGGACAAGTAGATCTGTGCTCAAGTCACCAAAGTAATCAAGTCCCTGAACTCAACAGCTCTACTGTATATACAAAGACACAGAACAAACTGGGAGTAATGCAAATTATGCCCACTTTTACAGGAGTAAGCTAGGAGGAAGTGCTTGATAATGTAACATAATCAGACAGAGGTAATTTCACAACCTTGCTCCTGGGGTCTTTCAGTAATAACTGAAGGGTAGAAAACACAATACAACAGAGTATTTTCACAGGTGTCATGTTAAGCACTCCAGGGGAAATAGTTAGAATTTCTTTCTCTTTCTCATCATAACTTTTTTACTGCTTAAATTGAGAATATTGAAGACTTACCTTTTTTTGTGGGAATAGATCAGTGTTGCCAAGCACATAATGATAGTGAACTAGAAATGGTAACTGGCCTGTACGTGTATAGCGCTTTATCAAGTCCTGGAACTGGAAGGCAGCAACATAGAAACACAAGTGCTGTCCTGTCCGGATCTGGGTATTTTTTCATATTAACACATATTAACATTTCCCGGTACTTATAATAAACACAGCCTGAGAGCTTGTAACAGAATTCCAACACTTAAAGGTCTATTGTAAGTATCTAACTAGACAGATTAATGAGGCCACAACTAAACCTTAGAGTGCCAAGACACAGTCTGCTTTTCAGTATTGTATTCAACATATAGAGCTGGATAATGGATTGTATAGTGGAAGCAGGAGCTGAAGTTGTTGTTTGTTGCCACAAGATAATGATTTTTGATTTGGTAATATTTGAGTTCTCAAAAAATGAAACACTAAAATATCTCAAGGTAACACAACTATGCATGGGTCAGTTATCATATCATGGTACACCAAGGTTTTTCAAGATTTTGGTTTCATACCACTGTCTTCACACAGTTGCAATGGTTTAAATCCCTCTAAATAAGATGCCACAAAAAGTGCAAAAGAAAAGTGGTTTTTGTGGCTGTGTGGATTATTAAGTAACACAGTACTGCCCCTCCCCTACATGTTGCTGCACACTGCAAGTCAGATGGCTGAAAGAAGCACTTTTTTTCCTCACTTAAAAGACAAACATAGTTCTTAGAAAAGATTTCCCACTGCAAAAAAACACTGCCACTCATGGTATACAAACTAAAAGAATGCAACTGATCACTCTTATTAAGGTAGCTTATTAAAACTTCTTGGCAAGTTACAAGTGGCATTACTACTAAACTAGATGTCTGAGAAGATAGCCTGATTAACCAGCTATTATTATCTTCTTACTCTTACTTTTACTTGCTGTCCTGTACTATTTAAAGAGCAGAATACCAAAAAGGTATATTCTGCAAAAAGAACATCCTACTAAACTTAGATTGTGTTTTTCTCCATATGTCTGCTTATGTCTACGATTCAAAATAATAAAACAAGAAATAAATGCATTATACAACATCAGTGTAACTGTAATAATTATAACATTATAATAATTTAGCAGCAGAAGGAAAATTTGTTTCTTTATAGTTTAAATAAAAGCAATAAAAACATGATAAACATAACAGTTTAAATTTTTCAGGTAATAGTGTCATAACATTAAAGAACTGTGGTATGTTTTCTCTAGATTATCATATTGTGAGAATCTCATGACAATCCAAGTTTAAATAAAACACAAAACACCTTGCATTTGACCTGCATCATTGGGGCAAGACTACATTATAAATAGTTTGTAAACAACTATCCTATTTGTGTAACCGTGCCTGAGATATCCATCTATATTATTTCTTCACTTTGACACCTGTTCAAAAGTAAAGCTGCAGTATGTAACTTTTATACAAAATACGTTATTTTATACATTTGTTAAAACTATCACTATGTTGTTACAGTATGTAATGAAAAAGATAATCTGTGAAAAAAATCAAGCTCCTCCACTTCCTCCCAGTGCTAGTATTGCAATCTGCAGAAATGCACCACTCCTGGTCAGAAACAACCAATCGGAGCCAGGAGAAAGGTCTTAGCGCTGTCAATCAACCTGTACGCACGGCTCAGTGTGCTAATAACAACTTACAACAACTTACCGTTACAGCAAAACTGTTTATGTGCCATCATCAGTGGCCATACTAAGTAGCCTGAGCAGAAGAAGCTGTAGCGTAGCAGAGAGCAAGGGGCAGAGTGTGAGCAGTGCGTACACAAGCATGATTGAGAGCGATAAGACCTTCCTCCCATTTCTGATTGGTTATTTCTTCCTGAGCAGTGTATTTCTGCAGTTAGCAATGGGAGCACTGGGAGAATGCAGAGGAGCTTGATTTTTTTCATAGATTATCAGTCTCATACCATACTGTCATAACAAAGTGACAGTTTTATCAAATCTGCAAAAACAAAACAAAACATATTTTTTATAGAAGCTACATACTGCAGCTTTAAGCTTGAGACTCTGATTCTAGAAACAACTACAACAACCATAGTCCATTCGTGATTATTTGCTGTTTGTCCATTGTTGTTAACATAGAAACAGATGGCTCTGATATTTTGTCTTTGCTTTGCATCCATCAAAGCACACAAAGGGCCTTCAAACTAGCAATAACACAAAGAAAAATATACAAGATTCCAACCTCATTGTAAGATTTGATCATATTAAAACAGAAATGAGGAAAACAGCTGTTGATGCTGCTGCTGCTGCAATAACTAAATGATATATAAATCTAATAGAAAAACACTGTTTTCTTGCAGCTTTGCAAGCATGAAGGTTAAAGTTCAGATAAAAAAACCTTAAATGGACTTAAAAAGCTGGTGTCTTACCTTGTTCTGGTCGATCCAATACAGGAAGTACCCTTTGGGGTCAACTGTCAGAGTAACAGGGGTCACAGTGGTAGAATCCTGTAGGAAGAAAGACAACACATCTGGAGTCAATCAGTGTGTCACCATGTAACACTGCATCCCTCTTGTGGCTTATACGCAGGAACATATGACGGAATATTCCTTGAAGTAAACTGGTTAATTTCACTGTCAGCATCAAAGCATACTTTTTCTAACAACACCTGCATTCCAGAGCATGAAATTACATTAAAACCACTGTTGATGTTGCAGCTTACACACAATCCTTTCCTTATAGGGTACTTTTCAATTCATGACGAGGCACTGCCACAAATGACCAGCACATTGGCATGTGAGTGTATTTGCTGTGGCTGCATTCATAGCTGCAGGTTGTTTTAAAAGCTGATGTTGCCCTTTTCCATTCTTGCAATGAGAAATGCTTTCCCACAGCTTCTACATACAGACAGTTCCATGTTTCACAGACACAGTTTGACCCTGAGGCGCACATGGCAACGCCAGATATTATTGGATGCTTCTATAAAAAGAAAGAGGCTTTGCCCTTTTTTTCAGCATCCATTGTGGCAGAGGTTCAGCTGAACAGCAGCATATTGTCCTCTTCAATCAGACATATCTGTGATATCACAGAGAAATCAAACTGCACTTACTGCCCAGAGCAACAAAATCTTCAAAGTGTCTTCATGAGGCGACTAATGAGGTCCCTATCACAGCATTTGAAGGCAGAGCTAATGGTGAGAATCTGCTACACGTCATATTTGTGTGTGACCCCACGCCACTTACAGTTCAGCATATCATGAAAGCATTGGACTGGGAGATTGTAGACAGCAGATTCAGCTGTACTGTGGTGCAGAGAATAATAATGAATAAATCATTTTATTCTGTCTAAATATGATAGTCAAACCTCATACAAAATGACACACTTGTTCCATGAGTGAGCAATACAAAGATCCATAAGAACACTAAAGGGAACAGAGGGAAATAGAATAAATGAAGAAAAGAACTGAGTGAAAAGTAAATGAATGACATCTTCAGAGTTAGAACTGGTAAAGTGTTGTATCAGAGGCATTTGCTACAGTGATCCGCACTATAGCAACTCAACATTCACCTGAAATCTTATAGAGACTCAAAAGTACCAGTTTTAGTTGTGCACACATGACTGCAAAATCTTTGCCAGCTTGATTGAATGACAGAAAAACTGCATAGGGTGAGGTCAAAACACCCCACCTTATGTTAGCGTTTTGTAAAGTGGCATGTAAAACTATTCATATTCTTGTTGCATTATTCCCTCCATCTCGATTTATTTGGTTTGCAAGTGCAAAGTAGTACATAATGTGAAGAGCTGAAAGAAAATTATAAATGATTTATAAATAGTTTTACAAACAATGCAATTAGTGAAGTACAAATTTGTACTCATAGAATGAAGCTGTCACCACTTATTTTATTATGGTGTGCTCAAGGAGATGTGGAGTGTTACATTTTTGGACTTCTGAAAACAATTTGTTGCTCTGGTATTTTTTGGGGGGCATCAGGATTAAAGGACAACCTATTTTAATCTCTTAAAAAATCTCTTACTCTGGAGAGTAATCTATTTTACTCTCCAGATTAGCTAATTTGTGTTGGTCAATTACATAAAATTCTGATAAAATACACTGAAGTGTTTGGTTTTTACCTGAAAAGAAGTTGAAAAGTTCAAGAAGTATAAATAATTATGCAAGGCGCTGTAGATAAGACCAGCTAAAATGCTGTTCGGTCACTGCCTGCCTTCTAGTTCCTCCAGCTCCACTTTTACAGATAAATATCAACTTCCTGAACTCAATAAACACATCAGTTATTCCTAGAAAATGAATTAATAATGAAGTGGATCAACAACTTTTCATAAAAATGTTCACATTTCCATTAAACCAATTCAAGTATTTATGTAGTGACAGGATGTGGCATTTGATGGATTGGTTCTGATGGTAGTGGAAGAAATAAAGGATGTTTTGTGAGCTCTGGGAATCAAGCTAATGATGTGAGAGCAGTCATTTTCACCAGCTTCTTCTTAATGTCTTAACTCTCCACGGCCACCATAACAAACACATTAAGCCATTATGGGCTCTTAGCAAAGATTTTCTTATTGGACTAAAAAAAAACCCCAAAACGTCCAGTGGTTTATGCTATTGTGGCTCAAAATTCTAAAGAAACCAACTTGTTGTGTGTTCCTTTTGTTTTCAGGATACTCCTATTGTTTCTGGTGAACCAACAATGAACATTTTCCAACTGTTTTTAGCTTAGCTATTTTTTTTTGTCATTTGACTGAACAACCTTACCAAGCTGTCTTATTTTTTGTCAAATGAAGGGCAGAATGAGTGATCACTGGCTTGCTTAAAAAAGTACAAACACCCTGAGGTCACTGATCCCTGGCAAAAAAAAACACTGCCATTATTTTTTTAGTGAAGCATCTGTACCATTAGCCCTCACCTAAGGGGGGACGTTAGTGAGGAGATTTGTGCTCAGCACATTTCTGGTCTGTCTCCTAATGACATATCCTGCTACTTTCACTGGATTTTAAGCTCCCTTGCGCAGCCAGATAAGATCTTATTCAGAGTGCATCATACAAAATAGGGATGGTACAAAAGTAACCTAGGAAAATCTGTTCCTACTGATCCAGTACTATATATATTTTTATGTCTTGTTACAAATCGTAATGAGGAATTAGGTAATTGCTTTGCCTCCTTTCACTTTAATTACAAAGTAGTTAGTAGAAATGCATCTAGAAAATGGCTTGTGACCTCACTTGGTTAGTTCTTAGCTGATCCGAAGATCCAGATCAGTGATTGACTAATCAGAAACTGAAAAATCGTATCTTTTTTCTGATTAGTAAATGCACTGTGGCACTATCAAGTCCTGCTAACAAAAACACTTTAAAATGTGGAAAACGTTACTGAGGGTAGAAGATAGAGTATATTCAGTGCCAGTGAAGTGTTTAAAAGTTAGGTTGTATGAAACCGAGATAGAAAAAGCAATTTGAAAGAAAACTACTTTTTATGACATGTCTGCGGTTCATTCAGCCAACGAGATAGTGAGAGAGTAAGTCTTCAGGCAGATGATAGGAAGGCAAAGTTGCTCAGTTTTATCATTTTGGGTTTTCAACTTTTGTCTGTCATGAAACAAGCTGGATTTTGAAATGCTGACAGCTTTTTGGAAATTTCAGGGTTAAGGTAAGAGTCAAGAACATACACAAAGACCCTGCTGTTTTAGTAATAGTAGTGCTAATCTTCACTATAAGATGCTAAAGACAGATTCAAAAGTGAACTATATAATTATATGTTGCTTAAAATAATCAACCTCTGTTTGCAGCAGTTTGTCTCTCACAGTGTGACATCATCTCTGGAATTGATATAAATTATAAAGAAAGGCTTGAGAAAAATAATTATATTAAATGCTGTTATTTGTAGTTCTTAAAGAGAAATTAGAATAAAAAAACTGGTATTAGCAAGTCACAGCTTTACAGAAATCATCCCAAATATTTGGTCAGTGCAACAGTAGTTATTAGAGTCGAATGTTTCATTTAAGATGACTGAAACAATCCAATAGAAATGTAAAATGACTGTCTAAAGCTTGAAGCTGAAATAAATATCCCTCTGTCTTTCTGTGTGACTTCAGTCGTGAGGAGTGGGATTTCAGCAAACATTTACAGAGGTGATCGGATTGTCTTTCTGTTCTTTTTTTCAACAATCAACCAACAATCTTTGTGCACTGGAGTTTACTTCAGTTTCTCATACTGTCTGCTTTTCCATAAAATCATGGCTGCTGATCAGATATGGTAATATAGTATGTTATTTCTGCACCGTGAACAAATTTTACATCTTTCATGCACCCAGTGAGAAGAGCAAAATGTAATTTTCACCAAAGTAGAAAAATAAATAAATAAAATCCACATCAGAGGAAAGCAATAAATGAAAAAGGCTCATCCATATCTTGTTTTTTTGTGACTTACACAATTCAGTGTTGAAAAAAATTGGAGAAGAGCCCAAAACCCAAAGCTGTGATAAGAAAAAATAAATTAATATGATTCTTCTCAACTGCCAATTCATTACAGCCCCACTCTCTTAGTTGGACTCCCTATTCCACTATGATTCTTTCCATGAAATGATACAGGGAGGAAAAGGGAAAGACCTGGATGGGAAATGACACAGAGAAAGTATTTGTGTGTATGCCTGTATTTCACAGGAAAGGTCTGGCAGACATTTGCCTCTGGAAATATGGCCACATGCCAAAGGCTGAAAACACGGTTGTTTGAGGAAACGATTCACACTTGACGCCCTTTTTTACAACAAAGACAAAGCAGATGGAATTCCCACTCTTCAGTAATTAAGTTAAAGAATTTCACAAGTCCTCTAATGATTGACAGAGTGGAATGTTTGTGAATGTGCATGATTTCCTCACCACCGTCTGGACTGACTGTATTCACACTTCTGCAACACTCATCCATCTGTGCTGTGCTTGGCTCACCTGAAGTCAAATAATATAATATGCATTTTCACCAAGAGGCTCATGAATTTATATTTCAATATGGCCCTAAATTAAAAGCAAAACAATTTATTGAAGGCACTACAAAATATACATCAATTGTGATTTAAAGAAATTTCAGATTTCTTTCACGAATAGTTAAAGTAGTCACCACCACTTACAGGTCATTTTTAGGTGTTTATATGGAAAGAAAAAAATAATACAGGAAAAAGGAAACACATATCACAAAATACATAATGATATGCAAATCCTCGCACAGTACACCCAAGCCTACACCCAGGTTGAAGAAAGCAGAAGAATGCATACAGTTATTCAAATTAGTTGTGACAAGATCGCACCAAAAGTCCCTTTCAAATTCTACTTTGATGTCTCTATGTCAGAAAATAAGAATGTCATTTAAATTAAACTTAATCTGAATAGTGAGCATTATGTGAGGTCAATGCAGGGTTTTTAGAGGGAAGTGTTCATGCATTTCTTGAGAAAGGTGAACAAAGGTCTAATTGGTCCAATGAAATGTATGTTTTACTGAACTGATGTCATTTCATATCTGCTAGAGTCTTTCATGGTGTTCAAATAAAGACATAAAAATAAACACAAACAGGCGAGTTAATTAATGTCTGTGGATTGAGGTTCTGAGTCTTATTCTTGCTTTTGTTGTACTTAATAAATTAAACGTTTTTTACAGTGAACAAGGAGAGGTGAGATAAGTTGAAAATGTTAATTTCATTTATTGACGCACACAAGCATTGTAAAAGACACGTGCACTCACTCGGGTGTACTCTTACAAATACTCTGCATTAAGATGTAAACAAAGCGCATGTCAGGGTGCTGCATTTTGCTGCATTTGTGGTTTTAAGCATGAAGGTAAAGCAATGAGCCCCTGTCACTGCAGTCCCCACCGCAAATAAATCTATCCGCTATGTTGTTGCATGAGTCTCTTATAGATTGTGTAATATGCTACATTCTGGGGCATATGCATGCACATAAAGCGAATAAAGATAATGCAGAGTTATCGCCATAAATCAAATAATTACTGCTGCTGTGTCTGTCTTTTACTTACATCATCCCATTTCATAAATTTGCTGCCCTTTCTGAGGCACTCCGGCACGGACACGGGCTTGAGCTGCAACGCATGAACTCCAGGCTGTGCCCCAGCCATTGACTCATCCACTCTTCTCGACGCACGGCACGGCCAGAAATGTGTCTCTTCCCTCTCTCTTTCTCTTATGTCTCCACGTCTCCTTTTTAAAAATCCTCTCAAAAGCCGGCAGACGGAAACCCACTACTACTGTTGCTTGTATGTCATGCCCGCAGTGGCGGCGGTGGCGCGTTTCGGTTTTGGAGAGCTGGAGAGACAGGCGCAGGCGCAGCGGACCGTGGCCACTGACTGACTGACTGAACGACTGAGTGACATGCAGCTAAAAACAAGATTCAGAGAGAGACAGAGCAGCAGAGAAAGAGCGAGGCATCTGAGTGAGTTTCACGTCTGGTTTGAAATTGGAGCTACAAGTCAATACAAGGACAGGATCGATCAAGTGTTCTGGCGCCTCCGTGTGTCCGTGGTAGTACGATGCGCGCACTGGCCACAAGCTGACAAATTACATGTCATAGGAGCAGGTGCATACAAGGCTGACACTATAATAATGCTATAGAAGCAAGAGTTATATTTTTTTTCTGTTTTGATAAATGGCAGGATGTGCCTTTATGATGAGGTCTGTACAGGGGGAAATGAAAAATATAACTTTTTTTTCCTGTACACAAAATGTTCATCATAAATTGGATCATCACAACAAACTTCATTTATTATAGCAATTCAATTCAAAAATTCAAACTCATATGTTCCGTATATAATGAAATATTCCAATGAATCTAACACAAACCCAAAAACTTGTTTCTCAGAAAATTGCAATGTTACCGAAAACCAATGAAATAAGTTATGTTAAAAAGTTTGTCTATGTACTGTAGAGTAAATGCACTCAATTCCTGCTTGGTGTTCCGAGCATGCAGTGTGGCATTGAGGTGATCAGCCTGTAGCTCTGCTGAGCTGTTGGGGAAACGCAAGTTGTTTTCAGCTTGTCTGTAATGTGGGCTCTGGGATTTAGATCAGGGTAGATTGAAGTCTACTAAAGCACAGTGGTCCCATGGTAATTAAACCAGTCACTGGTAACTTGGGTAGTGTGGACAGGTGGCAAGTCTTGCACTAACAGCTGCACCAACTTTGAACTTGACAGAACACAGTGGACCAACACCAGTTGATGACAACGTTCCATCCTCGTCACTCTCTCTCCAGATTCTGGGACTTTTATTTAACATGACATGCAAAATTTATCTCCGTCTGAAAAGAAGACAGTGAACCACTGAGCAACAGACCAGTCCTTTTCCTCTCAAGCCAAGGCAAGAGACTAAAGACAAGGAATGTGACAGTTGTAGCTCATGTCCTGGATACAGCTGTGTGGTAACTCCTGTAAAAGTCAGGTTATGCCGGTTTCTTGTGCACTTTTCAATCATTTTTTTCCTTTTACTCAACTTTCCATTAATATGCTTTAAAACAGCACACTGTGAACAGCTAGCTTTATTAGCATGGCCTTTTGTTGCTTTGTGTCAATTGTCAACTGTCTGCTTGACAATTATCAAGTCAGAAGTCTTCCTCTTGATTGTGTAGGCCATGTCATGAACAAAAATTTTCTCTATTAAAACAGCAAGATTATATTTTTACCAAATATTCAGATTACTTTGGGGCTTTCATTAGCTGTTGGCGATAAAGCCATCCGATTAAAAAGTGGAATGACACCAGCTATAAGTAATGAACATGCGTTCTAAAATGTATTTAATCATTCGTAGGAGTAGTGCATCGCCCAGCCCAGAAGTGATTCTTGCCCAGTCTTTCACACACATTGTCTTCAGATATTTAAGATTTTCAGGGCTTCTTCTATACACTCCGATCTTTGATTCTTTTCATAGATTTTTGCTGGATTTAATTCAGATGACTGACTGGGCCATTGTAGCATTACATGTTAATTTCTTTCTCTGAAATTTGAAGTGTGTTTCGAATCATTGTCTAGGTAAAAAAAAAAAAAAAAAAAAAAAAAAAAAAAAATCCACCCTTGTTCCATCTTCAGCATCTTAGCAGAAGGCAATCAGTTCTTATCAACAATGTCAAGGGAACTCTTTCTACTCATAATTAAAACAAATACAAATCAGGAAAATACCCTTCAACTGATCCATAATACTGCAGCTAGAGTCATGATGAGAATAAGAGGAGAAATCATTTTTCTCAAATTTTAGCTCCAATCATTTGTCTCCCTGTTGAAGACAGAATAGAATTAGACATTCTTCTTCTTACACATTAAGTCCTGAATAATCAAGCTCCATATATCAAAGATTTGGGTTCTACAGATCCTCAATAGGGCACTTTGCTGTTAGACTGCAGGTCTACTGATGGTTCATTTTCTAAGGTGTCTGTGTGTTGTATGTGAGGCAGAAATCCTGTCCTATATAGAACTTAATAACAGAGATGGATGGATGGATGTCCATTGTTGAGATTTAGTTCTTTTTAAATAGACTGACTTGAATCAAAATCCTTCTTTCAATTACATGAAAATCAGCTTGGGAAGGCCTTGAGATGCTTTTTTGGGGATATAAGAAATAATTTAATACACCATCAATTAGACTGGTTTGCTTGTTACATACTTACAGATTTTAGCTATTTTCTGTTTTTGGGGCCAGTTTTCAATACCTAACCCAAGTATCATTCCACTTTATTACACATTGTTTAACTTATTTGTTCGTATTTCTTTCTATGTGATGATTACTTGGATTGTTACCAACATCTGGTGTGAATTTGATGTCAGCATCTCCATTAGAAGTACATTTACTAAGAAAAACACTGGTATGTTCAAAACATTTTCCCCCTGCTGGACATGACATGGCCCCAGTATTTTCTAAGCAAAGCTTGGCATCTTATCATCATATGATTTTCCATTTTGTATCAGCACTAAAGTGTGAGACAATCTTGCTTCCTCCTAATTGAAGAAGTCATTCTGCACCCATTAGACAGAATCCACACTGACTTTTGTTTCAGTGCCCACACATTGCTCTGAGCATCTTTACTTTTTCATGACTAACTTCTTCAAAGTTGTGTGATTCAAGGCAGCCCAACTGCTTTTGGGACTTTTTTGGGTTGTAACTCTCTTTTTAAATAAAACATTAAAGTCCTCGAGGCTTTGCACCACCAACTGTATTTTTTTCTTTTCTTTTTGCCATTAGAAAAAGAAGAGAGAAAACAACATTTTATGTCCTCAATGTGTCTTCTCTTTGTGTCTCTCCCTGGACAGCCACTGCCTGACTGTGAGATGACAGACAGCTCAAACCTACCAAAATCAAACTGCTATCTTTTATATCAAGTCTAACTCATTATTACCTGAATGTGAATGACCGTGACAGATTAGACCAGATCTTGAAGAAAATCATCTGGTTACCAGCATAGGGAACCTGGAGATAGATGTAATGGAAGAAAACAACGACATGACTATCTATGACATTCAAATACTTTTATACTGCAAATGAGCCAGCATCCTTCTTGCACAAGAATTTGGTATGCAAGATGTGTTTTCTTTATGGCCTTGAGGTATTGACAAACTTTAAAATCTACTGCGGCATTCACACAAAAAAAATCTAAAGATAAAAACTACAAAACATAACTAAGAAATTTCCAATATATTAGTTTTGAGTTTAATATTGACTAAGACACTTTTGTTTTATTTTAGCTCGTCCTTTGGACTTTAGAAAAAAATGTGGTTTGAGAAGTTTTTATGTGTGATAGAACAAAACTGTTATTCTTAAACAAGTGATTAGTAATTCAACTGGAAGAAGGCCTCAGATCAAGGCTATTTTTATTAGAGCGCCAAGAGTCAGTCTATGTGAAATCTTGACTTCAGGTTTCGATTCATTATATATTATCTAGCTAATATTTTTCTGAGTATAGAGGCTTTTATAGAATATAGTAGAAAAACAAAGAATTTTGTCAAACACCAATCTGCTTAAACCAGATTTTTACACTCAACTCACTCACTGTATAAAAAGACACTATTTCACTGTTTGACACTAGATTAGACTAAACATTCCCTGTTTTTGGTCAGTTAGGATGACCATATTATTTTCTATAAGCTAATTTTGATATATTGAGTGAGATTTTTGATTTTTTTTTTTTTTTTTTTAAGAATTCTACACACATTTCCTTATTTGTTAGAACTATTTTTTTAAGCTCCATATCTTGGATCAAACATTTTAGTTTCTGACAATGGTTTGCTGGAATTGTGGCCCATTCTTATGACAGAAGTGATGTGACTGAGTCAGGCTTATAGGCTGCCTTGCTAACACACATTTTTTCTGCTCTCCCCACAAATTTCTTTTAAACTTGTATGAAGTTTTTTTTTTTTTTTTTTTATGGCCACTCCAAAACATTGCTTTTTTTTAATCATAAGTCACTTTGTAACTGATATAACTGCTAGGTTTAGGGTATTTGTCCCTTTGGGAGACCAATTAGTGCCCAGACTTTAACTTCCTTGGTGATGTTTAAGATGCTGCTTCACCCTTTCCACATAATGGTCGTTCCTTATGATACCAGCTATTTTGTGAAGAGCAGCAATCCCACCTGTAGGAAAGCAACCACACAACTTGATACTGCCATCCCTGTTCTTCAGTGTTAGGATGGTGTTTCCAGACTTGCATTTTTTCCCCTTTTTTCCTGCTCATTATTCTGGCATTTAATTATAGTCATTAATGCCAACCACCTCTACACTTATCAGATCAGAGAAAATAGCTTTTAAAAAAAAGTACTTTGGCTCTTTATATTGGTTTTGGAGAAGTTATTGGAGGACTTCTTCCCCTGTGAGAGGCCTTTCAGCCCAAGCTGGTACAGGACTCATTTCACTTTGGTTAATGACACTGGCTTTAGCCAGCATCTTGACAAGGACCATTCCTTTTGCTTTAGGATTGATACACACATTTTGCTCCACCACATATTCATATTTCCCTTTAAGCATGTGGAAATTGTAACTTATAATTGTTCCTAATAACTAAACTTGTAGAGGTCCACAATCCTCTACCTGAAATCTTGTCTGATTGCTTAAGATTTTTCAGAATCACACACAAGGAAGCAGTGTGTTTAGGGTGTTGTCTTAAAACACATTCACGGTTGCACATGCATTTAACTAAAATCCAAAATAATCTATTTGAAATAAACTAAGCCATGATATCATCATCCAAGCTTTTCCAAACTGTGTAAAGGCAAAGTGATTTTACTGTATATCAAAAGTATGTCATGAGTAGTAATAAAACATTCTCATTATTCTTGCAGTTAGCAAATAGAAATGATTTTTGGGTTAACTTAACTGAATTAAAACAAGAAAAGTTTAGTCCAAATTTCATGTCTAACAGGAATTATTGTTCATTAAATGATGTGTCTTTTTAGACAGTGTATGGAAATATCTGGCTTAAATGGTATTTCTAATCTCATGTCTTACTTATAAACACTTACTTGAAAAGATACCAAAATACACTTGTCTGTTAAAAGGGAAACTTCACCATAAAGATGTTTGTGGCCATGTAAAAAAATTTGTGGTTAAATAGTGCAGAACAAACAACTTCAAAGATTTCCAACATTACAGGACTTTCAAACTATGGCTGATCAGGCAAAGGCCATTACTGCCCATTCAGTCCATCCATCCTCAATAAAACTGTGGCCAAATCAGAAAGTGCTGTAAAGGAAAGAATAATATTTACTGAACAGCACTGAAATACAGCCAACAGAAAAAGTTGATGACCTTGATGATTAAGATTGATGCTATTATGTTTTTATAGAGTAAATAACTGGTTGGCTTGCGTCTTATTGAAGAAAAATCTGTTCTGTTTTGCATTCAAGTCAAGTTTCACTCTTTTAGGTTCAAGTGTGTTAGATTCAGCACACTGTGAAGGCTGCAGAGTCTAAAAAACAGACTCTTCCCCTGAGCAGATCCTGGTAATAGAGAGCTAATGTGATGAGTGATTAGCTTCATATCTGGAGACAAAAGGATGAGCCATGACAGTGTGCCATTGTTACATGTACACAAAGAAGCAGGTGTTCTCAAACAAACAGCTTTCAGCTCTTTCAGTATCAATATTATCCCAAGAAGCTGCACATTTAGCATTCCTTCATACAATGGGGATTATAAATTCATCTTAATAAAAGATTATATTACACTGATGTATGCTGCTCTTTCTTTAGATTCAAATTATTTGGACCTATATAAGAACAATGCAGTGTTTTTCCCTTGCTAAGCATAGCTTTCAGCACAAAAACATTTCTCTATCAGCTACACAGTAAAAATCAAAATAACCCATTCAACCATTTTCTATATCCATTGTTACCTGCAGGGGATTGTGGAAGGGAACTCAAGCCAATCACTGCTGACAGACAGGGTGAAACAGGGTAATCCCTGCATAGTTTGACAGTCAACAGGGGTTAAATTGGGTCAGGGTTCTCTATGGCTCAGCCCCAGCAGCATTTTACATTGCTGTCTTCAATGCAGGGATGGACATGTGGGATATATATATATATATATATATATATATATATATATATATATATATATATATATATATATATATATATATATATATATATATATATGGACATAAAAAATTTAAATAAGTTTGGGATTTTTTGCCTACTTGTGTCAATTACAACTGTCATTAAGTACGTATTTTGACATGTTTAATCCTTGAATAGTAGCTATGTCTGTAAAAATATTCATCCCCAAACAGATTTCTTCTGCCTTTCATTTTTTGTCACACTTAAATATTTAAGATCATGAAACAAGTATTAATTCCAGATGAAGATAAACTAATTGAGTACAAAATACAATTTTCAGATGATGATTTATTTTACTAAGCAAAACAAATCTATGTAATCCAAGCTAGCCCTGTGTGGAAAAAGTAATTCCTCTCCAAGTCTGGACTTAAATTAATTTGAGGTGTTGGGGTGTGACCATAAATAGAGCATTCATGGGCCAAAATACCTTTAACGTGCAATAAAACACCCTGCCAGTTTTTGTAAATGCTTGTTGAGACTTGTTGCTGTTAAGCATGGCACAACAGTTTCAAATAAGTCCAGGCTTTATAACATTTTCCTTTGATAAACACAATTATTTAACAGCTTTTTGTATTTTATTAGGGTTAATTTTGTCTGATATTAAAATGTGATTTGAACCATGCAAATGTGAAAAAAAGCAAAAATGGAAGAAATCTGTTTGAGGCTAAATACCAGGTGCTGAACCCCAGCCAAGTTTCAAGGTCATATTTTGGGGAGTTGAAACATAGAAAAACCACAATTTTCTTGTGGCTGCTTATAAACCTAACAAGCAAGATAATGGGCCTTAGTATAAAATATAATGGAAATTATGGTAGCTATTAGTGGTTCAAGTATTATAGCAGAATAAATTACAAAACTAAGTAATGTTTGCTAATCTGAGCTATTCTTTAACAACAACAATAATAATAATAATAATAATAATAATAATAATAATAATAATAATATATTGTATTTGAGGGCGCCTTTCTAAAACTCAAGGTCACCTCACAAAGAAGAATATAAAAATGAATATAGAATCAATAAACAATGATTTAAAAAGCAAGTCAGTGAACAAGATTTTACAACAGCTAAATCTCTGTTAAAGTGAATATGTCGGTTTGAACGGGTGTGTTTTCTATTTGCCATTTACTTAAGAAACTTAATTTATATGAGCTCTTTGTTCTCATGCTTTAAGATTCACAAAAGCAAGAGCTCATTCAATGTTACTTCATAAAATTGACAAATTTATGTTATAGAAATATATTTCCTTTAAACTTTTGCATTCAGGAAATAAAGAAAGAAAGGAGTCCGACAGACTTCTAAAACACCTGTCTGACAGGAGATTAAAAGCAGATCCTTGCAGAACATACAAAGTCAGCACAAAAAGTCCAAGCCACAAAGCAGATTTAATTGGTCTTTAAATTGCGCTAAGGAGTGAGAGTGGGCATGCATGACTGTTTGTCTCTGTGTTGTCCTGTGATGGATTGGAGACCTGTCCATAGGGTAGCCCACCTCTTGTCCAATGACTGCTGGAGATAGGCCAGCCCCTACTAATCCAGAAAGGATAGGTGGGAATAGATAAGGGATGGATGGTTGGATAAACATTCCTACTGTAGCGTAAATAATCGTTCACTATTTTATTGACTCACTGCAGCACGTTTTTTTTAAAGGTGCCTCTGGGAAGAGCAAAGGGTTTCTTTGTGCGTAAACCCAGTGTTCTCATTCTGAGCTCAAACACAAATACACAAAACAAAAAAGCACGTTAGCAGCATCTACTGGACCATGTATGCCATTGCACCTTGATTTGGAACATTTGCAACAAAAGGCATTTTATTTGGATTTCTTTTAAGTGCAGTTGGTCCAGCTCTCACTTTAATTTCACCATATTTGCTTGTCAGAAATAGCACCACTTGATCAGTGGGATATCTTGAAAAACTAATGGTTTAGTTTTACTGTAAAGTAGAAATACATTCAGTTCAATTCAATTCAAATTCAAAAATACTTTATTTATCCCAAATGGAAATTAAATGTTGATGTAACTCATTTAACCAAGGAGTCATCATAGATTGTGATAGCTGTGGGCAGGAAAAATCTCCTGTAGCGGTCTGTTTTACAACCAGTCTGATTAAGCCTCTGACTGAAGAGACTCTGTTTTCCAATGACATTCTCTTGAAGAGGATGGTCAGGGTTGTCCATAGTTTTCTTAATTTTACACAAAATCCTTCTTCGCATAATTATCTTCAGAGGTTCCACAGTTGTCCCAAGAACATAACCAGCCTTCTTTATCAGGTTATTGAGCCTATAAGTTAAGTTCCCGGCTCTGTTGCTGCTGCCTCAATAGAATATGGCAGAGGAGATGGCCCTCTCAACAACAGACATATAGAAGATCTGCAACATCTTGCTGCAAACCTTGAAGGATCTTAGCGTCTTCAAGAAGTATAGTCTGCACTGTTCTTGTAGATGGCTTCACTGTTGAGTCTCCAGTCCAATCTGTTGTCTAGATGAACACTGAGGTATTTATATTCCTCAACCACTTCCACTTCTTCTCCCATGATGGAAATAGAGTTTGATCTAACCCTGTTTCTCCTGAAATCTACAATAATAACCTTTGTTTTGTTCACATTCAAGATAAGATGATTATTTCCACACCATGACACAAAGTGGTCCACCAGCTCTCTGTACTCAACTTCTTGTCCATCTCTGATACGCCTGACCACTGCAGAGTCATCTGAGTATTTCTGTAGATGACAGGAGTCTGACTTGTGCTGGAAGTCTGAAGTGTACAGAGTGAAAAGGAATGGTCAGAGTACAGTCCCCTATGGTGCTTCTGTGCTGCTAACCACCTGGTGAGACACACAGTCCTTCGGTCTCACAAACTATGGTCTGTTTGTCAGGTAGTCATGGATCCAGGCAATTGTTGAGGCGCCTCTGAATTGTGTTAAATGCACTGGAGATATCACTGGAGATATAAAGAACATGATCCTCATAGTGCTGCTTGCTTTGTCCAAGTGACAGTGGGTTTGTTGAAAGCAGGTGTGTAATGGGGTCTTCAACTCCAACTCCACAGTGATAAGCAAACTACAAGGGGTCCTGATATGTGCTGGTTTGCTTACTCAGGTGGGCAAAAAGGAGTCTCTCCAAGACCTTCATGATGTTAGGGCAGGATGTCAGGGCAACAGGTCTGTAGTCATTAATGACTGATGGGTGAGTTTTCTTTGGTATCAGAACCAGACAAGATGTCTTCCACAACAGTGGGACCTTCTCTTGGGTCAAGCTAAGGTTGAAGAGGTGTTGCAGAATCCCACAGAGCTGCTCTGCAGAAACCTTCAGGACTCTGGGGCTGACACCATCTAGACCTGCAGCCTTGTTCCGGTTCAGTCTCTCCCGCTGCCTCTTCACTAGACTTCTAGAAACAGAAAAATGGGAGGGGGAGGCAAAGGGAGTAGCAGCATCTCCTGATTTGGCTGAAGACAAACTAGTGGAAGCAGAAGAGTCCATGACTGAGTTGGAAGGTAGAACATCTGAGGTGTGACAGGAAAGCTGTGGCTCAGTGGAGGGTGGGATGTCTGTTTGGCTGGGGGCAGGAGGGAAGGATGGTGAGCTTGTTCCTGAGCTGAACCTGTTGAAGAATGTGTTCAGCTCATTTGCTCTGTCCAGACTTCCATCTATCTGATCCTCCTTTTGCTTGAAGCCTGTGATCTTCTTTATTCCAGACCACACAACTCTGATATTGTTCCTCTGTAGTTTACTCTCCAACTTCTTCCTATACACTTCCTTGCTATCTCTAATCTTGACTTTGAGCTGTTTTTGTATACTCTTCAATAACTCTTTGTCTCACTCCCTAAAGGGTCTTTTTTCCTGTTTAACAGTTCCTTTAGCTCACTAATGATCCAGGGTTTGTTATTAGGGAAGCATCTCACTGTTCTAGTGGGGATGGTGTTGTCCACACAGAAGTTTATATAGTCAGTCACACACTCAATCATGGCATTAATGTCTTCTCCATGTGGCTTGAAAAGAGAAATCCAATCGGTAGCATCAAAACAACCCTGTAGGGCTTCTTCGGGTTCCTGTGACCACTTTCTCACAGTCCTTTTTGTTACAGGTAGTCTCTGGACATGGGGTTCATATTCTGAGCAGAGAAAAACAAGTTTGTGATCTGTTTTACCCAGTGGATGTCTTGGTTTGGAAATATATGAATCCTTTATATTTGTGTAAAACAAATCCAATGTCTTGTTTTCTGTGGTAGAGCAGCTGACAAACTGTTGAAATGTTGGCAGTGTAGCAGAGAGTGAGGCATGATTAAAATTGCCACAAAAGAATTGGGGTGTTGGGTCTGCATCGTAGCAACAGTGGAACTGATGACATCACATGCATTGTTGGCAACGGCTGAGGGTAGAATGTAAACAGCCACCAAAACAACACTGGTGAACTCTCTTGGCAAATAATATGGATGAAAACTTACTACCAATAGTTCAATGTCTGGACTGCAGAGATGACACTTCACAGTAATGTGTCCTGGGTGACATCATCTGTTGTTGACAAGCACTGCCAATCTACCTCCTTTCCTTTTCCTGCTACTCTTTAAATCGCTGTCTGACCGTATAGTAAGGAAACCCGGTAGAGAGACGTTGGAGTCGGGGATATGATCCTGCAGCCATGTCTCAGTCAAACACATAATACTGCATTCCCGATACTCTTGCTGAGTCCTTGTCAAGGCTTGAAGTTCATCCAACTTGTTAGCTAATGATCTCACATTGCCCATTATGATGGATGGCATAGATGGTTTGAACTTCCACCTTCTCTCTCTCCTCTTTGCTCCTGCTCTGCGTTCACGGCGCCTCCTTTTCAAGTCCTCTGGGATTTCTAGCTTCAGTTGTCATATTATTTCTGCTTTTGCAATGTTAATCAGCTGCTCACTGTTGTAAACCACCCTGCTGCTATGGTTACGCATCATAACAAAAGAGCAGGATATAAAAAAGTATTGGGAAAAATCAATCCATCTGCACAGCATCCAAGACAAAAAGGAACGGTTGTCCAAAAGAGCAATTTTTTTTCCAAGAATAGCAGGAAAGAAATTTTGAAAATGAAAAAATCTCAATAAAAGTTACAGAGCTACTCCCACGTGCTGCCATCTTGAGTGGCAGAATTCTAGAATTAACACCCTTAGGGAAAAGTTTAAAGAAAGAAATCATTGGTTTACACACTGAATTGGTTTTTTTAGTTTACTCTTTTATCCTGTTTGAAGTCATCTATGTGTCTGTTAAGAAATAATTTGCCATTATGTCCAGTAACATATTGGCAAACTTTGTCTGATGGTGTTGTTTTGTTCTTTTAGTGCCTTGGGACCCAATTGATGGGAATAAAGATCATATTTTTCTTATTCTTTTCTCTCACTGCCTCTTGAGTTTCGCAATGCCAACTCTGAGTCCTAAAGGCAGCTTGTGAACATAGCTGATGAGGGAGTAAATTTTAACGCTGCATTTGCATGCAGGATAAATTGTGGTTTTGCTTATGAAACAGAGGAAAGTCCAAACACACATATGGTCTAAGAAATTTTAAGGGTAACATAATGATAGAGTGTTTTTGTTAAGGCTGGGACCCAGAAAGCCCAGGGGTAATCTAACCTCTGGTAATAATTTCACTAAAAAGATCTTTTGTACTGGATTAAAAGTTAATTGTTTAGTACAGATTTTCTGAAATGCTTTTAGAGATCTAACAGTGTTGGGGAAATGCAATGTATTTAGATCTATCCATCTTACCAGTAACTCTGAGCAGCTTCTCTGTCTGTGCTAAATAAGCCCATTACCACAGCATGATGTTCAAGCCACCATGGTGTGTATGCACTGTTAGTCTTCCTCCACAAATGAGGCTAAAAGGTTTAATTTTGGTCTCATCTGACCAGATCAACTTTTTCTACATGCTTGCTCTTGCAGTGTCAATGTATAAATGAGATTTCTAATGGCTTTCTTTTAATGATTACTCCTTTCTTCCACTCTTGCATAAAGACCAGATCTCTTTAGAGCACAGCTAATTGTTCAGTTGAAAGATGGTGTCACATTAGCTGCGGATCTATGCAGGTCCTCGAGAGTTACCATAGGTCTTTTGCCTTTTCTCTCTGATTATTGCCCTCCTTGATTTGCCTGTCAGTTTTGGTTGTAAGCCATGCCATGGTAGGTTTTCAGTTTTGTAAGCTATTTCCATCTTCAGATAAAGAATTTACTGCCTGCTGTGTTCTTTGGTCTTCATGACGCTGTTTGCTTACAAATGTTCTCTACCAACACTTCCAGGCCTTCACAGAACAATTAGATTACACACAGGTGGACTTTGTTTATTAATGAGAAGATTTCTGAAGGCATTTGGAATTTTATTACGGAGTGTAGGAGTAAGTGGCGCTTAAAATAAATGCACTTTTCAGATTTTTATTGGTAAGAAATTTAGACAACCATATGTCCTTTTCTTTCTACTTCATAATTATGTGTTACTTTAAACTGGTCTTTCACATAAAATCCAAAGAAAACATTGTGGTTGTAAGGTTGCAAAATGTTGAAAAAGATGTGAAGTTCAAAAAGAATTAATACACTGCTAGTGTATGTGCATTGTGATAACTATTCAAATGTTTTGCATGTTGTGTGCCAATTACAAAATATCTAATAACATACACAGTTAAACTGAGTGCATTTAACTATTTCTGTGATCCATTTGTGTGAGAGAAACCAATAAACAACTTTTCATGATCAACACTGCTAATTATGCAACTATAGTTTATTTTCCTCCGAATTATAAAGTCATCAAGTCAGGGGAACCTAAATGGCAGCAGTTCAAAGGCTTCCTTCACCACTCATACCATTAAAATAGTGAGTATGTGCTGGCAGCTCTAGCTACTACTTAGTGAGGACAGTTTCTTCAAACACACCAGGGATGTGGTTTTTGCCTATAAAAAGACCAAAGCCTTACTGGGACTTTCAAGGCTTTAAATGGAGCAGTAATTCAAATTCGCCAACAGAGAGTGCTGTGGGATAACCTTACAGTTACCTGGTGGTTCTCCTCTGCTTACAATTAGGAATAATCCTCCAAGGTTCAGGAACTTTATTGTCTATTCTATTGAAATTCTTGGTAACTAACATAACACAGAACATATGTAGTGAAAAATGATATGTTAAAAACTTAACAGCTTGCAGAGCGGCCCCAGGACTTGCGACTCAGGTCAAATTATGAGTCTAGAGAAAAATGCTGAAGCTCTTTTCTTCCCCAATGTGTCTGTACTCACAAGCATGTGCGTGAGTGGGTTTTCTTTTTCTTTCTTTCTTTTTTTTTTTTTTTTTTTTTTTTTTTTTTTTTTTTTTTTTTTTTTTTTTTTTTTTGGACATGATTCACACCTGGAGTTTTGCTGCAACCAGAGGAGGTTTTTTAATATGTCCCATTCTGTGGTCTGTTTCTGTGTGTAACCAAACACCTCTACTCTACTGCCTCTATTGTCTTATTTCAGATTGAAGAGGGAAAAATCTGGCAGGTGTTCCTCCCTTCAGGCTACAGAGTTCGAGGAAAATAGAGAGCACAAGCTGAAATGAAATGAAAGGGAACATGCATACAAGTATGCACACACAAATACAAAAACTCCACGAGCATAGGTTGACACGCATGTTTAAGTGTGTCACAAGATCACACAACCAGTGCTGTTACATGCAGTGTAAACATGTCTGAGGGTGTGCATTAAATACTCATTACAGAGGACTGGGCAAGCTCTGGGAGAGACTGGGAGAGAAAACAAACAAACCCCACAGGGTGGCTGAGAGGGTTGGTGAGGGCTCGAGGGAGGCCTCTCCCAGAGTAATTCAAGTTCAATAACTGACCCTTAACCTCACTCCAACTCAGGTTACACAGTTCTGGTGAGACAGATTATAGGCACAGTTTCCTCACAGCTGTGGATACTATACACCTCTACAGAAGCTGTACACACACAACACAGACACAGTACCAATAACAAAAAAAAGGTCAGTTGGTAATGTCAACAATCAACCGAGTATTCTTGAATATCAGATGGCAACATGGATGACAGGTTTCCAGTCTGCACACATTTTGGTATGATGTAAAGAAACAAGGACCACACAGAGGCCTTTCACAGCCAGAGAGCAGAAGACATCATTCACCTGCAGAGCTGCAGCTGGGCCAGTTTCACTCTGTCAGAAAGAACTCATTACATGAATGTCAAAATTATCAGAGAAGGAAAACACGTCCTCCTCAAGCTACTGATAAACACGAGGGATATTTCAGGTTGCACTGGTGTAACCTGAAATATCTGATCTGTGGAGGCCCATTAAGTCAGGAAAGTCATCAAATTGCAAGACTTCTCTCATTAAAGTTTAAAACAATAAAGTAACATTTATATTTAATTAACATGTGCATATAGTATCTTGTTAGAGTATTTATAGTCCATGAATTTCAAGGGCTATCAATAGCAAGTATTTTGTAGGGATTTTATGTAAAGAACAGGTACAAAGTAGCACATAACTGTGAAATGGAAGGAAAATTATACACACAAAACAAGTGAAAAATCTGGCAGACAATTGAATTTAGCCCTCCTTGAATAAATCATTTGTAAAACGCCACTTCATTGCAGTTACAGCTGCAAGTTTTTGGAAATCTAGAGACTAAAATCTTTTTCCACACTTCTTTGAAAAATATCTTAATCAAAGTCAGATTGGATCAAGACTGTCTGAATAGGAATTTTTAAGTCTTGCCAAAAATTTTCAATTGGATTTTGGTATGTTCTATGACGAGACCATTCTTACACGTTAATAGCTTCTATTGCTGTAGCTAAACTATTGATTTGTAGTTAAGCAATATGGTTAAAGTAGTTGTCCAGCTGTAATGTGAATCTACAACTTGTCTGACATCTTTGGCAATGTTAGCTATTTGTTCTACTAGGATTGTCAATTTTAGCTCCATTCATCCTTCTTATCACCTCTCACCAGCTTCCCTATCCTTGCCGAATCAAAGCATTCCCAAAGCATGATTCTGTCATCACCATATTTCATTGTAGTGTTGGTGTGCTGAGGGTGCAGATCAGTGGTTCTACTTTTTAGTTTTTCATGTAGACCAAAAAGTTACAGTTTGCTCTCATCAGACTAGATCACCTTTTCATCATGTTTGTTGTTTCCCTTTCATGGCTTGTGTCATACTGTGAACTACACGTTATGGCTTTCTTTCAACAATGGCTTTATTCAGGCCACCCTCCATAAAGGGCAGTTTGTGGATTTCTTCCCAACCAATCTGAGGATTTCTACAGCTCAGGTGGAGTTACCATGTGCCTCGTGGTTACTTCTCTGAATAATGCTCTGCTTGCCAGGCCTGTCAGTTTAGGCTGGCAGCCTTGTGCTGGTAGTTTTGCAATTGTGTAATAATAGTTTTTCTTTCATTCTCTTGAATTTATGATGCTGTTTGTTAACTAATATTCTCTATTAACCATCTGAGGCCAAAGTAGAACAGCTGTATTCATACCTAAATTAAAATACACTGGACTGGATTTCATTCTTGGGTGTTTAACTAAAGGTGGTCTGATTACATATGCATAACCAACTACACCTTTCTGATTTTTACATTGTAAAGAAAATGTGAAAAACACATATTTTTCTTTTAACATAAAAGCTCAATAAAGTACATTAAAGTTTGTGTCTGTATTGTGGCAAAATCTGAAAAGTTCACAGGGTATGAATACTTTAGCAAGGCATTGTAACTGTGCATACAAGGGAGGCAGTCGAATACCTAGTCACAAAAGTTACCAAGAAGCATCAGACATTCCAGATTTTCAAAGAAACTAAAAGTTTTTCAGTGTTTGAATGTATATTTGCTCAATGGTATCCGTTTATTGCATGAATATAGAGTTTGCAACTTCGAGAAGAGGCCAGCAGAAGGGTTGCAGATGCCATGGTTGTGGCTGCAGCCTAAAAATGGTTCACATCCCATGCTGTGTTAGCATAACCACTGTCACGTGTTTGAGGCAGACATAGGGAGGGAAAAAGAGATGGTGCTATTTAAACTTGGCTTTCACAGCGGAATAATGAGCAACACATACTAAATAAGAAACAAATGTCTGTACAAATCAATTGTCATTCTTTTTAACTGCTTCCCTCTCAGGTAATGCTTTGACTAAGAGACAAAGTCATCCCAGACATCTGTGCCTCAGGCCGTCTTTGGATCTATTGTGAGGCATAACAGCAGATGGGGCTGCAGGCCTGTCACACTGCCTTTCTTTTATCTTTCCTTTTTTATTTTACCGCTGCCAGTACAGGATAACAAAACAAAACCAAAAGGACTGAAATGATGGGAGGACAAATCAGTCAAGTATCCAGATATTGTCAAATTATAATGATCACACCTTATCCTCTAGATGATAAATTAATTCAAATCATCTGGAGAAACTGGTGATATATAAAATGAACAAAGAGGTGCTCAATTTCTCTCATGTTTCTCTTGGTATTTTTTGTATTCTGCCTTTACAGAGACTTTGTTCATCTACAAGCTACACAATGTCCAACTGAAAACTGACATTTAAAAAAAAAAAAAAAGCAACATGTATACTTGTTTAAAAAATATGACCAAGTCAAATAAGGATTTATATGACCCTCTCTCTTCTCACTGTGACTTTGTTATTTAGTGTGTTTGGTATGTGCAGATCTGCTAATCAGGATTGCACAGTGCATCTATTGTCCTTAGCCTTAGCCTGCTATGGCACAATTCCAGCAAGGGCGTAAAACTCATGTCTGCTCTGATGGCAATCTGTGGCTAGAGCAACTTAGCACTGGGCCAAACCAAGAAGCTGGTATAGGGTCAGTTTTGTTTGCCCCAGAAACAGTTTTAAATAAGGATTAGCTTGGGCTAAGCAGGACATAGGTGTGTGCCCAGGGCCAGGTGCTAAGGATCAGGCTTTGTGCTGCGGTAGAGCTTTTTTTCCTTCAAGTGGGGCTAAATCCTTTTAAGAGAGAAAATGTTGATGTTTACATCCTTGCTGTGACCCTATCTTGGCCTTTTCACTCAAGCATTCCTGCCATAGCTGTAACATCTAGCTAAGCTTCAAGACACTAGAGGGATAGTGAAAACAGCGCTTAATCACAGCCACAGGGCAGCTCCCCCATGATAACAATGAGACCCTTTAACCTCTCTGTGTTTGTGTGTGTTCCTCAATGTAAGTTTGCATGCATTTGTTTCATTGTTGCAGAGAATGGATTTCCAGAAAAGCACCCTCATCCTTAACACTCGGATTATGTGGTCATTCATTGTTTCTTAGAATCAGCACGGAGGTTGGGCAGGAATCCTGTCCAGATAATCACATTTTCAACACCAATCCACAGATTTTCTGCAGAAAGGTTATTTGGTGTTTACCTGGAGGGGTGCACTTACTCAAAACATTATTATCTAATATGCTCTGAATTAAGAGGCACAGTTACAATTTTAAAACATCATGCAACTTTGGTTGTTTTAGATGAACCTGTAATGCAAAGGCAATATTTCTATAATTTTTTTTTTTTTTTTACCAAAGTCAGATGAATTTTGTTATGTCTACATGCTCTTAGAGGCAAATTCATTTTTTATAGATTTGATAGCCACATTTTTTTGTGGCATGATGTGAGGGGAACAGCTTGAGTGTTATCTAAATCTGTGTTGCCAAAAAAGTTGTAAACTTTAGCGAGTGGTGGATGGCTGTTGGTGCAAGCTGAGGGAGGACTCTGGCTGCAGAGTCCTGAACTTGAGAAGACAGGTCAACACAGGTCAACTGAGTCCAGCTAAACAAACATGTGCTATCAAAGAGGAAATTTCCTGTCTGATCTGCAAGTTTTTGTTTCACAGTTAGTGTACATGTACTAGAAGATCCCAAGAGACTTGTGCACATAAGTGTCGAGTCAGGGGAACATTGTTAACTGGTCATCACGTTTGAAGATCAGCAGAAATAATAAAGAAGTTTTTATCGATTAAAATAATTGTAATAAAAACTATCAACACTTGCTCTGTTATTTTAACAACAGCTTGTGTATTTCATTTCATACAAACTCTATATGAGTATTATATTTTAATTTCATGCTAAGTTAGCTCCACCAAAACAGCTGCATGAAGTTTTGTCACACAGCAATTAACCACCAGTGAGGTTTTGGCTCAAAATCTATGCAACGTCTCAACTGCTTCACAGCCATAACTCCTCCATCCTTTTTCACTCCATTACCTGTCAGCCTGCCAGACAAAGGACATATCCTGAGGACCAACTGTGATTATCTTGACATGCACATAAGAATGAGCATATACACGTGTGCACTTTCACATGCTGATCACACTTGGTCACACATAGCAAAACCACAATTTTTATAGTTGCTTTTGTAATTTAGGCATTATAGTGTTGCAGGATTGGATTGGTAGCACAGCACCATTGTGATGAGGTGATAAGCATTTGCTGAGAGGGACATGAAGTTTCCGTTCCAATCAGTTGGGATAATAAGCTTATTTCAAAGTTAACAGATAAACATTGTGCATCTGTTTGGCATGTAAATAAATAAATAAATAAATAAGGAAGTGGTTTTTCTGTTAAAAAAGGTAAAAAAAAAAAAAAAAAAAAAAAGTAAAAAAAAAAAAAATCAGATTTCAAGTGGAATAACAGCAATATAATTTTTGAGAGTTGATACTGCCAGCTATAAGAAATGAATATATATTTTTGAATATATATTTTTCCTCATTCATTTTTAAATTCTCAAACTACACTTGTTTTGCACGGTACATATGTACCTAACCCTGATTTATGTTTTAAAAGCATGTGTTTGGTAAATCATTGCTACATTTCAGTGGTTGCGTACAAAAGTTACTCCAACTACAAAAGCATGTGTTCATGCTGTATTAACATGAACAAAAATGGTTTATGAGTGCTTCACTGAAAGGACCTCCCCCGCCATATTGTAAAGATTTTTCATCACATGAAAACCAACAGGGGGTGGTATGCATACAGGGCGAGTCGCTTCCATGTGCCATGTCCACCTAAATTAGTTGGGCCTCGCATCAAGCAGCATCTGGTTCCAATATGGAGCCAGGCGGAAGGGAGGGTGCCTCACTGTGCAGCGGAAAATACAGCCTACTGTACCTTTAAATAGCCCTCAGGAGGCTAAGGATACTGGCGCTATCGGCCTGTCCCAAGAATCTTTCTATCTGGCTTTACACTTCTTCCTTTTGAAAGAGGACAAATGTACAATTAGGCAGGAATGCCTGCAATGCTGTTTTCCAAGCCTATGTTCGCAGAGCTGGCCTGAGCGAATGGAGGATTGAATAGTAGGAGGCTACATGCCATAAACCTCCTTCACTGTTTCGTGGTGAGATGCACCATCGAAACTCAGCCAGGCTGGGTTTTTCTTCAGTTCTACTGGTCCATGTTTGGGTTAGCCTCTTGTTGTTCTGGTCCTGCAGCCGTTTACCGAGCCAGGTCTCTGTCTGCGCTGATCTGTGGCGCAAGTCTGTGAAGATCCTTCCTCCTCCTCCTCATCTTTCCCTGGACAAGAGGTACTTTAGAGCTTACCCATAATTCAAAGGTTTCCATCTCAACCATAATTCACACTGCACTCTACCCTAACTAAAGGGGCTGTCTGTGACTATGGTGATTGCATGTTTGTCAAACGAATTGTCAGTGCAGCAGTCTCTGTAGGAGGAGGAGGTAGGATCAAAAGCTTGACGACACACTATAAGAATAAGTACAGCAGTATCATCCTCTGTACGTATAGCTGATCCAAAGAACAAAAATGCCACAATACAGACAGAATTGTTAAACAGAATACAAATAAGCAATGAAAACATGTAATGTGCTGCTCCAGTGGTGGAACTCATTTGTTACAGAAGATCAGATCCGTGCCTTGCAAATGTATCAATAAATCTTAAACATTTTCACATTTTGTCACATTACAAAACACAAACATCAATGGATTTTTATGGGAACTATATGTGACAGACCACAACAAAATATGCTCCATGGCTTTCAAAATTATTTACAAATAAGAACCTGAAAACTGTGGAATACCTTTGTATTCAGCCTTCTAGCTATTTAGTTACCTCTTAATAAAATCTAGTGCAACCAGTATCTTCCAGAAATTACCTAGCATGGACCCCACCTTTGTGTAACTTCATCTCATAAATAAATAAGGCTGTGTTCTAAAGGCCTCAGTGGTTTGTTAGTTAACAAAATTTGTTATTCGTTTGTTAATGAGAAAACTGCATCATGAGTACACCAGACAAGTCAGGGGTGTAAAATTGCAGAGCAGTTTAAAGTAGTGTTAATTTACAAAACAACATGCTAAACTTGGAGTATCTAACAGGGAACTGTTAAGTCTATCGTTAAAATGAACAGAGTGTAGCACAACTGCAAACCTACCAAGAAATGGCCATAAACATAAATGTACAAGCTGGGAGTGAAGAGCATAAATCAGATAAGGAGCCAAGAAGCCCATGATAACTCTGGAGGAGCAGCAAAGACTCCACAGCTCAAGAAGACTTTGCTATGCATTCCAAAAATCGGCCCTGATAGAAGAGTAGCAAGAGGAAAGGTACTGTTAAAAAAAAGGCTGCAGTTGGCCACAAGGCACATAGAGGACACAGCAACCATTTGGGAGAAGGTGCTCTGGTCAGATAAGACCAAAACATACCTTTTTTGTCCTACATGCAAATGGTAGAAAACTACTTAAATGCACCATACCCACAGTTAAACATAGCGGTGGCAGCATCATGAAGCGGAGAAGCTTTTCTTCAGCAGCTACAGGGAAAATGACAAAATGTGATAAACTCAAAGGGATATGAATACTTTAGCTAAGGACTGTGTACTTTCTTTCCTTTTTATATTACATAAAAATATTTATTTTAGTACACTTTTTAAAAAGCAAAAAATTAGCTACATGTTTTTCAATGCAATTTGCTGAATTTCATCAGTCAGCACAGGAAGTTTGTCTATGCGTGTTTCAATCTTGGTTTATCTTAAACTATATTGACAGAGCAAGTTTTCTCTGTTCAAAGTACATTTAAAAAATGATTAGGATTCAAAAAAGGAAGACGCAAGGAGATAGTTGACAAATATAACAATTTAACACACATTAAGCTTTTTCTGCAAAACAGACAAAAATGTGCTAAATGTAAGAAACAAATGTTCAAATTCTTTTGGAGGGCAATTCTTGGAAATCTTAAGCACAGCAAGTCTGTGTTTCTATCTTAAATGAGCGTGGGGAGTCTACAGCGAGTGACACAGTGGGATCAGATAAGACTGATGACAAGGCAGAGGGAATCGATGACAATCTTTTGACAGTTTTGGCCCATGTCTTCAGGCCAAGCCCTCCTGCTGACATATGGATCGCAGTGGAGCTCTGTAGATACCTGGGTAATATCTAAGTGATTACCCTGGCTGTCCAAAGGGAAAAAGCAAGCCAGAAATGGCCATCTGAAATATCTGGTATTTTGCTTAAGAGGCACATAGATAAAATGTAAAAAATTGACTCCATATATCTCATTTTCACATTCACTTTTATTATTAAATCCTTGCTTTTAATCTTACATGTTGAAGCAAACAGATGCAAATGGAGCAACAATCCAAGGGCATATCCGAAACAGCAGGCAGTCAAACACTATCTTAGCGCTTTTTTTTAACTGAATAGTGACAGAGATTCACCAACAGTCAGTGAAAGAAGTGATAACCAGTAAAAGTAATTTCATTAAGTTGTGACTTCCTCCCTTTTCTTTTCTTACATCAGAAGTTCAGAGGTCAAGAGGATCTGTCAGCAGTGACAGAAAGGATTATGGGTGAAGGCATTCCATTTGCAGTCATTACTGCTCTCCATCAGCACCTGGTACTCTGTCTACCTCCTTCTTCTCATCTTCTGTCTCACTGTCTGTTCTCTCTCATGTCCTCTGACAGACTAAGAAGCAATTAGTGTCACATTAGCAATGTCCAGAGTACAATCTGTTACTCCTGCCAATGCTGTTACTCCTAATCGATTTCTTTTCCAGGTAAGCAAATTTTATCAGCTGTTCAGATTTAATTTAAATCCTAAAGCCTGCATCAAGCTCAGGCTGCAATGCCCCTGTAAAATTTATGAGCAAAGTTTCAACCTTGTCCACAGCTATTCAAACTGTTACTCTAAATTCCTGGTACATTACAATCACCTATCCAAATACAATACCATAAGAGAAGGAAAATGAGTATAAGCAGCAATGTGAGGTTTGGACCCCTGCACTAGAACCCCAGCCCAGTGGGATTCTTCACATTCCAGGCCGTGCTGGAGCTGGAGCTGGTAATAGATCTGAGCAGGCCTGCTGGGCTCAGCGCACTGTGGCCTGTCCTCCTCTACACAGTTTCAAACTTTGGAACAAGACAGCTTCTCTCCTTGAAGGATGCATTTCTGTGAACAGCTTTCTTCCCTATGTCATCTAGAAAGCACCCATGAACACATTTCAACCCTTCTGCCCAGCTTCCCCTCCTGCAACTGTACCAGGATTGTGGGAGTTTACATCACAACTGAGCAAGAGGCTGGGTCTTTTTGACAGTAATGCAAGGGACACTTGTTTACCTAACCTTATGGGTCACGGTGCAGTTTAGGAGGGAATGAATGACTTCATTTCAGGGTTTAAATTAAAGGGTTCCTCCTCTCTTGAACTTAAAACAGATTTGTGCATACTTTGGAATGAAGCAAAGTACTCACTCTGTACACATGGCTTTTTTCTGTGGTTCCAACTATAAAACAAAAAGTGGCAAACGATTCCACTGGTGGCAACAGGGTCATATACTGCAGCTGTTTAGGCTTCTTACCTTAGTATAGAATTACAATCACATTTTTAAAATATATTTTAAATATACAGTGCCTTCCAAAAGTATCAAGTCAAGTCAAGTTTATTTGTATAGCACATTTCAGCAGCAAGGCAGTTCAAAGTGCTTTACATGATAAAAAGCATTGATCAAGTATACAGCAAATCATCAAAATCATCAAGCAAATACAAATGAAAATGATCAAACTTATCGAGCAAATATCAATGCATCAAAATCATGAGGATCATCAAGCAAATATCATCAAGCAAATCGATGGAATGCCTACACATTTTACAACCATACATTTTCAAGGTATTTTAGTAGGGTTTTATGTAATAGATCAACACAAAATAGTGCATAATTTTGATGCGAAAAGAAAAGGAAACCAAGATTTAAAATCTTTACAAACAAAACATGATGAATTATGGTATTGTGTTATCAGCCCCACTGAGTCTGTGCTTTGGAGAACCAACTTCTTCTATAATTTAATCAGTAAGTCTTTAGGGGAATAATTCTAGCAACATAAATATTTCCTCAAATAGTTATACAAAATACTTCAAGCGCAGTCAGACTGGATAAAGACGGTATGTGAACATCAGTTTTCAAGTCATTATTATAATTAGGTAGATTTACGTCTGGACGTTGATTGGGAAATTCTAACACATGAATATTCTTTGATGTAAACTATTGTAACTCTGGCTGTATGTTTATTGTTGTTGTCCTGCTCAAAGGATGACCATCATTCCCATCTCAAGTCTTTTGCAGCCTCTAACAGGTTTTCTTCTCAGTCCCTGTTGAATAAAAGCATTCCCGCAGTGTAATGCTGCCACCACTACTAATGTTTTCTGACAAACCTCTAAAGCCTATCACAGACCATTGTATTTATATTGAGACTAGCTCACACAAAGGTGGACCATTTATCAATTTGGTGACTTCTGAAGGAAATTGTTTGAACAGGATTTTATTTTAGGTTATAAGAGTAAAGGGAGCTGAATATATATGCACACCACACTTTTCAGATTTAAATTAAACATTTTTTTTTTTCACCTTCACAATTAGGGCCAGCTTTGTGGTGGTATAGTACTTAAATAGTCATGGAAGCTGGTTAGAGAATGCAAAAATGTAATTAGATCAAAGCAAATTAATTTGTTAGAATGGCTAATCAAAGTGCAGTATCTTTTGCTAAACTTGAACATTTTTGGAAATAAAAATATGCAAAAATGTCAGTCTCTATATAAATTAAGATGGTAGAGACACACATCAAAAGAGTTCCAGCAGATCAAGAGTGAAAATTTTCAGTTTTTTATTTATAAAAAAAATGCAAAAACCATGTGTCCTCTTTCTTCCACTTCACAACTAGGCCCGATTTTGTGTTAGTCTATTACATAAAATTTCAGAAAAGTACATGAGAGTTTGCGGTTTTCATGTAATAAAATGTGAAAAAGAGGTATAAATACTTTAACATGGCTCTGTAGCTAAATTTCACACAGATAGTAACACATTTCTTTCATTCACTCTGACATGGTGTCAGTTACTTCCCAAGTTACTTGGGCCACACCATATTTGAAGAAAATTGCTACCTCATGTGCCTTAAAAAACCCACAGAGTTTTGAATGGGGCCTTTTAAGAAGAACGTAGTGTTTCATTTAGAGTTGGTGGTCATTTTGGCAATAAGGTTTTACCACCAAGGAACCTTGGAAGTATTTACACTCACACATGGCATCAAGGCCTACTGTGGTGGTTATCAAGTGTTTTTGGAGATGCCCAGACACCATGAGAACACAAATTAGAGCTCATCTCTCCCATGCTTCCCCCACACCAAAATGTTCAGAGCTCCAGGAGAACACTCTCCATCTCACTACAGCCTTTTAATGCCGCTTGCTCGTCAAAGAGGAATTGATTAAAGGCCATTTTAAATGACTTCCTTTTCAGAGCTATTATTTCTCAATAACCAAAGGGGAGCAGATTGAGATCAGCAGTCTAATCTGTTGTTTCCCTCTCCTTCTTATTGGTGTTTTCGTTAGAGCCTAGCAAAAGAACTCACCCCATTTTTCCTGTCACTCATCAGGTTGTAATACTGGGGCTGATGGCTGTAACTTAAGACTGCTAAAGAACTCACGCATGGGCCTTTTTTAGAGAACAGAGTGAAACAAGTCACTCTACAAACCCTCTGACAAATAACCCATGCCACAAAGAGCCTGTAACTCTGCCGCCTAAGAAAAAAAATGCTTTGAAGCTCCAACAGAAAAGAGGACTTCTTCACTGCAGACAGTGCTGTGCTGGTGCTGTGCCTAAAAATAAGGAGCTAGGAACAGATTTAGGTATAATAAAAATCCTTGAGCTGTTTATCGAAGAAAAAAAATCAGCCTCTGACATGGAGTATGGTGTGAAGGACTGTTTAATCAAAAACAAAGCAGTAACTATTTGATAAATTGTTGCAATGTATTATGCTTGGCTAGTACAAAGTGACTAGAAAGTCAAACTTAGTAATAAAAACACATAGCAGGATGGGAGGAAGAAAAGAAAAACTAAGAAGGGATGAGGACTTTTCTATCTGTGTCAGCAGAAACACAAAGAGTGTCATCCCTTCCTCAGGGCTCTAATCAGACTACACCATCTCCATTCCACTTCAAACGCTTCTGCAAACACCTGTTTGTATCTCACCTTTGCATCTGTGTGGATAAAGACCACCCATTTTTGTTCGCCTACACAGACAAACTCCGAAAGCTACCTTGGACAGTTATTTCTTCTAAAGGCGTGCATCACATCTCCTCTCAAGATGAAGAGCTTGACAAGATGAAAAGCAGACTGTCTGACTCTCGGGGAGGGGGAAATCCGTTGTAAAGTCGAGACTTTCAGGTGAGAAATGTGCGGTCTGGAAAAAAACAAAACTTGCATTCTTCCAGGTGGTCCCAGACACCCTATCACAACAGAGTTCTCAGATTGAGCACCATCAAGAATGTGTTAAAAACAATGCGGCAGTATGCTCATATCTCTCTAGCTTTAATGATTAATCTGATCAAACCAACTTTTCATCTGTTGACACCAATGATCTCTGAGCTCTTTTTACTTGTCATATGGACAAGTGATAACAAGAAGTGTTATGTCTCGCCGCAGTCTCACAATCGTCTCCAAAGTCTGAGGCGCCTGGTCTTGAAGACTGCTGTAATATATTTTAGGCCAGCTACATGAATATAGTACATAATCTTCTGCAAGATCAGCAGCATGAAGACGTCTCATGTTTGGAAATATGGCTTGAAAGGCTACCAGAAGACAAAGAGGGTGACTGATAGGCCAAATTTTGTTTTTGAATGGGAAATCATGCATTCAATGAATGCCTTGGAAACATATTCAACACCTTGAAATCTTTCACATTTTGTGACGTTACTTGGATTTTATGTGACAGATTAAAGTGCATAGTTGTGAAGTGGAGGAAAGAAACAAGGATTTCAACTTTTCTTTTTTACTTGATAAAAATCTGAAAAGAGAGGTGTGTTTTTATTTAATCCCCTTTACTTTAATATCAATTAATAAAGTTGCATTCAGAAGTCACCTTTTCATTGAACAGATTCTATCTGTGCATGATCTAATCTCAGTATAAATCAAGTTGTTCTATGAAGGCCTCAGAGGTCTGTGGGAGAACATTAGTGAACAAGCAGCATCATGAAGACCAAGAAACACTACAGATCAGTCAGAGATAAGTTCTGGAGAGGTTTAAAGCAGAATTAGGTTATAAAAATATACCCCAAGCTTTGGATATCACAGATATCCCTGTTCAATCCATCATCCGAAAATGGAAAGAGTTTGGCACAACTGCAAACCTACCAAGACATGACTACTGAGCTACACAAAAGGCCAGAAGCAGCCAGGAAGCCAATGGTAACTCTGGAGGAGCTGCAAAGATCCACAGCTCAGGAAGGTGTGTCTTTTGACAGGACAACAATTAGCTGTACACTCAAAAAAAAATCAGGACTTTTTTGATTAGTGGCAAAAAGAAAACCATAGATGAAAGAAAGACATAAAAAGTACCATTTGCTGTTTTCCACAAGTCATATAGGAGACACAGCAAACATGCTGAAGAAGGTGTGCTGGTCAGAGGAGACCACAATTTATTTTGTTGACATATAGTTTTAATGTCATGTGAGGTAGAAAACTAACATTACAGAGAACCATGAAAACCCAACACCACAGTGAAACATGGTGCTGGCAGCATGTTGAGGGGATGCTTTAACTCAGCTGGGAAAGAAGCTGGTCAGGCTTATTAAGGAGATGGAAATAGCAAAATACAGAACTCTGGAGGAATACAGAGCATGTAAAACACTGGAATGAAGGATCGCCTTCCAGCTGCACAACAACCCTCAACGCACAGTCAGAGCTACAGTGCAATGGTTTAGATCAAAGGATACCCATGAGTTATAATAGTTATAATAGCCTAGTCAAAGCCCAGACCTAAATCCTATGGAGAAACTATCAAGAATTGACAATTGACGTTCACAGATGGTCTACATCCATCTGACTGGATTTGCAAGAAGAACGGACAACACTCTCAATCTTTACATTTGCAAAAAACATTTTTTTGTAAAAGCCAATTTCCTTTCACTACACCATAAAGAGCTACTTAATTTGGTCTGTCATGTAAAATCCTAATGAAGTCAGACACACAAAGTTTGTAGTTGTAATATCGTGACATGAAAAAGTTCAAGGGAAATTAAAACTTTTGTAAGTCATTGCATATTGCTGAGAGGATAGATATATGATTTACAACACCTACATCTAAAAGTCGACATTTTTAACACATTTTGCATTATAAGATGGATTGCCAACTTAGCACTCACATTTTCACTTAATCCTCTGCAGGCTGTGGTCCTGCTTTCATGCCACTCTATCAAACATGTCCTGCTTGCTCCAAAAGTCACCACCTCATTGAACAGAAATGTAAACGCTGAGCCCACTGTGTCGCTGGGGAGCAAGATGTGACTTTTTTCCCCAAAGTGCTGCTTTCAGCATTGATTTCAAGTGTCAAAGCCCCAGTCGGTTTTCAACCAGAACCCACAGATGACTTTTCTAATGGGGAAACAAAGCTGGCTTTTGTGCCTTGGTTCTGGGAGACTGTTCAGTCTTGTCATGTACATGTGAAATTAATTAGGAGGAAATACTAAAACACTTGGGTGGAAATTGCTTTTCACCAGATGTTCTACATATGAGGATCAATTTAGTGTTCTTAGCATAGCAAAATGACTATATAACTTCTGTGCTCGTCTCTTTGATGAAAGCCAATCTGTCACTCAAGGCACATAAAAAGAAGTTAGGGTTGTATGCTACTGTTTGTTCCACTTTATGGAGTCTTAGGTAATGTGATTATTTAACCAGGTTAGAAAAATACAATGTTTCATTCTGGGGTAAAATTTGACATTCTGACAAGAGGCCCAGTGTTCTTCTGTGATCCATGCATAAACCAACGAGTGGTCCTTTCCTTCTCCCTTGCCCCAAACATAAAGAGGCCAAATAATCACAGATAAATCAATGTCGGATGTCAGATAGCCATCATAACGGAGGTGTTTAGGTAATTCTGCAGCTAGCATCTCATATGTCATACATAAGCTTCAGAATGTTTTTGGAAAAGAACTAGACTTTGCAGACACTGCTGTGGATGTTGGGGTAAAATATAAAGGCCATAGTGACAAGGCAAGATTAATTGGGAGATCAGAAACACAAATGTCATACACGCTGATTGCTTTGTCACCTTTGCTGCACAATTCTAAAAAAGCTAAACAAATTACCATCAGAGTCTAGCAAAAGAATTAAATTTTGAAATGTCAGAACCACAAATATCAGCATATTTTCTTGGCATTTTTTGAGACATAACAACACAAAATAGAGCATAATAGTGAAGTTGAATTTTTTGCAAAATGGCTCAAGGTCAGCAGGATTGGATTAAGGGTGTTATTGAAAAAACAACTGACCATTCTTGATGCTTTCATCTAAACTAGTCCAGTGAAGCCCTGCCTGTATGTTTAGTGTTAATGTCTTGGTGAAAGACCCAGTCTTAAGTTGTTTACATCAGCTGGTTTTCTTTCTTTCTTTACCCTGCCTTTAGGTCCATGTTTTGACCCTTTTCCACTAGCGCCTACTTAGCGTGGTTTGACCCAGCTCAACAAGGTTTGACCTGGCTTGACTCTGCTTGACTCGATTCTAAGGATTTTCTACTAGTTACAGTTACAAGGTACCAGCTCCTTTTTAGAAACTACTTTGCAGGGGTTCCAAGTGCGTTAAGTCGGACTGAAAACGTAATGTCAGAAGAGTATCAATCCCTGAGATCAGTCTTGCTACTTTTCTGTGGCCCGATATTAGTGCCAAAATTAGGACTATTGCATACCCAGTGGTGGCCACTACTTCACAAGCTATATCCATTCCAAAGTCAGCTACTGATCTGATTAATGATAGGCCAAAACAGGTAACTGAACAGCTGGTGTTGGTAAATGAGAAAAAAGTACTGGTTGGCTGGTGACTAGCATACTTGGGCTCTCTTTCTCTCTCTCTCTCTCTCTCTCTCTCTCTCTCTCTCTCTCTCTATATATATATATATATATATATATATATATATATATATATATATATATATATATATATATATATATATATATATCGATAGATAGATAGATAGATAGATAGATAGATAGATAGATAGATAGATAGATGTCAGCCAAAAGGCAGCTGGCTGAGGTAGGTGACTTCACTGAAACATGTAGCAGGTCTCCTCGTAGCTTCTGTTGCGCTGTGTATATTCTGCACTGTTTATTATATTACAAATGACACATAATGGTAATCTGGCATGTGATGACAGAATCTGAATTACAGGCAGGCAGTATGAAACAGGTATTAACCTTCATTTGATTTTCTTTAAGGAGGACATTTAATTTAAGGCTAGATTTTGTCTACCTGATTATTCATTACAGTAAGCTTGCCTATAACCGTATGAAACAGGATAAACAGAGGAAACCGCCAATTAAATCACATTCCAGGGAAGATTGGGGGGCTTACTGTATACAGAAGAGTTAGTTTAGTGGCATAAATATTTACACAAACTGCCACGAATTAAGACAAATGTTACCAGGAAATAGTCTACATTGTGAGAGGCCAGAGCAAGGGTTTATCTAAATTTATCGGTATGTGTTGAGTCCTACATTTTGTAAAACTTGTTTTTCCCTGACTAGATTAAACAAGACAACTGCTGTAAATTATTCCACTTTCAACAGTTCACCCAACATGTCGTGCTTTTCTTTCAAATAGTTGAAGCTTAATTTGATATGAACATTAGGTTTCCTTTGGCATTTACAGCAGCTTCTAACATGCAGAACGTATCACAAGCAGAGAGAGAGAGAAAAAGCAAGACAGAGATGGGCGGAGATATGAATAGTTGCATCAGACTGGCTCTCGTAGAAAAGTTAAAGATATATACTGCATGCCCAGGGAGTGGATGTCAGTTAAATGTTTATACAGCTGCTGGGAAGATTATTATTATCATGAAACCACACAGCTATAATGTCATTCTGTGGATGCCAGAGCACAATCAGGTCCTCCCTATAGCCTACCAGGCTTCTCTCTCCCTCTGTCGGACATGCTGGCCCTCTCTGTTCCCTCAAAGCTCAACAACTGGGATCAGACGCAGCACAATACCAAGATAATCAAATGAGACAGTGAAATGGATATGTGCTGGACTAAATTCAATTAGTGTTTGAATTGTTCCTAAAACTGTATATATTTTTTTTCTCCACACCAACACACAATCACTTCACTGCTGGCCAAAAAAAAAAAAAAAAAAGAAAAAAGAAAGAGGTAAGTCACATGTGACACTTCGACATTTTGTTGGACCTCCTTTAACTTTGATTGTTTTGAGAGTTAGATTACTATGTTAAGTTTTCTACAAGATATCCCAAAGATTCTCAGAAGGATTATGGTCTGGACCTGTTAGTCAGTTCATGTGAGAAAATGATGCCTTCTGCTCACTGAACCAGCCTTTCTTTTTTTCTTTTTTTCTTTTTTTTTTTTTTTAGAATGCCACCTGATAAATCATGGCTTTGTTAACCAGTGTGAGATGGCTGAACTCAAAGCATCAGTTAGCCCTAATTAACTTGCAGTCAGATGAAGTATATTTATCACTACTGCCTATTTTGCAATCTGACTCATATCTCTTTGCTTAGTTATATCCAGACTCTTTCATTACAAAAAAAAAAAAAAAAAAAAAAAAAAAAAAAAAAAAAAAAAAAAAAAAAAAAAAAAAAAAGGGCAAAAAAGTGACTTTTTAATGTTACTCTTCAACATTAGCAGAACAGGTTAGATAGTCCTAGCTGTGTGTGATGATGATGGTGATTACTCAAACAGACAAGGCTTCAAAGGCAGACAGTAAAATTAAACAAAAACTGAGATACAAATACACAAATTGTGCTGATGAATGCCAGACTTTATTAGAAACAATGTAAACACAAGGAATAATGGAGATCTGACAAAGAACAACCTGAAAACTGGGACTTTTGTGGTGGTAACCCAAACCAGCTCTTAAGGCTGTTATACATCTTATATCTGCTGATATTGTCCCTCCTCAGCATCTCAAGTTCAGCAGAGGCTCGGCAATGACCCATTCATTTCATATAGGTGTTCTGCAGCAGGGATACATCTAAATATCGCCGGATATTGGCCTTTGAGGACTGGACCAGTGATTTAAAGCATGTGTACATAGGAAAATAATTATTACTTTAGCTTTGATAAGTAGTTAACTGAAACATGGTGTAGGGAGCAAAAAGTAAAAATACCTTTGCTTGTCTTCGAAAAACTTTTTTTTTTACTGCATATGTACCAGTCATCCACTAGCTAAAAACAGATTTTTCAAGTAGATGACTGGGATTCAGATGCCTCAACCACCTCATCTGATTCTGTTTGATATGGAAAATCAGCAACTCTACTCAGAGATGGCAGCATTACTCACCTTAAATCTAAAGCAGATCATAGACAATCAATAGAGGAAGCTAATTTAAAAGAGCTTGTTCACTCAGGCATGATTCATAGTTCAAAATCATTGGAGAGTATTGGAACATAGATGGACTAGTAAATCCTTCACATTTGGCTTATGACTGCTTCACTGTGCACCAATAGCTCAATAGCTTGAAGATGCCAACAGAACAGATATGTAACCGGACAAATAAATCCCAGTAAGCTCCATACACTGTAGTCCCAGTTTGCTGTGAGCTCTGGTCAACAGAAAAAAAAGAAACAAAAGCCAATTGTTAGCTTTTTTGTTATTTTAATTAAAAAAACATGAAAAAGGGAGAAAAATAAAACCATCCTATCCATAGTACTCCATAATACCACACTAGCAACGCAGGATTTGTTTGAGTACAACTAATACTTACTATTACTACTAGAAAGATGTCTTTAAAGCTATTGATATGGTTTGGTTAGATGTGAATTTTCTAGAGGCAATACAAAATAGAAAAGAACAGTTAGGTAGCTTGTTACAGTCTTGTTATTTATTTAAAAGTGAGTTAAAAGGACCAATGCATAAAAGTCTGTTTGGTCACTCCATTCATCTGTTCATCAGTTTATATTTGACAGCCTAAAAAAATAAAATCTGTCATCATCCTTTTGGAAAATTTTCTTTCAACTTCATAATCATCCCAGCTGAGATTGTGTATCTATGACATGTGAAGAGCTTCCTTTCATAAGATGAGAATGAATATTCTATCTTTATTTTGCTTATCATTTGGCATCTTATTAATTCTGCCCTCCAGTTTGCAGATATAGCTTGATCGATTGCTGGTGGTCACCTATGACTAACATGTTGTTTTTCTCACTGCAGGAGCTGGACTGTGATATACTCAGATGGTTCAGTATGGATGCACTTACAGATGCAAAAATTTGATATATGACTCTAAAGTTCTCAAACTAGATGCCCCTCTTTCCACCACTATACCCTGTGGTCCTGTCCATGAACAAAGCAAGCTGGATTTTTGATGAGTTCTACTGGTCCCACCATGAGGAGACCAAAAAGGCAGACTCAGAACTAACCGGAGTGACCATATATTGCTATAACTGCTTTAAGAACTGAGCAGTTTTTTCAACAACGAACCTCTGATAGTGAACAATATCACAAAATGACATTAGTTTTGGATCATTAACAGTACTGAGATTGTTCTTCCACTGATTTCAAGATATTTTTATGAAGCCCAGCTCAGAGGTTCTCTTTCAGTAGTGAACTGTGCAATGGTGCAGCCCTTCATGGCAGACAGAGTGATATATTTTAAGTGTTTATCATGGTTAATATTGATGATTATTGCTTAATGCTCATGAAAGCCCAAAATTTATTTTCTCAAACAATAATAAGATTACATTAGTGCTATGGAAGTGATTGGCTGTGACTCTGCAGAGCTGTTAAGGAATCCCAAGCTGCTTTAATAACGGCCTTCTGTTTGCCTGCATTGCTGGGTCTGGTGTCTCTTATCTTCTTGTTGACAATACTCCATAGATTTTAAGGTCAGGACAGTTTGTCAAATCAAACATGATGTATCATGGTCATTTAACTAAGTATTGGCACTTTTGATAGTGTGAGCAGGTGCCAGATTCTGTTGGAAAATGATAGTCAACAACACTGATTGTGGACTTTATAAAACACAGTGGACCAAGATCAACTAATGACATTACTCCCAAAATCATCAATGACTGTGGAAACATAACCCTGGTCCTTCAAGCAACTACGGTTATGTCCCTCTCCACTGTTTATTTGCACTGTGGGACCTTGATTCCCAAATGAAATGTAAAATCTACATTCATCTGAAGAAAGGACTTGGGATTTGAGACTACAGTCCAGTCCTTTCTTTTTGTAGCCCATGTATGTGACTCAGGACAAGGAATGTACAGTTGTAGCATGTATCCTGGATACATCTGTGTGTGGTGACTTCTGCATAGGTGACCCTGTGAACAGCTCCTTGAAGTACTGACTGCAGCCACTGTCAATGTTTTGTGCATCTAGTTCAAACTCTTGAATGAACTTTGCTGCGCAATGCTCTCAGGGTTGTGATTATCCATGTTTCTTGTGCATATTTTTCTGCCACACTGTTTCCTTACATTCAGCTTTCCAATAATCTGTTTGCATGCAGCTCACTGTGAACAGCCAGCTTCATTAGCAATTACTTTTTATGAATAACCTTCCTTCTGGAGAGAGAAAATGAGTGTCTGCTGGACAACTGACATGACACCACCTGTCAACCAAGCCAGTGATTGACAGGTGGTGTCAATTACTGGACACCAATCAGGTCAGTTGCTGATTGGTCAGCAACTGACCAATCAACGGTCGCAATTTGTCCCAAAGTAAATGCCCTTTACCTGGAGGAACGGACCTCCAACAAAATTGTCAAGGTCTATCATTACGAATGTGCTGCAGTCACAGAGATATGGTGAAAAGTAATTGGGAAAAAATGGTTAAATGTTGTCAGTTGGGAACATGCACTGAGGACACACTTTACCAACGGCATTTTTTTCCTTTTCATTCTGTACACTTCAGACTTCCAGCACAAGTCAGACTCCTGTCATTTACAGAAATACTCAGATGACTCTGAAGTTGTCAAGTGTATCAGAGATGGACAAGAAGCTGAGTACAGAGAGCTGGTGGACCACTTTGTGGCATGGTGTGGAAACAATCATCTCATCTTGAATGTGAACAAAACAAAGGAGATTATTGTAGATTTCAGGAGAAACAGGGTTAGATCAAACCCTATTTCCATCATGGGAGAAGAAGTGGAGGTGGTTGAGGAACATAAATACCTCGGTGTTCATCGAGACAACAGACTGGACTGGAGACTCAACAGTGAAGCCATCTAAAAAAAAAGGACAGTGCAGACTGTATTTCTTGAGGAAGCTTAGATCCTTCAAGGTTTGCAGGAAGATGCTGTATATCTTCTATAAGTCTGTTGTTGAGAGTGTCATCTGCTACAGGAGATCTTTCCTGCCCACAGTCATCACCATCTACAACAACTCTTTGATTAAATGAGTTACATTTAATTTCCCTTTGGGATAAATAAAGTATTTTTGAATTGAATTGAATCTGAATTTAGAGGGCAGAATAGAGTTTATTCTATTTCCAAAATCCAAATTAAGTCTGGGAAATTGTAAAAGATGGATAAATGCCTGTGACCGACCTCATAAGCAGCTGAATACTACAGTGATCAATGGTATAACTGCACCATGTTCGTCTGTATGAAGGTTTTTGTCAATATTACATTGTATGTGTGGTGGTTAAATCAAAGATTAATGTGTTAAGTTGGATCCAAAACAATAAATGTGAGCTGTGGCTACAAATGGGTACAGTTTCTTTGTAAAGCAGTAACTTTACAGGCATGTGCTACAAATATTCATACACACTCTGACACAGTTCAGATTTGCTTGTTTACGTACTATTAAGTAATTACTCACCTGCTTTTTGTGTAAAATACCTCCGACACAACTAAGTCGAGAAGGACGCACAGATACAATAACGGAAAACATGGCTGGTCAAATATTTGGAAGATTAAAAGTATATAATAATAATAATAATAATCATAATAATCATAATAATGTAGATGACAAATATCCTCCAGCAATGCTAATTTTGAGCAGCAGGACAACCTAATAACGCCAACGCAGCATCAGATTAAGCACAACCAAACCCATTATATCTGGATGCCCTGGGTCTAAATAAAAGGTGCCTGTTCCACAAACTGTGTGGGGAAACGATGTTTGAATGGGACAGGCTAGGACTGCTGAAAATATCATGCAATAAAACCAAAACGAAAAACACCATGATCCAATTTTATATTGTACCATTTTGTTTCACAAACAAAATTAATATTGACAGCCACCAGAGAGCAGAAAACCCATCACATAGCTAAAGGGGTATTGAAGACAAAACAAAAAGAATTTCCCCCTTCAAAGTTCCTTTACGGGCTCATATGAAACACATTCATTTTTTTGCAAAAGCAATTTAGCGCTTCTTATATGGAATCTTAAGATCAGACCCTTGAACTTTAACGTCAATTTCTCCGTGGTTTCCTGCAAATAACTTCAGGGACCTGATGTACGACTCATTCAAATTTTTTTGCACATTTTTTTGCCTTAATGTTGGCTGATAAGGCAAAATGCCTCACTAAATGCTTCAAGTAAGGTTGTGAGCTTCACTAACTTCACCTTATAACCGTGTTTGTGGGGGGTTCGCGCTACCTGAGTAACCCTTCAGCGTGGGCAGAACGATCTTACTTTGGTGTCATGTCAATTGTCAACATAGCAGTCCTTAATATTTTTGTACTGAAAATCCTTTTTTAATTGTGCATTTTCTAAGAAACTGGATTTCATTGGTGATAAGCCATAATCACTGACAGAATGAAACTCTTGAAAGATATCACTCTGGGTAAGGAATTAATGTGGCTTTTTCAATTAAATTACTGAAATAACAGAAATCAGATGAACCTGTATTTTCTGTTATATAGCAACCACTGAATCCACAAATACACATTTTAGTTACACCAGTAATTGACATGGAGCAAGGTTACTGAAGGATTTAAACCACAAAAGCAATCTTTGATGGAACAAATTGGCAAGAGTTCTAATATTCTTGTTGAAAATGTCTGCAAAGATATCTGTTTGCATTTGATAAGATAGGTTTGAATGAGTTTTACAACTGAGAAAGGAATTTTCTCTGATCTGTGTGATCCGTGTGAGCAGCAATATTGTTTATTAAAGAAAAATCAGAAAAATTTAAATGTACATGCTTAATTTTCCCCAGACAAATATTGATATATTTTACATGCTATGTACATTAGTAAAGATGAATCTTATTATGTTTAGCTGTTCATTGACTGACCTTGCTCTGTATGATATGAGGTTTTTTACTCATGTAACCTTCACCATATCTCACATAGAAGTAATATCCAACGTCATCCAATACCCTAATCTCCGATTGTGTAACTAAAATGTTTTTTTGGGGAAACTGAAGAACAGATTAAGCTACACTGTGTGGTATTACTTAGGGCTTCACACCACAGATGAAGCTCTTTCATCTTGGATGATATGTGATTAAAAAGGCTGTCAAGTTGTATTTAATGGGGAAGGACACAAGGCCTCAATCACAACGTTTCTATGCATCATTTTTGCTTCCAAAACATTTATAGGGCATCAAATTGCAAATGAGTCACTTTTGTTTTAAGCTCCAGTTTAACTAAAATGCAAGAACATATTAACATGTTTAAAACCAATGAGCACCAGCAGCACTAGGAGTTTAAAAAGCAATCTAGGTCTCTAACCAAGTGTTGCATTAGAGCTGCATAAACAACTATTAATTGAAAACATCTTCGTTGGTGATGTCAGGCCTTAATCCTGTCTCATGTGTGGATACTTCCGCAGCGCTTTCCCTCCTTCCTTAGCCCGTAAACAGCTGCTTGTGCTTAAGTGGTAAAATGTAAATCTTGACGTTGGCTGTTTACGTAGTCCAAGCTTCTAATCATGCAGAGGTATAATTGAGTGACACGTGGTGTCTTTATGAGTTGAGCTGCATTCAAAGGACATATCACTGTATTTAAGAGTTTCTTTCATTTCTTCTTTAAAATTTATATAATTGCATCTCATCCAAACCAGCCAGCAAACTGGAGACATAATTTGTAAATGAATAAATTAAACTATGTTGGTTAAATTTTACATTCAGAGAAGAAGGTATTTCAAATGCCCAGAATAAATAAAAAGCACACTGTCGTAATGTCTAATTTTATGAAATGCAACATGAAAGGGAATGCCTTTGTTTCTAAAGTCATCTGAAAAAACATCCCACAATAATGATGATTACAACTACACTAGTTACACTGATAATTACAAATGTAAGCTCTGGATAAAGGAGGTACAGGGCTGTCTGATCAAAGCTATATTGTCCCTTATTTACACCAAAAACTGAAACATAAACAAATAAACACTGAGCCAATTTGCAAAATTATTCACAGCTTCTCGTCAGCGACCAACCTCAGTGCAGCTCTCAACCATGCGAGCAAGGTTTAGACCCTCTCTTGTGATCTCTGAGGGCCCATATAATCTGGAGGTGGACTTGTTGCTCAAATTAGTGGGTAGAGAAGTGTGCCACATGTTCGGTATCCATAAATATTGACTCTGGCTTTCTTGTTGCCCATCTTTGACCTTGGTGGGTTTCCATTTTGGGACAAACCTATAAGAAATGTGTCCCATTTGGCCACAATCTCTTTCATGCACCATGTGCGCACGTGCTCGGCGTAGTCCAGCAGTCGTGCTTCTGCTGTCAAACACATGTGGATTGATGAAGATTTTATTGGTTTCTAAATTAAAAAGGCAAGTTTGCTCAGTAGCTGAATTAGAAGTGAGTCAATGCAACAAAGTGTTTCCTGGTTTCAAGCAATATTTCTGAAGGTTGTCTTTCAGAATACATGTTACAGTGTGTTAAAACTACATTTGGATCGAGGTAGAGGAATGCAGGCCCTGTGTCTGGCCAAGCAACTGTTAACAGCAGGTGAAAGGCTAATGGTTGGATCTGCAGTGTCATCTCAGGGCTTTGTCTGGCCACTGACTTGGGGAATGTATGTGATGACAAGAGGGGTCTTCACTCTAGACATCTAACTCAACATGAATACATTTACAAAGCATATACTGTGCCATTCAAAGAAATGAGCTTGTGCAGGGCACTGTTGAGGCCAGTGTGCTATGTTTTCTTTTTCCTTCATCAGAACCTATAATGCAATACAATATATTTTAAATGTATTTGTACCCCTTCAATTTTACTTCAAGATAGAACCATAAGCTTAAATGTATTTCATTGTGGTTTTTATGTGATAGATCAAGGCAAAACACTGAATACTTTTGAGCTGAAAAAAATGAATGCATGGTTCTGATTTTTTTTTTTTTTGCAAATGAAAAAGTAAGCATTGTGACATGCATATACATTCAGCCCGTTTAAGTCAATGCTTTGTGGAACAACCTTTTCCTATGATTTCAGATGTAAGTATTTTCACATACATTTCTAACAGCTTTCCCATTTAGAGAATCAAGTGTTAACAGTGTTTCGTTCAGGTTTGCCCTGTACTTAGTGCCATTAATCTTCCCATCAGTTCTGATCTGCTTCCTTGTCACTGCTAAAGAAAAGAATCCCCACAGCATGATGCTACTACCCCTATGTGCTATTGTGGGGATGGTGAGTGTTGATAGCTTTCTACTACGGTTGGGTGATATGCAACATTTTCCTAGCTGATATTCGTCAAGCTAACAAATGACGATGGGCAATATATTTGTGTAGGTGACGTTTTGACTTTTTTTTTGTGGGAGGAAAAATGTAAACATGCACAGACTGATTTGCCAATTAAGAACACAAAAGTCCAAAAATGGGGGAATTGGTTGCCAAAAAATACAAAGTCGACTATTTGGGATTACTTTGGCTTCAAATGGGATGACAGAGGTAAACCACAGGATGTAACCAAAGCGGTTTGGTGCTTTTGCAGTTTCAGGTAAAGACTCAAACATGACAAACTTGTGAGTATTACGTGTTCACCATCCGGTTGATTATGCTACACAGTCACCTGGTGCTGCAGTTCTATCTCTGAAAAAGCTTTTCACCAGCAGAAATGCATGAAAAATGTTTCCCATTGATGTCACAAATGGCAGAAAAATATACATACTGGCCATAAGCACATTGTCGGAACTTGTCTTCAGCACCGCTGGTAAGATTGTTAACCACCTATGGACACTGCTGAATCCAAATAAAGGTGAAAATGCTTGTTTTGCTTGTCAAAGCATTTCTAAGTTTTATCCAGAAGAAATAGCCTATTTTTCCTTTTTTCTGCTTGTTATAATTCTGGATAGTTTTTGAATGCTTTCGTCATGTATTTATTTTGAATGCGCCAAATTGCTCAAAAAAACTTTTCTACGTCACTTACCTCACTGGAGACTATTCTTATTTTAATTTTTCTTTAATTTTGTATTTGTTGTTCCATACTCAAATCTGTAAAACAGATGCCCATAAGCACGATTAAACTGGGAGGAAAGCCAGTGTCTGTTTGTTTGCCCACCCCTCTATTGTGGTTATTATTTAAATAAATACATTTTCTGAGCAAAGGATACTGCCTTACTGTTCTAAGTTTGGGTAAATAAATCGCTGCTGCACTTAGATACACTCTGGGGAAAATAAAAGCTTTGCTTTCAGCCAGAAAAAGTTTGTGTGCATCATTAAAAACGACATTTTTTTCTGTGGGCTGCGTCTTTTGGCTTCAACAAGCATTGTTATTACCATAATTAAAAGAGTAGCTCATAGGCCAAAAACAAAAATCACTCTCAAAAAAACAACCAGTGAATGACTCAGCATACCGTCGATGGTCGATAAATCCGTCCAGTTACCTACCCTTATTTTCCACCACACAAAGAGCTTTGCATATAGGCCAAAAGTGAAATTTTTTGTCTCATCTGGCCAGATAATGTTCTTTCAAATGTTTGTTGTGTCTTTTACATGACTTGTGGCAAATAGGAAACAGGATTTCTATGGCCAGATCTTTGGAGTGCATGACTTTTAGCCTTGTGGCTGCTTCTTTGAATAACACCCTGCTTGCGCAGCCTGTCACTTTAGGTTCATGGCCATGTCTTGTTAGATTTGCAGTTATTCAGTACTTTTTCTGTTTTTTTATTCCTTGGGATTCATGATGTTTGTTTCCCAGTATGCTGGTGGCTTAGCACAGGCTCCATAAACACACATTTGGGCCCTTGTTACAAATTAGGTAACCTGTAAAGGTTGATTTTATTTCGGGTTATCAGAATAAAGGTGGTTCACTAGAAATGTACTTTTAAAATTTAATTTGTGAAACCTTTGGAAACCTCAGTTATTTGGTATTTTGTGTTGGTCAATCACATTACAGTCCAGTAAAATACATTGAAGTTTGTAGCTGTAGTATGACAAAACATGAACAAGTCCAAGGGGCATCAATACTTTTACAAGGCACTGTATGTGTTAAAACAACAACATGTCCTCTTCTCTGATAATCTGTCTTTTCTGACCTCAAGTATTTGCGCTTCAATGGATTCTTTATACTTTTGTTATAAACTTATGTGTTACACATTGTTCTCCAGTAAGGGGGTTTCCATACAAAAAAGAGATTCATGTATTAGATGAGGAATTCGTACATGATGGTGGTTTGAGTGAATATTATTCTTTTGGTTTAGTGCAGATGATTTCCCAAGGTGAAGGCTGTTTGGAACACACTGTACCAGTGAAAAGGGCTGATTTATATTTCAATTAAAAATGTGTGATTGACACAAAGAGTCCTGTGTGCTTCATCATATAAGGCCTAGTGTGGTGCTGGTTCTCACTACGTCACTTACCTCCTTTCTGCTTATTATTCTTTTCCAGTTGTCAGCTAAGGGCGGTAAAGTACGATGACAAATGTCAGAACATCACACTTAGGAAAACAGATAACTAAATAAGAAAAATAGAGCAGGAAAAAAAAGACACCATGCACATTCAGAATGTTGTTTTCAGGCTTAACAAATTTCAGTTTTGTCATTTCTAAGTATAGACTGTAGGCCTTTGAGACTGACCCTATGGTCCTTACTGTTAAGACAAGAGCATCAGTTTATCTGATAACAACAGTGCATAGCTAAATGATTGTTATGATAATGCCCAGATGCTCTAGAGCACTTTTAACCACCTGTGGGTCCAGAAAAGAAGAAAAGAATTACAAAGGAAAAACAAACAAAAACAAACTATTGGCAATGTTATAGTATTTGCTACACTCAGATACAAAAAATAAAAGAATGAATCTGCAACAAAAAAATCCTCTCCTTCTGGGTAGATCTATATGCTAAATTATAACAAAATGTAACAAAAATACATACAGTGGTTTGTAAAAGTTTTCACACTTCCCTTTTTCAGATTTCTATTTTAAGTTATGTTCCAATAAAACCATATATTTTGGTGTATTAACAAGGTATGGTTTACAAAATGTTTTTAAACAAAAATCTAAAAAGTGTGGCATGCATTTGTATTTAGCTCCGTTAGTCAATCAGCTCAGTCAGACTGGATGAAGAGGGCCTGAGAGCATCAGTTTTAAAGTTTTGACACAAATTCTCAATTAAATTCAGATCAAGGCTTTGACTGGGCCATTCTTACACATGAATATGCTTTGATCTAAACTGTTCCATTGTAGCTCTGGTTGTATGTTTAGTGTTTTTGTCCTGCTAAACTTCCACCTTAATCTCAAGTCTTTAGCCGCTCCTAACAAGTTTTCTTCAAAGATTCACCTGTATTTAGTGCTATGCATTTTAGCATAATCCCTGACCAGTTTCCATGTCCCTGTGGAAGAAAATCATCATGCTTCCACCACCATGTTTCTCTATAAGGATGGTGCTTTTGACAGGATGTGCAATGTTAGTTGTGTGTCACAGGTAGTGTTTTGCATGTAGGCAATAAATTATATTTTCATCTCATCTAACCAGAGCATCTGTCTTTGTCATCTTTGTTACAGTACTTGTGGCAAACTTTTTACAACTTTTTAAAAAAAAATGCTTTCTTCCTACCGTTCTTTAATATAGGCCATATTAATTTAATGTATGAATAATGATTGTCCTGTCAAAAGATTATCTCACCAGTGTTGTGGATCTCTGCAGCTTTTCTAGTGTTACCAAACAAGAATCCTGTTGGCTGCTTCTCTGATGAATGCCTGTCGAGCCTATTAAGGTGACCATCCATGTATTGGTAGGTTTGCAGTTGGACCATTTTTAGATTGTTGATTGAAAAGTGATCCATGAGATGCCCCTGATATTTTTATAATCTAATCCTGATTTAAACATCTAATCAACTTTATCATTGACCTGTATGGTGTGTTCCTTGGGATCGGAGTTGATGTACTAACATTTTCTGACATCCAAGGCCTCCCTAGAGCAGCTGTATTTTTACAAAGAATAAATTACAGGTGGACTATGTATACAATTAGGGGATGTCTGTTTTCAGTTGAATGTACTGAACAATCTTTTTTTTTTAAGAGAAAAACAACCCTTTTCTTCCTTTTCACAATTAGGTATTACTTGAAGTTGGTCTATCACATATCCTAATAAAATACACTGATGTTTGTGGTTGTGATGTGACTGAAAACGTTCTGTGGGATACACATACTTTTCAAAGGCTCTTCGACTGATCTTAGACATACTTGTGGAAAACACTTTCATTTATGTTTTTCCAGTTAAAGTTGATAATGTTTCCAATCATGTCAGTTCTAAACCACTGAGAGAGCATCTAGAAATATAGTCAAAAATGTTTGTAAGCAACTGTCCAAATGCCAAGGTATGTCCCAGATTATGTTTTCTGCCCTAACACTAAAAGGCTATTCACAAATATCATTAACAAACAGTTCTTCTGCTTGTGGTGAGTTAATACTGTCTGGCTGAGTCACAGTTTATCCTCTTAGAAAATCCCCACATCCCCGCAAACAAGTTGTTCATTTATGCCTCTGATAGCATATCTCTACCTGCCCTCTCTAGCCACAAGGGTTTCACTTTGTCATGCTGTCCTTTCAATCAGCATGTAATTGGATCAGCAGCAGGAAAGTGATGTGTGATGTATCTGACTGAAAATAATGATTTATTACAGTATCAGAACCGCATCATCCTCTCAACCACTCCAATCAAGTCCTTCAGCACATTCCTCAGTGCCAGCCTGACACAAGCTGTGCCAAACAACACACACACACACACACACACACACACACACACACACACACACACAACCACACACCTACACGTACATGTTATAGAGACGTCTGTGCTCTCTTAACCCTCTCTTGTTCACACGGTCATTCAATAAAACTACACGGATGAACAAACAGAGAAAAAAAATGGCAGAGAGCATCAGATAAATCCCTCTCTTTCTAATCCTCTCACTTGTGTAATTAAAGATGCTCACATCTTGCTGTGTGAGGCCTTATCCTTCAATCTAAAGTATCTAAATGCCGTGCAGCTTTTACCTGGGCTTGGGTTTAGAGCACTAGGTTCACCGAGTGGTGTTTTGGCAACAGCGCAGACCCAGCTATCACTGCCAACAGATTAACAAGACAATGAAATAGATCTTTATGAATGAATCAACTGTTGCTGAATTGAGTTGAATGGAAAAGATGGGGCAGACTATATGTATTTAATTCTAAATAACATTTTTTTAACTATGATAAAAAGGAAAAAATACTAGAAACATGGAGAAACATATTGAATCATCCCAGAAATGTACTGAGAAAAAAAGCACAATGCACACTGTGATGCTGGTAATGGCATGCAACCAAGAAACTCTGTATTTTAATCGCCAAGTGGATGATCTGGGATTATCCCTCATATAATGATATTGTACTGACACAAGACAATGACATCTTGTAATTTCTGTGGGATTAAATCTATGGCTATCTTTTGATGAAAGCACAGCCGCCTGTCATACCATCATCACCTAATGGATGTCACAGGAGGAATCAATGAAGCCTTTTCTTATGGAGATGACATAAACATTAATGCTGCTTACATTAACCAACAAGTTAAAACAATGTAGGAAGGTCTTAAAATAACATACTGTGAAACGCACTGTCCCATCTTCACCAAAATCACCATAAGCAACAAACATTCTAAGGCCTTCTGTCCAAAATATATGACATTTCCTGTTATTACTGAGGCTTTCTCACTTATAGCTTTTAAAGTTTTAAAAGCTATAAACAGCAATTTATACAGCAAAATATCTGCTAATATATTAATAAAAGCTGTTGTGGCCGGTATGGGATCACTGATTTTATTAAAGTTCTGACCTGTGATACCAATTTTAGATGATTCTGATTTCTCTTTAAGAACTATAAATAAACATTTTTCTCTACTTTCCAAAAAGTAAAATGTCTTAACAACAGAATGTGAAGTAAAACTGTTACTTTTAAAAAACATCATGAAGCTACAGAGTTCTCTCTTTCTGGATCACAAAAAATCTATAAATATGGCAAAATTATCTCGCTAATGGGAAAAAAAAGGTATCTAAACAAAGCTCACTGACCTCCTTAAAGGACAGATTATAGCTCCCTAACTTCTGCCCTCTCTTGTCTACCATATCGCCAGATATTCAGTTATTTTCAACAAGATTGAGTCGAAATAAAAAGCAGCAGTGTCTACTTTGACTTTTGAGCGAAAAACCTAAGCTTTTGTGTTGTGTTAAGACTATTAAATCATTTGCTCATTCATTGTAACTATAAAGGAGCTCTTAGCAGCCATTGTATCATGAATGACCATTACATACCTGGAGGAAATGTCACTGTGTGTGACAGAGAGAGCTGGCTGTGTAACACAGCTCAAAAGTTAAGCACAATTTCATGAATATTTAACAACAAAAACAAAATGGAGTTGATATGTTGGGCTATATTTTGTAACTTATGTTCACATTTAGCATGGTTTCTTTTGTTGTTGTTTTTTGTTTGTTTGTTTTTGCAATTAGCATAACTACCATTAGTAACCAGACAGATTGAGTTTAATACAGGCCGAACCCTGTCACCAGCAGATTTTTCAGTGCATCTTTAACCAAGACTAATTGATTGCATAGTTGACATTATATATTAATCTTCAGCATGTTATATTAGTATTTAGAACCATTAAGACTATTAGCATGAGTAGCACAATTAGGGTAATTAGTACAATTAGCCTTTCTAACTGGGCAACTTAGGTGGAAAATTGGCTGGTTCAGGCTAACTTCAGGACACATCTCTACTGTCAACTAGAGAAAAAAGAAGGGAATAATGAAACCAGGGGCTAATATGTAAAAATCTGCACTATGTTCCACATGCACATGGAGTGAGGTCAAGAGAAAAAGGATGATTATCTAGTTCACCTAAAATCACAAATGCAACTGGTATTGATGCCACCTAGGAGGGCCAGAGGGAGCAATGGTCACCATAAATTTACTGCCCCCTCTTGTCAGATAGACATATGTGTAATATTTTTTTGAATGTATTTCTTTAAGAGAGGAAAGGAAAAGCTTTTATTTCAATTTGCTCTCTTTTTTGTCCTGTGTAAAGCCAGTTTTTTGAAAGCTTGTCCCTCATTCCTGGCCCTGGCCTGAAATAATACACATAATTAGGTAAGAAACTATGAGAGCTTGAGTATTTTAAAATCATAGATACTATTTGTGGGGGCAAAAAAGATGATAACATATCAAATGTTCTTTTTTTTGGTGTAGCCACTAACACAAACTTTTTTACAATTACCTTATTTTAAAATAACCCAAAACTAATCTTAAAGCAGATTGAGTTTTTTGTTTGTTTGCTTGCTTTTTTTCCTACACAGTTTTAAATTCTGCCAAAAGAAATATGCTTCAATAAAATTGTCATGACTTTTGGTTTTGCTGTGCCACTCCAAAATTATTAGTGGCCACAATCTGGCCAAAGTTTACGAAAAATTTTGGAGGCACTTCTGGCAACTCCTCATTGTGTTTTTATCAATTGACCAATATCCTACAAAGAAATAAGTTCCTTACCAGTATTCAGTTATCATCAGTGACATTTTCATAAAAGCAGAAAAATTTACCTTATTTCTAAGTGTGATTAAACTTAGCAACACACACAGAAAACAACACATATTTAAGACTGTGTTGCAGATGGTTTTTAAAGGGAACATTTATTTATAGCTGTCAGAAGGTGAAACAGAATTTTTCAGATATAAAGGTTATATATTAATTTGAGTAATAGTTTTCTGTGGAATTATTTGAGGAGATTTCATCAATGATGCTTCAGTCATAAAAATTATTAATAACCATTGATGCTCTTGTGGGGGTCTCGCTTGTAAAAAGTAGGTGGGTGCTTGAGGTGTGACATCATTGTAGGACAAAAAGAGTAGCTGGAGGAAGAGAAGGCACCAATCAATAGAAGCGCTACGGTGCGGCACTCTCCCACTCGCAGCAACAACTTCTAGAGAGCTGACACTTCAGTGCGCTTCTCTCTCCAACTTCCAGCGCCGCTTCATTTTTGACTTCAGCGAGCTCTTCGTCTCTTTTTAAGATGAGCAGACCAGATTCCTTAGACTTCCCTCGATTATGCCAACGCGTTTCCACATAGACTTAACATAGACTTTTTTTTTTTTTTTCTGTACGTATATACTGACCAAGACCTAACTCAGCGCGCAGCTGGTGAGAATATGTGGCAATCGGAGAACGCCATGGGCTGCCTTTGGTCCCCCAAGGAGAAGCAGCATGGATTAAACACGAATTAATGTGGAATTTATTGGAGCTCAAAGGTGGAACGACGACCGGACACAGCGCTTTCTCGTCAGGTAAAGAGGAACGGATGGATTTCTTTAGCGTGTCGAACTTTTAAAATAACACTTTAGGAAGTTAATAAATAAACTAATCAACGAAAAGTTCTCTTTGCAATTTGTATACTACTCATTTTTTCCCCCTAGAAATGATTAAAGTTGCGTGCGTAAAAGTTAAAGCTCCATTTAATGAATAATAAACAGTAAAAGAAGAACAGATTAAAAAGTTGTCCGGGTGAAAATTGTACCGCAGAGATAGCGTTTAGTTTTTCATGTTTTTCATGTGCTTTACCAGGCTATGTCTGGCTTTGGTACGCACGTCAGATCTAACACCTGCAAGCCTCTTCAAGTAACTCTATCCATTATGATTACATGACCGTCAAAGCTTCTGCAAACAACACAGTCTGACTGTAATGCTGCCGCTGCGCATATTGTAATCTTTTTTTTTTCTTCTCTTTAATACTGCTTGTGATCTTTCGCTCTGCACGTTTCTCTTTTCTGTTCAAATCACACCATCGAACATGTTTTCTTATCTCTCCTCGCTGGAGACCTTATGTCTGCAGTCTTCCCCCGTCTGAAATGCTTTGATTTTTCTTTTCTTTTCTTTCTTTTTTTTTTTTTTTTTTTTTTTTTTTTTTTTTTTTTTGATCCACGTCTGTCATTAATTTTTTGCCTTGGTATTTTTTATGAATGAGTTCGTATTAAGCTCAAACTTCTGTGAGAGGCGCAGTATAGCCACTGGGTTTGTCTATGTTCTACTTCAAAGTGAAAAGGTGTCTCCTATTCCGACTGTATGGAGGAGATCACAAAGTGTTTGGGAAGCCCCTGCATATCGATACTTCCGTGCCAGTGTGCTGACAGAAACCAACTCTTTCCACAGGGACTGACTGATCATGGTCGCCGTGGTCCGCTCTCTCATGGTACTGCTGCTCGCTCAGGTGTTGCTGGAAGGTGCTGCGGGACTCATCCCCGAGGTCGGCCGGAGGAAGTACAGCGAATCTGGGAAGCAGAGTCCGGAGCGCTCGGAGAGCTTCCTCAACGAGTTTGAGCTTCGGCTTCTCAACATGTTCGGGTTGGGGCGCAGACCCACCCCCAGCAAACACGCCGTGGTGCCACAGTACATGGTGGACCTTTACCACATGCACTCTGCGAACGGAGACCACAGCACTAAACGACCCAAGAGCATGGGGAAGCACGCAGAGAGGGCCGCCAGCAAGGCCAACACGATTAGAAGCTTTCACCATGAAGGTACGTATTACTGACATACCTTCACCTGTCAGCCCTCTCAGACAACCCAAACCCATATTTAAACATGACTCAGTGCGTCAAGCTGAGCTTCAGAGTCTTCGCTGTTTTATGAAGGTTTAGTCATTTACGCACGACATGCATCTAAGTTATTTGTAACTCTTTTAAAAAAAAAAAAAAAAAGTTAAAGAGACTCGATTCATAAACGAGCATCTCACGTACAATTTACCCGACTCTCTTATATGGAGTGATGCAACGACAAAGCAAACACGCCTCCAGCAGCTGTCACAGGCTTCAAAAACATCAAGGGGCAGCGGTATCCCTAGGGTAATTTGTTTCTTAATAATTGATGGTGTTTACGTGGGCTGTGAAAACAGTTTTTCCAGACACGCACCACAGGAGCGGGATAAAGGGCGGTGTACTTTTTGCGCAGGTGAATAGACATCACCCTGTAACTTCAAAAACACCCCGCATTATAGCAGCACGAACTGGGACAAAGTCATCGTGTCAGACTGAGTCATTTTTAACAAGACTGAAATTATTTGTTTGTAAGGGTGAAAAGGAGGGGTTGACTCCTTTTTCTTTCCAAATCATCTCTCTCTCTCTCTCTCTCTCTCTCTCTCTCTCTCTCTCTCTCTCTCTTTCTTTCTTTCTCTCTCTCTTTTTCTCTCTCTCCAATTACACACGTTCCTGTATCACCATAGCTGCTCTCTCAGTCTAGAGGACACGTGGTGATTGCTGGAGTGAGTTTTTCAGTTTAGCTCCATATTAAAAGTGCTGCTTAGATGAAAAAGATACAATAAAGCATAGTGGTGCCCAAGTTAAACTCTTTTAAAACACTATTAAAGTTGTTTTTTTTTTTTTTTTAACTCTCTCTGGATAAAATTTAAATATATAGATTTCTTTTTGTGGATTATTATACCTTGTATATTTTATTAGACATAATGTCAACTAAAGGCTGCAGCAGCTTTGTAGCCTCTATTCCACTTCCTATGATCCAAGTAGCTCTTTGTACAGCATACAAGTTACTAAGTCCATTGGGGCCCTACACAGAGTCCTCATACAGAATCCTGTGTTTGACTGGAGAAGTTTCCATCAGGGGTGAGTCAGAGGGGTGGTTGAGTGGTTGCTTGGGTGCTCTCCAAGGCCCTAGTGCAATGACACCAAGTGGCTAAACTGACACACTACAAACAATCCTGGCCTGAGCTGCAGGGCTGAGTGACTGCTCCCAGTCGACTTCTGGAAACATCTGCTCTCAGCCAACACACCTTGACACCACTGGCCATTACAAATGTGTTTAGACTGTATTTACACATACACACTCCCCCTGGCTCTTTTAGCCTGCGCTTACAGAGCTGCCTGGTTCCTAGTCTTCTCATATCATGTCAGTGACATTGTAGTGATTGTTGTGCCATATAATAAGTATGCATGTACAAATGTTAATCCAGCACATCAAAGCAAACAAGCTGAGCCATTCATCACATCTGTCATTTGATATTCATTTCTCTTGGATAATCAGGTTCACTGCTATCGGTTTTCAAAAATAACCATTTTCCATGCCAAATGAAACATTTTCACTATTACAAGAGAAGCGATTGCCAGTAACAGATTCTAGATGAATGACCTGACATTAGCTTTTATCTCCTATTTTGGCACACAGCACAAAAAGAAATTAGGAATGTTGATGCACTCATATCTGCGGCTCGTTTTTGACAAGCCTATGCATGTTCACAAAGCAGTCTCAGAGAGATCGAAAATAGTGTTGCAGAACAAAACAGAGAAAAGAGTGACAAAGGAATAGACAGCAAGAAAAGAGGATTTGGAGGCTAAGAGAACTGAGAGAAAATGGGATTTGGGTGCTGATGAAGGAAAGGAAGAGCCGGATTGGGAATTGAAGAGAGGGAACGAGACACAGGGGGCTTTCCCACATCAAATGAGTAGTGATGAGTCTAATTGAGGTCTTTGTGCCTCTGGAGGGAGGTTTAGGATGAGATGGTGGAATTTCCTAAATGCCTCCTTTGAAAAGCTAATAGTTTTAAGGTTTGTGTTTACTTTGCCACACCAAACAGATTAAAATGATGGCCTATACATTTCCTATGATCCTTATAAAGTAAGAGTTCAAAGCACAACTGCCTAAAAGAAAATTACAGCTTTTACTAACACTTCTGTCATTTACCATATCCCATTAAGGGGAATGCCAGTGAACTCAAATATGTGTTACTTTCAAAAGCCTCAGGGCCGTTAGAGTAGATATATAAATTACACAAAAAATGAAAACAAAAAATTTGCACGTTTACAGATAATTTGTTTGTAAATTCATCCCCAGAGCAACAGTCATAACAAAAGTTGTAAGGATATCGGCAGCTTCTGTAAAAATTGTCTGTTCTGGCTGTCAGTCATCTTTGATCATAGTTCATTGCTTACGCAGAAGGAAGTTTTCTGCAGTAACCAATTGTCTGTGCAAATGAGCCATATGAAGGCATGCTAACTGATCTTTCTGATCTTATCAGAAGATGGGAGCACACTGCTTTCATCCTTTGACATTTAACTTGACAATTTCAAAAGCCTCATGTTTTACATCACAATTGTCATTTACCTGTGATTCCACTGAGTCATACCTGATAAACTGATTTTAACTCTTGACAGTGGCCCACACCCACTCTGTTTAATTACTTGACTATACTGATAAAATAATGAGATGTTCATCAGTGTATATTTGGAATGTGAGTAAAGCAATCATTTTCATGGCAATCCTTGAATAAGTTTAAGTGTAAACTTGTAAATTAATCTTTTGTTTGCATAATCTTACACCATGGCTGTTTGTGTTGTTTTCTGTAGAATCAATGGAGGCACTGGCCAGTCTGAAAAGCAAAACAACCCAGCAATTCTACTTCAACCTCACGTCTATCCCTAAAGAGGAGCTCATAACCTCTGCAGAGCTCCGCATTTACAGGGATCAGGTCGTTGGAGCTGCACCCCCTAAGAACAGCAGCTCTACTGATGGTGCTCTTGCTGGAGGCCTCCATCGTATCAACATTTATGAGATCTTTGGAGTTCCAATAGGCTGTAACAGCACAGAACCTCTGGTCCGTCTGCTAGACACCCGACTGGTTCAGGACTCTTTGAGCCGCTGGGAGAGTTTTGATGTGAGTCCTGCTGTATCTCAATGGACTTCAGGGAAGGGCCCGAATCATGGCTTCATGGTGGAGGTGCTTCACCCAGAGCAGAGGGAGATGGATGCAGAGCATTCCAAGAGAAGAAACAGGCATGTCAGGGTGAGCCGGTCCCTGCACCAGGACCAGGACTCATGGCCTCAGGCTCGGCCCTTGCTGGTAACGTATGGTCATGATGGTCGCGGGGACTCAGTACTCCATTCACGGGGAAAAAGGCAGGCAGCGGTCCGGAAACAACGCAGGAAGCATCAGCACAAGGCGAGCTGCAAAAGGCATACCTTGTATGTAGACTTTAGCGACGTGCAATGGAACGAGTGGATAGTGGCACCCTCTGGCTACGATGCTTATTACTGCCATGGGGAATGTCCCTTTCCATTACCTGACCACCTTAATGCAACTAATCATGCCATTGTGCAGACACTTGTCAACTCAGTCAACTCAAACATCCCCAGAGCCTGTTGTGTGCCCACCGAACTCAGCCCCATTTCGTTGCTTTACCTGGACGAATATGAGAAGGTGATTCTGAAAAACTACCAGGACATGGTGGTGGAGGGCTGTGGCTGCCGATGAGACATGGGTTGTGTGGACAGAAAGTGTGAGTGAGCAAAAGAGACTAGTGTTTAAACTCTACTATGGACACCCAGTTTCCCAATGAAGACATTTATTTATATGAAAGAAACAAAAAATAGAGCTATTGAGGAAGAAGAAAAAAAAATATATGAATATATTTATGTCTACATAAGTTGGGAAAAATAAATGTTTTAATCAAAGGAATATTCCTTTACTGGTTCTGAAAAAGCATTTCTGTTGTACATTTTGAAATGGGTGCAATACCACATGAAGTATAATGCTCAGATGTTTATTTTGTATTTATTTCTATTATAACCACTTTATTTGTAAATAAATAATGTGTATTTATCATAAAAACATGCAATTAGTCCAGTTTTGTAAGATCATCACCAGCTGTGTCTGGGCGGGGGACTGGAAGGTGAAGACATAAAGATGGGTTTTAAATGCTGACTACAAAAATATAACACTACACTAATTGCAACTAAAGCAATGAAATATTTGGGTAAATGTAATTGGAAACTAAAAGCAAAGATCACTAATATAACAAGCTGCAGTATAGTGCAGGGTCACAAGATAATTTACATGCCCACAAATGTAATAGACTCCCATGGGACGACTATAAAAACAGCGAAGCATGTTTTTATACATTACATGTCACTGCAAAGATTCCTGGGAACAATCTTCCAAGAGCTAGCTCCTGTGTTTATTCTTCTCCAAACCAATATTATCAGAGGAAAAAAGTGTAACTGCAGCGCTTCTGTGGAAGCTCTGACAAGGTTTATTTACAGTAAGATTTGACATTGAAAAACTGCACACTGTGTTAAGACAGGGACAGCAACAAGTCCATACCTAGAAAAGACTTTCCCGGCACTTTAATTAAGATAAACACATACCTGCACCTGTCTATATGCTGTATAGCTCATAAAAATGACCGACACAGTGTCTGTTTTTCTTCGTTTGACACATTTAAATTATATGGTTTTAATTAGTTTAAGCTTTTAAGGAAATATTGCTTCCCAAATAACACAGTTGAAGCACATAATGCACCATAACAGTAAGAAACTCATGTTTTATATGAAGTACCTTACAATATAAATCCTAAAAACTTTTAATAGGCATCTTTTCCTTACAATACTTGAACTACATAAAAAACAAATACGCAGTCCGAATGAAAGAGTACTGCTCAGAGCTGCTCTAAATAACACAGGAGATCATCTAGTGTTGCCATAACATCACATCAGATAATAAGAGACAAAAGAGAAACCCAAAAAAGTTTTGTGGAGTAAGAATGAGTGTGCTCACTGCTGTGTTTGCATTAGAAAGGGTTTTGAGGGATCACAGTGCAGCTCAAAATACTTTAAATAGAATGTTTTAATGTGAGTGCACGTTGGGACCATGGAATGTTGGTTTTCAATCTCAGACACATGCATATGCTTGCATGGAAAACCAACGTGGTTGTTTTTTCAATCATCTATTCAAGGATTTCCTGGTGGGCTTTTTCTCTTCAAAAACAAATGTGCATTAAACAAAGATATGCTTGTTACTTATGTGGGAAACATAAATGAAAACATTAAGAAGAAGACCTGATGCTTTATATAGGAGCTGCAAAAAGTCTAAAAAAAATCAGTTAAAATTGCAGTCTATTGGTCATTGGTTCCTCCAGGTAGTCTCACCTATTGAACAACTTCACATTTTGTCACTTTAAATCATAAATCTTAATGTAATTTATTGGGATTTGATTTGACAGAGTAACATAAAGTAGTTCATAACTGTGAAGTAGAAGGAAATTCATAGACAAATGTTTTATTTGAATAAAAATCTATGTACGTTTACTTTCAAAACCTAGAGCCATTTGTGGAACCACAATTGCTGCAGTTAAAGCTGAAAGTCTTTGGGGGTATACCCCTACAAATATTGCACATCTATTGACTGAAATATTTACCCAAACCTCAGTGCTGAATTGCTCAAGCACAGTCAGATTGGATGGAGATAGCCTGTTAACATAAATTTTCAAGTTTGCCATAGATTCACATTTAGATTTAGATCTGGACTTTGACTGGACCATTTTAACACATAAATATGTTCTCATCAAAACTCTCTTGAAGGTTAATCTCTTTCCAGACACAAGTCTATTGCAGCCTCAGACAGGTCATCTTTCAGCATTGTCCTCCATTCAGCTTCACCCATCTCTCCATCAGTTCTGACCAGTTTCCCTTTCCACACTAAAGAAATGCATACCAACAGCAGGATGCGGCCACTGTTCTACCATGGTGAGTGTGTTCAGGGTGATGTGCAGTGTCTGTTTTCTGCTGCATATAGCATTTTGCATGATGGACAAAAAGTTAAAATTTGGTCTCATCTAGAGCACTTCCTTCAATATATCTGTTTTGTCCCCTACATTTCATGCAGCAACTATGGATTTCTTCTTGGCACTCTTCTGTTATTATCCATTAATCAATAGGGCAAACATTAGTTAATCAACAGATTCTCCCACCTGAGCTGTGGCTCTCTGCAACTCATCCATAGTTAACAAGGGCCTCTGGGCAGCCTCTCTGATTAATGCTCTCCTTGAACAGCTTGTCAGTTTAGGTAAATGGCCAAGTGGTGGTAGGTTCGCTGATGTACAATACTCTTTCCATTTTTTGGATGATGGATGTGTAGGATAGGCATAAATATAAGCCCTGTGCTTCTGCCTGTACCTTTTCAGTCAAGTTGTTAAATTGTTGCAGTGTTTTGAACTATGAATAATACGTACTTGATGTCTGACTGAATAAATAAAAAAAAATTAAAAAAATCAACCAGCAGTGCTTCTAGATATATTTAAAGCTTTAGGATATTGTTTTACAACCTAACCCTGCTTTAAACTTCTAAATTTGTTCATGCGCTTAATGATAGTGACTTCACTAATGTTCTTGAACAAACCTCAGAGGCGATCGCAGAACAGCTTTATTATACAGAGATCAAATTACACACAAATGGAATGGATTAATTAATCAGGTGATTTCTGGAGGAATTTGACTGCACTGTCTTTTTAGGGGTATCAGATTGAAGGAGACGGAAAACAAATGGATGCTATCTTTCAGATTTTTATTTGTTTAAAAATGTTAAAAACCATGTATCCTTTTCATTCCATTTTCCAATTATGACCTTTGTTGTTATTTATACCATGATGTCCTAATAAAATCTATTGAGTTTTGTGGTTGTAGTGGAGCAAAATGTGAACAAGTTCAATAGGTGTGTATACTTTTGCATGGCAGTTTAACTATGTAACTGTTTAATTTATCATCTTAACATTCAAACTGAAACACTTTTCAATTCAATTTTCTGCACTTGTTTTTGTTCTATCTTCCATCTCCACCCCCTCTTTGTACCATCTGGTGTCAATTTTTTCTTTGTAGATCCCACTACACCACAACACTACACATGAGCTACACATACATCCCCCAGTAGCTGCCCTATTTTAATGGACTTTAGGAGGAAGTCACTTTGTTGGCACACTTAGCAAAAAATCAACACTGAAAATCTAAACTCCACAACAGTTCCTGCCACAAATTCCAGCAGTAATGGCAAGAGTGGGATGTGGGGATTTTTTGGAGTTAAAAAAAGTGTTAGATTTAGTGGCTTTATAGTTCAAGTCCATAAAGCTTTCATTGGGTTGGGTGGAAATACTGCTCCCAGAGTGGGCGACACATGGGCAGCACTCCCAAAACTCAATTTCTGCACCCCATCCCAGCTGAACTGGTTTTAAGTTGTACTAAAACTCAACCACTGTTTCCCCACCTACTGGAGTTTCTCATTTTGAAGCCCTGTTAGTATCAGAAAGCTCCTAGGGGACCACTTCTAAACTTTTCACTAAGAAGGAAAGGTCAGGGGTCAAAGTAATAAGGACCAATTATCTCCGCCCATTCTGACTGACTTCCAGGCTCATCACGTCATCATGGTCTAGTGGCTTCGAGTGTGGTCAGCTACTGGATGGAACTGAGAATGTGTTTGTTTTTTACAATCCATTTGTTTCATCCTATTTAGCAACAATCTTTACTTTAGCACTGTTTCACCAGAGATGATGATTCATGTCTGAGCTAAAAAACACAGCAGTTAGTCTGTGTATTTAGGAAGTTTCTCTTCACCTGCTGCACAGACGTGGACAAAGGCACTTTTAGAAAACAGATTTTTTTTTTTCTTCCTTCTCCACGAACATCTGGCAAATCAGTTAAAGGTGTCCTTCACTGTCTTTGTTTACACACAAACACACAACAGAGCAACCACACAATTGATGTACATAACACTAGGAGCTGGGGCCCACTAGCATGGCAGGGCTCATTCATTTTGTTTGTTGCGTGCGGCAAACCTCACCAAAACTGTCTGCAGTTACAAACAACCTTAATCTTAAGGGTTATAAAATCATATTTCCAGATTTCTGGCTGGCCCAGAATTGGAAAATATGTGGCTCTGCTGTGCATCTTTGATGAAACAGAGGGCTCATGAGATCTCAGTGGGCTCTGTGCCAAGGTGGGAGACAAAAATTAGGAGAAATATAGAGAAAGCTGCCACTTTAGAGTCTTTTCTAAGTTTGGATCTTTTCTTCTTTATGTGCAGAACACTAATTTTAGAGGTGGTGTACATGGTGTTTCTGTATTCCGAGAACAGCCAGTAAGATGACGTCCAGCATAACTAAGGCTGTGGCATCTGTGCAGCAGCTCTGAACACATCAAACAAGCGGGCGTCCACAGTTTCTGGAGCAGAGCAAGGATGGAAATTACTTTTCCAGAATGACTGCAAGGTTGATAGTGCCTTTGCATTTATACAATTGTTGCCTTTCATTTTTTCTAAATGTGTGTTTCTACAAGCATGTGAGAACTAAAACGTATCTCTAAGAACTATGCAAAAATGAATAATTTTAATTTTACAAATATAAGTAAGTTCCTATTGTAAATACATTCCCACCGTATTACTGTATTGGTTATAAACCTGGATGAGAACAATGCTCTGGTACTCCTATTTCTGCAAGAGGTAATCAACCATGCAATTAGAGAGCAAAAGGCAGTAATCATTATCTTGGCTTATATAGATTGATAGACTAATTTGGCAGAAGCATGTAAATTATTAAAGAATTTATGATACTAGCAGTTCTTAGACCAGACCCTTTTTGTATCTGTGAATGATCAAGAGTATCAGAATATCATTTTCTCTCATTTATGGACTTAGCCATGCATATCACATTACCTTGACATGGTTTTATAACTTTGCATTCAGCAAAATGGTAAAGATTTATTAGAATAGATCCATCCATCCCTCCATCCATTATCTAGTACGCTTATCCTCACAGGGTCATGAGGGGGGCTGGTGCTTATCTCCAGCGGTTATCAGGCGAGAGGCAGGGTACACCGTGGACAGGCTGCCAGTCCATTGCAGGGCAACACAGAGACAGACAGGACAAACAACCATGCACATGCACACTCACACCTATGGAGAATTTGGAGAGACTAATTAACCTAACAATCATGTTTTTGGACTGTGGGAGGAAGCCCCAGTACCTGGAGAGGACCCACGCATGCACAGGGAGAACATGCAAACTCCTATTAGAATAAATCTTATTGGTAATTAATTTAGACCTACAAAAATAAATAAATAACTTCAACTGATTTAATTACTTTATAATCAAAGAAGAATGGGGCTGAGGATTCACTTCTTTCCACAGATGATATGGAAAGACTTCCATATGGCCCACATGTGGACAAACAGGCTTGAGGATGGATTTGCCTCTAGACAATGACCTTAGATCAGTGTCACGTTTTTGCCTCTCGTGGTTACAGTTAGGTTTGGAGTAATGGGTAAACCCGACAGATCCTGGAACCTTGCCGTAGGGCGTCTCCTACACACCAAACTTGAAAGACTTACTGCGGTTACATGAGCAGCCTCCATCTTTGTAAGAGGAAGTGAATAGATCAATCAAAGGAAGCAGCATGACATCCCCCGGCATGCCTGTTAAATAAATGTCAATCTTAGACATTGTAAATCTCATGCATCGCCACAGTTACAACATCAAAATGGCATTTGCATTTAATGCTGGCAATGAAAGGAAAGCTGTAAACATAGCTGTCTTGTCAGATGGAAGGATGGTAGCCAAAAACTGAAAATGCACACGACATCAAAATAAGTGCAACAAAAGACAATACACCAAGACTCCTATCTTACATATCAAATAAATATCTATAAAAGACCTAGACAATAAAAACACAGCTTCCCAAAATGCTGTACAAAATACTAAACAGGTTCTTTCCCTGTGCCTGTGTTGGCACCAAGTATGAACACAATCACTCTGTATCTTTCACAAAACTTCCTTCTCTAATAACCCTCTACAACATCTACACTCAGAATTACTACCAGTGTTTTGTGGAGGCTGGGTGAATTTTATGGGGGATCCAGTGCAATTCAATTTAATAATAAAAGAGTTGTGTATGTCATAAACCTAAGACCATAAAAAAGTCACACAGTTCCAACAGTGTTGCGACAATCTAAAACCATTCATGAAATTCACATGAAAATTGCAGTGGTTAGACTGAATTTGTATAATTTACTGGATTTGATTCAATTTTTCATAATTGCTGCTGTCAAAACATAATTCAATAGGGACTGGGGAAGATTTATCTTACTACTCATAAGTAAAGCATTGGTGTGTATTTTTCAAAGAGAAGTTCTCTGGCTTTTTATGACTATAGAACATTAAGTCTCTTTTAACAAGTGCAGTACACCACTATAACCAATGATGCTGTTGTCACACCACTGATTCCTCACTGCCATCTTGTTGTGTTTAGGCACACACTGGCACAGGGCTGACCCAGTTTGTGCTGTGTTTGCATAACTAAAGAGAAACAGTGCAGGCTTAGTGAAAACATCTTTTTAAGGAACAACCAATGTGTAAAAAAGGCCTCAGACAGACCATGTCTTAGCAGAGAAAGTTCTCCAGTTTGCTTGTGCCTTTACTTCAAGTGGTCCACCCTGACCACATTTGCTATCAGTCTCTGTTCTTCTTGGTTTTGGGTGCCCCAAGCCTGATTGTTTTAGAAGTTTAGGGCAAATTTACATGTTTCTAAGGTCCACAGAAAAGGTAAAAAATGTGAACAGGTGAAAACTTCATCAACACTCATATTATTAAGAAAGCAGCTTGGTTAACTGACTAATGCTTTTTCGCTTGTAGCCTTAATGGAAGGTCTTGAAGATGATCCTGATAAGGGTCACACATCTGAACATGTTCTTCAGTCAGTTAAGTTCTGTTTTTTTGTGGAGGGGAGGTCTATAAGCCACAACCAACCTACACAGATGTTTTCTTGCCTTTTCTGTCAGACTTTCAGAACATGTTAAACACTATTCAAATTTTGCAGGTAGAATTACCTCTTATACTGTATGTCAAATGTTTTCAGTGTTCTTCAACATGCTTCTCACAACAGCTTACCAGAATTATGGCCCATTTATCCTGACAGAACTGGTGCAACTAAATCAGATTTGAACACCGCCTTGCTCAAACATCTTTTATAGCTCTGCCTACAAATTTTTATAGGTCTGAGATCAGATCTTTGAGATGATCATACCAAAACACTGACTCTGTTACTTTTAAGCCACTTTGTAACTAATCTGCAACTAACTTAACAATGAGATTAGGGTCCTTGTCCATTTGGAAGACTAGTTTGCACCCAAGCTTTGACTTACTGGCTGATGTCATTATATCCTGCTTCAATATTTGCAAATAAGGCTCTTTCCTCATGTCATCACTTTTGGGAAGTGAACCTTTCCCTCTTGCAACAAAATAGCCCCACAACATAATGCTGCCACCACTTTACATCACAGTTGGGCTGATACTCTCAGGTGTATAAGCTTATCCCTTTGTCCAACAAAAGTAATGATGGATATAAAGGCCAAACAATTTCATTTTTGTTTCATCGTGTTAATAAAACATAAGGTCTTTCTCCCTGACTGCATTTGATTTGAAAACTTCAGTCTGACCTTTCATGTTTCTTTTGTCATAATGGCTTCTTCTTTGCTGAGTGGTCATTTTGCCTATGTCATTTCACTGTAGATAATGATAGCATACAGATACACCTAAAAAAAAACATGAAAAAGTTGAAGATTTTTTTTTGTCACTCATTTCAGTAAGTGAAACTCATATTACAGAGATTTATTACACATAAAGTAAATTATTTCAGGGATTTATTTGGTATAATTTTCATGATTATGGCATTCAGATAATAAAAATCCAAAGTTCTTATAAAATTTGGTGTGGCCCCCAATGACAGCTTTAGAATGGAGCAAATCTGACCCCTTAACACAGGTGGTTGATGCGGTTTGACACCTCCAAAGATGTCCAAAGAGCCACAGCTGCAGACCCCTGGTATAGGTGGACAACAGGGGCCTCATGTTTAAAAGAGTGCGCAGGTTTCAAACTAAAGGTTGCCGTAGGGAAAAATTCAAATAAGTGTGCCGCACAAAAAAAAAAAATTCAAATGTAAAAAACCGTGCGCACGCATGTGGCTGCGCACCTTTCCGTCATACATCCCACTTTGCACGAAATAGAGCACAGCTGCTGGTGCCACGTGGACCGCCCGGTCACCGCCCATAAATGCATATGTAAATTAGTATAAATACCTGGAAGGCTCTCACCACATGTCTGAATAACCATGGCAACGGCCTCTGCTTGAGTCTATTTCCAACTACAACTAATAATAGATTTAATTTAAAAGGTGCCTTTCAGGGCGCACATCACCTTTATAGAAAATACAAGCAATAACATGTAAAATAAAAAAAGAAGAAAATTTAGAGGTCAATCAAAGGGAAAATGCTTGTTTGAACATTTACAGTCGGGGTTTAAAAATACGCAGAGTGCCAGAGAGTCATTTGTATTGAGTAGGGAAATCAATTATTCCACAGTATGAAGGAAGCATGTGTTGAACCAGGTTAATGTGCCACTATTTGTTAGGGAGAATTGCGCATCACATATGAGTTGCAAATTTACACAATGGAAATGCTTTCATAAAGGCGCATTCGTTTCCAGACGGTGCTCTCATAGCAATATTAGTGCAGTCGACAGCTCCGATCACGTTAGGAAGTTAGGTCATAAACTGCAAATTGCAGTTTAATTTCTGCTTGTTCAATTGCAGTGTAAGGGAACCTTGTGTATCAGGGCAACATATACATCATTGCTCAGCTGAATACTGACTGTGATATTCCTGAATTGTCAGCTAATTCGCACTGAAATGCTGTGTTTACATGGAAATCCACCCTAATGAGAACTTGAACTGGTAACGCTCGGGTCCTTAGTTACCCTCTGCAACACAGGGGGTAGTTTTGTGCAGAGCTCCAGGATGATGGTCGTGGACAATCTAAAGCAGCTAATAAGCCATTTGTCATCATGTCCCACCAGGTCAGTCTGATCTCTGAACACATGCTCCCTCTGAATCCTTCCATTGGCGATGTCCTCCGCCAGTGCCAAAGCTGCCATCGTTCCACAATTACGCACACCTTTGCACAGCTATTTATATACATGTGTGATTGTTTACAACCTGTGCACCTTAATAATCGCCAAACCTGACCTGTTTGGAGTTAATCAACTGATCCGACTCTGTTTTCCATTTCAGTAAAAATGAAGGTGCATTTCATGCGATTCGGCACATAGACCGATGAGCAGTTACACCTACATGTGACAAAACAGAGGAAATTTACTATTTACAATCAAGTGAGGTTTTCCCATCATTTGTATTTTATTTATTTTTTTGTGAGTGTGTGTGTGCTACCTTATTGTTTGAGGATAAATGAGGTTCAGTTTCATCATTTAAGTTTAAACAATAAAATATTAAAATCATGAAAAAACATTGGGTTTGATGCTCCTTGGATTAAATAACACTGAATGGAGTCAGATTTCAGTGCATTTAGGTGAGTTTTGTAATTTGTAATTTGTTAATATCCACTGAAAAAAGTTTGAGGCAGGTAAAAAATTTGCATATATTTATGCAAACTTTCACGCCATGTTCATTTTTATACATGCTGACTTGTGCATAAAATGTGGTGCTGCACATTTTTTGAGTGTACGCACACTTCATACATCAGGCCCCAGGTTGATTGAGGCACCTGGTTGTCTTGAAACCCACTGGGGTATCATAGGTCTTCATTGAATCTTATAACGGTTTCCTAGATGGGATTTTAAAAGTTTGAAAATATCCATTATACTTTGGCCACAGATAAGTTTTAGATAAAAACACATCTTAAGTGTTACTAAAATTCCAGGATTACAGAAAATAAAGGTGCTCTTAAATATTTACAAGTTTCGAAAAGCACCTTGAGGAGTCAAACCCCAGTCCTCAAAGCAAGAGTTGATTCTATGAAACTCTGAGACCTGTTATGAAGTTCAAGGTCTCACTTGGTGGTCTATGAGAACAAGCTGGTGCTGAACCTTTTGTTCTTAGAGCAGATTACCAGGAGGCTGCTTCCAGATGCAGTACACCAGGATAAACAGACTCCACTTCCCTGGGTGGTATGGAACCAGCCTGTTCCCCACACTTTTCTCATTAGTGTCATAAGCTTTGTATAAACCACTGGACTGCCATTGTCAAGGACACACGCATCTTCTTCATTCATCCAATGAATGAAGAAGATGGGTGAAGAAGAAGGTTAGTAAAAGCTGAAGTGAAGAACTGACAATGGCTAAACACCTTTTAAAGCTGCAGTATGTAACTTTTACTTTAAAAAAAATGGTTTTTTACATATTTGTTAAAACTGTCATGTCGTGACAGTATGGTATAAAACAGGTAATCTGTGAAAAGATCGATCTCCTCCACCTCTTCCTTGAGCCACTATTGCCGTCTGAAGAAATGAACCACTCCCGACCAAAACAAACGATAAGAGCCAGGAGGACGGTCTTACCGCTGTCAGTCAACTTCATTTACTCGCTGCGAAATGTCCTGATGGTGGAGAAATAATTTAGCGTTACAGTAAAAAATCCGTTGTTATCGGTGGTCATCATCGTCATCGGGTGGGGGGGGGGGAGAGCAGCATCACACAGACGGTGATTGACAACACTAAGACCTGCCTCCTGGCTCTGATTGGTTGTTTCTAGGTAGCACTAGGAGCACTGGGAGAAGGCAGAGAAACTATTTTTTTCACAGATTATCTGTCTCATACCATACTATCATGGTATAGTGACAGTTTCAAAAATATTTTTTATAGAAGTTACATACTGCAGCTTTAAAGTAAACAATCTCTGAATGAAATCATAGATGGTAATCAAATAGTACAAACAAATGCTGGATGGTCATGCTAATATGATCGATAAAGTGAAGAGAGTCATCATATTGCTGAAAAGGAAATGGTATTTATTTTTGCACACCACCTGCACCCTTGTTGAAAAGCATGTCTATTATTCTGGAAGGACTGAGACGACAGATGCCTAAAAAGCAGGTCCAAAACCTAGGGGACTCAGCCAATTAAGCCACCAAGTATAACTCACAGTTCTTCACATCGCACTCCCACAGCCTGTCATTGGCATGGCAAAGTCTGCCTCACCAAGCTTCCTGTGACTCACTTCCTGTCCCGGCCCTGCACCTGCACTCCCCTGGGTGATGTCATGGCAGGTTTTTCTATTAGAGTCTTACTACTGAGCACACTCCTCATCTGGCAAAATGTGCATAAGCACATATGTATGCATGTGTTTATGCTTGTAAATCAGCATGCCTGGTACGTACATCTTTCAGAAAACGCTTGGTGAGCATGGGCCTTCATAACTTAGGTGATAAACTACACTTTTATGCCAAGATTTTGGTGACAAAAACACATCAAACAGACATAGAGGGAAAAGAACAGCCTAAAGCCATATAATTAAATTTACATTCTCCTTTCATTGTTTTTTTTTTTTTGTGCTCTTAGATGGTAATGTTTTACATGAGAACACTTCTGTCTGTAAAAAGTCTTGTGAATCCTGACTAAAGTTATTGAAAATTTATAAAAATGTATTCTTATATTGAAAGAAGTAGTTATGTTTTCTACTGATCAGAAACACAATCTAAATGTCATTAGTAACAGTTCAGAAAAAAGGTAACCTCTATCATAATACAAATAATCAATTCAAGGTAACATTTTTATAAGCCAATGATTTAATGTAAATATTGTTTTTGGGAATTAAAAATACTTTTTTAGTAACAGCCTTCACCTTAATTTTTTTTTACCCTGAGACAGAAGGTGTTTGTCAAAAAACAGAGAAAGTCTTTTAAATTAGTACAATGCTTTGCAGATATCCAGAACGTATCATATTTTATCACATAATATCCATCAACTTCAGTTTATTTTCCTGGAATTTCATGCGACTAACATATTTTCAATGATAACTTAATTCAGAAATGGAAGGAAAGGAACATAAAGCTTCTTCAATTTTGGTACCGTACATATAAAAATTTGAAGACTGTGACATGCATCTTTATTCAGGGGGTGGGCAAAATACATATGCACTCCACCAGGGCATTTTCAGCCCTGGAGTTTCATGCCTCAGATAGGCCTACTTTAGATAACTACATATAATTATTAAAATCATGTAATGATAATCTTACATTTTAAGTCTAAAACAATGTGCTGTTTTGTAAAGCCTAATAATTCAGTGTATTTTTCTAAAATATGTCCAATTCAATGCAAGTAAGAGATACTTCACAATGTAGATTTATTTCAACAGGAGTGCAGATCTATTCTTTACAACACATCCTTTTCAACAATACCAGAATCTATATTTTGTTCAAATGAGCTTTCAGAGATATCAAATCCTTAAAAGTGAAATCAAAGAGAAAATAAGAGTATTAAATATCAAATTTTAAAAAAAAAATCATAAAAAGTGTTACATTTTCTTATAACACTACCATCTATTTTTCAAGGAAATTGTTCCATCCCAACTTAGATTTCACAAATACGAAGGGCAAATCCCCAACACTATTCTGTACAACATCAGAATTTCCTTTTCTGCAGTATAAAATATTAAGGAAACTAGTGTGAACAGATATCTGATCCTTATGATTTAAAAAAAATATTGCACTCTTCTCTGCAAATTTGTTATTCACAGTATGACATAACTTTCTAAGGTTCCTATTATCTTTTTTTCCCTTTTCATAAGAGTAGTTTAAAAGAAACAATCCTAAACATTAATATACGCCTGAGCAGTGGACTGGTCTCTGTGACTTTGTTTATTACAGGATCCTTGTCTAAAGACATGAAAATTTCTTTCTCAACTCCTGGCTCTGCTTCTGACACTAAATCACATTTTTGAAATGGTCATAATTCTCAGCACAAATCTGTCATTCATTTAAGTCAATGAGTAATCCTACCTGTCCACTCTGGACTTGAGGGCTAATGGCTGTTTGGTCCTGCGTCTTTCTTCTGACTGTAAGACAGTTATGGGGCGTTGAATCATAAAAATATTTAAATCAAGCTTAACATGAAATATAGGCCAAGACTAACTAGTCATCAATTAGCTAACATTACCTGCATCCAACAGCATCACTCAATTTACTCAGTTTATTTAATGATGCCTTAATGGGCTGGCACAGCTGGCCCTCTGACAGGGTCTGCCCAGTGCCATGATTGCGCACCAGCCAGCCAGATCTTTTTTTTTTTTTTTTTTTTTTTTTTTTTTAAAAGATAAAACCGGCCCTTGTGGCCCAAATGTCAGACCAGCCCATTTGGATATGTCCAGAATCTCGCAATTAACCAATCCGAGCCTGCACTCCACAAGCTTCAGATTTTTATTAAAGGGGTAGTAATATGTAAAATTGACTTTTTTGAGCCTTACATCATGTTAAAATGTTATTCCCTCATCAAAAACATACCTGAAGAGTTGCTTTGACTCTTTCATGCATGTTTGAGAAATCCTTTAATCTCCCGTGGCAGACATTAAGCTGTGCAAAACGCCTGGGTGAATACAGCTCCATCTTCGGGGTGCAGTTCCTCCTCAAAGCTGCAGTTTCCAAGCTTCTGCCTCACAGAACACCCCTTTCCCCTGACTTCCCCACTCAGTTCCTTCAGACCAGCCAGCAGCAATTAACAAACACCTGGTGGAACTGCACATCTGCTAAGCTCATTATATGAGCTACTTCTCAGTGATATGCTGATAAAAACGTTGTTAAAAGATTAATAGAGGAGTGCTGTTGTAATGACTTCCTGAAGGTGCAGTTTGAAAAAGAGCAAGGAGTTTTTAAAGAGACAGAGGCCCAATTTCAAGGTGTTAAATTCTGAAGTTAAATTTCTTTTAAGTCATATTTGATATATACAACATTTTTGTAACAACTGAAGGTAATATAGTTACTTGACTGTGCTATAAAATGGCACTATGTGCCTGGAAAATACATATATAAATACTGTCTGTCTAATAAAACATTTAAAAACAAACTAGTGTAATTTTTTTTACATTTCACAACTGTGTGCCACTGTGCCTAAAAGCATAACAAAATACATAGAATTCGTGGTTCCAATGTGACCAAATGTGAAAATGTTCCAAGAAATAATTTTACAAGTAATTATTTAAGCTTCCTTTTCTGCTCCTTTCCACACCTCTTTAAATGGTTATAAAATGTGTGAACTGTCATTATCATGATCTGTTCTGTACTACTAGGTTTTGATACCTGCTAACTGACCTTATTAGCTATCCTAATGGTTATCTGTGGGACACAGCACTCTGTTCTCCCTGTAAGTATATTCTCCTGGCTATCGGTTTGATAAATGACAGACTAAAAAGAGGTGAGTGTTATGTAAGGACAAAGTTAGACCAATGTATTGTTGTTGGGGTTTTTTTTGTTGTTGTTTTTTTTTTAACACTGACATAGTTTTCTCATTACCTGTAATATTTCTCATTACCTGAGCAGAGCAGTCTTAGTGTACTATACACTTTTTGATGGAACAACACAATAATTTACTGTTTAGCAACAAGACATGATGCTTTACTTCTACAGTAAATATACTGTATGTATACTTAGAAACTTCCTTCCTTTATTAGAATGGGCAGCATTTAGAATACCACAGTTTACCAACATTCAGGGGTTGACATTGGACTTCATCTTCATGGTGTCACCGTGCAAACACCGGGCGTTCTGTTGACTAGGGCATAAAATAGTGCTGTTGGGTTTTAGGTTTCCAGAGCGGATCAGGGCTGCAGTATATTGAGTCCATGTGGGGAGTACGTTTTTAATCTGAGCCTTACCCACAGTCCTTCCTGTTTCTAATTTGGCGCTGCAGCGGTTTTGTCCTGAGGCCAAGAGCCTCTCTTCCACAGAGTGTCTATTTCCTCTGAAGTGAATAGTAGCAGGTGTGCTGGCCCGAGATCCCTTGGAGAAGTCTGCTTATGAATGGCCCACATCTCGCTCTTTCTCGCTTGTCTTTGTTTTCTTTTTTTTCTTTCTTACATTCTTATTTTTCAGCACATCTCACATTCTTTTCCTTTTTTTCATTTTCTTTCTGTCTTCCTCAGCTGTTTTGTCTTCACCACTTTGTGGTTTCTTTTTTGTCTCCTTTATCTTTCATTTTATTGTTCTCCTTTGCTGTATTTGCTGTCCTCAAGATCAAGAGGAACACTTTGAAGAAGTCATGAAGATGTATGTATAGCTTGCCGTAATAAAAACAACATAACATAAAAAGGGCAGCTCAATAACATAACATATTCTAGACATCTGACACAGTAAAACATAAAACTGTCAAGATCTAAATTAGTTTTTGAATCAAGTTTAAAGAAATCAGCAATGCTTTTTAGAAGCACAACTACTTACGCACTATACCATTTCCATCAGGAATTAATTTTGCTCATGCAACTGACAATTGTGCATATGTAGTGCAGGAGGAAAGAAATCTGTATGTGCGTACTTGCAAGATATAAAGATTCAGAAAGGCAATCATTTCAGTACTGAGCCTCTTGTCATCAGGTCAGCTTGATAGACAAAAATGCATCCAATCTATGAGCAGAGGAGACATGTTGTCATGCTGCTTCAAGGAGGCTCTGCATTTGGAATTAACCTTTAGAGACCTTTACTCCCCTCCTTTCCCTAAAACACATGCTCTAATGAGTCAGGCTCTAAAGGGTGCAGCTTTGTAAGGCAAATGGATCCCATCGAGGTTAAGTCATATTCTTACTTATCTCTGAGAGAAAAGCAGCAAAAGAAACAATGTTTGGGGCCAATGCTGTGTGACTAAGCTCAGGGGTGAAATCCAGCTGCAAAGCCATTAAGGAAATGAGAGTATAACTAACGGGTTGTTTAACAGAAACACATGAACTCTTAATGATGTTTGTGTTTCTTCAATTTTGCTTCCACATCATTGTGCCAAGTTGAATTTAGTGTAAAGGTTACGAGGGGATGTTGCAGACTCTGTTCCTGGTAAATGTGAGAATATGTGACTTAGAAATATAAGAATTCTCAAAGTAGCTTGATAAAAAGCAAATAAATAAATAAAGGCAATGTACTTTGTTGCTACAAGACAAATTACAACACTGTTACTAAAATTAATAATCCATTATTATAATGCTTCCCACCATATCACCCTAAAGCAATCGATACAATTTCATGGCACTCATGTGGACTTTCAAGAAGCTGCCTTTGACCGTCTAACAAACAATGGACATGCTCCTGCTTGTGTTTATGCTTCATCCCCCTTTCTGCTTTCCTGATTTTCTGCCAAAGTCAACTACGGGCATTTTCGTTTCCAGCCGTGGCATTTCCGGCATCTGCACACGCTTGTGTTTACACAGGATGTTCAAACTCGATGCAGATTACACAAATCCAATTTGGAGGCTGAGTTCAATCACCTCCTTTATTTCAACATTAAGTAGATGAAGCTGAGAGCCAGATCACCACATCCATTTCCAGGAGGATTGGGTAAGGGTAATGAACTGTACATCAGTAAGTTCAGAAAGTATTTTGGAGAAGGCAGATGGATGTCATCCACGAGTTCTCACAGGCTTGCATGTGGTTGAATTTGCTCAGTGTAGTTAAGATTGGTTTTTTATATTTTTTTTCCAGAAATTCTAGTGCCCACTAACAAAGAGTTGTGAAGAAACTAAAGGAAAATGGGGAGTTTTAGTACAATTCCCACACTTGCTGTGTAGGCCTCGGTTTATGCTCACATGCCAAGACTATACACACGTAACACAGCTCTGTGTTAGGGAACCTTTTTTCCATCTTAAATCAGATAATCACTGATTACTTAAACTCACGAAACACAGTATAGGTCAGACATCAGCTGTGCCAAGTTAAGTTTCTCATATTGTAGAACGAATTATTTGCAAGTTTGGCTGAGGGCAACCTACAGGCGTGCTGGCCCAGTCCCTTGTTTGAGTCCAGCTCCAACTCAGGATTGAGATGGGAAATGCAGCGGAAGACTGAATGGTCTCTGACCTTTTCACAAGTACAAAAGGACCTTCTTTGTGTCTAGAAGAGCAGTCATTTGTTCAACAGGATTTTAATTACTGCTCACTTCAAGCAAAAGCCCTGTTTGGCTGGTGTTTGTGTCCTCACCTGGGTCCTCTTTTGCATTTGGGAGGGCCATTGACCTTCCAAGGCACCTGTTTGCCTAGCATAGGGCTGCCAATATGTTCCTAACTGAGGTAGCCATCCCATTTCTTTGGAGCAACTCCATTCAGTGCAGCTGGTTGTCCACCTAATTGTATCACATTCTGAGTCTTTGTGCTGGCATTCCCTGGGCAGCTAAAGGTTGCCAAAATCTCATCCGCCACATCAAAAGGGCCCTATTAACCCTTGACCCATGGTTGGTGTGTGTGGACAAGGTCGCTCCTCACACCCAACCGGGCCCATTAACACGTCGCCCCGCAGCAGAAAAACTATTTTGACGGGCTGTAATTGGTGCTAAGTGATGGTAGACAAAGGCCCCCTCTGTGCTGCCTACTGGACTGAGCAGTTCTGACCACTCTCCGAGCTTCACGCTTGACATTTCCCTTCTGAGTCCAATGTGAGGAGAGAGGAACCGGGGAAGCCCCCTTCCTGGACAACCAGCTCCTAAATTTCTTCATCTTTTCAACCCCCTTCCGTTTGCCATGGCGCTCCTTTGAAAATGTGTGATAATGAGGTTCTAGAGGGGAGAACAGGCTGGAGCAGAGTTGCATGGTCAAGATCAGTGGAAGCTGATTAGTCCAATGGCAGACCATTCCTTTCAGAGCAACCCTAATTAGTTTATGTTAGCTAGTGAAGGTCAGGGGGCATGTTTGACTGAGGCCTTTCTTTAAATGCCACAATGGTGTGATGATCTGTAGATGCAGGTGCAGCTTTCGGCTGCTTTTATGTTGCTAATCTACTTTGGTACTGGTTGTACGGTTGAGTTGTAAAATGGCCTAGATAATAAGGTTTTTTACTGGTGAGTATATGACATTTCTGAAAACCAGCTTCCAGTGATTTTGTTGTTTTTTTTCTTTCCCAGGCTTTCTCCATTCATTAGTCATAAACTTTAAAATTGTAGCAATTTTCAAACAACCAGGGTAAAAAAAAAAAACCTTCATTTTGTATTTATTTATTTTTTTTAAAGCAAAATAAAAAAGGCAAGCCACAACACCGGAACAAGCTAAAACTGGAGAGAAATATTTTACTCTCTAACCTGTAGTCCACCAAATCAGTTGAGCTCTTTGACTGAATTATTGTGTTTTAAAGAGGTCCTCCCTTCCCCACTTTTAGTGCTATTTACATTCACTGAATTTATGTTTATCGCAAATTACAATTCTTTTAATCAATAACTGCTATCCCAAATGTCCCATTGTTGTGTATAGTGTGAGTCCATGGAAACAGCCTTGTGGAACCAAGCCAAAGCTTCTCTTACACAAAGCTCTATACTTAAGACAGGTCTAACTCCCTATCCCATAGGCCATGCCATGCTCTCATCCCCGTATTTAACATTCTGACGTCAGACAGGAGCAGAGGAGGCAGCAGAGGCGACTTTAATACTAAATCTCTCACCCTGTCATTATCGGCCTGTGTGACCGCCTATCAGGGGCCCGTGAGTGATGTGGGAAAGCCTGGGCCATGTCCTCCCAACTCCTGCAGACCAGGCCGCCTGCTCTGTCCAAACCAAACTGAAAAATAAAGGATAGGCACAGCTACAGCTGACATCAATGAGTTGCTGGCTCTTTATGCCCACTCTGTGGTTAGAAGGAGAGAAGCCTGTATATTAATCTCTTTCTAGTCTTTACTCTTATGTTTTCTTCCTCTTTCGCCTGCTTACCACACAAATGGTATTTCTGGGACATCCATTCCATTAAAGCTAAATAAAATAAAAGGTAGAGAATGCACTTTCTAATATCTATTGCCTATGCAGTTTCTCTCCACTTCCAACACACATGCAGAGAGGAATCAGAAGGAAAGGAACAGACAGGCCTTGGCCCATTAATGTGATGGATAGTCAGGTGCCAATGTGATGCCCAAGTACGGTAATTTTTTAATGTTAGTTTGCTCATTAATAATTGCTTAGGTTGTTCTGTTTCAACCTTGACTTTCAAGACCCCAAAAGCCAACTACATTTCATTCAATACATAAATCTTGCCAAATTTATTGCAGGTTTTTTCAAAGACAGTTTCACCTACACTCCTTGCAAAAGTTTTAATGGTGCTCTAATCGTATCCTGATTTGTCACATTTCAATCAAGTTCAACAAGCTGGAATTTTATGTGACAGATCAACATAAATTGGGGCATATATGTGAAGAGGAAGGAAAGTGATCTATGGTTTTAACTGTTTTTCAATTAATGGATATAAGCTTATTTTCCAAGTCTTGCCACAGATTCTCACTTGAATTTTGGGCCGAAGATTGACTGGGTCATTCAAACATATGCTTTGATCTAAATTATTTCATTGTAGCTCAGGCTGAATGCTGGAAGGTGAACCTCCCTCAACCACAAATCATTTGTAGTCTCAAACAGAATTTCCTTGTGATTAGCTCCATTCATTTTCCTATTCACTCTGACCAATATCTCGAGACTATGATGCTGTCACCAGTATACTTCACCATAGGTGTGCTGTGTTAAGGTGATGTACAATGTTAGTTTCCTTTCACACATAGTTCTTTGAGTATAGGCCAACAGATTCAATTTTGGTCTCATTCTCACACTTCTTATGGCTTTCTATTAGCAATATCCTTCCTCTTTCATAAAAGCCAGATGTATTGATAATTGCTGTGATTTCAACAGATTCTTCCTTTTGAGTCAGGGATCTCTGCAGCTCCTCCAGAGTTATGATAGGCCTTTTTGGTTACTTCTCTGCTGTTGTCCTTGCTGGTCAGCCATGTCTTGATAGGTTTGCAGTTGAACCATACTCATTTTCATTTACAGAAGATTACTTCAGCAGTGCTGCAGGAGCTGTTCATAGCTGGGAATATTGTTTTATAACCCAACCCTACCTTAAAATGAAACATGAAAAGATGTAGAAAAGTTGAAGGGGTATGAAAATCTTTGCAAAGCACCATGGTGTGTTAATATAAAGGTGCAGAAAAAAAGGGGTTATAAACAACAACTGAACAAGTCGTACACTGACTATAAGTAACCACAGTATTGTCTTGACACCTGTGGTGGTGAAGAAAGGAACCAAAACATGTCAGCTGAGTCAGTCCAACAGGCCATGTGATGTGGGCCTTTATGAGAGGACACCTGCAGCACCCAGTGCCCCCAGTCAGCTTTGTAAAAGCTTCGATACTGGGTGGGGGCAAAAGGGGGAGCGACAGGGCCAGTCCCAGGTTTGGCCCTGAGGGCCATAACTATCACTCCAGTTCATGGGTTGCCTTTGGCCTTGCTAACTGTTCCATGAAATGGGCCCCAGAAACAGTGCAAACCTCCCAGAAACAGGCTGCTCACTGTTAACCAACAGTGAACTCTTTGTGTGAAAATTGTCAAAGCTGGCCTTTTCAGCACCGGTCCTGCCTTTCTTTTGAGCCTCAGCTGTGAGCAAACAAAACAGCCTTAAAGGTTTGCATGATGGTAAGCTAGCTAGTCGGGTATTTGCATCTGTGTTTGTGTCAGTGAGAGAAATGAAGTTTGAGAATTTTATGCCCTGCCAACTGGCCTTCGGTGATGATAAGAAACCACTGTCAAACTTGATCAAATACAAAATTAATATGCAGTATGTTGTGCAAATAATATGCATTTTCAGTCATGAGGCTTCCTAAATATGGTTTATATTCAAAAATAAGAAGTCAGCAAAAGTGTATATCCTCATGAAAATATATGTTTTGTCTGTATGAATACTGCCAAATCCTGCAGTGAAGGTGGCTTAGAAGTTTATTGTCAAGGACTTAAAAAACCTATTTATATTATAATATATTGCATGTGTTATTGGGTCTTTGTTTGCATACAACAGGTTTCTGGTAACTCCTCTAACTCTGTCCTAGACAGAGTTAGAGGAGTAAAACAATAAAAATGCTTTAAAACATCTAAGAAATGTTTTTGTCACTTCATTGCACAGAATTATACAGCTCAGCTTATTTCAAATTATTTTGACTGTGTTGTCAGTGCATAAAATGTATAGTATAGACAAAAGAAACTACTAAATGTTATCTGTTGAAGTGTTTAATTTGAGGCTGTATTGGACCATCACGTAATCACAGCGTTAATAAATTCCCCAGAAGCAGTATTCACTCTTACAGCTCAGTGTAACACAAAGAAGGTATACAGCATGGCAAAAATGAGCTACAGCTACAACTGTCATAGCATGAATAAATGCTTCAACATATTTATTAAGGTGGATAAACTCTGCAATAACAGCCTTTTTCATTTTTTTCTGCTGTTGGATGGAATGGAAAACCAGTAGCACTGGGCTTAACCACGTTTCACTTTGCATAATCGCTCCCAAGGTTGCTGTTTCTTATTTCTAGGCATTCTGGGCCAATATAATTCAATTTTTGTGGCGAGGCCAAATTTTTGCAGCTTGGCTTTTGCTTCTAAGCTAAGATGTAGTTTGGGTGAAGGAGGTTTGCCTTGCCACCACCACTGCAGCATAGTCAAAGCAATAATCAGATTCACTTTGCTTTAACAGCAATGCTGCTTCTCATCATACACACAAACAACACGCAAATTTATTAGATCTATCACTTTCTCTGTTGCACCATAAAATATTTACCAAGCAACAAGGTGAACACACATAATCCTAAGCAACAAAGTTTCGTTACACCTAAATCAACATATTATAACGCACAAAGCTACATACTGGATGGTTTGATGGTAATGTGACTGTTTACTACTTAGGAACAGATGACACAAACTAAATGGAGTCAAAGTCATTTACAGTTAGTTAAAATTCCCTGCTGAGAGGCCCTGTTAAATGTTTCTTCCACAGACTTTGCTGGGAAATATTTGCAATGGTTTCCATCCAAATGTGGGTCACTCGGTTCTGCATTCACGGCACAGGTGAGCTGGACCAGGTTTGTTTGGCTTTGGTCATTGGCTGTCCTTTCCTTTCCACAGGACTGGGAAAGCAGCACCACAAACAGCTTGAGACAACAAGAGATGCTTTTGTCCAGCTTACCACAGCGAAATGACACCACTAATCTGCCTGCTGCCAATGTTGTCCAGGTCTCCCTGGACAGTCCCTAGGGGCCACAAGACCTGCTGCAGGCCAGTCAAAGACAGGCAGGAGAGTGAGAGCCCTCAGGAGAATAGGTAACACTGTCAGGCAGTCATTCTGCAGCAGCATGCAGATGAAAACAACCTCTTTCACATGGCATGTATTTTGGCTCCCAAGCCTATAATCATAGATGATTAGCCTAAGAACTCAATTCCGAGCTGGGTCTATTTCTTATTCCTGTCACACTGTCAGAAAATATATTTACATACCACTTTCCCCAACTGTCTCAAGACATGAAGGGAGGTTTGAATGATCCATGGAAATCATGCCGGTGTGTGATTTATTTTAGGTATTAAAAACTACCCTTCAACATTTGACATTGAGAAATGGAGAACTGCTGTTATGATCAATTTTAAATTTGCGTCAAATGGTTTCGATTAAGCCTTCTGAAGTGGTGTTACATTCGTATAATGATTAGAATTTATTTTATAATTTTCTCAATCAAGTTGTCAAAAGCAGTTTTGTTAAACAATGTAATGTCATCCAAGTGATTCCTTAGATTCTTCCCTTTAACTGTTTAATATCCCAACACTGAGGAAGTTTGGCATTGATCACGTGAATCAGGATCAGCCAGAATTACCAGCTGATTACTGAGAAATCAGCTGGTGATCAGAATCAGCCAGCCCAAAAAAAAAAAAAAAAAAAAAAAAAAATATCGGATCTTTTTTTCCTGTAAGTGTACATCACATGTAAGCTGTAACATGTTCCAGTAAGTACAATACTCCTCAGTGTGGAAATTGTTACTGAAGGAAGAATACTCAGTTTTTATCAGTGTGTCCTGGGTCTTCCTCTGGGTCTCCTCCCAGTGAGATGTGCCTGGAACACCTCACCAGGGAGGCGTCCAGGAGGCATCCCGATCAGATGCTCAAGCCACTTCAACTGGCTCTTCTCGATGTGGAGAAGCAGCAGCTCTACTCTGAGTCCCTCCTGGATGACCGAGCTTCTCACCCATCTCTAAGGGAGAGACCACATACCCTGTGGAGGAAACTCGTTTCGGCTGCTTGTATCTGTAATCTCGTTCTTTTGGTCACAATCCAGAGTTCAAGATCATAGATGAGGATAGAAACATAGATTGACCGGGAATTCAAGAGCTTCGCTTTTTGACTCAGCTCTCTCTTTACCACAACAGACCAGCACAGCACCCGCATCACTGCCAATGTAGCACCAATCCGTCTACCGATCTCCCACATCATTTTTTCCCTCATTCGTGAACAAGACCCCAAGATACTTGAACTCCTCCACTTGAGGAAGGACCTTCCCCCAACTCAGAGAAGATACTCTACCCTTTTCCAGCTCAAGACCATGGCCTCAGATTTGGAGGCACTCATCTTCATTCACTCGAACTGCATGCCACTTGCACTGCCGGTACCCATCAGCTGCTTCCATACTCCCACAGGCCAAAAAGACCAGATAGGACTCCTTCTTCAGCCTGACAGCATCCCTCACTGCTGGTGTCCACCAGTGGGTTTGAGGGTTGCCACTGCGACAGGGACCAACAACCTTGCGACCACAGCGCCATCATCCGATTTCCACCAAATTGGATATAAATGAACTTTGCTAACCTCTAAAGAGGCTAATAGGATTATATTGGAATTTGACTCCCAGTGCACCCCCTAGTTTATTCCAGCGGTTATATTTCCCCGGTACATCATTCGATCTGCACCAGATTTTTTTGTGCATCATCAAGGAGTACTGTTTGAAACACTGGTGTGGTATAATAATGACATCACTAAAGCCTCACCCACTCAGAGAAGGCACTGAAGAATAATGGGTGACTCCTGCTTCTCCTTGTGCATGATATTAGATTGAAACTGTATCCACTAACTCTTGATAACCACACATGGCATGTTCAAAACCCTATAGGAAGTCCTCGCCAATCCTTCAGCACAAAACAGGAGGTGACAATAAATGTCTGGAAGGTTGGATTTTGTCAAATCTTTTAAGACTTGCCGCCGGACTCATACTGAAGTGGATGAAAAGAAATTTGGACAATTCGCCAATGCACCGCCTGGTGGATGGGTGCAGGAGTGGTGTGTGTGACATGGTGACAGTGCTGGAGCTCCCACGGTCGCCACATGACCGGAGTGGCGCTGAGCTGCCAGGGCCATTCAAGGCTGCTTGCAGCTTTAATTTTTCTTAAAACTTAAGCTTGACACACCTTTAACTTATTTTGAATGTATCTTCTAACACAATCTTTCCAAAAAACAGTTTGGGTATAATTAGTTTTATAAAGGTGTGAAGGAAATATTATTTTAGTTATGTTCAAAACCTCTGTCCCATAACTTAGGGGATTTCACTGTGTTTGTAGATGTCCAGTGAGGCAGTTCAGTATCCTTGTCCTTTTTTCAGAAAACTAATTGCTTATAAAGAACAAAAAAGACAACAAATTGGCCTCAAATTTTTTGATTGGCTTACCTTTGCCAGAATGTGCAAAAGCTTACTACCATACTTCACTAGAATTAAGTAACAAATAGATTATTTGAAGTTCTTAGCTCTATTTTATGCCTATATGCTATGATTCTTTTTAATGCAGTTTTTTGTCATTTATATATCTTACTAATTATTGTGTAATGGAATAGAAATATAAAAAAAATGTATCTGAGGAATCGTAAAATACGAACACATATTTTGGGGGCTTTTTATTTCCCTAAAAGTACATTTTGAATATACTATTCCAACATCTGTAAATAAGCATTTCTTAGTATGCAGCTATACAACTTAAGCAGCATATCATGGTAAGAACTGACATCACTAGAGCCTAGGTCATCCTCTCTTATCAAGTGCAGCCCCATTTGTTTTCTGTTATTGACAGCAGTCACCTTAAAGTTGTCTTGCTATAGCTTGACATTCTTCTTCATGTGAAAAACATCTGCAGTAAAGTCTCTTTCTCTCTTTGAATATATTCCAAGCATTCATTCTGTTTCTCTGTATTTTTAACAGAAGAAAATATGTGTATTGTAAAATTCTAAAGGTGTCACTCTTTAAAACACTGGTAAGATATATTTCTGGATTTGTGAGTTAAACTTCATGTAGTATATTTTTATCATAAAGACCCAACATTGAATAAGAGAGACATACACAGTTGCTGGTCTAATTTGCTTTAAGCATGAACAAATAGGACGGCCCACACCAACCATAAAAGTAGAGTGGAGGTTTTGCTCAACGCGGCACTTTTGTCTGACCAGAGGCACAGGGACGCCTTCCAACAAACAAACAGATCACAAAAGAGAAAAGCAGCAAAAACACACACAGGCAATCTCTCACAAGATAGTTAGAAATACAGCAGAATAGCTCAAGAGGACAGAACAGTCCTCTTTTGCAGCGCTGTTTACTAATACAAATTTCCTCCAAATGTTAAAAAAAATAAAATGGGCAATTAAGCTTTGTTGACTTTTTAGGAGAATGCTGTCTGCACATTTTAACAGTGTAAATGTAGCACATTTTAAAAGTATTCATACTGTCTGAACTTTTTCACATTTCATCCAAATTACAACCACAAATGTAAGTATATTTCACTTTTGATTATTAGGTGACAGACCAGCACAAAGCAGTGCTTAATTATGAAATAACAGTAAAGTAAAACCTGATTTTCAACCCATGTGGTATACATTTGCACTCAGAACCTTTAGTCAAGACTTTGTAGAACAGCATTTTGCTGCAGTTACTGCTGCATGTCTGTTGGGGTATGTGTCCACAAGCTTTGCACATTCAGAGACATTTTGTCCATTATTCTTTGTAGAATAACGTATGCTCAGGCAGCTTGACTGGAGAGGGACAGAAAAATATTTAAAGCATGCTACACATTTTCAATTAATCTTATGGCTGGACTTTGACTGGGTCAATCTAATTCCCCAATATGTTTCACAGTAGGATGGTGTGTTCAGGGTGATGTGCAGTGTTTGTTCATAGCATTTTACATGCAGGCTAAAATGTTTAATTTTGGTGTCATCTGACCAGATAACCTTTTTCCACATATTTGATAAATCTAACTTCATATCTCCTTTCCATCAACTCTGACAGCTTCCCTACTGAAGGAGAGCATTCTCACAGATTGACACTGCCACCTCCATGTATCAATGTGAGTATGTTGTGTCAAGAGTTGTGTGCAGGGAAATTTTTCCTATACACAGCACTTTGTATGCTCAGTTTCAGTCTAATCTGATTAGAGGATCTTCTTCTACATGTTTGTTGTGTCCCCTTTGGAACACTTTAAACATGACTACTTAACAATGGCCTTCTTCTTGCTACTTGTAATAATGCACAATTTTGTGTTGGTCTACCACTTAAAATCCCAATAAAATGCATCAAAGTGTGTGGTTTTATATCACAAAATTGAAAAGTTCAGGAGGGGATAAATACTTTTGCAACACACTGCAAATACAATACATTTTTAGGTTTTTGTGATAATAAATATGCCCCTATGCACATATTTTTTAACTACATTTTCAGGGTTGTTTCCCCACCTTAAAACTGGCACAAATGTACCTCATGTGTGTTGTCTATACAATTTATTGCCCCATGAAAAGTTTTATTTTCTCTTGAGCCATTTGCTCTGGAATCCCCCTGTGGATCCTATGTGCCTCAAATATTTCTATAAGTACACACTATGTTCCTGCACATTAATAGACATGCAAGGAAAAATGCAAACATCCACACAATCATGCACACAGCTGCATGTATATGTGGGATTTCCTTTTAGATACCGGAAAAATAACCAACTTCAAACAGTAAACTAGGTGCTAATGAACTGGATCCTGACAGGGTTTACTTTCCGCTAGCAGAGACCCAACCCACAATGGATCTATTCACGGGATCTCAGCCATGGAAAGTGTTGGTAAAGTAATCTCGCTAGAGTTTATGTGACCTTTTCTAACTCTCAGTACGGTTTTCTCTTCTCAGGCCTTTAAGGTTGGGCCAAAAACAACACCAACTAGCATCAGCTGATACAAGTAAAGACTACCTATATTTCTGAATAACAAAATGGCACCTTTCACAACTAGTTTGCAGATTGATGCGGGGGAGGAAAGCGCACAACCCCTGCTTCCTCTTACGCCGTACCTGTGAGTTCAGTCATGGTTACTCCAAGCTCACTTGTTTCTTCCAGGAAAGGCCGTGGCTGGGTGGCATCTGACTGCTTTCCTGAACATTCAAGAACCTTCCAAGAAGAACAACCTGCAACAAAAGGAGACAATTTATAGGAAACAAAACAAGGACTGTTCTTCTCCACAAACCTAAGAAAAAAACAGTCCAACATTTGGATTTATTCAACAAGTCTGATACTCAGATCAGAACATAAATGTCAGCTGGTTGAAACTTTCAGGCACACCTGCTGAAACCGACAAAGAAGTATAGACAGAGCTTTCAGCTAGAAAGGACACTGAATTCATCAGCTGAAAATATCATCCCTCCATCTCTGTATCTTTCAGTTTCAAAATGGCTCAGCATCTGTGAGGTAGACGATTACAATCTATCCATATGTCTCTGTTCATTCACATATTTTTTATGCTTTAGGCAGTAAAGCATAAACAATATGAAATACAGTCAGTGACAGGTAAAGCTATACTCTGTGATGAAAACTGTTTTACAGTAGCCACTTTTCAGACAGAAGCACAATATTTAAATACCTGATATCCTGTTCCAAACCACACTTCAGAAAAAAACCTCTCTTTTAGATGTGAGGGTCACACTGCACTGACAACCTGTATTTATGGCTATCTGACCTGACATCATGAAAAAGTTTTATTTCTATCTGATGTTTCCAAGCAAAGATAAGGCCAACAGAAAAAAAGTAAAATGACATGGAAAAACCAAGATAAATGTGCAAACTTGTATGTTTTAGCTTAACTTTTTAAATCTATTGAGAATGTGGTGGCTCTTGGCTTCATATACACCTGCGTGCTTGTTTCCATGATGAATAAAATACCTTTTCTCCAGAGACAGCCCTTCGTCACAGTCTGTCTGAGGAGAAGTATGAATTCAGACAAATACTAGCACAATTATAAACTTGATTGATGGAGCTTTTTTCTTTATTTTGTGTAGAATGTCATTTTAGCGATATAGAAGTCTACAGCATCAGAATAAAACTATTTTCATGAAAGAAAAGTAGGAAATAGACATGCAACGATTTTTACAGCTTCAAAGAACGAAACTGAATCCGACCTGTAACGCTTTCCAGCCAATAAGGCAGTGTAGCTTTGTTTCCCCAGAGCCCTGTGCTGCCAACAACCTCACTTCAAATACTGCTTCTCATGGTTTCTGACCCCCTCAGCCCTTATCCCCCTGGACAGAATCTGTGGGGGTGTTTTGGACTGTATCCAAGGGGATGCAGGAATTGATGTGAACCGAATATAGAAGGTCTAGGTGAGTGGTGCTCAGTAACACTATGAAAAATACACCTCTGCACAACATTGAACTCTAAATTTACATTAGGTTTGATAAAGAGGCCTACAATCACATATCAAAGAGGACAATGAGGTAAGGTGGGGTTTTTTTTTAATACATCTATTTCTCAGTTTCACCCATTACACCAATCCACTATGTGCCTAAAAGAACAAATCCCCACCACCACCACCCCCAATTCACCTAACCCCCAAAGCGTAGGGCTCGGCAGCATGAATGGAGCATTGTGATGTTTCTCCGTCACTGCAGTGAATGTTTTTACTTCCATTTGATCCGTCGGCAAGGCTGCTAATTGGGTAAGCGTGTTCCCAGGTCACCGGGAGGTTTCTCTTTCCATAAATACAGAGCGCCAGCGAAGGCTTCTACAGATGTTGTTTCCCACCCGCTTCCAAGTGGGTTCAGACCAGCTTCAGGTAGTAGATGTAATTTATTGTGTCTGAAACCACACTCCAAAAGTTTTCCTTCCCTCGCTCTCCATCATCTCAAAGGCTGTAGTTTATCATTCTCCCAGGCACTGAAATAATGTTCACTATTGTCCTTATTCTTGTGCTTGAACTCTGAGTACCAAGTTGCCAGCTGAATCCCAGGTGGGATGATGACGTGGACGCACTCTCCAGATCTGAAGGGCCCAAATTACACTATTTTCCATGTGCTGTTACATCAGTGTCAAAGTTTATGAGGTTCAAGGTTTATTTATTTGTTTTGTCATGGAATTTAAATTTCCTCTCTTACGCAAGCACTCAAGACAACCTTATGTGCCAGCACTAAACACAGCAAAGAGCAGAAACTTAGACACATTCACAGGCACGTTTGCTACTCCCATAGGGTGTGGTCAAAATGGTCAAATGGTCAGAGACAGCGTCCTTCAACTTGAGTGTGTCTAGTGAAGTTTGTGTGTTAGCAAGCAACCACGAAGCTAAGGTGTCCTTGAATGCTCACCAGTTTTAGGGGTTGTTTTTTCCCAGCACTGGCACTGGAGCTTGTCTTTTCTGTATAGAGAAAATAAGGACAAGTTTATTCAGTCTTAAAGAAAAAAAAAAACAAAAACAAACAAAACAAAAAAAAACCGCAAAAATGTTTATGGAGATGGCTTTTGTAATCTGAAAAGAATAATCAATATAATTAAGACTAATACTTTTGTATATACAAACATGATCTCCATAACTATGCTTTTTTGTATTTTAATTAGTAGAGAAATAAGGGATGAAATTAAAATATTTTAATACAAACCTGTCCATAAAAACAGTTAATTCAAAGTAAAAACAGCAAATATAAAATAATCTTCAGGGCTGCCCTGTTTCTATTGGAAAATAAGAAATTGTCTACCAAAATGTTGACGTTCAGGTCTCCCCTTGAATTTTATGTGAGCTAATGGCGCCACCATGCGGTAAAAAAAGAATAATCATTTCACAATGTTTATTCATGTTTCTCTGCAAGAGTAGATAAATGCAAATGGTTAGATAGATTTATGTATATACAGAAGTTTTACTAAGCAGGTTTGTATTTTGCAAGACTCAAACTAGTTATTCACTAACAGCTTTATAATGAGTCAGCTGGACTGACACAATGTGCAACCTTGCTTGACAATGCATATCCAGCAGTGGAGCAAATAAGGCAAAAGAAATTACATAAAAGTGAAAGGAGATTGTGGAAATTAAGCCAAAAATACAAGAGACTGTTGGTTACATGAAGACAAAGGTGCATCTCAATAAATTTGATTATCAGTGAAAAGTTAAATTTTATGATTTAATCAATCTCAGTGCAGTGTATATAATATATAATTTATTTTGACAGTGATATATTTTAAGCATTCTGTTGATTGTGATGATTATAGCTTACAGTTAATGAAAACCCAAAATTATGTTTCTCAGAAAAACAGAATATTACAGAAGGCCAATCATAAAGTATTTTGCTATGGAAATTTTGTGGTCATGTTATTCAATCATGAAAAAGACTGCTGACTTGAAAACTGTGCAGTCAGCAGTCATACCACAAGGTGGGTAAGTCAAAAGGGTAATTCCTGAATAAGCTGGCTACTCACAAAGTGCTGAATCCAAACATATTCATGGAAAGTTGAATGAAAGGAAAAAGTCTGCTATATACAAAGGGTTCCAAGCAACAGGGATATCTGTAGGCTTGAAAGGATTGTACAATAAAGCCCTTTTAAAACTTTGGGTGAGCTTCAGAGAGTGAGAAGAAGTGGTCCAGCTCCATCTTTTCAGTTAAAAGTAAATTTTCCATTTCATTTGGAACTCAAGGTCCCAGAGTCTGAAGAAAGAGTGGCACAAAATCCAGGTTGCTTGAAGTCCAGCATGAAGTTTCTGAGGTCAGTGAGAATTTTAGGGAGCCATGTCATCTGCAAGTAAATATACAGTTGCAGTATGGTTTTTCATTGGCTGTAAGACATAATACAAATTAACAGAAATGAATGCTTGAAATAAATCAATCTGCATGTCATGAATCTCTATAATAAATATTAATTTCCATTTTCGAATTGAGTTGCTAAAATGAATAAACTTTTTGATTATAATCTAACTCACTGAGGAGCACCTGTAGGGAAGAAATTTTACTTGACTACAAGCAAATGCAAAAACTCTTTATGCTCTTCCCAACTGAACCAGAAGGTGGCAATCTTATCACATGTATAAATGCAGGAAGAAATTACTACAAAATCAAAAGACAAAACACAATAAGACATCTGTACAAATGTTAAAATAATGCTAGCCATCAGTGTAACTGAAGTGTTTTTGTAGTTTTATAAGCAAGAAATATAATAATATAATAAGGAAAAGATGAACTGAAGTGATTCATAGAATTTATTCATTAAACAAGGTGTGGGCAATAAGAAAGGTGGGATGGCTTGGCTGAAGTTAAACATTACTCATCCTATTGTAGGCTTGTTTTTTTTTTTTTTTTTTTTTTTTTTCAAAAACAATAACAGAGTTTTCACCCATTTTCATCAGAACCTTCTGTTTAAAATGTGTATTCTAATTCCTTCATGCTTTATATCAACCAAAGACAAAAACATTAAACTTAAATAAAAACCATGTATTTGGAAATACACTACAAACTTATGTTACTGTTTAGTCAAGTTCAACTTTTAAAAAGTAGTTTATATAATGGTCTGTTTTTTTACTATGTAGAATTCCAGTACATGGGATTTTACATAAAGTCATAATTGTTTAAGAGAAATAAAAATTCAGCAAGCTAATCTCGATTAAAATTGTGTCCAAAAAGTTGGATCTTGCTGTGAAATACATCTAAATGAGAGCTGCACTTCAGTTTACAAAAATTGTAAAATACACTTTGAAGTACAAAATATAATAGTAAATCAACAAAACACATAACATTATCGTGTTTGTATTCAAATTTATATCACACTTCAAACACTGGGTTGTTGGGACAAAAGAGTAGATTGTGTTTGGGTAATTTTAGCCAAACAATAGATCCAAAACTGGGAGCTAGCTAGTTTGGCTGAAAAGGGGAATATAAGAAGTCTGCATAAAGAATGGAGGGAGTTTTATTGGAAGAATTTGATTAGATTTTTAAATCACAATATCTATTAAAAATAAACAACTGTCAAATCAACAAACGAATTGGTGGCAATGTGGCACGGTTAATGATAAACATCTTTTGGGACTGGAATTAGATAAAACCTTTTTGGGTCTCTGCTCACCATACTTCATGTAAAGTTTTGAAGTATTCTCTAACAATAACTTTCATAACATTGTATATGTTTTTTTCTAATGTAAAAAAAAAGATGATCAATACTTGGTTGAAATATTATTGACGGCTGGGAGGAAAGCAATAACAAGAAGATGGCTCAACCCTGAACCGCCCACCAGGCTCAGTGGATTGATGTGCAGGAAATATTTTTGATGGATAGAATGGCCTTCATTCTAAAACTAAATGAGGTTCAAATTAAAGAAAAATGAAACAAATGGAAAACCTATAAAATGTCAGTAAGTGCTGCTGATTGAATCCTTCTTGCATACAGAAGAACTGGTTGCTGTCACCTATGTTCAATTGTTAATTCTATTTTATTGTGCTTATTTTTGATAGTTTTAGTATGATTTTTGTTTATAAAAGTAAAAAAAACATAAAAAAAAGTCAGCTTTGGAGACATGCCTTTGACTGGTTGATAATGACAAAGTTATTCTCTGTTCTATTCTGTTCTATTCTATTCTATTCTATTCTGGGCAACAGATTCTGAGACAGTTTTAGTCACCAGGCTGTCAAGAAGCTCAACTCTCCCTGCTTTGCCATCCTTTCCTACCTCTAGGTTCAACATTCACAAAAACAAACAACAAAAAAGGTCAATGCAGACAGGCCATATTTTACACAGTTTCATATGTTAAGAATGTATTTTGTTATCCAATAATATATTCTAATATATTCTATTCTAGTATTAATCACAAAGGACTGCTTAGATGTGATATTTGGTTGAAAATTATATTTTGATTGGGATGCGTTTACACTGTGCATGCAAATGATATACAGATGAAACCAAAAGTGTACATACAACAAATAAAAAGACATGCACCTTTTTTCCTCACTGTCTGAAGTTAAATCAGACCAAACTTCTCTTGTTTTAGGTCAGTTAGAATCACCATAATTATTTCTATTTGCTAAACGCCACAATAATTAAAGAAAGAATATGTCAGAGATTTATTTATTAATGTCTTCAGAATCAGAAGTATACATACAGAATGAGGGAAAGCCCAGATGATGTCATGGCTTTGGAAACCTCTGATAGGCGAACTGACACATTTGAGTTAATCAGAGGCACACCTAGAACACACTGCTTTCTTGTCTGACATGATGATAAAGTCAGCAGAAATCAGCCAAGATATCAGGAAGATAATAGTGGAGCTGGACAATTCTGGTTCATCCTTGGAAACAATTTCCAGATGCTTGAAGGTGCAATTATACGCAAATATAGACATGATGGGAATATCCAATCATCATACTGTTCAGGAAGGAGACCATAAAACAAAAGCAAAGACCTTGTGAAGATGCTGGCTAAAGCTAGTAAGACAGTGACATTATCCACAGTGAAATGTGTCCTGTAACAACATGAGCTGAAAGGCAACTCAAGAAGGAGGAAGCCTATACTCCAAAAGAAACATAAAAAAGCCAGGTTGCAGTCTGCAAATGGACACAAACACAAAGACCTTCATTTTTAGAGACATGTCCTCTGGTTTGATGAAACCAAAGTGGAACTGTTTGGCCATAATAACCATCATTATTTCTAGATGAAAAAGGGAGACGCTTGTAAGCCTGGGTACGCCATCTCAACTGTGAAGTATGGGGGTAGCAGCATCATGTTGAGGTGCTGTTTTGCTGAAGGAGGAACTGGTGCACTTCATAAAATAGATGGCATCATGAGGAAAGAACATTTTGTGGAAATATTGAAGCAACATCTAAAAACATCTGCCAAGAAGTTAAAGCTTGGGCACAAATAGGTTTTCCAAACGGACAATACCTATAAGCACACAGCCAAAGTGGTTACAAAGTAGCTTATAGAGAATTTGTGGGTAGATCTGAAAAGGTGTGTGCGAGTGAGGTGGCCAACAAACCTGACTCAATTACTCCAGTTCTGTCAGGAGGAATGGGACAGAACTTTAGCAAAATATTGTGAGAAGCTGGTGGAAGGAAACCCAAAACGTTTACCCTAAGTCATACAGTTCAAAGACAATGCTACCAAATATTGAGGACATGTATGCAAACTTCTGATTTTGAAGACAATAATAAATAAATCTCTGACATATTCTCTCTCTCATTATTGTGACATTTAGCAAACAGAAATAATTTTGGTAATTATAACTGACCTAAACCAGAGATATTTTGGTCTGATTTAACTACAGTGAGAAAAAAGGTGTATGTGTCTCTTTATTCAATTGTATTTAGCCAGATAGATGGTCATATTGTATGTATGTTCAGTTTATCAATACATATAGCCATAATTCCAATGTTGAGGAGTCAGTGGCATTTGTTTGTATATTCTGCATGCACAGCATGGCTCTCTGCCCAGAGAAACTTTCGACCAGGAAGCACCCAAGTGCTAAAAGAGGGGGAAAAAAAGTCATTTGCTATAGTATTGATGTTATATGTTATGTTATTTGGATTAGGATTGGGTGCCCCCTGTATTGTGCACAGTGCAAAGACTGTAAGAAAATACTGTTATACAACATGACGGTTGATGTTTAAGAGTAAACTAAAAGGGCTATGTCACAGTCTTTCCAAGAATCTGAAATATTTTATGATCTCCAGCTCATAATTTCAATTACTTAGGAGTCAGGTCTGGACTGGATACTTATAGACTGAATAGAAATGATTTAAAACCCTGAGATTTATTAAACTCTTTGTGTAAAAACACAGAGTTCTGCGTAATTTTCAGTATCAAGATAACCTCATAGATTGGTTTATAACTGACAAAGTGAACTAGATCACTTCAGTAAGTCAGTTTTCCACCTCTACAGTGCTCCTTTTTCTACCACACTTTTTCTTCCATTAAACTTTCAATTAATATGCTTGTACACACAACCAGCTTTTTTTTTTTTTTTTTTTTTTTTTTTTTTTTTAAAAATTACCCTTTCTGGCTTCCCCTCCTCAAAAAAAGGTGTCACTGAGTTTCTGCAACACAACTGTCAAGTCCTACCGATGGAGGTGTAGGCCATAACATTAAACTTAAGATTTTGCGTAATATTCAAATTTTCAGAAAAACTGAATTTTGGATTTCTATTGGGTGAAAGCCATAACAGTGAATGTTGGCTGAAACAAATGTTTCATGAAAAATGAAACGAATGCATCACTCATTGTTTAATATTTAATGGTGGTTTCACTTTTTGGACTGAATTACTGCACTAAAACTTTTTGCTGATGTCATAATTTTCCAGTTTACTGAGATGCACCAGTATGTAAACCACACCTAATTACTACGTTTTTATCGCATTATGAGCAGGTAATTGCACTTTAGGCTCATATTAACTAAGGGTATAGATGTGCAATGGAATAGTGCTAGAATTTATGCGGCATCATGTGCATACATATTCTGAAACGTATCTCTTCATTTACCTGACTTGCAGGAACTTACAGGAAATTTTTGGACTTTAAATGAATAACAGTATGAAAAATGACACCACCGTTTCGTCTGGCTACCTCATGGGTTTTTAAAACAAACTCACCTGTGTTACTCAGTGTTATTCATCTCGGTAACGTGTCTGTTTGGTCACTTCCTCCTACGTTTCCACCTCCTCTCCCTTTCCTACCTGATTCAACTGGGCGTGGTTTTTTTTTTTTTTTTTTTTTTTTTTTAAACTCCCGAGGGACTGCTATTACCCGATTCATTTCGCTTGAAAAGAAAATTTTCTAAGAATAGCTCACTGGCAGAAAACTTAAGTCAAGGTAAGAGCGCTTTCCTCTTCAAAGTAACTTCAACGTACCCGCGGTGGGAATAACGTCCCCGTTATGTGTGGCAGAGAATACGCAGCTGTGTTTGATTAGAGCCGGACTCCTCCACACCTGAAGCAACGGCCCCATCATAGGCGTCGTGAATCAGTATTGGGCCAACAGAGGAGGAAGTACATGCGTATTACTGTTATTATGCGAGTTTTTAAGCCTAGTCTGGAACTTGATTTTGTTATTGGAAAATTAAAAATCGTTTATATGTAGTTTTAGTGGTGTGGTTAGTTGTAAAAAAAAAAAAAAAAAAAAAAAAAAAAAAAAAAAGGTTAGTGGTTCTGAACATCGTCTCGAACGCTGTAAAGGCTGTTTATAATGTGTAGCTCTCGTTGTTTGTCACATGCGTTGTATAAAAACAAAATATTTGATAATTTGGAATTGGAGGTTATTAAGCAAAATATCCATGTTACCAGACTCAACTTTTTTTTTTTTTTTTTTTTTTTGCTCTTTTCCTGTTGCTATTGCAATATTTGGCAATATTCTGGTTGCCAATTCATCATGCTCTAACATATCTCAACAAGTCTTCCCTCAGCAGGCTCACACTTTTTGCTGTACCCTGCAGCTGCACACACTACAACCGCACAAAGAGAACAGAGTGTGTTCATTAAATCTAGCCTCCTTGCAGCACAGTTTCGCACAGCACTCACTTCCAGTGAGCTGTGTGGGACAAGAATGAAACAAGTATTTTCTGATGATCACACTGGTCTAGCTTGGGTTGTGTCTGTGTGTGTGTTTACTCACAGTGTTTCAGACATCTGATTAACAGAGCCTGGTGCAGTGTGGACTGATTGTTGTTTTCTACTTCCCTCTTGCACCAGATTCTTGTCCCTGCTCGCCACATTCCACAGCCATACCCTCTGTTCTCCTCCCCCATTCATCTCCCCCTACTTAGACATTTCAAGTCTTTCATCTGTTCACTTAGTTTATTTAAAATCAGTCAATTGTCCAGCAGATCTTTTATTCTTTTGGAGAGGGAGTTCTGCAACCGAATCTCTTTTTCTTGGTTTTACAACCCTGCTTGTATGTTATCCTGCTATTAAAAATGTATTGGCTGATACTGTAGGAGTAGTTCAGGGGGCTGCAGCATCATTGCAGAGACACTGCAGTAGTGAGACAAAGTTGTTTCACAAAAGGCTGGAAACAGACTATGCGTCAGTGGTAATGTTGAGGAACATATAATCCACTAGCTTTGTTTTTTTGTTTTTTGTTTTTTTTTTACCCAAGACAATTCCTAATTGTTTCCCAACAAAATAACTCAAAGAACATAGAAGAAGATAAAACATCAATCCCAAAGCACATAATAACGTTTTTCTACACCTTTTCTGTCTCTATATAACAAGGCCATGATCAAAGGTTCAACGATTGAAGAAAAACCATGGCAGCTGTCTGTGCAGGTGGATCAGAAACAAGGCGACGAGTCCATGAAATTCAAACTCAGCGTGATAGGTGACTTGCACATCGGAGGCCTCATGCTTAAGTTGGTGGAAAAAGTCAGTAAGTGTCTAAAATCAACAAGAAGTTGAACAAGCTTGGTTGAGATTTGTATGCTAGAAAAAAACAAAACAAAAAAAAAACTCCCATTCTTTTAAAATTGCTTGTGTTCACATTTAAAGCTTAATTTGCTTGACGTACCTGTGTTATTTTATCCGGCTTCTATCTCCTGCTGTAACAGCTGTGTTTGTCAAGCCACACCCTTGTTTGCACTGATTTCTCTACCCTGCTATGCCATTGTTAAGCCACAATGCTTCGGCATGTATAGCCTTTGGGGCAAAGTACATTCAAAGCCTTATCTGATTTCGCTTTGTATTGCTCTATAAACATAGTGGAGTTAATAATCGTCATATGACGGGATTTTTTTGTGAGGTGGTTCAAAAATCATGAGACATAAGTTGATGACTAAATATCATGTCATCAACAGATGGATTTAAGCCTAGTATTACAAGATGATATCAGGTAGACTCATTAAACCACACCACCTACACACCAGTGGGTAAAAAGAGTATTTCTGCTGCTAGCACTTTTAAAGTACATCAGCTTCAAATAATGTGCGGGTTTTTCAGACAAATAAATCCACGTCTTCAGCCAAAGGACTTGTGAATAAGAAAAAAATGTAAAAACTGTGTTTTTATGTACAGCAACCTACTAAAGTATGGATTCCCCTAAACCTTTTTCCAGTTCAATGTTACAACCTCAAACTTTGTTGTATTTTATTTGGATTTTATGTGATAGAAAAACACAAAGTAGTGTATTATTGTGTAGTGGAGAGGAAAGTGAATATGACATATTGTTTTCAATTTAAACTTTCTTTTTACAAAGAAATCAGTGAACATTAACACTGAACACCACTATGTACTCCTCAATCCACGGCGTGGAATACTGTGGCATATCACATCACAGGGACGTTTTTCTTTGGCAGGGACATCAGTGTTGATCAGAGTTGATGGGAAGACAGATGTAGCTTAAAATAGGATCATCCTGGTAGAAAGCCTTTTAGAGGCTGCACCTTTTCGCAGTATAATGACCCTAAACATACAACTAGAGGTACAATGGAATGGTTTAGATCCAAGCATATTTATGTGTTCGAATGGCACAAGTTTATATTTAAATCCAGTTGAGAATTTGTGTGTAGTAAATTGATTCTCACATATGCTTTCCATCCAAATATGGCTGAGCCAAAGTCAGATATGTGAAACTTGTTGAGACATACCCAAAGACATAGTTGCAAGACATACCCAGTCTTGCAACTGCGATGGCCAAAGGTGATTCTACAAAATACTGACTTAGGGGGGTTGATTACAAATGCACAGCACACTTTTCATAATTTAATTTACTACTACTACTACTACTACTAATAATAATAATAATAATAATAATAATAATAATAATAATAATGTATCCCTTTACTCCACTTTCACAAATATGCACTACTTTGTGTTGGTCTGTCACATAAAATCAAATTAAAGTGCATTGAAGTTTGTAATGTGACAAAATAGAATAGTAATTTTGCAAAGGATTGTTTATCAAATTATGCCTGATCCTGATTTCTCTAAGCTTATAATAATTTCAACTACCAAACTGAATCACTTAACCCTCATTTATACAAAAGATTAATGAATTACAGATCCTACATGTGATTCTGCAAATAGAAGTTGTATGAGAGTAAGAGTCATTTTATATTACGTTTTTACCTACAGAGGCTCAGCAGGACTGGTCTGATCATGCACTGTGGTGGGAACAGAGAAAATGCTGGCTACTCAAAACTCACTGGACATTGGACAAATACGGGATTCAGGTAAACTGAATATGAAAAATTGTAAGCCTATAACAATTCAGAGTTCTTGCAGTTTTCCTGGAGTGTATCCAAGCAGTCAAGAGAGCTATCTCCTTGGGAATGGCTCTTTAGTCAAAGCATAATAGATAAATTCTTTGCGTGCTTGCAGGGTTAAAAGGTGTGGAGCTGTTATTTATAGCTGACCTTGGAGGCTACTAAACAAAATCATATCCACCTTTCAACAGTCTGATAGCTCATTTATAACTATATTTAATGGAGCAAGAACCATTTTGTCTTATTGACATTTATATATTAAATGTTTTACAGTGATTGTGAAATAGTGCACATAAATGAAATAAAATGTTTTAGAAGACTATTGTGCATGGCAAGCCCATAGATTTCAAATTATTCCAAATGAAATGCAGTAAATAAAATAAAAAAATAAAAAAAGTTGGAGAAACGTTTATTTTGTTTTTGCATCTAAACTTCGTACAACCTCCCTTCACAGGCTGATGCTGATCTGCGCTACACTCCCCAACACAAACCATTGTTGCTACAGCTACCCAATATGAAAACCATCAGAATGACAGTCTGCTTCTCCAGTATGGTGTTCAAGGCGGTGGAGGAAATCTGCAGAATTCTTAGTTAGTTTATGTGGTCCCTGAACATGGGATTTTTCTGTCCTAAGACAAAAATCTGGACACATTTTGCTTTGCATATTCTTCCTGATCACTCACAACTTCTCTGCTTTGCTCCATTAAAGACATCAGAAGATCAGAGGAACTGTCTCTGCTGAAGCCTCCTTATGATTCTGGCAAGAAGAAAAAGAAGAAAGACAAGAACTCTCCTCAGGAAGACATCTGGGACATATGGGACTCACTTAATGTAGGACAGGGAGGAACAGGTACTTCAAATCTTATTAACTAGAACTAAAGAAAGGCCTTACTGCACATTAGGTTCTGCTCAGGGACAACAGGTTAGCGATTAGACCTAAAAGTGTGGTGTGAAACAGTGTAAAACAGTATGAAAGCATTAATGTCTAAAGAAGAAAAGGGGTCTTTTACATAGTTTATTAATTGAATATGGTTACATTTCAGTTTGTACAGGCTTCAGAATTTCGATACTTTATGAATTCAGCTAACTGCATAGCATTGTACGTCTCCTGAAACACTCTTCAATCCATCATCCAAGATTGTCAGCCTAAACTGAGAGGCAAAGCAAGTAGAGCAATAATCAAAGAAGCAACCAAGCGGTCACTCCGGAGGAGCTTGTATTGGAGAATCATTCAACATAAAAATTATTAACCATGTACTCTTTAAATATGGTCTTTATGGAAGAGTGGCAAGAAGAAAGTCCATGTTAAGAGAAAGTCATAAGAAGTCCAGGTTGCCACAAACCATGTCAGGGGCACAGCAAACATTTGGAAGAAGGTGCTCTGATCAGAAGAGGCCAAAACTGAATATACAAAATGCTTTGTATGGAAGGAAACCCACACTGCATAGCACTTTAAATAAGCTGAACTCACCTTCGTTTCTGCTTTCATCCCACAGGTGGTTAAGCTAGACTCCTTTGAGTATAAATTAATATGAAGTTAAGTTAAATCTTATTTTATTTCAAACAATGTCATTATGCTTATTAATTAATTATCTGAATTATCCTAAACCTAAACAAGGCCCTATGTACAACAAGACGATGACAGCAACCTATGACCCGGAGAACGGGATGCCCATGTCTTCCACCAGCCTTTGGTTTGGAGAAAACCCCTTAGCTGAGTCTCAGCCAAACCTACCCCCTGTGGAGCTCGGCAAGATATACCAGCCGCTGTCGCTTGAGGACAAAGCAACCAACAACGCAGGGTAAAATCAGAAACCCTTCAGCTCGCTTTATTACTATTTTTATCCCTGGATCATCTGACTGTTTGTTGTGATTGACAGGTGGCTCGACTCATCTCGTTCACTCATGGAGCAAGACATTCAGGATGACGACAAGCTGTTACTTCGCTTCAAATACAATGTCTTCTTTGATCTCAACCCTAAAGTAAGATGGTGTTTTCCATTGGGGGGGAGGGGGAACCTACATTTTATTTAGGAAATTCCCTGAAACAAAAGATGAGCTGTCTTAGCAAGAGGTTCTAGAGCTAAAGTTGAGTGTCTTCTGTGTGTGTCTTTGTATTTCAGTATGATGCTGTCAGGATAACCCAGCTGTATGAACAGGCCCGGTGGTCCATCTTGCTAGAGGAGATAGACTGCACAGAAGAGGAAATGCTGATGTTTGCTTCTTTACAGGTGAACCTGATGCCAACATAGTTATGACAATTAGAGCACAACTTGATAAAATAGCAGTAAAAATGTTGATGTATTTTCATTTTCTTGTGAATAGTTAATCCCAAACTTTAAATGAATATCATTTACACATATAAACATTCTCTTCATAATTTAACAAATATGAAGAAGTGCATCCTGTTCGCTGATTCTACTACACATTTCTTGAAAACATAGTTATTTTAAATGATTTAGATGTCATTTTTTACTTAACCACTTTCACCTTTAATGCTCTTTCTTATATAAGTACTTCTCTTTTTATTTTCTAACAAATCACCCTCTTTTCTTACAAAATAATCATCCTAAGGTAACTGATGAAATGCAGGATATAGTGCCCTGCAAAAATATTCAAACTCCTTGATCACTGTAGTTTTATGGGAATTTACTACATTAAATTACACAAAGGTCAAATCCATGTTCAAATGAGGTGACTTTTAAAGGCTTAATTGGCTGCAGTGAATTTTATTTAGGGGACTCAGAGTAAAAGGGACTGAATACAAATGCACACAAAACTTTTAGATTTGTGTTTGTTGCAAAAAAAAATTAAAACAATACATTCTTTTCATTTCATGTCACAATCATGTTCCAGTTTGTGTTGTTCTGTTGGATCACAATAACACACATTGCAGTGTGTGGTTGTACCATGAAAAAATAGGAAGAAGTTTAAGGGGTATGATTTTTTTTTTTTTTTTTTTTTTTTTTTTTTTTTTTTTAAGGGAACTGTGTGGGCTCTTTGATAACCAATATATTTCAAACATATAATATTTGTGGAACAGCACAGACTTTATGGACTGTATGTATTTTTTCACATGGGCTGGAAGAACATTTATACTCATGAAAACTGTTGTATAATTCAGGTATATTTGGGAAAAAGGCCACAATCTGGGCTGTTACAATTTAAATGTACAAAACTGAATACATTTACATTGTACAACCTACTCACAACATACATCACAGGGATTACTGGTAAACACTGCTTCAGGCACTGGAGCTCAGTTTTATCCTCGTTTACAATTATGCACGATTGTTCCCCAGGGCTACAGTAAGCTGAACTAAATTAGTTTTGGAGTATATTATTTTTATGTGTTTAAGCTCAGACTGGAAGGTACTGGGCTTGGTATGTAAATACATAAATAGACCTGTCTGGACATGAGGAAAACTCACACTGTGTGGGAATACGAGACAAGAAAGAGATCATAATATAGACATCAGAAAGAAAAATAACTTAAGCTTGTACATTAAGAATTTTAGCTCACCCACAAAAAGTACTTAAAGGATCTCATAATTACCTAAAGTTTTAGACCTAATCCTCCCTGTAAACAAATTTCAGCCTTCCTCAGCTCTTATTCTATGGCAAAGATTATGAAATAAGTGAATCAAAAGGAGTGTATCTTTACCTACACACTAGTACAAAGTCTGACATGGAGGGCTGTGCTCAAACATCTCTCTGACTCATGCCAGTCTTGTTTCATAACTACATTCATCCTGTTAGTGAACCTCCTCAGGACTTTGTAAATGAGAGGTCTTTGCTCTTCCATGTTTCTAATGAAAAATAATCTTTTCAGTATCACATTTGCAAATTGACCATGTCAAGTGAGCCCCTGGACAACTCAAGCGAGCCAGAAATCGACGAAGTAGAGGCTGCCCTGTCGAACCTGGAGGTGACACTTGAAGGCGGACACACAGACAGGATTCTGGTAAATGTATTTAATTTGGATTTATGGACAAGCAGGCACTGCATTGAGGGGCAAGTGAAAACTTTAGGTTTAAGATGAGTCCCAGCAGAACACCTGATTTTAAGTTGCTGTCAGTAGGCATGATTTCACTAATTTATGAAGTCATGCCCCAGGATGATGTAAGACAGTGACTGAATTGTGTTTTTCTTGCCTCCAGGAGGACATTACAGACATTCCAGAGCTGGCAGACACCCTTCGGCTATTCAGGTAAAAATCTCCTCTAAGCAGGATAATTGAGGCTTGGTTATCTGCTGCTACCGTTTTTCTCTTGCTTTGTGTTTACAAATATGCATGGGAAGTACAGCTAGCCTAATTTATTTGCCTAATATGCTATTATCAAAAGATCCTAAACTTATTGTGTAGACAAATCTAATATTACTCATGTGCCTGTCTTGGTTTGTTGTAAATTCAGCAGCTTTGAGACCATTTAGGTAAATATTCTGTGGAAGTAGTCAGTATTTATTAAATAAATAATTGAATCTTATAAACTGTTCATGTTGTTTGGGTTCCATTGGTCTCTGTGTGTGTGTGAAAACAGGCCCAAAAGGTTGACCCTGCGACCATACAAAGAGTACTGGTTCGTGTTCAAGGACACCACTATCTCCTATTTTAAGAACAAGGAAGCCTCCAGCGGAGAACCAATCGAGCAGTTGCAACTTCGAGGTCAGTGATTAATGAATAAAAACTAATTTATCAGTGTTTTGCCTTTTTTGTTAATGCAATTTAGACATTGAGATTCAGGATCACATAAATGGGAAATGTCCTAGCTATTTTATTGTCAGTTTTATCATAGAAAAATATATATTGGAAAATGTCCCAGCTAAATATATAGCTTTATTTGGTGTTTTGCAAAGTATTCATATCATTAGACATTGCAACAGCGGACGTAATTGTATTTTATCATCATTTTATGAGATAGACCAACACAAAGTGGAGAATAATAGTAAAGTGGGAGGAAAATTATACATGGTTTTATTTTTTTTTTTAAATCTGATAAATGTGACATGCATATCTAGTGAGCCCAATTATCTCTGATAACCCTGAAATAAATCCAGTGAAACCAGCTGCCTTTGTTTAACTAGAGTTTCACCTGTGTGAATTTTAATTTCTGCTGTTCTGTGAAAGACTCAGATGTTTTTTAGATGACATTAGTGAACAAACTGACCTTTCTAACACATAACACATTAGAAAGGTCAGGGATAAAATTATGGGAGAAGTTTAAAGCAGAGTTAGATTATAAAATAATAGCTCATATTCCTTGAATTTAAATTAACAGGATGCGAGGTGGTCCCAGATGTCAATGTCACAGACAAAAAGTTCGGCATCAAGCTCCTGCTTCCAGTCGCTGACGGGATGAATGAAGTGTACATCCGATGTGATAACGTAAAAGCCCATTTTCTTACCTATGTATTTTGCTGTATCTGTTTTAAATAATTTTCCAGCTATCCTTACTTTGATGCAGAATCCTGGGCAAGTATCTCCTCATGAACTTTCTTCTTTCCGGTGTAGGAAACACAGTATGCTAAGTGGAAAGCTGCATGTATTCTAGCCTCTAAAGGCAAGACAATGGCATACAGCTCCTATAAGACAGAAGTGAGAAACATCCAGTCTTTTTTGCAAATGAAGAGCCTGGCGCCCCCTCCTGGTCAGGCAGCTCCGGACCTTGATGCCATGGAAATGAATGCAGAATGTTTTGTTTCCCCTCGCTATGCCAAGAAGCACAAGACCAAGCAGGTTTGTCTGACAGATGCTTTAAATATATCTCATTTCACCAGCAGCTATGCTAAGTCTTATTGCTAAATCTGCTTCGCTTGATTGCATCAAGCTGACAGCACGGATCCTGGAGGCCCACCAGAACATATCAAAGCTGTCTTTGGTGGAGGCCAAGATGCGCTTTATCCAAGCCTGGCAGTCACTTCCAGAGTTTGGCATTAACTACTACATTGTCAGGTAGAGTGAAAATGTTTTGGTATAACTACCATGCAGCTGGTATCAATGCAGTATATTTGAAATGTTCTATTTATTTCCGTTTCAGATTCAAAGGGAGCAAGAAGGATGAAATTCTTGGGATTTCATACAACCGCATGATTCGTATTGACATGTCCTCTGGCTTGCCTGTCACCACATGGAGGTTCGCCAACATGAAGCAATGGAACGTCAACTGGGAAATAAGACAAGTAAGACATCATTCTTCATATAGAATATTAAACTTTTGGAGAGTTTATTCCCGAAAAACACTGCTTTTCAGGATTAAAATAAATCCTTAACATGTTGCGTGTGATTTCAGGTGACCATAGAATTTGACCAGAACGTGATAATAGCCTTCTGCTGTGTGAGCTGCGACTGCAAGGTGGTCCACGAGTTCATTGGTGGTTATATCTTCCTCTCCACACGATCAAAAGACCAGAATGAAACACTAGACGAAGAATTGTTCCTTAAACTTACTGGAGGCCAAGAATGACCAAAGAAATACATGACTGTCCATTTTGTACTGAAGATCTTGTTCATATTAGCATAAAACTACTGTTACAATATTAACCAAAAGCCTTGAACAAACCACTGCGAAAGAAACCCAACAGTAGAGAACAGTAGAAACACATTTTCATTCACAGAACCATTTCATGAGTTTTACTCCTTGTTTTGTCATTTTTCACAAAATAATGATGTCACTGTAAATATGTTAGGATTGTCTTTTTAAAACATGAATGAGTTGATGTGTGAGAAGCCAGGTTTTTTTTTAAACATCAAATAGATGTATTTCTCTCAATAAAGTGACAAAAATTTAAAACCATTAGAGGGCTTTTAATTGAATTATGTTTTATTCTTGTTCAAAATGTGTGAATTTCATTTTCCTCAGTTTTGTTGAACTATGTTTACAATGATGAAATATAAAATGTTCTGTACCTTCTATGTACTTCAAAACAGACAATTTGTCGTATTATTTCTCCCACTATACAGTTGAAACAAGATATTGACATACACTATTCTCGTGTGGCTGACAGCAAATCAGAATAAATTTCTGTTTCAGGACAGCTAGGATTATCAAAACTATTTCTTTTTGATAGATGCAAGAAGAATGATAATATGATGAGAGATTTTTTTTAATGTCTTCAAATTCAGAATTTTACATAAATTTCCCTAATTATTAGTAGCATTGCCTAAACTACATGACTTGGGTCAAATGTTTTGGGTTTCATTCCACAAGTTTTTCAGTATAGTTGGCTGGGTCTTTGGCCCATTCCTCCAGACAGAACTGGTGTAACAGACAGGTTTGTAGGCTGCCTTGCTCACACACCTTTTCAGCTCAATTTTCTGTGGGGCTTAGATCAGGGCTTTGTGATGGCCACTCCAAAACATTTAATTGATTGTTCTTAGGACACTTTGTGAATAATTTGGCTGTATGCTTTGAGTTATTTTCCATTTGGAAGACCCTTTTGTGTATAAACTTGAACTTGCTGATTGATGTCTTGAGAAGTTGATTCTATATTTTGACATAATGTTCTGTCTTGATAATGCCATCTAATTGCGTAGTGCAGCAGTCACTCCAGCAGCAAAACATCCCCACAGCATGATGCTGCCACATCCAAAATGTTAATACTAAAATTTAAAAAAATATATTTTTCCTGAGATCTGAAGGGATTTAACTTAGGCAAACTTAAGTTTCACTTTGTTATCTGTTATTCTGTTATGGTATGATTTATTTGTTTAGCAATGCACTCTGTACACTTTTAGGGACCTATGGCCATCACTCTGGTCCGCCCTCTCCTGTCCTATAAAACCCTGCATTTTCATTTATTCGCCTATATCCTACCGTTTAACTTGCACCTCACGCTTATTGGACAGAAAGATGACTGACGTCCACTCGGCCAATCAGAGGCATTTATGCTCAAACGTCATTCCAATTACAGTCTCCTTTCGTTTACCACGTCGTCGGTGGCTAAGGAAGTGAAAGCTAACACGTGTGAACAACAATTTAAGACAGTTTTGTTTAAAGAAAATTCGGTGCGTTTTTATGCTTTCTTTTATTTAGAGCGCTTTTAAATGTTGAGCTGACGGCAGTGTTCATACATTAGCTGTGTTTTGAGTTGCTTTGCATAGTTTTATCATGGCGCACAACGAAGATGATAATGATTATGAGTACAGAATCAAAGAGGGTGACCATATAGTATTAAAACGAGGGGACGTCTACAAAGCGGTGCAAGTTCAGCGGAAGAAGTAAGCCTGGAATGTTAATATACGCAATTTAAACAGTTAAACATCCGCTGCAGTTTATTATGTGAAAAATTCTTAGGAGGGGTAAGCTTAGTTCATCTGGTGCTGGAGTGAATTCTGAACATTGACTCTATGTGGCTGGTTTACTCACAGAAAGGTGATTTTTGAGAAGCAGTGGATCTTTCTGGACAACGTTGTGGGGCATCTGTACAGCACCACATTTGAGATTGCCTCTGGAGGAACCCTGCAACCAAAGGAAGACAAGGAAACAGAAAGCTCCACAGGTGTGTCATACAGTACACACGTTTCAGCCATTTGTTTATACCCATCTTTTTTAAAAACGAGGTCTTCAATTGATAGCGTTTGGTTACATTTTTTTTTTTTGTTTTTGCCAGCCCCCCAGCTAGATGATTTTTTTTTCTTAATCTAGTTTAAAAACAGTGAAACCTGAAGCTTGGAAAGAAATTCAGGACTGGGGAATGAAGAAAATATACAAGTCATATTAGTATCAGTCTGTTAGTGACTTCAAAAATCTCTATATGTATCAAATAGGTGTCAACGGCATAAAAATGCTGAATAATAAGGTTGCTTTATTTAGTTTTAAAGACAAGAGAAGGAATTATGATAAATTCACCAAATTGCACAGCCTGGCCAAATTTGTAATTTGCATCAACAAAGCCAAACCTAAGCAAATACAAAATTCAAAAAAGAAAAAAAAATGTCTTTGGATCCAGCAGGGTAAATACTACTATTTTCTATATATTGAGGCTGCCTAAATGTGAATATGCTTAAATGCAGAGATGCTGTTACTGCGTCGTTTTAATTCTGTTTCGCTGTGTCTGTTAACGCCTCTGTGTGGTTCCTAGATGTGAAGGTGGCAGGTACAGACAACAGAAATATCGTTGATGATGGGAAATCACAGAAACTGACTCGAGATGACATCGAGACGATGAAAGAGCAAGGTCTGAAGAATGAGGTAGAAATGTAACTTTAATTACTTTTGAAAATGAGAAATTGTCACAGCTAGAAAGGGAATTTCTGATAAATTCCCAGACAGACTATCAATGAAAGGGTTTGTTTCTTGCATAAAGGAGACTCCTTTTGTGAAGGTAATGAGATAGGGTTTAGAGATGCACCGATTGTGTCCAATTTCCGATAACCGACTTTGTAAAGCTCTGACCAGCTGATACTGGTGTTAGCTGTTTTCAATTTCTCACTAACTGTAACTATAAATAACAGAAAACTTTTTCTACTTTCAGTGGTTCAATAGAAAATTGAACCATCTTAACAGTAAAACTGTTTTTGAAAAGTTACTGAGCTGTTGTTGTCACTGAAAATCCATAAATATAGTAAAATCTTTGTTTGTGGGATGAATAAAGGAAACCCAAGTAAGAAAAATGTTCACTTATCTTATTTACGCCTTTATGAGGCAGAATATAGCTCACAACGCTTTTTTTTTTTCCTTGCTTACCTAAAAGTGTAGAATTGCACCATATCAAAATATCTTCAGTTTTTTTTCAGCATCTCTTTAAAATAAGTAACAGCTATATCCGACTTACTATTTGGAAGAAAAAAGTTTGAATTTGCTGTTCTGTGTCAAATAATTTAATGCAGCAATACAGGATCCTTGTGGGGCTTTCTTTAAAGATCAATCATTAATTGTTTTCTTAGGACCAGAGGTGATGTCACACTGTGTGTGAGAGAGAGAGCAGCCAGTGTTACAAATCAGCAGTCAAACATGATTTAACTTTTATTTCAAAACAAACTGATTGCAGCGTTTGACATTTTAAACTGACTTTAGAATCTTGTATTAGTGATTAGCAAAGTTTGCGTTACTAAATTTAGTATAATCCCTTTGGTGTAGTTAGAACCTAACCTTTACTGTGATTTTCAAAAATGTTACATTTTCCTAATTAACATATTTCATAACATACATAATAGGACTTTTCAAATTAATAAAGCAGAATAAGCTCAGCTTCCAGTTATCTACTGAAATCTAACTTGACAGTTCAGAAGCCTGAATGAACAATCTGAAATGCCTTCATAGCAAAGACAGTTGTGCTACATCTAATTTAATTTTTAAGAACCGAACTGATACAAAAAAACCCAGCTCAGTCTTGTTCCTTCAGTGTCAGCTTCAGCACCCAAGGGTGGTGTTGTCAGTGCGACCTGTTGCTGTCAAGGTCTGGTTCATTCACTAATCAGAAAAAGGTCAGATTTCCCGCTCCCAGGTGATCAGTCACCGATCAGAACTGGTTAAGCATGAAGTCATCCAGTATTGATCAGCATTGATTTCTCAGTGTGTCTCTAGTTATTAATAAACAGATGAGTTAATGTATTGTTGTTTGTTTTTTTTTTTGTTCCTCAGGAAATCATTAAGCAGCTCATAGATAACAGCTCAACATTTAATAATAAGACTGGATATGCCCAGGATAAGTACATTAAGAAGAAGAGGAAAAAGTGAGTCGCTACTGACCCGACACTCTCACAGACGGTTGCAGCCATCAGTTTATGTGTTTGTGTTAATGCAACTTGCTCATTTTCTTCCCTCCCAGGTATGAAAATACAGTGACGATTCTGAAACCAACCTGCCGCATCATAGCCATGATGTACCACGGCCGCGAACCAGGGAAGATCTGGTGAGATTGCAAGTAAACATCAAGATGTTGAGTTTTCCTTAAATACCGGTAAGATGATAACACTGTGTGTGTTTTAATGTGATACAGCCATCTGCGATATGACACACTAGCACAGATGTTGACTCTGGGAAACATCCATGCTGGCAGTAAAGTTCTAGTGTTTGAGACCTGTGCTGGGCTTGTGCTGGGAGCCATCATGGAGAGAATGGGAGGCAGGTTTTCTTTAACAAACTGTGTGCTCTATCCATGTGTTAAAGATTTAAGCAGTCTTTGTGGAATTTGACAAAAGCTTTTCTTTTTGCCCTTTATGAACTGACTTTCTCCTCTCTCCCCATCCAGGCTACGGCTCAGTGATTCAGATGTACCCTGGAGGTGGCCCTGTTCGGGCGGGGGTGGACTGTTTTGGCTTCCCCGCACATTTTCACGATATGCTGCATGAGTTTCCCATCTGCCACGTCAACGCTTTGCTGGCAGGCACACTGGACACCAGTGCCAAAGATCCCACTACTGGTTTGACATTCTTTTATATTTTTTAGACAGATTTACTACAAATTAGGACTGCACTGCTAATGTCGACCAGGATTTTTTATTTTTTATTTTTTAACCTCTGCAGCTCTGCAAAAATGTTCAGAATCTTTGAATATTGTCATATTACAGCCACAAACTTCAATGTATTTTATTGGATTTTTTTTTTTTTTTTTTTTTTTTTTTTGCAATAGACAAATGCAAAATAGTTCATAATCATAAAGTAGAAAGCAAACCAGTTTTAAACTTTTTTGCAAACAAAGATCAGATGCTAAGGTGCTGTAGTAAAAAAAAATCGATTGTGTTCTTGGTTTGATTACTTTTAGATGTTGAAAATGTGTTATTTTTATTGTCCGATTCTCAGAGCTGCTTAGCTTGACTTCCCAGTTCAGAATCCTCACTCTGTTCAGCAGAATTAAAACAAATGACCCATTCTCACATTCGTTTATTTATTTGGTAGCTTTACTTTATCTTTACTTTCCAACATTGCAGAAGAAAAGCAGCTGAGGGTGGCTGCAGAGGAGGAGGTAAACCAGCCTGAGGCAGAACAGCAGGAAGGCAGTCCAGAGGAGAGCATGGAGACAGACACTGGTAATGATGAAGGCCAAGACCAGGAGAAACTCGAGAAGGATAAACGGAAAGAAGAAAAAGTATCTTAACACTTCCTCTTTGCTGATTATGCTAATTATCTATCAAGAAGTCGATAATTAAAGTAATTTATGTTATTTAGATTAAATGTATTTCTACTTTTAGGCTCAAGAAAGAAAGGTGAAGTTGGAGGAGAAGCGCAGGAAGCTGGCAGCCGCAGCTGCCCTGCTGGAGGCCAGAAACGCTGATGGGTTGGTTTTAGAATATTTGCCATTGCATTCAGATTTGTTTCTCCACACTCTGCTTCTGTCAGCATCATCCTCCTCCTGTCCTGGCTCCGCTTTCATCAGTGCTGTGTACCAAACAAAAGCCATTAACACAGATTCACAGAGGGGAAAAAATATGGATGATTAAATCATTAACTATGTCCATAATAGTCATAAAAAAAATAATTTACCTTTCTCTGAGCTTGAAGTTATTACTGTGCAGGGCTCTTCCAAGGTGAACAAATTGATTGCTTTGCAGTTAACTCCCACATAAAATAAAAGACCTTACAGCTGTTATGATTGACGGCTGAGCCATAAGAAGGTGACATCTGTGCTAGAAGTACAAGTATTGATCTTGTTCACTCATAGACTTTTCTATAACAGAGGCTTTACAGTAAGCTATAAACAATAAGCAGAGCACTGTTTTCCACTCTCTTAAATCAGCCTTTTCTACTGTTTTTCGTGCAGCTATAAGGTGGCCTGTGGGTACTATGTTGCTTGAAGCACTGATAAGCTGAATTACCATCTTGCCTTGCTGCACTTTTCCAATTACAGAATGTGCTGTTGACATTGCTTTCTTTTGTTAGACATGTATGCTTGATCATCTGTTTTTTTTCTTCCCCCCTCCTTACTTGCAGGTTGGTGATAGCGAGTCAGTTTCACCCTTGTTCTGTTCTCTTGGGCTTGATTAAATTCCTCTCCCCTTCTCGGCCTTTTGTAGTCTATTCCCAGTACAAAGAGGTAAGAGAATTTATTTATTTCTTACTTTCTAATTAAGAATAAATGTTTATCAAAGAATGATGTATCGTTAGGCATACAGTGCATTGCAAATTTATTAATATCCCTTGAATCTGAACTGGCCTTTATGGAAGATGGGCTTTTTGAAAGAAAAGCCTGAGAAGTTCCTTTGCAATTGTAAAAATTAACTCATTAACTCAAAATTCATTTTGTACACACCGTCCCCAGTGTGGAACATGGTCATGCCAGCATCATGCTGTGGGGATGCTTTTCTTTAGCAGGGGTTGGGAAGCTGATCAGAGTTGATGGTGAGATAGATGAAGCTAAATGCAGAGAGAAAACCTGCTAGAAGCTGCGAAACACTTGAGGCTGAGGTTCACACTCCAGCGGGATAACAACCCGAAACATACACTCGTGAATTAGAATGGCCTAGTCAGAGTTCAGATCTTAACCCAGGTGAGAATCTGTGGCAAGACATGAAAACTGATCATTCAAGATACTCTCTATCCAGTCTTATTTTGCAAAAGGAGAATGGAGAGAAATTTTAGTCTTTGGATGTGTAAAGCTGATGAAGACATACCCCAAAAATCTCGTAGTTGTAACTGCAGAAGGAAGGGGTTCTAGAAATATTGATTCAGGGGAGCTAATCAAACATGCATGTCACACCTTGCAGAAATTTATTTATAGAAAGTCTGTTTTACATTGCTCTTTAATCATACGCTATTTTGTGTTGCTTTGTCACGTTAAAATACATCGAAGTTTCCCCATTAGAGCTGCAGTTGGAAATGATACACTAGACTGTTCTGTCAGAGGTCTGTCTCTATACCTCTTGTATGCTTTGGTTGACTTCTTGTGAAGGTGTTAATACATGTATTTTCTCCTTTAAATGCTTTGTTCTTTTTGTCCTTTTCTGACTCAATGTCTGCAGACACTTATTGAGTGCTACACAAAACTCAAAGAACAAGGTGGGACTGTCAACCTCATGCTCACTGACACCTGGCTCCGGCATTACCAGGTAAATGCATACACCTCGAATGAGCACTGTATTGTTTGGTTTAAAATCCAGCTGGATTGGATCAGTGGTTTGTTTTTCACGGTTCCTATACAGCCGGGAAAGATAGAGAATTCTTTTTAGGTGTTTTTCTGATCTGAATACAAATGGAATAGCTATGGGAAAATACTGGTGTATCAGAACCTTTATTCCTTATCCTATTGTCTATATGATCAAATCAGAATTTCTAAAAGCAAGCTGCTCCAATCATATCGCTTTTCACATTGATTTTCATTAGAAAAATACACATCCATCTATGTATGCATTCATCTGTTAGTCCTTTTCTCCATAAATCCACATGTTAATCCATGTGTCCACTGTAAGTCATGGTGAACTGTTGTGTTGTTTTGGTTTTTTTTTTGGTTTTTAAAATTAGCCAAAATTCACAGAGAACTGTGTGAATTTATCTCTAAGTTGTAGAATTTTTAATCAGAAATGTGTTGGAACTCTGTTTATTTTTTATAGTCACCAATTTTATCATTTTGCACTTATATTTGGTTTAAACTGTCAGTATCATTGTTTATGGAATAGTCATATTTGTAAGCATAGCATAAAGTGTTGTAATAATTTCTACATTTAGCGGTAGAATTAACAATCTGGCTGTAAAACCTGGAATAAAGTATCAAACTTCAGCATTACTTCATTGTCTGTCACCTCGGTCTTTTTATACTTGTATAAATACATTATTAAAGCATAAGAAACTTTCTTTGTGCCAGTTTGAGAAACTAAATAGACAATAGGCTGACTTGTTCCCTCATGTGACTTGTTTCTCCCAGCCATTCCTCCAGAGTTAATTCCTCCTGACTGGTCCCTGTTTTGTCTCCAGGTGTTGCCTGACAGGACACATCCTCTGCTCCTGATGAGCGGGGGCGGGGGCTACCTCCTCTCAGGGACAACTGTTGCCACGGACCACTCCAAACCGGCAGGCTACCCGCAAGCCGAGGAACCAGCTCCAAAGAGGCAAAAAGTGAAAGACTCAGAGGGATAAACACATGCAGAAGGATCAGATCTTTCAGCGGGACGTTGGTGTCATCTGCAGGGACTTTGCTTCGGACTCTTGAACCGAAGTGACACTTCTGCAGAAAAGGAGACGAAGTGTCTGGTTTGCATCCATCAGAGCACCTTCTCCTGTCTTTGTCCTCAGATCAGTCGAGAAGTAAAGTGTAACCCCAAAATAGGTCATCTCAGCTCAGTGTTCTCCTTATGTAAGAGACGGTGAATTTATTTCTTTAATCGACAAGTTTGTGTTCTATCCCTTGACAGAACACAAGGGATAGAACCTTTAATAAGTTAAAGGATGTTTAACTTATTAAAGGATGTTTAACACTTTAATAAGTTGTTATACAATTCAGTTACTAATGCAGATTTATTGTATCTACATCAGGATTTACCCCAAAATAAAAATCACTGGAAAATAAATGATTGCATGTGACCTACTTTAATTCTAGAAATAAATTCGACTTTTATTTGGTCCCAGGATAATTCGTTTTTTTTTTTTTTTTTTTTAATTGAATGCAAACAGAACGAGCTCTTGAATACATTGCTATATTTTGTCTCGGATGATGTTTTTTATACTGTCACAAAACGTATATAAACATCCAAGCTGTTCCCATGCTGTTTAATTACACGTAACATCACAAAAACATTGAATAAAGCAGGTAAGATGTAAGCTTTCTTGCATTTTTTTGTTTCATTTTTAACACATTAAATAGGCAGACACACAGTAACTTAGCATTATTCCCATTAGGAAAATGCTTCAGGTTTATGCAGTCTTGTCATGCAACTTGGCTGTGATTTTCTGCAGTTCCATGTCCATCGCTGCTAGGTTTTCCAGCTCCTTCTCCTGTAGGGGGGGAGGAGGAAAAGGATTTCTTTAAGATCTGCAACAACAAACATGATATGTCATTATTAATTGAACCTATTCAGACAGTTCTGTGGAGGGTTAAGCAGAATTTTATTGGGGATGATCTGAGTTTAATTGGTTGGGCTTACATGCGACATGTACCCACAGAAAACTGGTAGTTATGAACATATATTTACCCACAACCCCAGCACACGTAGGCAGCAGAAAAGATTGAACTAGTTGCTTTAACGATCAAAATAAGGATCTTTGTACACTTGCCAAGAATTTTAAAACTTACATTAAAATGTGAAGTAATTTGAAACTATTTTAAATAAAGCAATTCTGAGACTGTCAGAACTAATTTATTACTACGCTTGTTTTTAATAAACAAAAATAAAATGTGAGCTCAGTGCTTGAGCCCCTGCTTGGTTTGCCTATGCCTTGGGCCAGCTCTGCGTTCACATTTGCTACAAGCATGTCAGGAGGACACCTCTAACTGGTTAATAGCTTGCTTGGGTTACATATTCCTTTCTTATCCTGGAAGATGCAGTGCTGTGGAACGAATGAATCACTTTGACGCTGCCTCAGTAATTTGTTTTTCCTGCTCTAATGTATGAGATGAGATAAGCCTCTGCAGGCAGGAGTCCTCCACATTTTTTATGAGCATCTTTGGGCTGATTACTCTCAGAGACTCCAATCATTTGCTCCTTGGTGTGATTACTGCAGCAGTCATAAAATACTGGCGTGGAGAACTCGAACAGGGTGAATGAGAAGATGTGCTGTAGTGAAACAATAGTACCTTTGACTGAGGCAGAGTTCACAAGTCCAGATTCTCCTGGGCCCTAATTTATGCATATTCCTTGAGTTCTAGGATGTGTCTATTGAGACTGGAAATTTCTTTAATGCGAAGATGCATGCAAAACATGTTTGTGTTCTGTTTTAGCCTTGCAAATACACATAAAGCTGTTATGTTTTGGCTGCATCCTTGTCTTAAAGTTGCAAACTGCACCATGCAGTTAAAATAATGCACTTTAAGAAAATGTGCTCTGCTGTCTTCTTTGCATGAATATTCAAATGTGAAGAAAGTCGTGTACTTGGATAATTAGTTAAAAAGCATGATTGAACCTCCTGTGGACTGAGCTCTCTCTGCTGTGAACTCCTCTTCACTTCCTCTTTAGTGGAGTGGTTGGCCATCTGGCTTAACTTGTAACTAAGCAGTTTGGTCAGTTCATCCATCTAAAACAATGAAGCATAGAACAAGGAAGCATTTCAGCTATGATCTCTGGCTTGGCAATACTTAAGGACATTAACATGCATGTTCTAAAACTTTGGAAGGCTTCATTAAAGTCTCCAAAGTGGCAGGCTTGATCGCCTCAGAGGCTCACCTTAGCTGATGTTGCAGCATCTGAGTCTCTCTTAAACCAGACAGGGTGGTAATATCCTCTGTAAATCCAGGGATTGCGTTTCTCAGCCAGATACCTAAAAATGACCAATTTAGATGCCACATATGTTCTGTTAGTGCATTCAGACAGCTTCATGTTGGTTCATTTCCATCTTATCTCTCTGATAATATGAAATCTATTTGGCACTGCATGTAAAGGGGCCAACATTTTTTTTTTTTTTTTTTTAGGTAAAATACCTTAGGGCTTCATCTCTGTCCTTTTCCTCTTCGGTGTTCTCTTCTGAATTCCCCCTCTGGTCTATCTCTTCCTCTGATGATCCTCGCTTGTGAAGTCTTCTCTTATGGTGGTATTGGTGTGTTGGCTTCCAAATCCGCTTTTCTATCTCTCCATCTTCTTTATCTTCTCTTTTGTCAAAATCCCAATATTCCTGACTGCGCTCTTCCTCTGGCTCTTCCCTGCTGTCTTCTCCAAGCTCTTCATTGCGCTTATGTTTTCTCTGGTGATGCCTGCCAGGCCTCCAGTTCCTCTTATCTCTTTCAGTGTCAAAGTCCCAGTATTCCTGGCTGCGTTCTTCATCGGGCTCTTCTCTGGCTTCTTCCGAAAGCTCCTCATCACGTTTGTGCCTCCTTTGGGAATGCCTGCCAGGCCTCCAGTCCCTCTTCTCTCTTCCAGCATCAAAGTCCCAGTATTCCTGGCTGCGTTCTTCGTCAGGCTCTTCCCTGGCATCCTCTGAAAGCCCCTCATCACGTTTGTGCCTCCTTTGGGAATGTCTGCCAGGCCTCCACTCCCTCTTTTCTCTCCCAGTATCAAAATCCCAATATTCCTGGCTCCGTTCTTCATCAGGTTCTTCCTTTTCTTCTTCCGAAAGCTCCTCATCACGCTTGTGCCTTCTTTGATGGTGCCTTCCAGTCCTCCACTCCCTCTTTTCTCTTTCAGTATCAACATCCCAGTATTCCTGGCTTCGCTCCTCCTCAGGCTCTTCCCTTGCTTCTTCCGAAAGCTCCTCATCACGCTTGTGTCTCCTCTGGTGGAATCTGCCAGACTTCCAGTTCCTCTTCTCAACATCCCATGATTCCTGGCTGCGGTCTTCGTATCCCTCACCCTCTGATGGTTCATCACTGCGTCTGTGGAGTTTTATCTTGTGATGATAGCGATGTGTGGGTTTCCATATGCGCTTTTCTCTCTCCTCCTCATTCTCCAGCCTTTTGTCTACATCCCAGTACTCTTGACTGCGTTCCTCCTCTGGCTCTCCCCCAACTTCCTCATCCCGCTTATGTTTTTTTTGGTGGTGCCTTCCAGGTCTCCAGTTCCTTTTCTCTCGTTCTTCACTTTCTTCATCCTCCTCTTCATCCTCAGACCTCCTTTCTAGCCCTCCCCAACTCTCCTGACTTCGCTCGTAATCTTCCTCTCCTCGTTTGCTCTTTCTCTGGTGGAATCTTCCTGGTCTCCAGCGGCTCCTTTTCTCCCGTATTTCTTCCTCCTCATTCCCATCCCTCTTCTCTATCAGACTCCATGATTCCTGATTCCGCTCATCTTCAGGAGTTTCCCTCTTTTCCTCCACAGATTTCAAGAGTGCCTCAATGTCTTTGACGTCTGCTGTCTTTGCTGTAGGTACCCCAGCATGAGAGATATCCTCCTGAGTTACAATCCCTTCAGCAGTCTTTTTGTTCACTGGGGCATATTTCATCCCTATGAAGGAAAACAAACAAGAAGAAAATTGCAATTCATGAGTTTGGACTGGATTAGCTGGTTTCAGCCTTTAGAGTATGTCACAGGGCTTTAACTAAAGTGTAACATCTGAGAAAAGATCAATCCAAAGTAGCACATAACTGTGGAATGGAAAGAAAATCTAATTTAAAATAGAGCTATTTAAATCTGGCCTTTATGAACAAAAATTGTCAAAAGAAAGCCATAAGATGTCGCTTTTACAGTTTGGTGCAAGGGAACATAGCAAAGAAGGTGCTCTATCTAATTAAATGAAACCAAACTGAACTTGTTGGCTTACAAGCAAAATGCTAGGTATGGAGGAAATCTAACACTGCACATCACCTTGAACAGCCCATCTCCACAGTGAAACATGGTGGTGGCTGTATCATGGTGTGGCTTTTTGTTTCGTTTTGCTTTTTTGTAGTAGTAGTATTGGCCAGAAAGTTGAGCATAGGTGAGGGTAAAGGTGGATGTAGCTATTTATAAGGGCAGTCCAAGAAGAAATCTGCAAGAAGCTACGAAAAACGTGAGATTCTAACGCAATTAACGACCCTGAACATACAGCCAATTTTATAATCCATGGCAAGACTTAACTGCTTTATTTACTCATCTAATTTGACTAGGTTTGAGTTACTTTAAGAAAAATCTACAAAAAAGTAAGTCTTTTGCAAAACTAGTACAGAAATACCCCAAAAGAATTCTTCCTGAAATTTTGACAAAATGTGTTTCTACAAATATTTAGTCAGTGGAGTTGGGTACTTTCTACTTTTTTCATTATAAAAAAAATATGACAACAAAGGGTCATTTTCCTTTCACTTCACAATTATGTCACTTTGACTTTGAAATAACAAAACTGCAAAAATAAGAATTGTATTTTACACTGTATCTGTTTAAACCTATCGCTTCTTGGAATCTCGATACCGCACTACTTGAAAAATGGCGCATCATCGAACTATAATTTCCTTAAAGTTTTCAACTCTATTCATTTAAAAAAAATTACGTAATACCTGAGTTAAGTTTTTCAACAAACCTGCTTGGAGAATATCTTTGCATTCCTGATCCAAATGAGCGTCCGGCTTGGAGAGCGCTTTGGACAAGACTTCAACCAGACATCGTGCGACCTGCAGAAATCAAAGAAAATATGTTATTCTGTTCAAGATAATGACTTGTTTAGGTAATAATTTAAAGTTTTAAATTATTGAAGCATACCAAATCTTCTTTCTGCCCCTCTTTGCCAACAGGAAGCGCTACAGTTTCTGCATTAGAACAAAAAGTAGGATTTAGTAAAATACGACGCTGCAAGAGTTCTCTGTCCATGGTGCTGAACTCATTACCAACTATCTGTATGCATGCAAAACACACACACAAAAAAAAACAAAAAACAAAAAAAAAAACAACACACTCCACTCCTACCTGCAAGAAGAGCCAAAACCACAATAAGCACAGGCTTCATCTTGCCGAAGTGACAGTACAACTGGAGCAAAAGTGGCCCAGTTGTACGTACCATCAGCTCTCGTCCCTCTGCAGCGGCAGGAGAGAGCTGCGCTGACTGGGAGCTGTAGCCGAGGAGCGCCTTCAAATAAGGAGGGGAGTGGGCTGGAAGAGCGGGGGAGGAAGACTCGGGGCTCTGATAATGTCATGACTCATTAGACCCGCAAAGGAAAGTGACCTGAACGAAAGTCGATACACGAATTAGGTCGATATTTATTCGGGAGTGAATTTCTTTAATCTAGTCAGTGTCACGATGCATCCAGGTGATAACTTACACGGTTTTTAGGGGATGTTGCTGTTGGAGTTTCCATGTCGTGCTCATCATGAGATGCCTGGTGGGACAGGGGGTGTTGAACAAAACATCACGAAGACTTATATAATTTGATGCCTAATCCCCGAATAACCTGAATAGTTGGTGGAGATTCATAAGCAGAGAAAGTACTGAAAAGGAATTTTGGTGATAATATTATAATTGAGTAATTTTTAGAAATGCTATTTAACCTATTCAATAACTCTTCAGTTTAATTAACGCTTGGAATAATCAACCCCTGTCGTTAAAATATGCTTTCCCAGAACTTAAAAAGCAGTTTTCTTGCATATGCACGATTTGGTTTGCTTCAGTAAACCTACACGTAAGTGATCGATGACACTGCCACCCACTGGTTAATCTGTGTAGTTGCGCAGGCCATCCCGTGGGATTTTTGGCCTCTTATTGTACAGTCAAAAACCCACAGTAAAACTGAATGACTACCGGATACTGGAAGTTAAATTGTCTTTGAAAAAGGAACACGAGCACTCACTCGCTACACTTTTTTAAATAATTCTACAACCTTAAAATCAAAATAAATCAGAGTGGTCTATATAGTTTGGTTATGAGAGTGTTAGTACTTGCAGAGAGAAAGGATTCAGATCCAAAATTAATACTCTGCCGAAAAGGAACTAACATAACTTGCTAATAATGCGTATGTGTCAAACTGGATTGCAGTAAACCTTTATTCACCTCATGAGTCACTGGTAGAGAAATTTTTAGAATGGTTCCCAGCAGTGGTTCATGGATGGATGGATGGATTAATTTTTTTTAACATATAGAATAAAGGTTTTAAAACCTTTGCTGGGGATTTTTGTTGCTGTTGTTTGATTTTGTTTTTCAGTTACATACAGAAGTTACATCAACACATAAATATGCTTGTTAATATCTGCAAGCATTACTCTTGGCAGAAATAATTATTATTGAACTGCATACATATCTAAGCAACAATCCAACACAGATGCACAAAAATCCAACAATTTATAAAGTAGAAGATGTGCCACCTCATATCAAGAACAAGAGATGAACACACTTTGTGATACTTACTTCCATTTTATGATATTGTTAATTAATTGTTGAGAAAATCAACAATAAACTGATTTTATAATTAATCTATTTCTCGATCAGCTTTATAATAAAACTTACCACAAAACAATGTTTGCATGCTCTATAATAAATAAATGCTAGAAATTTAAACTGGCCTTGTATGTAACCTTTCTTCAACTAGGAAATGAAGCTCACTGAGATTGAAAATCTTTTTTACAAGAGTGTCCTGGGCTATACGGCAGCAAAACAAGATAAAAACAGGACAATTTCAGCCTAAACAAAAGTAGTGTCCTTTCACACTAAGCACAGCTGATTTGCCAAATTTGATAAATTATAAACTTAGGAAACTTTAGTAAACTGATGAGTTGGAATTGGGCCTGTGCTATTAGCTCAATGAAGGGTGGCTGCAACTGATGAAGAGTGAAGAGCAAAGAACCACTGTATAATGAGACATTTGATAGGTATAAGGAGTTGAATCGGCCCCAGTTTCTTTTTGCAAGAAATTAAATTGTGTTTGAGAGTTTGAGGGCAAATTTTCAATCTGAAGGGAGTACAAAAGGCAGAACTTTTCTTTTCTTCACAACTTTATATGAACCCAGACTGTGCAAGAACTGTATCATAAATTTGGATTGGACTGGAACAAATTGAAGTGAGCAGTGCCAGAGCTCAAACACACTGAGCTCAGCTCAGCATGGCTCACAACATTTCATCTGACAGCTTCTCCACTCTTTGGCACTTCATGTCTGCTCTTCTTGCTCCCTCCTGCAGCTGCCTGTTATTCCTCATTGCACGCACCTTCATTCACACAGAATTAAAATTCACATGCGACCAGTCTGAAACCAAAAAGTTAAAATGATTCAGTCTCAATTGTGGTTATAAACATGTGACAATGAGATTTTTCCACATAGCAACCACTGACCTTTGTTTGTGCCATAGTATGTACAAATTCAATCATGTCTTGGAAACCAAGAGCCCAGAAACTGCAGTGGCTGCAAGCAAAATGGGAGCTCTGTGTTCCATAAATCTGCCTGGGTGTACTTCTTATGCGTACATGACTGGTTACAGATATTTGTTACTGCAGACAGCCTCCACTGTGGGAAAACAATAACTGGTCAGAGCATAAAACTGTAATGTCCGATGGTTTATTGTGCATTCAAGCAATTCATGCTCATCTAAAGCTGTCGATCGGCTCAGTCTCTGTTGTAATTTATAAGAGGACCACTTTAGTTTTATGTGTGTTGAGTTCAGTGAGGAGTAGCATATTCAGGTTCTGCAGCAGATAAATTCTCTGGAAGAGGTCTCGTCATTGCTCACATGGTTCATCTACTTAGTATTAAAATTACTGAACCAATGAATCAGACGCTTTCCATACACTGCATAGTTGTGTGTGTTTCTCCAGATTTGTGCATTTGCATATGTTCCTCTGTGGTTTTGTGGTCTCGGTCCCTGCTATTCTTCCAGCCCTGATGAATATTTTAGTGAGCCTCAAAGACATATAGGAGTATAAAGGTGGTGCAGAGAGGATTTGAGATACACAGCCCAATGTGTTTGCATTGTCTAAACTCAGAACAACTTGTGTTTGCAACAATACCACCCCTTTTATCACTGGTCATTTTGCATACAGGAACAAAAGGCAAGCTGCTGACAGTGAATGCAATACTATTGATGCATAAAAGCTCTGAGTGAGCTTTGATCTTTAGTCAGGATGAGCTTTGTGCTTGGCTTTTAACAACCGGCAAACTTTGATGACAATCCAAAACAAACAGGTGAGCCTGGGCACAGCCCTCTTTCGTCAAAGACACTCATTTCCAATTCATATCAGGCCTCTTTGTATTTCATGAGGAAGATTTTGCTGTGCACAGTTTTGTTGCAGAACCTCTTATTAATGTTCATTTTAACCAATCTGATGTAGCATATGAAACTTTCCAGAAATTAAACCAAATTGTGTTTAAGTGCAATAGTGGAGACCAGTTCCTGCAGTTTTAGGAAGTGAATGGCTCCTTTAAATAGAATTACACGTCAGATCAGTTCAATACTTGAGCTCTTACTATGCTGATAGACTTAAAGAATAATGCAGTGAGATTACCTTGCAGAAAACAGCAGGGCATTTTCTGAGAACTTTTATTTTCCAGCAAGACAACGACCTAAAGTATACAGCTAAAACTATACAGAAATTATTTAAAGACAATAAGGTGCATGTTCTAGAGTGGCCCAGTCAAAGCCCAGTCCTCAATCTGATAGAGAATTTGTGGTTGCACTTGAAAATGGTTGTTCACAGCTGATCCCCACCAACTTGACAGAGCTTGAACAGTTTTGCAAGGAAGAACGGAGTAAAATTGTGATATCCAGATGTGCAAACCTGACTGAGACCTATACACACAGACTCCATGCTGTGATTGCAGCCAAAGGTCAGTCCACTAAATACTGACTTGAAGGGGGTGAATATTTATGCAATCACCTATTTTATGTGAAATATTTTAATTTGGCATTATTTTGAAAAAAAAATCAGTTTTCACTTTGACATTAAAGGGTTTTTTTTTTTGGTTTGTTTGTATTTTTGCAAAAAAGCCCAATTTTGATCAGGATTGATTTGTAAACGCAACAAAAATGGTAAAACATCCAAGGGGGTGAATGCTTTTTATAGGCAATGTAATTCTGAGATTCACAAAACTTTGTTCTGTTTGTAAAAGTTCAAAAACTGATCATTTTGCTGTTTGTCGTTAGGACTACCTTAGACTGAGAAGAGTGAGAAGCCCCAAATACTGACTTATCAAACCTGGACTGAATTATTATACACTGATTACCAAAGCTCTAAAATACATGTTGTGGTTTAGGGGACCTATTTGCATGTTTTTGTGCTTCCATTTGGGTCTCTACTGCTTCAAGAAACAGCCCCCCCTCCAAAAAAAACTATCTGTACTATATAGTACTACATAAGAAGAAAAAATATTGTGAAATAAAAAAGACATTGTGGAATTTTTACTTGTGTTTACTTTACAAACAATAGCCTTTTTATTGTATTCAATTTTTATAGAATGGTGTTGGTAATAGCTTGAAAGTTAGTAAAGCAAATCAAATTTTGCTTTTAAGTATATTTAAAGGTCAATTTTAAGTTATAATGTAAGTTGATTAAGATATGTAGACTATAAAGTCTTTGAGTGAAATGATGTATTGTAACTGAATGTTTAATTATCTGCTTCCTTTTACTATGTGATGGATGAACTGGTGCAGGACAGGCATTAATCAGCATATCCCTTTTTATTGTTTTTGTTCTAAACTGTGAAAGTCCCTGTTTAACATTTAGATTTTTGTGAAGTACTGAAATAAAATCATTCATGTATTTATTAATTTAGTTTTTAGATATAAAAAGAAGACAGTCTGTATTTTGTCTTCAAATTTAAAATCTTAGTAATGAAAAATGATGTGCTTACGCTTCACTTTCATTATGTATGTAGCACTAAAAATATAACTGTAAAAGATTAAACCCTTCATGGGTAATATTGACACAATTGCTGTGCTGAACACAGTCAAGCCCAACAGTGTTACAGCACATCTAATATGAATTCTATCATTTCTATCTTGTTTCAGGAAAACTTGTAAAATTGAATTTGCTGTTGAAATCTGGGTTAAGGTTTATGTCAAACCCAAACGTCCCATTGAATGTCACCCTAAACGTAAGAAAGAAGCCTAAGGATCTGTTCTGAGGTCAGTGTGACTCTCTCAAGCTTTACACCGATTGACAACAGTTAAACATTTGAGCCTGAAGGCAAATTCAGACAAAACAATTGAATTTCTCTCTCACAGCTGTGTGAGCGCTGACTTCAACCAACTTAATGTTATCACCCCTGTGAGGAACATTTAACATCCGTGTCAATTAAACCAAAGAGCAGAAGGTCACAGAAGTGAGGGTACTTTAGGGCAATATTAGTCATCTTTATTAATGCTGTGGACCTTCTAGGAGAGGCCTTTGGGATGTAATTTTAACATCTTCCTAGAAATTATGAGGATACTGTATTACTCTGAAAACTTGAAATTCTGCATCCGATCTCTGCTTTTTCATTTATTCTCTATTACAGTGTTAAATTGAGACTCGGTAGAATATTTAATCACTTACAAGATATTCTTAAACAGGAAAAAGATACAGTTGTACATACAGATTTTTTACAAGATGATCGAAAACACTCACAGTATTGATTTTTGTGAAAAATCTTTCTAAAATTCATTGACTCAGGAGAGATTATCAGACTTGTGAATATGTCTCCTTCTACTTGTCAATGATTTGTTACTTTGTGTTCTGTCACATTAGATCTCAAGTAAACACACTGATGTCTATAGTTGTAATGTGACAAGACATGAAAAAGTTTAATACTTATACTACTGCCATATAGTTGAAACATTAAATTTCTGTTGCTTGCAGCCATGTCAGATTTAAACTTAAAGAGTTTGATCCCTACTAGCCCCTGGCACCCATAGCTCTCAAACCTCCCAAGATTGTTCATTCACTTCTTACTTGACCTTGCTTCACCTGCTTTCCCTGTTTTGCCTTTACCTCTTTTTATAGCTTGCATTAGTTTTGATTCCTGCTTTGTAGCTATAAAGCCCCACAGGGCAGTGCCAGAAAAACAAGCTGTCTGGCCTTACCATGCGGAGAATACGGCAAGGTACTGCAGATTTCAAGCAGATGCTCTATGGTTGTATTGGAGATTGATATTCCTCCTGAAAGGTATAAAAACATATTATAGCCATTTTAATATGGTTATCAGAAGAAGACTTTGATGTCATTTGTGCTTTTGTTTTCTGTTCCAGGTTCCAGATGTATAGCCTTATCCCAAATGGGCTTTTTTACATGACATATTGAAGTAATTTTATCAGACAACAACGGAAGCAAAGCACAGTGAGGCAACCATAGAGGGTGATGAAGGAGGAAAGCAAGATATGACTGATAGAAAGACTTAATTCTATGCGTCCCATCAAATATAGATCTTTGAGTTTGTCTGTATTCCTTTCAGTATCAACTCTTCCGAACTGGCACCCATAAATGCACTAGCAATACCACACGGACTATACAATGTTGCTTAGCAATAGGAATTAGCAAATTATGATTGCTGATCACACTTCAGTAAATGAGATGATGGGTAATCATCACATTTATAAATTTGAGTTGCATGATGGGGATACCATACTGATGATGAAAACTGAGAAGAGGTAAGCATGTGCTGCTGCACCCTATTAAAATTTGATTTGCTACAGTTCCTCCATACAAAAGACTTGTGAACATTCTCTCATGTGTGGCCATCATTCTGTTGTTGGGTAATTAAAAACAGATGATGACAAAGAGTCAGTAATTGTTTTTTGTCCTGAGAAAAAACGCTCATTGTGTGACTTAGTGATAGCAATGTAACAAGCCAGAATATTTTTGACAACTTTCTTAAAATGCCCCGTTATTGATCTGGACCAACCCACCGGCTAAGGAAGAATCAGAAAGAAAATCCTGACTCTTCTATGGTTTGCCTCATGAAGAGGAGTTGTGTGTTTACATCAACTTACCCTATTACGAGAGTCTCCACACTCTCTGAGGCCATCGTTTCTGGCTCCCTGCATATAAAGTACACTTGTCTATATGGTCCTGCAAGTGAAACAATCCCCAATAAAAGGACACATTCCAGTTCTGATCAGTTACAACCCTGAGGATTCAAGTTTGCCAAGGTCCTAGTGTCCAAAGAGGACTTTCAGGGAAACCACCTCTGCTGGGTTAGATCAATTTGAAACCTTTCCTGAAAGAAGTGGGAAATAGACATGGGGTTAAAATAATTTTGACCAATGACATTTATTGTTGCTGCAATGATGAATCTCTCTGCTGCTGGTTCATATTTGAAAAGCACAAATCATTCTGTATTGTACCCACACCTGATTGAATCCTCATACACAGCACAATAAAACAGAAACATGCTGTTTTCTACAGCACACTAGCTGTGTTTTTTTTTGTTTGTTTGTTTGTTTGTTTGTTTTTTACAGTAATTATGAAGAGAACTCAGCACAGCTGCACAGTTTGAAATGTATGGCCTGGGAAAGATTACTGTTGGTTTATGCTCTAAAAATAAAATCAATAAAAACAACCAAGCATGAGGTCTGCTCAATTCAAAATGTAACCCCAGGTGCAAAATTATAGTATAATAGCATCATCAATACTGTGTCCCTCTCTGTAAGCAAAGTAGAATGACAAAGTATCACCCACAACCATCTGGCTTTTATTAGGACACTTCAGTGAACTACTAAACACAATGAAAAATGAACTCATCCAGAAGTAAATAAAGTGCCGTGGGCGCAGAGTACCTCAGCAGAAAAAACACAGGTGTTCTGCCTTGGGGTATATGGGTTGATGTTTCCCAGTTACTTGCCTCATCTTCGCTTTTGCACAAGACTAGACCTTCTGCAGGTGAGCATCAGTAAGATTATACTCATTTGAAAACACCCCTAGAACTTACAATGTGCTTGATATGCTGGCTGAGATTCCTACTGGTGTTTTTTTAACAGTTTTATGTTTACTGAATCTTTTTGTTGCAGTGCTTCTTTGTCAATTTAGACGGGATATATATAAAAACCAAATATTGTTGCATTGAAAAACACCAGCTTTGTTTTTTTTAATTACTCGCAGATTAAACATTTTATTCTTAATGTATAAATAACTGCTTCCAGACTGTTAGCTGCAATAAAGTTATGCCAAAACACAAAGAGATGGACTGACAGAGAAATCTGGAAACCTAACCCTATGTGTAAGCAAGGAAAAAACATAGAAGACCTTTAAGCAATTAAGAGGTACTATGCAAACCAAAAGTGGGAATTAGTCAGAGAGAATGAATTACCAATAAGGGTATTGAATTTTTTTGTTTTGTCTGCTGAAGTGCCCAATAATAATTTTACTGGTACCTCTGCTGATCAATACATTCTGGTTTTTAAAAAAGCATTTGAGACAAGATATTTCAGAGATATATGTTTCAAGGGTAAGCTTAAAGTGATCTAAAACATACTCTTATATTAGATTTTCATCATAAGTGATGAGAGTTTCTAATTAAAAGTTCAAAAGTGCTCGCTTCTTTTTAGTCCATCCATCATCCAGAGTGGTTGTAGTCCAAGGGTCTCCTCCAGTCCTCGAAAGCTATTGCCCTGCAATTTTTAGCTACATCCCTGCTCCAACACATCTGAACCTAATGATTGTATTACCAGCATGCCAAGTTTGGCAAAGCCTTAGTAATGAGCAATTCATCTGATTCAGGGGTGTTGAAACATGGATTTATCTAAAAGCTGCAGGATGGAAAGTGGAGTTGGAGACTGCTGTTGTAACCTATCTCTACTGGTCGGCAAACAAGAGGCAGGTTACACCCTAGACAGGATGCAAGTCAATCATAAGACAACACAGAGACACACTGAACAAGCAACCATGTACACTCCATCCTAAGATCAATTTAAAGTGGTCGGTTTCTCTAATATGCAGGTTTTGGACTGTGAGAGAAAGCAAGAACACATTGAGAGAGCAGAACATGTAAATTCCAAACAGACCTTCTTGCTGCAAATAATGCTAAGTGCTGCACTACAGCTGCTGATGATACAGTTGTACAGCTGTACTTGTCAAGGACATCAGCTTCAGTAGAGCTATCGTGACATTTAGTTTATTGCATCAAAGTTTGGAATTTCATGTCTAACATTAAGCTGAATATTTATAGTTTTATTTTAGTTTTTTGTGTCAGTTTCTTCTCTTTAAGGACCCAAACTCTGCAGTAAGGATTTAAATTTTAACATCAATGGAAAACTTCAGGTAAAGTACCTTGGTATGTTTTGATTGTCATTTCAAACCAGGCTTTATTAAAGAATCAGCAAAGCACATGGCTGAAATAATGAGAATAAGTGACATGCTCAAAAGTGTTGGTGCCATAGGCGCTGAAACTGTTATACAAACTCATTTAATAATCCTTATTTTTCTAAAATTAATATTATCACAGTTCTATTATTTATATGTGAATATTTATAAAGAATGGCCTGATCTGCTTAATTTCTAATGTATTCAACGTTTAAATTATGCTCATTGTGATTTTCTCATTACAGAACTCACTGGAATCTTAAATCATTTGACTGAAATAAAGCCATTTAATGAAACACTCTGCGTGAATAAAATAGTACTTTGAGGAAGTGGCAAAGAATTATAAATGCACGAAAAGGCACATAAAGACAAGTGCTTATTTTTTGGTTGTGGAAGATTATGCTCCTATTTAGGTAGAATTAAACGTTTACTTCTGGTTCTCTTTATAATGTCTAATTATGAGGCTGAATTTTATTGCATAATGAAATAAAATGTTTCCCTAGCAGGACAAATATAATTAGGAAACACTACGCTGAGCATTACTCAATAAGCTGGAGGTGTATCCTTTTTTTTCTTTGAAGTTGTTTCATGTTTGAGCAGGTCCTTCTGGTCCAGTTGTTTAATTATGTTACAGCTTGGGATATGTGCAGTAGAAGCTGTTTTTGCGTTTGTGTATTTTGGGGAGTGAGTGCGTGGGCAAAAAGAAGAAAAATTAGAAGATAGAAGGCTCGAACAGAATGAAAAGAAAGTTAAATTAAAACATCTCATTGCACAGGAGGTCAAGTTAACCTGTTTGCTGATCCTGTGCTTAATGGAGACAAAATCACAGCACCATTTTAAAGATAAAGGGATCAGAATAGCTGCATAATCTTACAAAAATACATTAAATACAATGTCACATAGGATCAAGTCCACAGTAAGTTCAGTTCTGTTTTCACTAAAGTTGTTCAGCTTCCAGGGGGAACCTCGATGTTTTTCTTTTGGCTCTTTTAAAACATTAAGATTTCTTTCAGTTTACACCAAATACTTCATTTGCTTTAAAGTCTGCTTGCTAAATCTCCTTCACTGCTGCCTTCCACCTTTACCTGCCAGAGGTTTTCAGGTTTCAGTCTTTACTGTTCTGTAAGAATGTATTGCATGAATGAAACTGAAAACATATCTGTGATTGGAATGTTAGCTGGTCCATGCAAGTGAAGGGGCAAGATCTGCAGCTATAACACTTTAAAGTATGAGTCTCATCTCTGATGAGGATGATGTGTGTTTAGTGCAGTACTACTGTTAATGTGCAATTTTTGCAGAGACAGACTTGCATTGTGTTTTGTCATTAGAAAAGTGCTACATGTTGTTACACAAGCAGGAGGAAATACCACCCTTAATGTTCAGGAAACAACAAATTAGGAAGCACACTGCAGTTTGTTTTACTGAATCTGAGCGCTATTAAAAGGGCACTTCTTACTGAAACACTGCCATAAACCTAAAACATGAAAAAGTAAACTGCCATTTGGCTGCAAAATAATACGACTACATTATATAAAAACATGTTTCCCAGGGTTAATGATATGCTACACTGCAGCACACTAAAGCTTAGTGTGCTGCAAAAACTTTCACTTAGAATATTAATGACTCTCAACAGGCAGGATTAACTGCATTTTATAAGCAAACCACAACCATAGGTGGGCTAATGTGAGGAACGAAAGCTGCAAAGCACTCACTGGTCTTGGTGTCACATATGTGTTGCACATCTGCCCAAATGAATCATGTCACTCTGACCTGCTCTTAGCCCGTGGTAGTCTGTCTTCCACTGTTGTTAACCCAGATCGGCAAGAAAAGGTGAGTGTGCATGACCTCCCCCATGGACTGGACTGAAATATGCTTCAGAAAACAACCAAGCCTTGATTTTCATGACCTGAAGTTTATTTAAGTACCCATAGGCAATTGCCAAAAGCATAGATCTATGATTTAAACATATAATGTCCAATAAAGAAAAGTATTCATCCTATTTTGAGAGTTTTCACTTTTTGACATGTTGCATCCATAGAAGCAAATCTAATTTAATTGGGTTATTCAGAGACATTTATGTTCAGCTCCCCAGAGTCTATATATTGTAGAACAACCTTTCACAGCAATTGCAGCCAAAAAGAAACTATAGCTGGGATGTTGACCTACTGGAAAGCAAACAACATCCCAGCTATATATATCTGCGCTGTGAATCTCTGCAGCTCCTCCAGAGTTATCATGTTTCTCTTGGCTGCTTCTCTGAGTAATGCTCCATATGACTGGCCTGTCAATTTAGGTGGACAGTCATCTCCTGTATGGTTTGGAGTTTTGCCATATTCTTACACAGAGGATGAACTGAAAAGTACTCTGAGATGTTCAAAGTTTGGAATATTGTTTCATACAATACACCTGCTTTTGACTTTCGGTTACTCACCTGATAGATTTGAAGCATCGCTGTTGTGATTTTTAGTCACCATTCAGGTTTTTTCTTGTGTGTGTGTGTGCTCAGCTTGAGCTGCATATTGTGTTGTTGTTTTGGGGGTTGTACTATATTTTACTGTATTGTTTACACCTCAGTGCCATGAAAAAGTGAGGATTCTCCCTCAATGAACTTTCCATAGATTCAATAATAATAATAACATAAGGATGCTGTTCGTTCACTAATGTTTTCTATCAAACCTCTGAGGGCTTCACAGCACAGCTGGTTTTATGCTGAGGTTTTTGTGTGAATATAAACCTCACAGGGTGTGTACAAGGTTCATTACCTTGTACACACCCATCTATCCCCGTTAGGTACTGACTCAGATATGATTAAAATAATCTGTGTTCAACCTATGCTGAAGGATCCTCCTTTCCTCTGACAACTTATCAGTGATCAGAAAATAGACATAGGAATCTGTCTTGTGAGTTCCACAGGGTTATAAAATAAGTAAAAATTTAGGTCCAAGATAAAAACATAACCTCAGCTATAAAGAGGATCATTTTAATATATGTCCCAGTAAAAAAACAACTTTATAGCTTTCAACTGAGATTAGATTTTTCCTCTGTTGACTCACCAGTATATAAACCTCATGCTATCTTTGTGTTTTCTCTTTGTGTCTCTTGGCATAAAACAAAACAAATCCTTTAGTTTTTGAGGTTTAAAATCGATTATCTATATTTATTTAAGAATATTTCCATTTTTAAATCTGTTTTTATGTTACATACCTTATTATTGCATGTTGTATTTGAAACAGGAAAGCTTCCCCTCCCTGTTACTTGGTAGGAGGTAAGGAAGGTAAGAGATTTGCATCAGTTTATCCTTCTGAGACCATGTAGGTGAGGTGGGTCTGTTAATGATTTTGAGAAACATTGGTCAGTGTGTGCTTTCCTGGAATGAGAGCACTCTGCTTTTGTGCCTCTGGTCCATTTCTATATACCTGAATTATAGCATAGACCATAAGAGACACTTTCTTTCACAGAATCACTTTATTGACAACTTTCTACAACAGTTTTTGGTTTCACAGTAAGGTTGTAATGGATTCAGTGAAGAAAAGCAAAGGACGTGACAACCTTGGCTTTGATGTGAGTACAATTTCTACTTCATATAAAGTCAACTGCTTTTTTTAAAAAAATACATTTATTCATATATATTAGTACATCTTTCCAAAAGTAAACAGATTTCCACAGATGTTGTATTTAACTCTTCAAGTAAACTTTAGTGATGCTGAAACTGCCTAAATGTATTGTGCTCTATGTTTGGAATCATGCTTTACTTGCTATACAAAGGCCAATCTTTAAAATGTTTTTCACAACTTTTAATGATATTTTCTTAAAATTTCTATTAGACATATTGAAAGAGACATATCTGGATTCTGTTATGTTTAATAATGGGAAACTACATGTACAAGCTTTGCATTTTTCTGTCAGAACATAGAAAGATAACGTGTTGTCGGGACAAATTTAGGGTAGATGTCAGTAATGGTGTGTATATGTATGAGTCTCCAGGTAAGCTTTGATGCTTATTTGTATAAATAACTGCTAGTAAAGCAGATTTAGTCCAGAGACAAAAGGATGGGTGAGTAATTGTTTGACTGAATTAAAAGTGACTCCTTGTCATTTTCTGAGTCTTCACAATTTATTCTACTTGTTTGTTTATATGTGGCTTTGCTTGAGCAAGTTTTTTATTTGTATGTTGTACTGCAGGTGCATGAGCAAATCAATGATCAGCTCGAGACAAAGGTGGACAAGAACAACCAGAGCAGTAATGTGACAGAGAAGGACAGAAATAAACCAACCTATTGTGTGACTGATGTCCCTCCTTGGTACCTTTGTGTTTTCCTGGCTGTTCAGGTGTGTGTACTACATTCTGGGGTGCAGCTGACAACCAGTTTCACTAATTATTAACAATCTAATCAGTCATCTCTTACATTTATTTATTAATTTATAACAAACAGGGGAATATGTAATAGCTTACTAAAGGTTTTAGGGGGATTTACATCTAATACTAGTTTTCTATAAGTATGAAGCTGATTAAATCGCTTAAAGATATCACCTGCCGGACTCCCAGATGTGGAGCTGAAGACTGTTTTTGAGGGTCCACTTTCAAGATTTAAGACATGTTTTCTAATCTAAGAAGAACATTTAGGATGGCAAGTGGTGGTGGTGGTGGTTGGGGAGGTCATGCAACAAACCCTAGAATTCACTTGAATTAGAGAGTTCTCTCAGGACAAACAGAGAAACTGCCCATTGGATCCAACAAATGCTGTATTCATCAACCCATGGAACCATGACAGATATGGAGTTCCCTTACTGTCATCTATTTGGCTAAGAGACACACCTCGATGCAGCAGACAATGCTGCTTCTGTTGGTTTACAAAGGTGGTCTCTGTTAAAATGGACTTTGGCATCTGGAGTTTCTTCCCTGCTGATTCAGGACCTGGTTATTAACGCAAAGAAGACTCGCTTGAAAGTCCGGTTCAACTGCAGGTCGCTCTATGTAAACCGGATAATAAAAGAATAGCTTGGAATGTCAGGAAAACAGTTCTGGTATGAAAGGTTAATGTTTTAGAAAAAATATATTTTGTCAAAACTTAGAGTTCATTTGCCAACATGATGAATAAATTTGACCCTTTTCTCTGGAGATAAAAAGGTTGAGTTAAAAAGTTAAAGTGCTGGCTGATTTTATAACCAAATTCTTGCCTCGATGTTTCATTCACATTGTAACAAAGTGTGTAAAGATAGTGAAGTTTAGTTATTAACACTGGTTGACAGTTTCGAAGGGAAGGTAATGGGAATAAAGGTAAATCAATACCAACCTCCTATTTCTGCGTTTGAGGAAGTGTTTATTGAAAAATAGACCCATTTTCAGTCAGTGCAAGTTTCCGGTCAGTTCAAATATTAACCAATTCTGGTGTATTCTTGCAGACTGCATACTCAGGGATTATTAAAAATAATGAGGTAGAGGCCTACTTCGCTCATACATGCTATTACTTTCTATACTACAAACCACAGCAAAAATGAGGACACTTTAAACATTTTTGACTGCAACTTCAGAACATCAGCAAAGAAAAAAATTACATGTTTGTAACTGGTGTATGTGATAAAAATAAAAGCTCAAAAAGTCACATACTAAAACTTAATATCTTCATTAAAAGATTAGGATGTAAGCATTTAAAACCATACCCTAGTGCAATGTTGCTCGCCTTTTCTCCAACCAGTGGAAGCAGACAACATAATGTCTAAACTAATCTTCTGTTTGGTTCTGTTTGCATGCCATGTTTGTTTCAGCGCTGTCAGTTTCATGTTCATCTTTTCAACAGCACTACCTGACAGCATTTGGTGGGATCATTTCCATCCCCCTCATCCTCTCTGAGGGGCTGTGTCTGCAGCATGACACCCTAACCCAGGGTCTTCTAATCAACACCATATTCTTTGTTTCTGGCCTCTGCACCATTCTGCAGGTTACCTTTGGTGTAAGGTGAGAACTTCTGGTTTAGGAGCAAAAACAACTCCCCTGGTGAGAAGATCCTGAAGGGTTTAAACAGTTTGTAGTTAAATAGCAGCTCACTGTCCTGACATTTCCTCAACTGCCTCTGTGTTTTAAATGATGTCCTCAATATAAGTTTGCAAGGGCAAGATCAGGTCATGGTTGCTTCCCAGAACATGTTATGCTACTGTAGTGTGCATATTCCCTTGCATATTACCCTTGGTTTAGATCATTTTTATTTTCCAACAATCCTACAATCAGTTGAAAACCACAGTCTGTTCAGTTTTTCTGTTCAGCTAAACCAGATAGCATAAGTCCTTTAGTTTGAAGTAGAATGATTCTATGTGGAATACAGATGTTAACCATTGGCATATTAGGTTTTCAAACGAACGCACTGAAACCACTAAAACATTCCTAGGAAACAATGTATTGACCATCAGTTTTATAAACTAAATGTGTGTGGAACTTTAAAAAAAAAAATCACCAGGTTTAAGCAACATATTACTCCCTGTCCTTTTGTAGTCTTGTGACCTAAATGAATTTACTGTAGATTGCATTCCTCTTCATCTGTTTTTTTTTTTTTTTTTTTTTTTTTTTTAAAAATCGAAGACTTCCTATCCTGCAGGGAGGTACTTTTGCCTTGGTGACTCCAGCCATGGCAGTATTATCTATGCCAGAGTGGAAGTGCCCGGCTTGGACGCAGAATGCCAGCTTGGTTAACACCTCATCTCCTGTTTTTATTGAAGAGTGGCAGAGCCGCATGAGAACAGTGAGCCAAACACAGATAGCCTATCTATGAAGCTGGAAATTTATTCATTTAAAACACAGTGCCTTTTTAAAAGTATTACAAACCATTGAAATTGTTCATATTTTGTCATGTTATAAAAAAATAACATCAAATGTATTTAATTGGGATTTTATCTAAAGGACCAACATATGATGGTGAAGTGGAAGGTGAGTTTTTTGAGTGTTTTTTTTTTTTTTTTTTTTTTTTTTTTTTTTTTTTTTTTTTTTATAAATGAAAATAAAAATCTAAAACATGTAGCATTCATTTGTATTCATCCTCCCTGAATCAATATTACAGCTACAAGTATTTTGGGATGTGTATCTATGAGTTTTACATATCTGGAGGATGATGTTTTTGCACATTGTTTTTTGCAAAATAAGTTGAGCCAAGTCGGCTTGGATGGAGAGTGTCTGAGGGGGTTGAATGCACACCACACTTTTCAGAATTTTAATGCAAAATTTTTTTTTTACTGTTTAGAGCTGCCTTCGATTAGTTGTAAGAGGAACACTGATCAATATTTTCAAACTATATTTGCTTGATGATATCTGCTTGATGATCCTCTTGTTTTTGATACATTGATATTTGCTCAATGATTTTGATGATTTTCGTGTACATTTGCTTGATGATTTTGTTGAATACTTGATTGATATTTTTATGATGTGAAGCACTTTGAACTGCCTTGCAGCTGAAATGTGCTATACAAATAAACTTAACTTGAAAACCATATAACACTTACCCTCCACTTCACAGTTATGTGCTACTTTGTCTGTCACATAAAATTCCAATAAAATATGATTAAGTTTGGGGCTTTAAAGTGACAAAATCTGAAACAAAAATCAAGGAAAATGAGTACTCTTTTATAGCACACTGTATATGCTTACCATTGTGAGAACTAAAACAAGTCATGGTCATTATTAGAGTAAAATATTTAGTGCATTAGTGGTCATGCTTCTGGTTATTGTGTTTCTATCCACAGCTGCAGGGCTCTATCATGGTGGCCTCTGTCCTCCAGATTCTTGTTGGTTTCTCTGGGCTCATTGGGTTCCTCATGCGCTTCATTGGCCCCTTAACCATTGCCCCCACTGTGTCTCTTATAGGCCTGGCTCTGTATGACTCAGCTGGAGTAAAGGCTGGCAGCCACTGGGGCATTTCTGCTTTGTAAGTGACTTCTCAGAATAAACACTTTATTAATAAACAGTTTCAATTTAGGAGCTCACATTTTAAAAAGAAAAAAACATTTTTTTCTCCTAATGTAGTGTTTTTACTATTTAGAGCAGCATAAGCATAAGACTGTTTTTAAATTTGCATTTATGTCCCTTTGTCTTGCTCACAGGACAACAGGGCTGATCATTCTCTTCTCTCAGTACCTCCGTTTCATACCAATTCCTGTTCCCTCATGCAGCAAAACCAAGAGAAAGAAAATCTCAAAGTTTTACATCTTCCAAACCATGCCTGTATGATGTCTTTCACTCACATACTGTGATTTGCATTTTGTTTAAGACTAAAATCCCAAATTTTTTGTCAATATCAGAGCTCTAATCCATACTAACATTAGATGTCAATTAGATTCTGCTGGGCATTGCTGTTTCATGGTTAGTTTGTTACCTCCTCACCATATCTGATGTCCTGCCGTCTGATTCTGCTCAATACGGCCACTTGGCCCGCACTGATGTGAAAGGAAATGTGGTGAGTGAGGCTTCATGGTTCACACTGCCATATCCCGGTATGTAACTATACCAAAAACACTGCTTGACTGATAAACAGACCAGTTCCGTGATCAGCAGTTTGACTCCTCATTTAGGCAAGTGGGGGGTTCCAACTGTGAACCTGGCAGCTGTGGTTGGGATTCTGGCTGGAATAATATGCTCCATGGCAGAGTCTGTTGGTGACTACCATGCCTGTGCCAGGTTGTCAGGGGCTCCTCCTCCTCCAAAGCATGCCATTAACAGGGGGATTGGTATTGAAGGGATTGGCTCTTTACTGGCAGGGGCCTTTGGAACAGGCAATGGCACCACATCGTTCAGTGAGAACGTGGCAGCTCTCGGTATCACCAGGGTAAGTACAAAAAATGCTGATTGGTCGCTTTTTTCTTTTTCTGTTTTTAATACAGCATTACATCAAGAAAATATGAATTTATACACATAAATGAGTTCTCAACTTTTACAAAGTAGTCTTAAAATAATCTCTTTTCATGCACTTTGATGACAGGTGGGTAGTCGGACTGTGATTCTCCTAAGTGGATTTCTCATGATTTTGATGGGAATGGTGGGCAAAATTGGAGCCATCTTCACCACCATTCCCACTCCTGTAATTGGAGGGATGTTTCTGATCATGTTTGGTGTCATATGTGCAGCTGGAATTTCCAATTTGCAGGTAAATAGACAAGTATATTATTTTTGTTGCTGACAAATACAGTTTCTCCAACAGTGGCGTTTTTGGTAATATTTCTTTTTGGAAAGTTTACAGATATGAATTCTTCTCGGAATATCTTTGTGTTTGGTTTCTCAATTTTTTCGGCACTTGTCATTCCAAACTGGATAATGAAGAACCCCAGGGTTCTAGATACAGGTACAATTTATATACTGCTGTTTTAACCATGAATTACGATGCCATCAGTTGTCCCTGCTTTTCAATAGGGAAACAGTGAACATGTTTTCACAAAGCCAAGCTGTCTTTTCACTTTCTTGTCCTTTGTGCATATGACTCAGGTGTCAAAGAGGTGGACCAAGTTCTGCAAGTATTGTTCACCACCCATATGTTTGTAGGAGGGTTCCTTGGCTTCATCCTAGATAACACGATTCCTGGTAAACTGAAGTGAAGAGTTGTTACTGAGTTACAAAAATCTTGTTTCTTACCTTGATTTTAGGCACACATATATTCGATCACAAAGAGAAAGCATGCTCTAATGGAGAAAGTGTGAACTGTCTCATTCCCATTGCTTAGCATGCCTTGCATAAGTATTGTGTTCTTTTTTCACATTTTCTCATGTTACTACAAACCTCATTGTATTTTTAAGGATTTTATGTAATAAATCAACATAAAGTAGTACATAATACAGAAGTGGAAAGATTTTTTTTTTTTTTTTTTTTGGGGGGGGGGGTGATCTAACAAATAAAAATCTAAAAAGTGTGGCATGCATATGCATTCAGTCTCCCATAGCTAATATTTAGCAGAACCTCCATTTATTGTAATTACAGCTGCAAGTCTATTGCAATATGACTCTATCAGTTTTACACATATAGGAACTGAATTTTTCCCCTGTTCCTTCCAAAATGGCTCAAGAAGGGATGGAGAGCATCTGCACATTCAAGTTTTCTTGACTGTATTCAAATCTGGAGCTTGTCTTTGCCATTCTAACACATGAATATGCTTTGATCTAATGAATTCCATTGTATGCTTAGGGTCATTGACCTTTTGATAGGTGAACCACTTCTCCTCTTCCGTCTTTTCATCATATCTTATAATCTTTTCAGTGTTTTCATCATATCTGATAATCTTTACAGCCCCTGTTAAAAAAAACAAAACAAAAACCACTTCCCAAAGCATAATGCTGCCACCACCATGTTTCACTTTGGGGATGATGTGTTCAGGGTGAAGAGCAGCACACTCTATTTACTATTTCAGTTCCTTCTGAAGACAGTTAGCTGTGATGGATTTCATTTAGGGGTATTAGGGTAAAGAGAGCTGAATAGTGCATGACACCTTTCAGATTAAAAAAAAAATGAAACCATGTATAATTTTCCTTTATCCTTACAACTGTACGCTGATTTGTGTTAATGCATCACATGAATCCATATAAAATACAATGAGGCTTGTAGTTCAGGGGTGTGAATATTTTTTTTCAATATTCTGTATAAGAATGCTTGACCAAAATGAAGTTTTTGTGCTTTTTTTTCCCCACCACAAATCAGAAACTTTCAACTGGTAACTGTAGTGCAGCTAAAATTATCGACATAAAACTGTAAACCACTTTGTAAAAATATACATTTTACCTTATTCAGGGACCAAGCGTGAACGAGGCATCCTCACCTGGAACATAGGACATCCTGAAGACTCCAGTAATGCCTTGGCATCAGAAGAGGTTTACAGTCTCCCGTTTGGGATAACTTTGTGCCTTCAAAACCAGTCCTGTGTCCGTTATGTCCCCTTCTGTCCACAGAACGATCACAAATCAGAGGACGACATAACACAGAGTCAGAGGACTGAACAAATGACGAGAGTTTAAACTTAAAAATAAAATCATGCTTTATTTTCATTAGGTCACAAAGATGCTTTGTTTTCTGAAAGTGAAAACTGAAAGAATTCATTTGATTTTACTTTTCATTGCAGGTTGATTGTTTAAATATATATTTTTAATTGTAGCACAGTTGATTTATTGTTAGTTCCTGTTGATGTCCTAAGTAAAACCATAAATAAATGTAATTCTTTTTCCCTGTGTTCCTATTGTGTTTGACTTAAAATGTACAAAACTACAACAGTGTTTATTTTGACGAAACGACAGCTTGATAATGTTTCTATTCCACATGGAGGAGACGTGACAGCCTCTGTCAACAACAAAAAGTGAACTACGGAATGATTAGTGTTAAAGTCTTGGACCATTTTTCATTATCCTTCAAATAAGTCATGGAGCAGAAGCTGAACACCAGAATGTTGTGCTCCTCAGTTTCCCCTTTCAAAGGAAATTAAATTCAGCCTGAGGATATATTTATTATCACACGTCCACATCTCCACATACAGACAGCTGCTAAAAAATCCAAAGCAGCAGAAGCGGCGCTCGAGCTGTCATTGTGTTTTCTGTACAAACACAGATAACACATCATCTCAATCTCCCCTGTTTACCTTCCACACGGTGAGCTCTTTGTCTCTACTTTCATTTCCTCTGTTTAACCACTTCTGACAGGCAGATGGGAGATGGTGTAATGTTTTGACCAGCGGACCGAGCATACTCTGCTGAAGGCCTGTTTTGACGATTGGTCAGCAGTTCACTGCCTACTCTCATGCTATTTCTGGATGGTATGGTATCACCAGGCACTGCAGATTTATCTGCATACAGTACCTTGGAAAACAATATTGATTAAACGTGTTCATATTTGTTATTTTATTAGCACATTGGGATCTCATACAATAGATATTTATATAATCACATTTTAAGGAACAACCACGACCAAAACATACAGCCAGAGCTACAATGTCGTGGTTTGGACCAACGTCCTGTGGAAGAATGAGCCCAAAGTCCAAACCTAAAACCATTTGCGAATTTGTGGCAACACTTGAAAGCTGCTGTTCAAGTACAGATTTCTATTCAAACGCACTGAGTTGGGGCTTTTTTGTGAGGAATGGACAAAAATGTTAGACTTGATGTGAAAGCCTGTTAGGGACATCCCTAACCACAACTAGAGCTGTAACTGCAGCAAAAGGTGGTTTGAGTTCTCAAAGTTTTGATTCAGAGGTTCTGAATACAAAAACACAAAACATTTCAGTTCAAAAATGAAATAAATATAAAGTACATCTATCTTTTTTCATCCATTTCACAATTTTGCACTATTTTATGTTGCTCTATCATTAAATCATAATAACATACATTGTTATGGTTGTAATGTGACAAAAAAATTAAAAAATCAAGGAGTAAGAAATATTTTGCAAGGGACTGCACATTTCAGTGAGAACATTTTACAGCATATAAAACTGTATCTGATGATGTTCTGGGAAAAGGATTCTCAGTAGGGTTTTATGTAATACTGAGGCAGCTATTTGCATTTCAATTGAAAAAGATGAAGAAAGAGAGTCCTTCTAATCTGAGATAGCTTTAATTTATTATTTCACAAATGTACTTTCAGTCTGAAACAGGAAGGGATTTTATTTTTTTCTTTTCGCATCCACATCTGAGTAAGACCAGTTGTAGACTGACGAAAAATAACAAGTATCAGTTGTATCTGTTTGGCTTAACTACATCATGTACATCATGAACATGTATATCATGTTTTATATTTCATAAATGCATAGTATAATGTAATTCTGTTGTGTTGTAAAACCTGCTCACACACTTTGTTCAACAAACACACTGAATAATGAGACTGTTGCAGTACAGCAGTTTGCAGCTGAAACTCTGCACTAAAGCAGACACTTACTCATTTTGTCCACAAGAGGTCCCCAGAGACCCTAATACCTTTGGTATGCATGGCCCTTTTTACAGTCCCAATCAATATTGTGACTGCTGAAGCTCAAAGCTGCAGTATGTCACTTACAAAAATATGTTCTTTACATATTTGTTAAACTGTCTCCATGCTGCGACAGTATTTTATGAGACAGATAATCTGTGAAAAGATCGATCTCGTCCACCACCTCCCTGAGCGTCCTTTGCAGTCTGAAGAAATGCACCGCTCCCGACCAAAATATACATACTGCAGCTTTAACTAACGCTATGCTCACTATTTTGACTCTGGAGTGCAAGTGTGTGAAAAAGCACAAAAATGGTGTAGCTGCAGTCCTAACTCCACATCTGTTTATTTAGTGTGACAAATGCTGTGCCAAAATGCTGTGCAACAAGAGCAATAAAAGTAATCTGTTTTTGCTTTGATTCCAGTGAAGCATATTATGACTTTGTTGAACCTGATACATTTCAAAAAGAGGGTTTTTCTTCTTCTTTTTTTTATTTTTTATTTTTTATTTATTTAATTTTTTATTTATTTATTTATTTTTTTTTAAAGAACCGATACTCTTGGAATTGAATTCATGGTTCATGAATTCAAAATGTCTGTTTCTAAGCTAATGCTAAGTTCATCGACCTAAAACATTATTTCTTTCACTCTGTGTTCTAAATACTGATTCTACATTCTACAGGAGATTCAACTGAGGTTTTCACAGACCTAGTGAGCTGAGGACAATTACCTTGTCTCTCTCATTCTTTTTATGGTCAATATTCTTCCTTGCTGACGCCAGTCTTGCTTCAGAGCCATCATTTTCAGCCAGCAGTCTCCCCAGCTGGCCACCAGGCTTTCCCAGAATTTCCCTTCCTTTCCTTCATTCCAAAGAGAGTATTGACATCTGTTTATGGTGTTTGCAGGTGGCCTATAGGTCCACAGTTACTTCCAATTATTTTTCCCCGTCTTGGCCCTGAACTGGCAGGACGCTGGTAAGATCAAACTTACAAACAGAGGCATCTGGCAAAGAACTGACTACATTGGGGCTTTTGTTAATTGGGGTGGTGATTACTGAAAACAGTGCAGTTGGTTGATTAATATCAGGGTGCAGCTAAGGGGAACAGCAGGGTGCTAGAGTGAAAGGAGGAGACCGTCTGAGGAGTGACACTCAATACACAGGAAACAGGGAAACAGAACACAGACAGGTGTACTAAATATAAAACTCATGACTAAGATTCTAGAAACAATGATAAATCACTGAGTTAATAGGAATATAAAAGAAAAAAACGCAGAAAAGTGAAAACCAAAGTGAGAGACTAAAGTCAGAGTTCTCAAGCTCAAGACATCTTTGAACAGGTATTTTTGAAGTTGATGCTGATTTTGATGTATTCAATAATGTATTTGTATGCCCTGCTGTTTTTCAAGGTTTTTCTTTCTTTCTGAGATTCTGTTCAACCTATCAAACCAATTAGTGGTGTTGTAGTCAAAACCACCCAACCCAATACCTAAATAAGACCAAGACCAATCTCCAGTACCACAACACTAACAAGAACTACAATCCAGTGATTATTACAGAAAGAAGCCTGGAAGTCTTTGTATTTGCATTTTTGAAAGTAATTAATATTTTGTATTATTATTATTATTATTATTATTATTATTATTATTATTATTATTATTATTACCTTCTGTGAATTTCTGAGCATTTTCACACAGTTGACATTTATATTTGCTTAAGTAATGCTATAAATGTCCTTTTTCAGCAATATAGCAAAATTTATAAATTCCCTCACAACTGACACGTGAAAGAAACAGAAAAGCATGTTGAGAAATGAACAAGGTCTCATGAGGCTGCTAAAATTTAATGTTTATTAGAGTGCTGAACTATTTCTGAAATATTTCTGATACATCACTCTTTGTACATTATGGTTTCAGTCTGTTTCTTTTGCTCTTGCAGTTTAGTATCTAAGGACTCTTGCATTTCATCTTACATAAACCCTTTCAGCCCACTGGCAGCATGATTTTCATCTTTAATAAAACATTTGCATTTTTTTCTAGGTCAGACAATAATGCTTCCACAATTCAAGACCTGGGGTGGTCCAGTTCTGTTAAAACTCAGAGAGTGTTCATTAACAAAGGAACTTGAAACCTATAGAAGGAACATGTGCTCAAATGAAAACTTAATTCACTGAGTAGTCCTGCTGCATGTCATTCTGAACAGAGGAGAATTTATCTAATTCATCAAAAACAAACGATGGGTGTTATTTAAACTGTTGTGCCTATATAGTGCCTTGTGAAAGCATCAATTTTTTCCACATTTTGTTTTATCTAATAGCCATGAACAGAAGTGCATTTCCTTGGAAATTCATTTGATAGACCAACTCAAAATGGTGCATAATTGTATAATGATAGGATAGGATTAGGATAGGATAGGTTTTTAGAATTTTTAACACATAAAAATCTAAAACTTGGTTTGCACCTTTTACTGCAACTACAGCTGTGGTTTTTGGGTTATGTCCTTGCAAATTGTATGCATCTAGAGATTAAATGTTTGGCCATTCCTCTGTGGAAAATAACTCAAGCACAGTCAGATTGGACAGAAAGCATATCTGAAATGCAGTCTTGAAGTATGATCACATATTTTCAGTTTAATCTCAATCTGGGTTTTGGCTGAGCCATATTAACACATGACTATGCTTTGATCTAAACCACTTGGTTGTAGCTCTTGGTGTTTGAATAATTTCCCTCCCCCAGCCTCAAGTCTTTTGCTGCCTCTAACAACTTTTTATTCCCTAGGATTTCCTTATTGTGTCTCTCCATTACCTCTGGCCAACTGCAATGCCCCTGCTGACAAAGAGCATTCCCACACTGAAATGCTGCCACTTGCACCATATTTCACTTTGGGGATGGTGTGTTGAGGTTGTCATAAGGAGGTTTTTCCGCTACATACATCTCTTTGCATACAAGCCAAAAAGTTCAATTTTGGTCTCATTTCACAAAAACAGTTTCTTCTATATATTCCTCAGCAAGGTTTGTTGCAATCTCTGAATGAAACGTCAATGGCTTTCTTTTGACAGTATTACAATTAATAGTTTTGCAAGTCATTGTGTCGGTGAAAAAACTTTAAATGAAAGCTAAATTTCAGATAATGACTGATTTTTACAAACAAAGTCAAATTTTGGCAGAGGGATTATTTTACATTTACGTTCTGCAGTGTGTAGACCTGTTGTTTGGTGTGTAACCTTCGTTTAAACACTGGGGGGAGCTGCAGGCTGAACCCTGAATATAATTTTGTCCGTCAACTTTTCTTAGTGCTGTCATGGCATTAAAAGCTATAACCGTTATTTATTTATTTATTTATTTATTTATTTATTTTTGCACCAAACACTAAAATTATTTTATGATTAAGAATGAATGCACATTTGTAGTTGTATTCTGCATGAACTTCATGCCCAAGAGAGTTAAAGCGGAACTGGAAAAATAATGGGGGCCACACAAAATACTGACACTTTTGGCACAATTTGAACATTTTCACTTAAGGGTGTACTTACTCACTTTTGTTGCCAGCGGTTTTGACATTAATGGCTGTGTGCTGAGTTATTTAAAGGGGACAGCAGATTTACAGTTACACAAGCTGTAAACTGACTACTTTACATTGTATCAAGTGTCATATTCAGTGTCCAGTGAAAAGATAGTGCATTAAGACATTTACAGAAATGTGAGGGGTCTACTCACTTTTGTGAGATAATCTATTAAGATGTAGATAATGATAATAGAAAGAAGAAAAAATAACAAAGCCCCAAAACCGGAATCATAAATTTTGCAAAGTCTACAAAACATATAATTAAACAGGTCTTTTTTTTTTTTTTTTTTTTTTTTTTTTTTTTCACAGCTGTTTAGTTAGCAAAATGTTTCAGTCCTTACGGTGGTCGGAACATGACTAAATTTAGTTTGTAACAAGTGTGTCCTTGCAGACCAAAGCAACTGGCTCATATAGCCTATATTTAGTATTTAGCTTTCCAGACATACGCTTTCGTAGAATGAGTATAGAGATACGACTTCCTATGTGTTTTGGAAAAGGCAGCAAACACCATGCCGTGTTTTCCGTGAACGGCCAAGGGTGTGGTGTTCTTGAGCTCACTATCAAAAACAGTTCCTCCCTTTTAAATCGGGATTATCTGCTCTAATTCCCAAAACGAGTCGTTTGCACGACAACAACAACAACAACAACAACAACAACAACAACAACAACAACAACAAAAAAAGAGTGTAGGTTTTAGAACCATCTCTGCGAATGCCATGTTGCTTTCACTGTTGTTATCATTTTTGTGCTCTGTTAAGCCATGCATACTTTCCGTATGTTAATAATCAACAGTTAATAATCCACAGTACCAGGGTTTGGGCACACCACAATGTATTTAGCTGGTGTTGGATTGTGAGAAGCACGTAAATTCTGCTATCGTATTTATTATGTATTAACCACTACGAAACTATGGCTTTAGTTTGAGTCTTACTGGACTTGAATAGGATGTTTTAGTCAAGTGATATATTCAGTCAATTTTATTCAATATACCACCTGAAATCCACACTTAAGCAGTATTACACTTGTTATTAAAAGAGGAAACGGAACGCTTTTGAGCAAACTGCAGTATATTTGATTGGGGGAAATGTCCAGTCTTTTTAAAAAAGTAAGTATGTTTCGGGTTTTTTTTTTTTTTTTTTTTTTTTTTTTTTTTTAATCACTGTACTGTTTGAGCTATATATCCCTACTGTTTAAATACCCTTTAATATTTGTTAAATTTGTGGTAACTATTATTCCGAAGGAACTTGAATCCATCACAGGGAAACGCCACAGATCCGGAGCAGGGCGGTATGAACCAGTTCGTCAAGCACGCAGCGGAAGCGACATAGAATATGTAGAAAATGCTTTCAAAGTAAAAGTAATTTTGTTTGATCTTGATGGAGTTGAATACATAACTGTTACGTTAAGCGGTTTGCCTAAATTGTCCTTTGGTATGAGTGTGGGGTTGTATGGTTGCTTGTCCTGTGTGTCTCTGTGTTGCCGTGTGGAAGACTGGTAGTCTGCCCAGAGTGTACCCCTCCTCTCCCACAAGTGAGCGCTGGAGAGAGGCACCGAGATATTTTCCTTTCTCTCTGGGAAATCTGACTTCAAGGGGAGGGGTTCTATTTACTTTTATAACTTATTTTTTTCTCGCTCATCTATAATGAAGAAGACGTTCATACAATGTAGAAACGTTGTTGAGAGCATTTCAATAGATTTTAATTTGAAAGTAACTCACCGGAAGTCCTGTTCGATTCGGTTCAATGTTGTTCGTAATAGCTTTTGATGTTTATTACAAATTCCGCGAACCAGGAGCAGACAGTATGGAGTTGTTGTCCTAGTTCTAATGATGTTTGTGGGTGATGCAAGGTTTTGACTAAGCTTTTATTTCTCCGGAGCTTACATCTGCTCCCAGAATAGATTTGTTTCCTTTTATTTTCGGTTAAAGCCACCTGGAATTGGAGGCTGATGAACTGAGCGGCAATGTCAGTGGCTGAGGGAGCTGGACCAGACCGATGCTTTTCTGCTGGATAGAAGAACCGAGGTTTGCTGTGAATCCTTCAGCAGTGCCAAGAACCGGGCCAGAGCTTTAGGACTTAAGAAGGTAATAAATACAGCCGGTTTTCTCCCGTGCTAGGTACTGAACTGTAATGTGTTTTCTAGCTGTTTCTGTTTTCGCCCCAAGCGGTATTGTATATAACTACATACTGCTGCCAGGTATTTATCTGAAGCTGTTAGAGTTGAGCTGTCATCAACAGTTTTGCTAGAAGAGCTGCTGTTTTCACTCTGCAGTAGACACGTGGCCAATACTGGAACATCTCTATCCGCTCAGAGCTTAATGGTCTTACTGGGAGCGAGTGAAGAAAGCAGAGGCTGTTTTATTTAAACCCTGCTGTTGTCTTACAGCCTGTTTGGATCGTCATTCTTTGTGTGTGTGCCTGTTTCAACTATGGATACGACCCAGGTGACATTGACTATCAGGGGGGAGACCACTCCAGGTATGTCTGAACTTACTCTGGTGTTTTAAGCAGGTAAAAACTACATTCAAAACCCGAAAACTTTATTTACAGCTTTTAAATGTTCACGCTTCCTACACCATTTTCATGCTACAATTTTTATTTATTTATTTATTTATTTATTTATTTTTTACTTCCCCATTTCAAACTTAACTTTCTGAGAGCTGTGAGACATTTTAGCCTATTTAATAATTCTCCAGTGGTCAGGGTGGGAAAAAAGAGGAAAAGACTGGAAGGAATAATGGAGCAAAATAAAAAAATAAAAAAATGTGTGGAAGGACAAAATTCCAGACTGTGTAGGGGTATTTTTTGAATTTTTTTTTTCCCTTTGTAAATCTTATTTTTCAGCATGTCCTGCTCTCCCAACAGATTACCTTAGTAGATCCTTTTTTGTTTTCTGAGAAAGTGGTAATCTTGATGAGCTTTTAACATCTTGTGATATATGTTGAAAAACTAATACATGTAATTGTATCTAAACTGTCAGCAGTCATGATGTACAGCATGCCTTTTCCCCCATTCCTAGGTGAGGTGATTGCTGTTGTCGGCAGCTGTGAGGCTCTGGGAAACTGGAGCTATCAGAGAGCTGTGACTCTACACCCTCTAGGTGATGGAGGGTATGTGAAACATTCCATATGCTACAATACTGTCTCTTAAATCTAAATTCACTTTATTTTATTGTAGTTAGTTTTCCCTAAAACCTCCTTCAATGCTTTGATTTAATCACAGGCACACATGGAGAGTAACGATCTCTGTACCCAGGAGGGTCATTTTCAAGTATCGCTATTTTAAGGGCTTCTTCTTGGAATCAAAGGTGAGTTGTTTTTCTTTGGCATTTTGTGCCAAGTACACGTATACTTTTCTGATGCTCGTAATACATGTGATGCTTTTTTTTTATTAATCTTTTTTTGTCAAATAAATAAATAAATAAATAAAATAACTAGTATAGTCTATGTATACTGCATTATGTAGCTCCAAGCGCTGTTCAGTGCATTATGACTTCATGACATAATTTCTTCTTTCCAGATCATCAACAGAAAGAAAAAGACAGTTTTTTTTTTTGTTTGTTTTTTTTTTACACTTTTATATCTCTAATTTATTGATTGATTGTTCAAAGTCACCACTAACTTGAAACTTATTCCTCCTGACTTGGAAAGATGAAAGTTAGGGGCTAGGATTGTTGTTGAATCCTTTTTATCTCGCCCTTTTCACACGTGGCAGTGCCGAGCTCTTGGAAACAACAATGGCTGCCTCGTCAACAGAAAGCAGTTTAAACAGCATAACACCAGCTACACAGGAGTTGAGAACCACTGTGTTGTCGGGTTAGCCAAAAACCTCGTTCTCCCTCTGTTTAATTCTACAGCAACGCCTACTGAGCAAGGCGGAGAACATTAGATGTGCTCTTTTTCTCTGCTGTGTTGGAAATATGTGATAGGCGTGATCTTCCAGTACAGCCAGTAAAGCAACTCTTAATAGCCAGTGGAATCCACAAAGCCTCAGACAAGCTCTTTTTCTTGTGTTGATCCCTCTTTTTTGTTGGCTGTCTGTCAGTATCCAGCCATTATTTGTAGCATTTGACAGATCAATTGTATGTAAAGGAGTGTCATGCTTGGAGCCGCCCTGTGATCTAGTCATGCAGGATGTGAACAGAAACCGCTTGAGGTCAGTTATTTGGAAGGTCCAGCCACAAGGTGACCAGCTGCTTTGCTTTAATCTGTCATGTGAAACCTCACCGGGACTAAGCTAAAGCCACTTTTTGTTTCCCGTTAGAAAGAATGTGAACAAGTCAGATGCATTTAAAGGTTCTTTCAGTTTCTGGTGACTTTGTCAAGATTGAAGTTTGTTTTTTTTTTTTTTTTTTTTTTTTTTTTAAATTTATATCAATGGTGGAGCTTATGTTTATTGAAAACTTCACTGAATTTGGTAAAGTTTTCTTATGTGTTGTGTAAGATTCCTCTTTATGCATCAGGTCTGTGTAAATCTTGCCAGTTTTTGTGTTGACTCTGTCAGCAGTACAGCAAGGTGAAGTCACCTTTGCACCATATTTATGGTTGCAGATTTAACTTTTTTTTTTTTTTTTTTTTTTTTTTTAAAGAACCTAGCCTTTTTTAAATTCTGAAACGGGTGGCTGAAAAGTATTTCCATATACCTGCACTATTGTTGCTTAAGTTAAGAACAATATATATGAAAATTTTATAATCTAAATAAAGAGATAATGCTAGGAGTTTTTCTTTTGTATCCTTTCACTAACAAATCTACTTTTCAGATTTCAACTCACAGTCTGTGCCTGATTCTCCTGGGGGATCAGCGACTAAATGACCTCTAACTGGTCCAAAGATGTCTTTGCGTTCATGTGTGTCTGACCTGAAAATCCTAACATTGTACCCAACATTGGAATTGCAGAGTGCGGGTGGCCCATGTCAAGTGATAGTCAATTTGTGGGAGACCCATCATCAGCCACGCATGATGAACCCCAAAGGTATAAACCAGCAAAAGGACCAGTTTGGTTGGGGTTGTTACAGTTTATTGTACTCAAACCTCCCAGTCCCTGTCCACTGTAGCTTAATCCACTCAGGAAAGTTTGTTAAAGTTTCAAACAACTGCAGTGTTTTCTCCAAAGAATGCTCATTGTAATTCCTAACTATTTGCTTTTGTGATGCTGTGTGGGTGCTTTGGGAGGGACTGGTGAGAGCGCTTGCCTGCGCTAATCTACAGTCACTACAGTGGCCTGTTATTGTAGATCTCTTTAGTTAGCCAGCCATTGTGTTGATTTTATGCAAACAAAGCGACTTGAACATGAGCCAGACAGGAAGAGTAGCTGAAGTCACGTCCACACCCTCATTGATGTGTTTGATTTTATTTATTTATATATATATATTTTTTTGGACAGTTAGTTCTAAAGTAACCTCTGCCCTATGCTGACTTTAAATATTGAAGTTATTATTTAAAGAAATTCATTTTTAAGTTAGCTTGGTTGAAGTTGAGGCAACTCAAATTCAGAGCAATTGAATTTGGCTTTGTAAGAGTTCAAAAATATTTAGTTATTTTTCCTGTAACAACAGAGAATGCTCTGGTTTGATCTGATGTGGTGTTGCAAAACCTTCTAAAGATAATTTTCTTCAATTGCAGCTGCACAACAGGATATTGACGATGGGGAATTTGGATTTCACAGTAAGTTGCATCATAAAGTGCTCCTGAACTCTGACTAATTTCTATGTCCCTGCTGTACATGGACATCATCACCGCATGATGCTGCCACTACCAGTAATGTTTTCTGACAAACCCCAGAGGCCTTCATAGAGCAGCTGTATTTATACTCGCATTAATTTACACACAGCTGGAATCTATTTTTAGTTTCGAAGACTTCTGGATTTTTATTTTTGAGTATTAACACCTAATAAAATTTAATGTTTTATTGGGTGTTAAACATACTGCAGGTCATTGAGACACAAAGAGTGGTCTCCTCCCTGCTATTGCAGCAGCTGCAGGCTTTGTGCTCAGCATTCATGATGGACAAAGTCAGTGCACGGCCCCGGTTACATGCTGTCTTTCTGTGCAGATGGGGTGAAATGTGTCGACTCAGGATGGCTGACATGCCAGACAGACATTCGCCTGCGCTTGCACTATTCCAAGAGGCCTCCAGTGTCGATCACCAAGAAGAAATTCAAGAAGTCCCGCTTCAGGTGATGATGCCATGACGTTCAAATTTAACTCGAGTGCATCACGAGATATTCCATACTACTAACCTGTTACATAACAGTAGCAGGTCAGCATGCAGTTATATTTACAGTACCTAAATATAGGCAACAGTTTGTCAGGAGGGTTTTTAATTGTTTTTTTTTTTTTTTTTGTTTTATAAGGGCGTATTTGGCGTGTGACTGTATTTGGGCTTTTTTTTTTTTTTTTTTTTTTTTTTTTTTTGCGTTTGTAGGATTAAACTTACATTAGAGGGCATTGAAGAAGAGGAGGAGGAGGAGGAAGAACAGGAACTCAGCCCTTCGTCTTGGCACAAGATGACCACCACTCTGGAAATTAGTTTAATCACTGCCAACGATTACAAGTCGCGGCACTCTCAGCCGGAGTGTGGCTACGCCCTGGAGCCCTCTCGGTGGACCGAGTACAGCATCCACACCATGGACCCTGACAACCTAGAGCTCACCTTTGAGTTTTTTGAGGTAATTCTGCCTCCGATAACTCGGTGAAGAATCATCAAAATGAGCTGTAGTGTGCATACTGATCCGGCTCATGATTACAGGAGGATCTGAGTGAGCATGTAGTCCAAGGAGACGTCCATCCTGGACACGTTGGGACAGCCTGCCTCCTCTCTTCCTCGTTCTTGGAGAACGGCAACGATACAGGAGTAGTTACGCTTCCCATTATGGGGCGGAACTCCAGGCAGACGATTGGGAAAGTCAGAGGTGAAGTTTCTTTGAAAGCATTTCCTGTGTGGGTATCCTGACCTTGTCGAGTCTGGCCGTATTGACTCTTGTTTATGTCTTCAGTGGATTACCTGGTGATCCGCCCTATCCAGGGGCTGCAGTGTGACATGAGCTCGTCGTACACAAAGCACTGGAAGAAACGAAGTGCCGTGGATGTGGGTCACAGAGGAGCTGGAAGCACACATGCTGCCAAGTGAGTTGGTCCGTCAATCTTTACCTGGACACCAGAGCTAGATTTAACTTCAAAAAAATATTTCAGATAATCTCAATTTGTCATTTTTATTGTATCATTAAAAGCATGCAACAGATTGAGGTTGAGTCTCTTTGGGATCTTCAGGAGATTAGTGTGAAAAATATAAATGGGTTTAGATGTCTTTTCAGTTGTTTCTGTTCTTACTTCAGACACCACAAAGTCCGAGAAAACACAATTGCCTCTTTCAAAAGCGCTGCTAAGCATGTAAGTCTGTGAGATGATATATATGTGAATAAATCCAGCCATTTGCAGAACACTTTGCCTCAACATGTTTGTGGACCTGCAGGGCGCAGCTTTTGTGGAGTTTGATGTTCACCTCTCCAAGGATTCCGTGCCTATAGTCTACCACGATCTAACGTGCTGCATCTCCACCAAGAAGGTAAGTTAAAGATCGTTTTTGTTCACAGTTCTGATTTGCTCGTGTGGCGCTGACGATTCTGTTTCTAACTTGGTAGAAAAACGACCAGACTCTGGAGCTCATTGAGGTCCCTGTCAAAGACCTGACATTTGATCAGCTGCAGCTATTGAAGGTAAACTTTGCACTTGCTCAACTTATTTGTTGAGACCGCCTGGTGTCAAGAAAAGCCTCGAGTAATGTGCTGCCATCTTTCTGTTTGAAGTCTGAATAACTGTCGAAGTGAGTCACTGGTTGAGGCGGCAGATGTCATAAGAGGAGCAGCAGCGGAACTCGGGATGTAATGGAAAGGATATTTATGCAACCGATTCAAAGCATCCACTTTTTTTGAAAATTGTTTTGCTTGATTTAAGAATGTTATCGAAAAAAAATAGTAGGGTTAGAGGTTAGTCTGGTTTTTATTGTGATTTTATCTCTTCCTGTGTTTGGGAAGGCAACCCAGACTGACCTTGTTCTGTAACAGTGTTTACACAGCTTGCTGGATGGTCACCAGACTGGGCCTGACATAAAATCTATAGCACTCAGACACCATCATACAATCCTCTTCAATTAGAAGCTTTAGTGATTTTTATTTTTATTTCTTTCCTTCCCAAGTAATTAAGCAGGATTCCTTGGCCATCGACTTAAAAGTTATAACATCAGGTTTTGTCTTGAATTTCTGGTAACATTTAGATATGGTTATGGTATTTAAGTTATTCTGCTTTGTGCACTGAGGCTTCTGTGTGTGTGTGTGTGTGTGTGTGCTGATCAGCTGACATAGCAACCACTGCTCTCATGATGTTCAGGAAGTGGTTTGGATTATTACGATAATGATCAACTAACAATTATCCCCAATGACAGTGATATTCAAAATTAGCTCATGGATCATTGATTAAATGAGTAATGTGTTGTTTCCTTCTTTAATGGTAACATAAATACGTTTGTGTGATCTGTTTCTTGTTCAGTTGGCCCATGTCACTGCAATGACAGGAAATGATCACAAAGGTAAGCGGTTCCTCATCTCTTTTCTTGGTAGGACCCCAGAAAAGATTTGGTTAGCTTATCGATATAATACAGTTTACATAATAGCTGGGGTAGCAGCCCTGGGTCATAGGAGATGATTTTACTGTGTGATGTAGCGCAGAGGTCCTCAAATGGTGAACTGTGGTCGAGATCTGGAGCCATATTAGATCCTAAAGAATAAATAATATATATATATATATATATATATATATATATATCTATATATATATATAATATATTATATATATATATATTATATATATGTATGTGTGTGTTCTATATATGTTGTTGTGTGTGTGTGGGTGTTGTGTGTTGTGTGTGGTGTCTCTCTCTCTCTATCTCTCTCTC